>OU342594.1:3631875-4835000 GCA_910589645.1 Tinea semifulvella | reverse complement strand
GGAAATGTGTAAGTCATAAGTGTCTTATTCCAGTTGCTAACATTTATGGACCCCGCGCACCACTAACCATCAGTATAAAAAAAAGAGATTCTCTTAAAAATAAACTGCAGTATTTTGAACGGTTCTTGTTGATACTAGTAGGTATATGCTATATATGTCTTTGACCGTAGTAATTTCTGGTAATACGAAACGACCGCTCAATTGCTCTTCCTCCGATTAAGAAATGCTAATTGATTTTGGCAGACGCACGACCATCGAAGAGCTTCCAAATTGGCTTTGATTTGCTTTTAATACAATATTTATTTATTTAGTATATATTGACTTTTAATGTCCCGTGGAATGAAGAAGATTTATTTATTAGATTTATTTGTGTTTCAAGCATAAATTACTTAATAAAAAATTAATTGCCCTGATATTCTAAAAATAATTCAATTTTACGCCCGTTCACTTTTACTTTCCACCACGAAATAAAAAACTTCAAGTTTAAATATTTTTGTTCCACCGTGAGCCATAAATAACTACATTAGAAACAGGTTTATAATTCGCTCTCTTACATTATATAATAAACCTTTAAGAGACTTATCCGAAATAAAATGGAGACTAACAGTTTAAATTACTATTGTAATTACTTATATCATACTTATTCTTCCTTTTAAATATTGTGTCTTCCTTCTGTCTATTAATTAATTACAATTTATTTAAGTATTGGCCCTAAAGGTCTTATTTTATGTTTTTAATTAAATAACTTCATTTAAAATGACTGTTGGTGCTATAATAAATTAAAATAAATTAATCATTTTTTACGGTAAGAATTAAAACTATAATTAAAATTAATAAATATTAAAAATAGGCCTAGGACGCGTAGAAATAAGTGTACACTCTTCTTATAAATATTTCCCTGCTAGGCGCCTGTCTGACTTCAACAGGAAGCCTGTTCCAGAGGGGTGAAGCGGATACAACCGAGGCAGAAGTACCAAGTATCTAAATACAATGATTTGGATAATACAAAATGTGCAATTGATTTTTAAGTTCATTGCAGTCAATCGTGTGAATGAATATGATAGTCTACTTAAATGATAAATTAGGTTACAATATTGAAAATAATATTTTATAATTAATTAAAATAATTAAAACTGCCTCCGTAGTCTAGCGGTTAAGTCCGTGGATTTAGACTCGGAGGTACCAGGTTCGATTCCTGGTCGGGACATAAAAATATTTATTATTGTAAATAAATAAATTTAATTAATATTTAATTTATTTGTAATATTTCTCGAGTTTGATACGCTGGAGACATCGACGAGCTTGCCACTTGTCATGATTGGCCTGTAGTAAAGTTGGCTAAATGTGAATCCGCTTATTTATAAGCGTGGTTTCTGACCACCCCGAAAGGGAAACGGTCGTGATGATACTATACTTTTTTTTTCAAATTAATATAATTTCTATCATCATAACATCACAGCCCCAAGAACACATAGTAGAAAAAAGTGTGAACCTCTATAGTTAAAAATAGTTCGTCGAAAACATACTTCTAAAGAATTTGGCCATTTTATTCATGTTAACGTCCTAGGTTACAAGGAACATTTCTGCTAAATTTCATCATAATCGTTTTAGTAATATAGGCGTTAAGGCTAAATAAATAGACGAACTGTTATATGGGCGCGGAGTCGGATGATGACGTCTGATGATAGCCTACGAGTATGTCTGTCTCAGGGTTCCAAGGAACAAATATGACAAATTTTATCAAAATCAGTTTTTTCAGCAACATAGGCGTGAATGCAAGATAAACATACACATTTAGACAAACCTTTTTTTACATTTATAATATTAGTATGGGTTAAGCATATTATTATGTTATTAAATATGATTTATTTGTAATCTTCAGTTTTATAAAAACGGTCATCGAATTAAAAATGTAGATCAACATTCAAGTCTGTATCGTCTGTAATGTTCATGGTCGTAATTTAGTTGCCACCTACTGTCCAAATGATAGAAATCAATTGTTACCTCCATTCGGCATCGATACTCATTCATTGTCGATCATTTTCTTATCCCAATCCAACTTTTTTTATAATTGATAAAGTTTGTAAGTTGGTATATTTGTCTGTTTGTTTCCACCGGATAATTTCATACGACAATCGGCCGATCGGGTTTTAGATGATTATATGTGTTCTCCGTGATAAGGCATTTCATTACTTGCAAGCCGTAATAAATTGGACATATCATATATGTACGAGTGAGTCATAAAAATGTAACCTAGGCACAATCATATATGTTCGATATCTGATTGCCGACGAAATACAAGTTAATCCGATTGGTTAAGATTGTTGTGAAGCTACGTATATGCATCCCTTTCGCTCGCATTTTAAAGATTTATAAATTAAAGATTTGTTTTAATTTATATCTAAAAAATAAACGTAAACAAAAACAAAAAAAACCTACTTACAAAACGTAAATATAAATCGTATCCGCTATGCTGATTCGAGGCGACAAAATAACCAGGCCTCTTGTCACCAGAGCAGACAATTAGACGAGAGGTGGTGTTTTTTAAACATGTTTTAGCGCTTGGACCCCTAAGGTGTGACAAAGCCTAAGTGTCGACACAAGTGGCATCCCACACTAAGGCCCGTCCCCTTGGGGGAGGACTATATCCAGCAGTGGAGAGACACAGGATGATGATGATGACGAAACAAAAAGTAAAAGCCGTTCAAAATATTTTTTACCCTGACTTATACCTAGTTAAGTTTAGGTTACACTATACTGCCCTAGCTTTATAGTACACAGGCAAACTCGGGTGTCAAAGCTATTAGATAGATATAATTTTCCATTACAAGATGACTGACAAAAAATCAATTGATGAATCGGTAGTTTTCAATCCGACTTGGTTCCCATCGATGATGTTGACGCCTTTAATTCTAAACGTTACTCTATCTCAATGGATTTGGATTAACTTTTTGTATAGGTGATTGACCTTACAATTTAATAAACGATTTGACGTAAACAAACGGCAATGAGTTCTATTTTTGGTGATATATCTGTCATTTGAAAATTTTAAACATTGATATTCGTTAGAGATAAAATGTTAAAGACATAGCTTTCAAAATTAGCAAGCTGAAGTAATTAATATAAATATTATTATTATTAAATCGTTTATTCAGATAAAAACTTAAAGTATTTACATTTTAAAATTATACGCCAAATTGCATAGCAGTTTGTTGGCGAATAGTACTCTTTTTTTTCTATATTTGTCAAAACACAAAGTTATTTAATATTAAATCACATTACTGTTAGTAGTTAGTATTTACTTAGCAAAAGCAACTTTAATTTTCCTTTAAATTCACTTTTTGACATTTTTACACAGTCATTAATGGGCATAATATTATTAAATAAAATTACTTAAGAATAATTAAATAGGTACTATTACATAAATACTTCAGACTTTCATTTACATAAAAACTGCCTCCGTGGTCCAGCGGGCTAGTCCGTGGATTTAGACTCGGAGGTACCGGGTTTGATTCCTGGTCGGGACACAAAAATATTTATTAATGTAAATAAATACAATAAAATATGTAAATAAAATAGGCGGTGGTGGTGGCTCGGTTGTAAGAACGCGTTCCTTAAATCCTACAAAGGTCGGTTCAAACCCCCCCGGCATGTACCAATGAGAAATACACTTTTCCAACGTACATTTGTCATAGATTACAACACCACCGTTCTCGTGCCTCGTTAATAAATTGTCATAAAAAAATGACATCATATCCTCGCCAAGCCGTCTGGCCAGGCAGCGTGGCGAGTGTAGGCCAAATTCACCAGATATATGCTCTGGAAGGCCCACCTGCAGCAGTGGAGGTCTAGGACGCTGTGTTCAAGGGGCTGTAATGACGATGATGATGATGAATCGATAGGTATTCGTATATTACATAAATCATTTACGAAAAAAACATTAAGAAAAATAAGTAAATATTATAATGCATAGGTACTTTTTTAAACACATTTATTGAAGGTCTGATGACAAGTGCAAGTGTGAGGGGGATATTCATGGACCTTGCGCGCCACTTACCATCAGGTGTGCGTAAGGTCACAGAAAAAAATATATCTGAAGAAGGTCGCTGGTGGGTGTTGAATGAGGGTGGCAAGAGACCACGATAAATGGCGAGGGGGGAGGCCAACATCCAGCAGTCTAGAATACTTGCATCTGAAACATCGTCTGGTCATCAGACGGTCGCCGTCAATATATATATTAAAAAATCTCCTCATTGGCCATTTCTTAAATAAACAAAATAATCCGACTCCCTGATATCTATTTCTGTCTCTTTTTATTTGTTGTGTAAATTATGCGTATTTTTTTTTTTCATTTTGTTATGTATTTCTTACAAAAATTTTGTTAAATGTATATATTATTATTATATATTTTTAATGGTATTTGTATATTAGTATGTAATTTATTGTTATGTATGTTTAAGTATTTGTTTTTATTTCTAATGCACCCGCAATCGTCTATCACACTCCCAAAGGCATTAAACTTTTTAAACTTTCGCGCATATTCATAATAGTTTTTTTAAATAATTTTAACGGGTCTTTACGCGATTTACCTTAGAGAAGGTACCTAATTTACCTAAAGGTAAATCGCGTAAAGACCCGTTAAAATTATTTAAAAAAACTACAAAGGCATTAAGTTCGCCCTTGAACTCAACTGTTAAGTTTTTAAGTGCAATAAAGAATTTATAAATAAATAAATAAAATGATGGCGCGGTGGTAGCTCGGTTGTAAGAACGCGTCCCTTAAATCCTACAAAGGTCGGTTCAAACCCACCCGGCATGTACCAATGAGAAATACACTTTTCTTAAGTACATTTGTCATAGATTTACAATATCACTGTTCCTGTGCCTCGGAGAGCACGTTAAGCCGTCGGTCCCGGTTCCACTAATACCAACTTGTGAAATCGTTAATTGTCATAAAAAATTGACATCATATCCTCACCAAGCCGTCTGGCCAGCGTGGCGAGTGAAGGCCAAATTAACCAGATATATGTTCTGGAAGGCCCATCTCCAAAAGTGGAGGCCTAGGACGCTGTGATCTAGGGGCTGTAATGATAATGATGATGAATGAAATAAAATGAAACATCAATTGAACTGCAAATTTCCTAAATAGTCATTGATTAAGTCGCATTTCAATTAAGACGAGCACTCACTTTAAAAATTCTTATCCATCGAGTTAAGTGCATATGAGAGGATCCCTCGGCTGGATTCCTTCGCCAAAAGGAATTATGCTTAAAAGTGCAATTATAGATTTTAGAATTCTCACTTTGAAAGGCCGACGCTGGCCGCCATTGTGGAAAGATTTGATGACGTACGTAATTTTGGTTTGCATGTGTACTAAATGATCATAATAGTCTGCTATACTCATATATATAGTATAATTTTGCTCCTGGCTCTAAATAATTAATTTTATTTTAAGGTAAGGTAACTAATCATTTTTTTTTTTTTTAATATATTAGCACGACATGTGACCTTGCGCCTACTTGATGGTAAGTGGCGTGCGAGGTCCATAAATGTTAGCAACTAGAATCAGAGACTCATGACTGACATCAGTCCCTAACACTGTCGGCTTGACTGGGCATGAGGGCAATTCGAGCCTGATCCCGAAAAGTGTGGATACACTTTACTGGGTTTATCGGCAAGAACGGTGAATAAATTGACAGACTGGCCAAATCAGTCCGCCTACCACCTATTATTTTTCACTTATTTATTATTATTTTTCTTTTACTAATCACAGTAAAGTAAAGTAAAGTATCATCACGACCGTTTCCCTTTCGGGGTGGTCAGAAACCACGCTTATAAATAAGCGGATTCACATTTAGCCAACTTTACTATAGGCCAATCATGACAAGTGGCAAACTCGTCGATGTCTCCAGCGTACCAAACTCGAGAAATATGACAAATAAATTAAATATTATTTAAATGTATTTATTTACAATAATAAATATATTTGTGTCCCGACCAGGAATCGAACCCGGTACCTCCGAGCCTAAATCCACGGACTTAACCGCTAGACCACGGAGGCAATTTTCAATTGCACTATTAATTTAAATCTAATAACTATATTTTACTCTTATTTCTGTTTTAATTGTTTTGTCTAAATAATATAAAATCTCTTTAGCTTGTGTTCGACTATTGCTACTTTGTTTATATGTTGTTTTTTTTTTTAATAAATAAATACCTACGTAGAAGATTTTTTTTTAAATAATAAATTGTGCTAAAGTAATGTTGAACAGTTGCCAAACAAAATATAGCCATTCTAGATCAACATCTTTTTTTATTTTTTTATTCTTTCACCATAATCACAGCCCTAGAACACAGAGTCCTACACCTTTACTGTTGGAGAAGGGCCTTCCAAAAATTCCAGGAGAATTTGGGCTACACTTGTCACGCTGACTAGACGTGTTGGCGAGGGTCCGTTGTCAATTTAGAAATGACATTTTTATTAACGATTTCACAAGTTGTTATTAGTGGAACCGAGGCACGGGAACGGTGGTGTTGTTAATCTATGACTTAAGTACTTAAGAAAAGTGTATCTTTCTATATCATTGGTACATGCTCGGGGGATTTGAACCGACCTTTGTAGGATTTTAAGTAAATTGTTCTTACTTTAGCCACCACCACATTTATTCTTTATTGCATTAATATTAAAATTAAGTATCAAGGCAAGTTTAATGCCTGTTAGGTTTTTTCTGACAACTAACATTTGTGATGGTGAGAGATTGTGTTGATCAGCCTAAATATACTCTTTCAATTACTGCAGTGTGTCTCTGACCTAGAAAGGCAGCTTTCCGAGGCCACCAGCTGATAAGCACGCTACAAGAAGTAATCCAGTCTCATTACAATCCCTTGAACACAGCGTCCTAGACCTCCACTGTTTTTACCTTCCTGAACATATATCTGTAGAATTTGGCCTACACTCGCCACGCTGGCCAGACGGCTTGGCGAAGATATGATGCCATTTTTTTATGACAATTTATTAACGATTCCACAAGTTGGTATTATAGTGGAACCGGGACCGACGGCTTAACGTGCTCTCCGAGGCACGGGAACGATGGTGTTGGAAATCTAAGACAAATATACGTAAGTCTCATAGGTACATGCCGGGTGGGTTTGAATCGACCTTTGTAGGATTTAAGGAACGCGTTCTTACAACCGAGCCACCACCGCGCCCAATCCAACCCAGTCTCACAACACTTTAATGCTGACTTTGTATGATGAGTCGGGAACAGTTTGTATGATGAGTCGGGATCAGTTTGTATGATGAGTCGGGATTAGTTCAGACAGGTTCTCGATTTAATAAGGGAGTTCTTGCTTGAGAGACATCTAGAGTCACATGTAATTGTACTTTATAATTGTATGATGAGTCGGGATTAGTTCAGACAGGTTCTCGATTTAATAAGGGAGTTCGTGCTTGAGAGACATCTAGAGTCACATGTAATTGTACTTTATAATTGTATGATGAGTCGGGATTAGTTTGTATGATGAGTCGGGATTAGTTCAGACAGGTTCTCGATTTAATAAGGGAGTTCGTGCTTGAGAGACATCTAGAGTCACATGTAATTGTACTTTATAATTGTATGATGAGTCGGGAATAGTTTGTATGATGAGTCGGGATTAGTTCAGACTGGTTCTCGATTTAATAAGGGAGTTCGTGCTTGAGAGACATCTATAGTCACATGTAATTGTAATTTATAATTGATTTTAATTTGTCAATGAAATACGCCTTTTTAATTTAATTACAGTATTTCCGGTAACCTATAAAAGAAACAGATGTCCTAGTATCGCAAAAAAACAGGGACATCCTTGCCTGTACTCCTGATCGTGTACAAAGAATTATTAATCAGGAAATATAGCAAAAAACTGGCAATTATCACATATCTAAGAAGATACCATGGGTCTAGTTTGTCATTGACGAATTGTGAGAGGTGTTTAAAAAATGATATTTTGTATGGAAATTGCCACTATATATGTGCCTGGGCCCCACCTCTGCACCACCCCCAGCAGGGACGCCAGCACCGTCCACTGAAGCTTCTCGTGCTCCTCAGAAGGTGGTCACAGTACCTGATGGGTACTTCTATGACCACAAGAAGATGAAGATACGGAAGCTTTAGATTAATTAGTTTTATTATTCTAAATTAATGATATTTTTATATGTATTTTAGTTGTAAGGTATTTATCTATGGGACATCTGTTGCCTGATAATAAACAATTTATTATTATTATTATTAAATAAATCTCAGATAGATCTCTGTTTGTTTTGCTCTATACTGGAACGCTAATAAATAGTTACACTAAAATAAATTTTACGTGGTAGCTATTTCTAAAGTTTTAGTCATTTATAGTAATAAATAAAAAACAAACTTCATTCATGGTACCGCGTCTTTAATTACAACATATTTAAAAGCCCAAAAGAGCATATGTCTTGAAATAGTATAAAAATCGGCCCCGTCATTGCGCATTAAAGGCAGGTGATCGGACAAGAGCGAATACTTGTGAGGCATTATCCATTACTTAACTGTACACAAGGAAACGCACGCGACGCATAAATATAATTCAATCGTTAATTGTCACTTAATCCGAGCTAGGTAACTTTTAGAGTGGACATTATATTTATATTATATTCAGACTCCTTTTCGATATCTGCAGCTCGCCAGTGGAACAGACTACCTTTGGTAATCAGACAAGCTCCATCTCTCAAAATATTTAAAGACAAGTTATACAATTTTTTACACCATAAAAAGAATAACTTGCCATAACTCTCTACTATATACTTAGATATGTATTTATTATTTATGTATATATTTATTTAATATGTAGGATATGTATATTTAATTAGTATGTATTTATATTTCATTATTGTTGATCACAATAGTATTTCTGCACCCGCTTATAATGGCTTCCCATTCACAAAGGTTAGTTGGTAGAAAATGCATTTATAGCATTAAGCTCGCCTTTGTACCCACATTATTTTTGGTTCTGTACAATAAATAATTTATTATTATTCTTATATTTTATTGTTATTTTATTATTAAATTGAACATGTATAGACACCCCCATCACACATCCAGGCGATCTCGTCGAACGCGGAGAGTGCGGCGGTTTCTGCTGAGAACCTCAAGCTGCGCAAATACGCCAACCTCGGTACAGGTTACGAATTTGCGCCTTTTGGGGTCAAGACGATGAGCTCATGGGGACACTCAGCCAAGCGTCTCGCCAAGGAGTTGTTCTAACGGCTAACATAAAAGTCTGGAGACAGTAAAGTTGGCAATTATTTCTGCGAACGTATTAGCCTCGCTATACAAAGGGGTAATGTTGCCAGCCTCCTTGGGACTATCCCTGAAGGTTTATCACTATATCCAAATTTGAAGAGCGTGTCCATTCCAATAAATAAATAAATAAATATTACCAGACAGCTCACACAGCGCCATCTAATTTCCGTGGTAAGCTATAAGGCTTGTGTTACGGAAACTAGATGGTTGATAAACTACATGTTATACTTTTTTTTTGTAAATATATACATATTATACATATAAACACCCAGACCGAGACAAATTATACAATGTAGAACTTGCCCCCGGTGGGAATCGAACCCACGACCTCCCGAGTTCACGGCAACGTTTGTTACCACAGACCACGGAGGCGGTCAATCTGGAGTCCTTGAAACGAAGTGTGAAAAGGCATCTAGATTAGCCGGCATAGTGGTAGGAACTTATGACAGTTGCCAGTGGCTGAATTCAGTTGCTTTAATTCTTGGATCTTGTGTGCTGCTTACCATTAAGTATCACATGTCATGTCCAGTACAAAAAAAAACACATTGACAACCGACATCAGTCTTTACCACTGTGCCGGCCTATTAGGATGCTTTTTACACTATTATAAAAGCATTCCACATTTTTAGCGTGCGACAGATATAAAATATGTACACGTAGGGATAGTGACTACGGTATATGGTTTTATTTTTATTTATACTGAGAACGCGCCCACTTGATGGTAAGCAGTACGCGAGATCCAAGAATGGAAGCAACTCAGCCACTGACAACCGGCATCAGTCCCTACCACTATGCTGCCCTACCACGATGCTTTTTTACACTTGAAGGATTCCAGATTATTGGAAGTGGGGAATACACACGCTGGAAATTATGAAACTATTTAAGTGCTATAAAATATATAATATAATGTCAATAAATAATTATATATTTAAGCAACCTGAAAATTGGGGATGAGTACTACTGTCACCATGGACGTTTTTGCTTTGTTAGACAGAACGTTAACAAAATGCCAATTCTAAATCTTTATTAGGTCTAATTTCCAGCTATCCAGTTCAATGTAAGGGCCGACTGCTACCTAATTGAAGCCGACGCCCCTAATTATTGGCCGCCGCCATTTTACTATAAAAAACCGCGAATTTCACGTTTCCGGGAAGTGCTAAATGAATGTCCCCATATTTGAATTGCTCGGTCATTTATTGTTCAACTAGCTTTTAGCGGCGATCAACTATCACTATGGTCATTATAGTCACTTTTATTCGATTATATTTTTATTTTTTTAAACTATAATATATTATAATTACCTAAAACTATTTAAATAATTAAAATAGATTAAAAACTAATTACATAATTAAATATTATTATAAATAAATAGTACATTCTGCTGTCCACAAGCTACAATGCCGTTATCCTACATGGTAATTTTGACTTTATAATGCCAACCTCACACACTCACTTTATAATGCATCCTCTAAACGATCAATCATGATTGACAAACGTGTTTGTCAAACTTCACCTTTCATCAAACAATAGCGTAAACAAATTTCCCTATATTATGACATTATTATTTTCGCGCCTAAAACTGTATTTCTAATTGGAAGGTACATGCTGGGGTTCGAACCCCGCATGTCCCTTTTCAGGATTTTAAAAAATACAATAGTTTAACCATGCTCCTTGGTTTAGTACTATACAACGTCTGTGAATGACAACGAATCAGATAGTGTTTGTCAAACACGACAACAAATCAGATTATCATCAAACGCGTAGATTGATTGACAAACAAGGCCGTACATTAACAAATTCTTTGATCACGTAAAGTTAATTAAAGGCTCATCAAACAAACGGACCTGGAGAACCCCGCTCAGATTAAGCAGTGCTCACTTTGCACCATAAACCAGTCTGGTGGTGAATATGAATTCGTAAACGTAACTTAAACTTCTACATTTGTCGGTTTATTCGTTCAAAAATCAATGCTTCTTAATTTGATAGGGTAATCAAGGTAAGCACTAATACAAGACTTAATTTGTAGACTGAGTAAGGATTCCTCCTAAGACGGGATGCCTACAAACAAGATTTCAACTGAAGGCGAACCTGTTTAAGCGTTAATTTACTCATAAATCACAGTAATGCATAAAACACAAGTAAAACATTAATATTCAATGACATCGATTTACTTCGACATAGTATCGAGAACTTATTGAATTCGAATACATAAATAAGCAGTTATCGATGTTTAATTGTCGGAGCCGTCATTTTGATCGATTGTAGCTTTTTTAAAATATATTATGTTAACAATTTTAATGACTTCAACGTTAAAGATAAGAGTGAATTTATCGAGGCAGGTGTTTTGTGCCATTGGGTATCGATTTACTTAAAACTAGTTTTAATTTTATTGCTTAATTTTGTACAACACTAATTTATATTCAAATGTTTTTAGTATCTGTTAAACCACGGGGTGTTAACGTAGGAAAATATATCAGTAACTACTGGCTTTATTACGTATTCTTCTAGTAGTAATAACATGAACAAATCCATTTTTTTTTTAAAGATAAAATAAAAATAAAAAAAACAATAAGTTTTTTTATATCGGAATGTTTATTCGACAGTTTTAATTCACTATTACAATCGCATAATATTTATTTTAATTTTTATTTAAGTACAAATATATTTATTCGGAGTATGTAGATACAAAAATATTAAAATATAAATAGATTAAAAACTAATTATTAATAAAACCAAATATAAATAAAACTAAGTTGGCTAAATGTGAATCCGCTTATTTATAAGCGTGGTTTCTGACCACCCCGAAAGGGAAACGGTCGTGATGATACTGTACATAAATAAAACTAAAAATACCTATGTTTAAAATATTTTTCACCACCATGCGTTTAAAAATGCAAAATGCGTTCCATTTCACAAGAAAACAAACAAATAAGTAAAAAATTATAATATAGCGCGTTTTATTAAGTTAGTATATACTATACTGTTGTAATTTACATTAGGTTTGAATCGTCTAATTTTGTGCTCTACATCTTTAATGTAACTAGAACATTTGTTTAGCCCTTTTTCATAAAAAAAAATATGGAGTACAAATGCATAAAAAAAAGAAAAAACTACAGAGTTCTTCGCGCCATTTTGCGTGGACATGTCGTCAAGTGCAAGTATTTGTTTTGTAAATTAATTTACTGTGGATATTATTGGTCAAAAGTGGTGTTGTTTTGTTTAATAATGTGCTACAATGTGAATAATTATGGAAAACGATAAATTGGACTTTAAATATGGGGCACAAATTGCAGTTTTTTTTGCGGTTTCAACGCGCTGTCAACTCCCATATTTTACCCGACGTGTTTGAGCTATGGTGCCGCGAGTGACTCCAGAAAAGCATCAAATTCTGCAGCATCTGGAATTTGATGATGACCTCATTAACTCATAAAAAAGAAATATATATTACGTCAGACTTGGCTGTATGGGCTAGACCCTTTGCCTCCCCTATCACCTCATACATCATCCATCGGGAGAGGAGAACAAAAAAAAGATAAAACTACCTATAATAAATCAACATAAACTTTCGCAGTAAAACTTGTAGCCCAAAATAAGAGATCATTTATGACGCGAGATCCAAGAATGAGAGTTAATGTGCTGACAACTGGCATCAGCTCTAATTTATCTGTACGCGTCGGGATAGTGATTACAGTTATAGACGGTACATTTGGCCTAGACATGTGACTGCGGAATAAAGAGGAATTGATGAAGTTGTAGAGTTCTTCATCACAGGTGTTTTGACAACATCTTGAAAATTTTATGTGCACTTGGTCCCCACGGCCCGAGAGTTTCAACTCCAAATGGCGTAAAAACACATCTCCCAATAAGTATCATCTTGTAATGCAGTAGCGCCTGGGTCCTTAAAGGTCAAGGAGCTCAAGGCGCTAATAAATATAATATAAGTAACATGATGTTGTCCAATCATACATTTATCTGGGAGCATTAATATCGAATAGCGGTGGATGCGAGGAGGAAATTAAGCGTCGTATGGCAGTGTCGAGGTCTGCTATGGAGAAGCTAAAGAAAATATGGAGGAACCGAGACATTACGAAAGCTACTAAAATCCGGATGGTCAGAGCTCTTGTGGCCCTATTCCTGTATGCTGCAGAGACGTGGACCCTGCGCAAAACGGATTAATGCTCTCGAAATGTGGTGTTGTCGGAGAATATTAAGCATATCGTGGACGGAGTTCCGAACCAACAAATCCATCCTGGAGGAACCAGAGATAGGACAGCGCCTTTCCTCAATCGTGCAATCACGCATTCTCATCCATTGAGCGCCTTGCAGTTCAGGGAAAAGTCGATGGCAAGAGGATGCGTGGTAGGTCTCCGATGAGATGGATTGACCATGCAGACCAAAGCAGCAATGGATCACCCCCTACATGAGTGCTTCAGGAAGGCTGCAGTTCGAGACGAGTGGCGACGGCTTGTTAAGCGTGCCACTGACACTCAAGTGACGACCACGGCCAGAGTTGCCAAGAGTGTAGCAACTAAGAAGAACATTAAAAAATAAATAAACAATTTAAAATTTAAAATAATAAGAAATGAAAAATCTTAAAGCTAAAATTCACCCAAACAATTTTTAATACCTGAAAAATATATAATATATAATAAATTCAATAAATTAAATATCATATTTTATTTAGTAATTCTTTGGTAGGATAGAAATAATCCAAACAAGTCGAGTTATAGCATTCCAGCTCGTACATCAAGCGCATATGGTGGTCCGCAAGTAAAAGGTAATAGGCCTACATGTATTATTGAAAACAAATTATACAGTATAATTACCATTGTTAATTTTCGCGGACACAAGCATTTGTTATGCTTGTAGAGTATTTGTATTAATCTATCTGTTTATGAACATTAATTGGATCTTGTTGGTGCAATGCATCAGCGATGTTTGAAAAAAGTAAGAAAGAAAATACTTTATTTATCGCAACATGTCGGAGTGGGAACCAGTGGAACATCTCGGACACCACGGGCTTTCTTGTGCTAGAAGTGCCAGATGCATTCCTCGTCACGCGGCTCTTAAAGACGTCATTAGTAGGCTCTTGTCAGTGCTGGAGTACCTGCTATCCTAGAACCCTCTCGGATTGCGCAGAGCGATGGCAAGAAACCCAATGCCATGACTGTTGGGCCGTGGAAACTTGGGCGGTCTCTGGTGTGGTATGCAACATGTATCATCATCGTCTCACATCATGGTAACCTCATCCAGTGCGGGGAATGCGGCGGTTTCTGCTGAGAACCTCAAGATGCGCAAATACGCCAACCTCAGTACAGGTTACGAGTTTGCGCCGTTTGGGCTCGAGACGATAGGACCATGGGGACCGTCATCTAAGCGTCTGGCCAAGGAATTGTCGAACCGGCTGACAGAGAAATCTGGAGACAGGAAGGCTGCCATTTATTTCTGCCAACGTATTATTGCCTCGCTATACAGAGGGGAAATGTGTCAATCTTCTTGGGCCTATCTCTAATGGGTCATATGAGCCACCACCGCACTAGTTTGTTGATCGCACATGCCTTATCTTGTCGTAACTGCTATAGTTCTTCTAAAGGATTGACCAGTATATAATATGTAGCGGCGGCTTTAGGTCCTTCGCCTTTGTACTTTGTCTAAAAATGTTTGTGATAAAAAAAAAGTGACTAGGTATCCCTAAAATTGCGTTGTTTTTTATGCGGTGATGATAATAATTCAATTTACACTGCATAACATAATAAGTGGGTCATTGAACAATTTCTGCCCATGACTATATCGTCCATCAAATAGAAATGACCTTAGCTACTACATTATCAATGAGAGAATTTGATCCCGCTGGATATCATGTATGTGTGGGTGTAAATGGCACGGACAGGATGCGGCGTTTGGTCACAATCAATTTTATTAGCCACCTAATCTCGTGTTTTGCGTATCATGTAGCAAATAACCATAGACCTTTTCAAGTTTGTTTTTAAAACATAAGTTTATATTTTTAGAATTTGAGATACCACTCTAGTTTTATGTCCGACTCATTTGCAGTTATTACCGCAAATCTGTGGAACAACCTGCCCTTAGATATCCGACAAGCGCCCAACAGAATGCTATTTAAAAGAATGGTCTTCACACACTTCTTGAATAGTTCCTAACAACTGTAAGTACTATTGTATATATGTATGTATTATTATTTATTTGAATTTAGTATATATAAGTTTTTAAATAAATATATTTATTTAAGGCACCATATGTCGAAAATGTATTTTATTTTTCTTCTCCTTACAAATTGGCTATTTTAAACTTAACATTTGTATAAATAAATACATATAAAACAACATATTAGTATAACGTAAGACCATACAAAGTCACGCCGTATATTTTATTTATTTATTTATTAGGGTCGCCAACAGTGACAGCAACAAAAGATACATCGATTTTTACTTACAACTAAGACATAATACAGATGCTGCACCAATTACAGGCAACCACCACATGCTATTACAGTATCCATTAATTGGGCCTATAACTTATATAAATTAAAACATAGGTACATTTATAGTGACTAATTAAGAATTAATTAAATTGGGACTGTAGGGGCCAAGCGCTAAGAAGTTCTTTAAAGAACTGTCTAAGCGGCTGGTTAACGCTGTGACAAGAGGACTGGCAGTTTTTTCGCGCAACAAATCAGCATCGCAGCAAGGGGAATGCTGCGAGTGTTCTTGGCACACTGCCACATGATCAAGTCATGGGTGAATATTTTTATATATAAATAAATAAATAAATTTTTATTACCTATTTTTTTTTTAATCATCGTACTGATTTTTGTTCTTAATAAATAGTTTATTAAGATTTTAAATATAATACCTATAAAATTAAAATATATGTTATATAAAATGAGATGAACTTGAAGTAAGTTAATAAATATAAAGGCTTTAGAATTTGTGTTAAATTTAATCCGATAGAATTTACTCACAAAAAAGAATCCTAATGTATATAATCCTAAAAAGTAAAAAAGTAATCTTTATTTGAATTAAAAATAAAACTAAACTATAAATAAAAATGAACACTCATGATTTGTTTATAGTATGCAAATAACACTGGCAGCATTCCCTCGCTTCACAGCTATGCTCATTTGCTGCGCGAGAAAACTCCCAGCCCTCTTGTCTTCACATACAGCATTAACCAGCTGCTTAGATAGTGCTTTAAGTAACTTCTTAGCACTTAGCACAAACCCAAAGTCTCATGACCATATTTTTGATGTTTGGCCTAAATGTATGTCCATTTTTTTACTGTATGCCTAATTTTAATATTCTAAAAGAACCAATAATTATGATAGTGAGTGTACCTTGTATGACTAAGCCAAAACTATGAGTGATGATGTCAATTTATTGAGGAAACATCTTGTCTCGGCGTCTGGTGCCAAATTAGAGATGAACAATCTAGAATTTATTAATAATTATTCTTTCAATGGCACTGGCAGTGACTAAATTGAATACAATGTACAATCTTTAAAACGAAATCGTACAGCAATTATTTGGGATAGAGAAGCTAATAAAACCAAATTAAATAAAACTTCGTTCTTCCAGTAATGTGGTATGGAGCAGAGACGTGGACACTGACAGTGGGTCTGATGTATAAGTTCAAGGAAAGAGCTATGCTCGGGATTTCTCTGAAGGATAAAGTTAGACGATAGAGTAAACGAGTCCTGCAGTAGAGACCACGTGCTAGAAGACGTAGAGTGGGATGACCCCCTGTCAGATAGACGGATAACCTGAGGAAGGTCGCTGGTGGGATATAGATGAGGGTGGCAGAAGATCGTGTAAAGTGGCGAGCGTTGAGAGACGCCTAAAACCAGTAGTGAAACAACACAGCCTAATAATGAAATAAAAATTATAATTTTGGCTAATATCTAACAAAAAAGCTATTAATTAATAAAAATATAAAAACTGTAATTTCTTAAACCCATAAATAATTAATTAAAAATGGTTTAACAAAATCATACAGTATTTGGCTTAGTAGAAAAAGACCTAAAGATAAAGTGATAGTATATAAGTGATTTATATAAAAATTCTTGCTCCTTCAATCACACTAGTCTCGGTGAATCCATGGACAGAGAGAAATTTTACAATTTATATTTCAGACTGTCGTTCCAAAGATTAGTGATGGAGTAGATGGCATCTAAAGTAAAGACCTCGTACAGAAAGATGCAGAGTGGGGCAAAGCAGACAGATAAACGGAGAGATTTTTTTAAAAATTGTTTACTAATGATAAAATAACGCGGTATGAACATAGTAATAAAACACCCAAAACTTGCACTGTTACCTTAAATACCCACATGGATATCTTGATGACAAAGATTTTATTAAAAGCAAATATGAATGATTGGCAATAGACCAAAACTGCTCACAAAACATTAAAGTAGTTTTCACAACAATACGGTTCAGAATAATTTTGTACGTTCTGAATTTAACAATATTAGTTAATAAATAATCGAAAATGTGCACTTAGTACTGTTGTTATTTTACCCACAAAATTGACATAAACATTATTTATATTACCCACAAAGATTTGCAAATAAACTTTACATTTGCTACAACACCTACGTGTCGCGAAGGACCTAGGTACCCTTCTGATTTTCAATTATTCGCATTGTGAATAGCAACTTTATTGACAAGATCTTAAGGTCTATATGTGTGGTATATGGTCGTTTATTACATTTGAATTGTATGTTTTAGTTACAGGATTAAGAAAGACTAGAATAGCTATGTAAGTTTGAAGCGTTATAAGTTGTGTTTTAATGTCAAAATCTTGATGTCTTTGATTCAGAATCTTATATCATCCACCCGTATTTCTTCACTGCTAGACTTTGCTGTGTTCTGTTACTGCGACCCTTTGCCAATCAATTCGAACATCGGCGTCATCTGTCTAACAATTTACGTCGTGTGTCGTCCAGTACGTGATCTAGTGCGTGCTCAACAGCTGTTTGTTTTACCATACCATTACAACTTTCGACGGTTCTGCGCCACATGTATCCGCCCCATTGCGACTTCAGTTTTCAAATTTTAAATACTTTTTGTATATGGACACTTGGAAAAGGTTATTTAATTATTAAAATTTAATTAATAAGCAGGTACTCATACTTTCTCACATATTTAGTTACTTGTCATTAAAAATTGTTAATTTTACTGTCGTGTATAAGTCTGTGGTTGTAGCTATCGGTGTGAAGGATTGACTTCTCGAATGCTACTAAATCAAAGAGTCACCGATAAAAAGGTAAATGTTGTTCGATTGCAAGCCCGTGCGCGTGCGCATAAATTTATGCAACTCTGATATATTAAGCGACGCTGTTCAAAGTGATGAATGGGATTGGATCTGATTATGCTTTTTGTTTCTATGTTAAAAAATATTATAGAATTACGGATTCAGAAATAATAGTAGAATTGAAGGTAATATAATATTTGAGAAAAGTAAAATTAACTTAGATGGAACGTTTTTAAATTAGTATTAGAGACTGGACCATCATCCGTCACACGCTAAGGATATGGAAATCTCTCCCAGCCTGTGTTTCCTTCTTCCTATAACCAGGAGGCGATTAATAAAAATATATATTTTAAATTAAAATTTGAAGCCATAAGTAATTACCAGTCCTTAATAATCGTCTATGAAATGCTGAGAGTAAATCAGTAGTAATATTGCAACAAAAATATAGATATTGTATAAATTGCTAAATCTAATGCTAATTTTAAAGAAAGAGTAAATATTTTGCTAGTAGATGACCAGTAGAGCATAAAGCATTTTAAACATGGTGCGCTCTATTATAATAGAGTAAGGGTTAAATTGCAGCAAATATGATCGGTTTGACCTGTAGTTGAATTTATGTTTCCTGTAGGTGCTATAAATCGCTCGCTAGACACGTGTCGCGAACGCCCGCGCATTTTCCGATACCAATGTTATGTAAAATGTAACAATCAATAAAACACTTTTATCAAACGTAGACGGACGGAACAATGAAGAATTGGCTAGTGGTTTTGTCATAATACCAGAGAAATATATGAAAGTTCCAGAATCCTCAATAATATTTGTTTTGTGCGTTGATTTTACCGCACTAATTTGTAATCGCTTCAACCCGTCTGGCCAGTGTGACGAGTGTAGGCCAACATACAGAACCTATTTTTTGAAAGCCCATCTCTGACAGTGTATGTCTAGGACTGTAGTGTTCTAGGGGGTGTGATGATGATAATGACTTTGCAATGCAATTAGAAACAACCAACTTTGATCATTCCTTAAAATTTAAGACTTACAATTTTAAGGATAGTGAATTACCAAAGCTTTTAGAAGCTGATTTAAAAAATAATATTTATTATTTATTAACTATGGGAAATTTTGTACTAGCTATTGTTTTGTCTAGCTATAGTAGCTTGGTTATAAGAACACTTTACATTCGAGAGGGGTCGGAGTGAGAAAAACTTTTCTTACATCATAGATTTATAACACCATCGTTCCCGCGAACAGGAGAGCATATTAAGCCGGCGGTCCCGGATTCACTAATATCAACTTTAGCAATCGCTAATAAATTATCATTAAAATAAAGATCTGTCCTTCGCGAACCCAGCGTAGTCAGTGTTGCCCAAATTCTCCGTAAATGTGTCCTGGACGGCTCATCTCCAGCAAAGGAGGTCTGATTATTATTATGATAATTGCCTATTAGACACAACTATGTCGGTTGTAATTGTATATTGTTTATTTATTATCCTTAGGAGCCTATAGGAACACTTGGATTCGTCAATTTTTTTATTATTTTTATTTGGTACCTATTAATAATAAATCAATATAAAATAAAAATGGCTGAAATAGCTGGCTGTTGCTAGCAAATTACAGTCTGATAATAAGGGCATAGTGCCTGAGAATAACAAACCTAATTCTAATAGTGGATAGCAGCTGTAAAGGGGCATTGTCTTATTTACCTACACTAAAATAAAGCTAAATATAAGTCCGAGTAAGCCCGAGATACTATTCCTCTCTTCTCTACCAGATCACAATGAACACGGTACGATGAATCCATGAATCTAAAGAAAATTGACTTATTTTCTAACTAGTCCTTATCAAAGCTATTTAAAACCATTTCGGTAAACCAGAGCTAGTCAAATCGCTCTTCTTCCTATTAACTACAATCTAAATGTTGATTCACTTGGAAAAGTGACAAAATACAGTGTACTTAGAAAGTTTCAAAAATTACAATTATTTGTCAAACTTTCTTTAGGTGTCACTATGTGCAGTTATTTATTGAGATTGGCGAAACCTGACAGATTGACAAACTCCGCTCGATTTCGGACATTTATTCGATGTTATCGTACCGATTACGGACACCTCGCCATTCGAATACTTTAAATTGTGCCCAATATAATTTACCAAAAGCTGTGAAATACTCGTCACTGACGGTACAGACAAGCTTATCTCATTTCTTGACAAAACAAGCCAAAATAATTTATAATAATTGATTCTTGTACAACCAGGACAGGATTTTAAAAATATTTTATAATTTTGACATAAGGTTAATGCTGATGATGGCTAAACTTACACCAAAACTGACAGTAAACGAAGAAATGCAAAATTTTGTCATTTTAACTTATGCACTTAATAAATAAATTACAACCGCTGGACGGCTTGTCGTACTTTCAGAAGCTGTTGTAAATCTATGACCCATTTACGAAGAACAGTGTATGTAATATTTCTGGAAGGCCGGCTTCAGTAGTGTAATTCTTGTAATGATGATGATGTGTACCTTAACTGAAAACTGTGCTACAGATTTTTTCTAAATGTTTTAATAGACAAATAAACTTTTTTTTCTTTCTTTCTAGATACTATTAGGTGTATGTGAAAATGCAGTTAAATAAATGTTATTAATATTTCTTCTAGAACATAGAGAACATCCATATTCACACTAGCTCCCTTGAGGAGTAGTCAAAGACAATTGAGTGACATTTGTCACAATCAATACGAGTACATACCTCTTTCGCTTTGTCGATATTAATCAGCTATTTCAAACATACCCTTTTTATTCGTAGCCTCTATACTGCACCTTGAGCCATGGTTTCATTTATTTAATCATGTTTTTTTTCAGTTCTTAGTCTGCCAGTGTCTTTTTAACCCACAACTTTCATCATTCATTCTTTCAACATGCCCAAATCATCAAAGCATGCTTTTCCTTATGGTTGTCCCTAAACTGTCTTTTGTACCACCCTTTTGCGCATTTCGTTGTTATCCTTGACTTCAATTGCTGAATGAAGCTTCCCAGAACATATTTCTGGACAATTAAGCATAATCTTATCACATATAACATTATCATTATCAACATATAGACCCCAAGACATGCCATGGTACGCGATATTTAAATTTTTTTTTGCATTTTTTTATTAATCATCATCGAGTTACATTTTTGTACCGAGTTTTAAAGTTACGTACTTTATAACTTGTACTATTTCAATTCGTTTATTTTACTTTCGACATATCCTTAGAAAGTAACCCATATATATAATGCATTTCATAAACAATTCAAACTTCTTCAAGTATAAAAGTGCCATTCCTGTTCACGCGGTTGTCAACGACATCATCCGTCACTTTCTAGGCTTCCACGGAGCGATGGTAAGAGACCTGACCGAATTACTGTTAGGCCGTGGAAACTTGGCAGTTCTCTGGTATGGGATTTGATGTGTGTGTCTACAGTAGCTCTACCTCCCATCCAGGCGACCTCGTCAGGCGAGGAAAAAATACGGTAGCATAAAACAAAATTTTACTCTCTGTCGGTACATAGTATTTTCGCTTTGACATTGCCATAGTGATTGCTATCATGATTTAAGATACGGGTATAACACCCAGAATGGTTACTCTGAAATTTTAAAGATTTAATCCCATTTTTATCGGCTTCAGCATTATTTACGAGTATCTACATAAAAACTTACAATAATACAAAAGTATATGAGCCAATTATTTTATTTTTTATTTTATCAGTGAATTATTATTTATTTTTTTAATAATAATAATTCTTTATTTAAACAGTAGAAATTAGTTACAATAATAAATACAATAGTGAAATATTTATATAATAAATAACACGATGTGAACAATATTGACGCTACATATTTCCAATTGTATTGCACGTTGGAACCCAAACCAAGAATTTTCGTCTTGTGTCTTGGGCTCCAGCTGCACTAGCTACCCTAGTATTCTACATAACATTACATATATTTAGATGCTATAGGCGAACACTTTTAATTGAGTCATTTTTTTCTATTCATCTATTATCTAGCTGTAAGTTTTCCTGTAATTAATAAATAAATAAATTATAAGTTAGCCAAGAGTAATACGACGCAACTACCTAAATAAAACTAAAGAAAGCGAGAAGTGAGTCAGAACAAAGAAAAGTAAGTTATCGTTTAATTTAGACATTTTAATGGAAGTACATCCTGTATTATTTTATTTATTTATTTTTATTTTATTTTATTATGGCACAAACAGTCATTACAAATGAAGTTATATAATTTAAAAAGAACACACAAAAGAAGACCTTTAGGGCCAATAGTTAAACAAATTGTAAGCTGTTAATCATGAAGACAATATTTAAAAATTTAAAAGAAAGAAACAACAAGGTATGATATAGTAATAACAATAGGTAGTAAGTTAAACTTATTATTATGGAAGATAAACTGCAAAGTTTAGCCTATTAGCCGTTGAATTTAGACATTTAAATGGAAGTAAATCCTGTATTATGGAAGAAAAACTGCAGAGTTTAACATATTAGCCGTGGAATTTAGACATTTAAATGGAAGTAAATCCTGTATTATGGAAGAAAAACTGCAGAGTTTAACATCTTAGTCGTGGAATTTAGACATTTTAATAGAAGTAAATCCTGTATTATGGAAGAAAAACTGCAGAGTTTAACATATTAGCCGTGGAATTTAGACATTTAAATGGAAGTAAATCCTGTATTATGGAAGAAAAACTGCAGAGTTTAACATCTTAGGCGTGGAATTTATACATTTTAATAAAAGTAAATCCTGTATTATGGAAGAAAAACTGCAGAGTTTAACATCTTAGGCGTGGAATTTATACATTTTAATAGAAGTAAATCCTGTATTATGGAAGAAAAACTGCAGAGTTTAACATATTAGCCGTGGAATTTAGACATTTAAATGGAAGTAAATCCTGTATTATGGAAGAAAAACTGCAGAGTTTAACATCTTAGGCGTGGAATTTATACATTTTAATAGAAGTAAATCCTGTATTATGGAAGAAAAACTGCAGAGTTTAACATCTTAGGCGTGGAATTTATACATTTTAATAGAAGTAAATCCTGTATTATGGAAGAAAAACTGCAGAGTTTAACATCTTAGGCGTGGAATTTATACATTTTAATAGAAGTAAATCCTGTATTATGGAAGAAAAACTGCAGAGTTTAACATCTTAGGCGTGGAATTTATACATTTTAATAGAAGTAAATCCTGTATTATGGAAGAAAAACTGCAGAGTTTAACCAATTAGCCGTTGAATTTGGACATTTTAATTGAAGTAAATCCTGTATTATGGAAAAAAAACTGCACATAGCCGTGGAATTTAATTGACAGAAAATAAAACAAATTGACAAAAATATCAATATATAAAAATATATAAAAACATATATCAGACTTAACTACCTTTATAAAATTGTATGGACAGTACTTAATGAGTTGCAAACCCGTCTGGCCAGCGTGGCCAAATTAGGCCAAATTCTCCAGGTATACGTTCTGGAAGGTCCATCTTTAACGGTGGAGGTCTGCGACGCTGTGTTTCAGAGGCTGTAATGAATGAAAATGAAAATCGTGCAATTTTATCTTTTAGGCAGTTGTACCAAAATGAAATCTCTGTAATTGTAACGATTAAAGTTAAAAATGATATCAAATGTATATGCCATTTTTTTTATTGTTAAAGAAATTTTGGTGCAACTCAGCCTTGGAGTATGAGACGTCTAAAATATCACTGAAACTGGCATTACAGTATTCTCAACGAACCCGATACACCTATCTTAAAGATGTATTTAGTTTTTTGAGCTCACATCACGTAAGAACCCTTCGTTCCTCTTCCAACTCCACTCTTTCCATTCCCTCTCATCACACCTCTTTCGTCTCTAAATCGTTTGCTGTCGTCCCCGCAAATCTATGGAATGAAGTAGCTCAGGATATTAGACAAGCTTCTAGTGGTGCTATATTCAAGAATTATTATTATTAAAATATTATCTTTAACTTAAACTATTTCTTTTACTTCTATTGTATTGCCACTCTCTTCATTCACACCTTCACAACGAGCGACGACGCGACGTCTACTTTTGTCCCGCTTCCTTCATCACATAATATTATAAATTGTTATTTTATATCTATTATTGCACCTACTTACCATGAAAACTGTCCTAATGTCCTAAAGGTTTGGCTGTCAGAAAATGCTTAACGGCATGAAGTCCGCCTTTGTACATAGTGCAATTAAGTTTTTAAATAAATAAATAAATCGCAAATAAATGTTTTTTTTTTTTTTAAATCTGCTTCCGTTCCCAAATTTCGTATTTCAGAGTGGTCCTTAAGTTAAGTAAGTAATGATGTGTCTGAGCAAACGTCCTGAGTGCATTCCATGAATTATTTTTAGGTGAAATTGTGTGCGAGTTATTTTATTGAGATTTAAATCACGTGACACGAATGATTTTCTTGATTTGGTGTGTTTTGGTAACTAGCGAGTTTTCTATAAGTTTTCTTTAATAGGTTTAATACTATTTTAAGTTACGCCAACCCCTATAACATTAATTATTGTGACGTTTATTTTTTTATTAATTTAAGTAAAGAATTACGAGCTGAGCTGTTACCTAGCTAGGGATTCCTGCATATATTGGTAGGATAAAATAATACAAGAGTGCAAACAGAAAATTGGAGTTTATTATACTAGTAAAGAAAAAAAAAGTTATCTTATCTTAAAAAGAAAAAAAAACAATCAAGGCTTATTCCTAAACTAACAAATTATCAAAACAGTTACTTATATTCCTTTACCTTAGACTTATGTATAACAGTTATTAAAATTACGTTAAGCAGAAACACAATTTGAGTATAAAAAAGGCAGTTCAATATCAATGAATTTAAAAAAACTAGGTTAAGCAGAAAAGTTGTTTTGTATGATTTTATAAACATATATAATCTTACTGTTAATAATAAACTGATTACTCGTACATGCAAGCTCTACCTGATGAAAATAAAAAAAAACTTTTATTTTGTGTATGCTACTAAGATAACGGTAGTAAAAAAAATGGTAGTGGTTCAAGTAGAAATAGCCAACTTGGCATAAACATTTTTTTATAGCGGCACGGTGGTGGATCGGTTGTGAGAACGTGTACCTTAAATCCTACAAAGGTCGGATCAAACCCACCCGGCATATACCAATGAGAAATACACTTTTCTTTCGTTCATTTGTCATAGATTTACAACACCACCGTTCCCGTGCTTCGGAGAGTACGTTAAGCCGTCGGTCCCGGTTTCACTAACACCAACTTGTGAAATCGGTAATGAATTGTCATAAAAAAATGACATCATATCCTCGCCAAGCCGTCTGGCCAGCGTGGCGAGTGTAGGCCAAATTCTCCAGATATATGTTCTGGAAAGCCCATCTACAATAGTGGAAGTCTTGGACACTGCGTTCTAGGGGCTTGTTAATGAAGATAATGATGATTTTTACGTCTCGGAATTTCAAATTGTTAATTTTGTTTTCATTGTAGTATAAAATTAAAAAAAAAACATACCTACATTCTTTTAAAAATCATCTCTATTCTTATTTGTTATCTACTCAAAATAAATGACGATTACTTATGTGTTAAAATTTATCCTTGTTTTTACTCTCGTTGCAACTTTCACTCTAATATCTATGGTATGTGTTTTATTTTATTTATTTATTTCATGAATCCTGTATATATTTAATTATATGTATTGTATTATAGATATATATTATTATATGTATAACATGTATTGTTTATTTAATATTTACTTGGCACTGTGCCTGTCACATGTTTTCAAAACTCCCAAAGGTTAGCTGATGGATAATGTCTCACGGCATAAAGCTCGCCTGTGCGCATTAATTTTAAGTTATTTTAGTTTTTGTGCAAAAAAGCATTTTTATTATTATTATTACATTGTTACAATTATACCTTAACAACTAAGTTTAAGACCAAAGGCACCTATAATACTCGTACCTAAAGTATTTACAACCTACACCTGCCATCAGTCTTGCCTCTAAGCCGGCTTGACAAAATCGAAAATCGAAACAAAATAACAAAATGAATCGTAAATCAAAAGTTGAAGTAGCATTCTATGGAATGTAACAATGGCTTATCAAAGTACAGTATATTAATCAGAATTCTGATACATCTATGCGCCTTTGAAAATTGATTCAATTATTATTATTTAAAATCTTAAGCACAAAGCATGAATGGATGTCGTATGATTTGTTAGTTTAACGTTTTCTACTTCTTTGTCGATGCTCGGCACGTGTTAGCTAAATACGGAATGCACTTATTATTAAGAAAACAAATATTGGTTAGGTAGAGAATGGCATGATAAATTATGATATCAAGTAAGTTCTAATCATATATCATACTTGGTAAAATATATAAATTGAAGCTTAAATTTAAGCTTCAATTTATATATTTTACCAAGTAAGAAACACATCTAACACATCTTATTTGTTGCAGATAATCATATATCATCTAACCCCTTAATAATAATTTTCGTTAAAAAACCCAAAAGTCTATAATCCTTTCAAACCTTAAGTCCACAAATACGTTTAGACCCGGTACCACGGCGTGGTTATTAAAAAATGAAGTATATAGAACTCCCAAATAGAAAAATAAAAATAATAGGAAATTAACTAATATTATTCCACAATTATTTTTTTTTCAGACATTTCACACAGCGCCATCTAGTTTCCGTGGTAAGCTACGAGGCTTGTGTTACGGAAACTAGATGGTTGATAAACTACATATTATACTTTTTTTTTTTTGTAAATATATACATATTATGCATATAAACACCCAGACCGAGACAAATTATACAATGTACAACTTGCCCCTCCCGAGTTCACGGCAACGTTTGTTACCACTAGACCACGGAGGCGGTCTTATACTGTTTGCTATTTGAAAGATCATACATAAAATTGTTAGATATATGTACTTATATTTATAGGTATTTTCTACAAAAATGATTTTGACAATTATTGTTTTATAAAATATACAAAGCATTAAAAGTGCAATCTAAACAATAATCTTGACAATACTGAGGCGTGTACATCATTCTTAATTTTAATTTTGTTTAAATATACATTCCCTGTTTCATGTACGCCAGACAGTATATAGATTAAATAATAAGTTATAGTTATGAGTCATATTGTGTGTAACTAACAACAAGCAGTGCCTAGCAGTGACATAATTGTCATTTTTTTATGAATGGATTTTCTAACAAATCGTTAGTTTTTACCAACGGTCGACCAGTCCTTCTCGAGACATTTTTGAATAGATTTGGAAAAATAAAGGTCAATTTACGTTTTTTTGTTTCACGACGATTCACATGTTTGTGAGAACATGCATCGACATCCAAAGATTTGTACTTTTTTTAGTAAGGAAAGCGTCGTTTTCTAAAAGCCACTAAATACAAATTTTTAGATATCGTTTTTTTTTTTTAATAACCGTTTACGAACCACAACCGAAAAATGAGGTAGATCGCCAGCATTTTAAGTCCAAGCACCCCTTAACAACTTATAAAAACAGAATTGGTTTCCATAGTGTGTTATCAGCGTGGTCATCGCGAGCCGGGCGGGCCGATCTGGCACAGCAATCGCCAGCATGGTGCCGTGGGTAGCTACTGTGGGCGGCACAACTTAACACACTTCAAACTACACACATTATACTATTTACTGTAACGTTTCAGTTTACGAAGGCGAGTCATGCAGCATTTGCAGCGGCTTGGTTGGCGGGAACAACTAAAGCAGTTCCATCACATCAGCCTTAAACTACTTACCATCAAATGCAACTGGAATCAAACACTTATGACTGTCATAAGTCACTAACACTTGACCGCGGGGGGAAATACAGGCTCGACTAAATGCTTATTCATACTTTGCTTGAATAACTCCAGGTTATAGGAAAGTGGAAACGTAGAGGCTATTGGTACAATATCCCAAACCATAAAGAAATCTAGTTTCAAAGGTGAGAACAGTATTCCACGCATGATCTCATCTGTGCTTTGTCAACAGTCTGTAGATGACAAAAGCCGCAACTTACGTATGTGCAGAAATTCAATCAGGCAATATTCTATCTGTACTCGGATCGCCTTCGCTGTGCATTTAGAGCTGACTCTAGTATGAACTGACGATTTAGTGGATAGTATTTTTAATTTAGTAATATCATTTCTTTATAGTACTATGTCTATTTATGAATTATATCTGTATTATTTTTACTAAGTATAGTAAAGTATCATCACGACCGTATTCCTTTCGGGGTGGTCAAAAACCACGCTTATAAATAAGCGGATTCACATTTAGCCAACTTTAGTATAGGTCAATCATGACAAGTGGCAAGCTTGTCGATGTCTCCAGCGTACCAAACTCGAGGAATATCACAAATAAATTAAATATTAATTAAATGTATTTAATTAATATTTTTGTGTCCCGATCAGGAATCGAACCCGGTACCTCCGAGTCTAAATCCACGTACTTAACCGCTAGACCACGGAGGCAGTTATTATTTTTACTATTTTATTATTTACTTATAGTTTTATTTATTATTATTTTTCTGTTATTTATTCGAAGGAATTTTTTTTGGAATTTAAAAATATATATTTATAGTTGTAAGTTACTCGTAATTTATTTTTTATATAAATTCTGGATGTAGGAGTGGGCCTAACCGGCCTAATTTAATTTAATTGAACCCCACCGTCTGGCCAGGCAGCGTGGCGAGTATAGGCCAAATTCTCCAGAAATATGTTTTGGAAGGCCCATCTCCAACAGTGAAGATCTAGGACTCTTTGTTTTAGGAGTCTAGAGGCTGTAATAATAACGACTATTTTTAATTTTGAATTTTACCCGCCTTCGTGAAATAAAAACACTATACTGCTAATAGTAAGCTAAGGTGTATAATTTCAATTGTGACGTAGAACTACCCTCATCCATACACTATATACATGACAACTACACGCATTCGAGTATTGTTGACGAATTTGTACACGATTTCGTTTAATCAACATTATCGTTGGAACAAGCTGCTTTTGATTTGTTTAAAAGACAAAAATACATTTAATAGTTAAATCTTACTTTATGTACAATAATATTAATAAATCACACAAACTAAATAAACTTACTAGTAAATTATTAATAAAAATAACAAACCTGTTTTTCACCTTAAACTATAATCAAACAGAAAACCTAATAAACACTTGTAATATAAAAAAGTATCATCACGAAATTTCGAGGTGGTCAGCGGATTCACATTTAGCTAACTTTCGAATAGGCCAATCATGACAAGTGGCAAGCTCGTCGATGTATCCAGCGTATCAAACTCGACAAATATCACAAATAAATCAAATAATAATTAAATGTATTTATTTACATTAATATCTTTTTTGTGTCCCGACAGGAATCGAACTTGGTAGCTCCGAGTCTAAATCCACGGACTTAACCGCTAGACCACGGAGGCAGTAAAAAAAAATAGCTCCTCCAAATTGCTGTCCTGTGGCATGGGCACTATACACTGGCAGCATTTCCCCTCTGAATTAAGTTACTTAATTTTTGACAGAAAAAAAAATGCCAGCCCTATTGTCACCAGAGACATCAATGAGTCTTGGAACTATTTCTTTATAGAACGCTTGAAATTACTTCTTAAAATTTGACCCTTATAAGCCAGACTATCAGCTAGTGTAAAATAGTTTATATTTGAACAAAAAAAAAAAATACAGCCTGGACCATATTTCGTTAGTTAACCTATCACCATTGCCAGCGTAATGTTTTACGTAAAAAAAAATTTCATTAAGATAAGAACGGTGAAGGTCGCTCTACTACGTAACTTAGACTATATGTTAATAAATACCCTAAAAAACTTAATACCGAATCAATGTTTTACAAAATCCCCTTCAAATTTTATTAATACAGACAAATAGAGGAGCCAAAACCGAATCAAAGTTACAAGACCCAAAACATCTTTACGCCATAAATTTCAATAGTATCGGACATAATTTAATCTAACCTCTCGATTTTGACTCCATAAATTACAGATTTTTACCATGAACGAGCAAAACAAAACCTTTAATATGGCGTATCGGATATAAATCAAGAGAAAACTGGCATATTCTTCTTTGGTGGTATTTTTAACACTCACATTTCAAACGAAAATCAGCCCTATGCTAAAACACTATACGGCTTATAACCATATAAAAACAACATTCAAATAACTAGCTTTTAATGACAAGGGAATATAGGCCTAATGCTAAATAGTCTTTAAAGTTCGTTATGGGTTGTATTTTGATATTGATTTCTCACATAAATCAATTGTATTAGTGTTTTCTGATCTTCGTGGATAGAGGACCCACTCTGTGATATCGACGAGGTATGTCGTAGGTAGTTAAAAAAAAAAACAAAAAAACTGATTAAATGTCAAATCTAATTTATTCGAATTAAATTAATATAAATTAAAAGTAAAGTAAAGTATCATCACGACCGTTTTCCTTTCGGGGTGGTCATAAACCACGCTTATAAATAAGCGGATTCACATTTAGCCAACTTTACTATAGACCAATCATGACAAGTGGCAAGCTCGTCGATGTCTCCAGCAGCGTGCCAAACTCGAGAAATATCACAAATAAACAAATATTAATTAAATGCATTTATTTACATTTTTTTTTTTTGTGTTCCGACCAGAAGTTGAACCTGGTACCGCTGAGTCTAAATCCACGGACTTAACCGCCAGACCACGGAGGCAGTTTAATATAATATAAATTAAAAACTACTTAAATAATAAAAATATAAATAATTGCCAGTTGTCTCCAGAACTTTTCGTCAACAGATTTGACAACTCCTTGGCCAGGCGCTTTGCTTAGGGTTCCCATCGTCTCTACCCCAAATGGCCCAAATTCATAACCTGTACTAAGTTTGGCGTATTTTCGCAACTTGAGGTTCTCAGGAGGAACCGCCGTACTTCCCAAGCCTGACGAGGTCACCTAATGAGATGGCTAATGCATCAAAAATAAGCCGCACTCACACACCTACAAATTTTCAACGGCCTTGCCATCGCTCTGAGTAATCCAAGAGGGTTCTAGGATTGCGGGTACTCCATCAACATGAGCCGGATGATGTTGTTGAAGAAATGCGGCCGGCACTTCTAGCACAAGAAAGCCCGCGGTGTCCGAGATGATTGACCCTGATTTGGATTATTAAATAATATTAGACAACGATTTCAAAAATATTCGAGAGGGCATTTGAAAAATTTTAGATTGTGCGAGTGAGAGGGTGCAAAATCGTTAAATCCTCTTAATGACGCGTTTCGCTTTCTATCAGTCTATTAATTTGGAATACATTTTTCTGATAAAAACAACAAGCAAGAGCACGTCAAAGGTAAACAAGGTATCGGAGTCCTTCGCGCCATTTTGCGCGGACATGTCAAGTGCAAGTTTTTCTTTTGTAAATTAATTTACTGTGGATATTGTTGATCGAAAGTGGTGTTATTTTGTCTAATAACGGCAATGTGAATAATTATGGAAAACGATAATTTTTTTATAAACTTTAAATATGGGGCACAATTTGCAGTTAATTTTCCCGCGCTGTGAACTCCCATAGTTAAACCAACGTGTTTGGGTTATAATGCCGCAAGTGACTCCAAGACAAGCATCAATTTCTGTAAATTTTAGAATTTGATGATAACCTCATTAACTCATAATAAGAAAGATATATTACGTCAGACTTAGCTGTATGGACTAGCTGCTGTGTGTACTATATAAATAAACCCTATTAAAATTATTTTAATAATACGTGAATACAGATATTTTGACTTTGACATTGAGATTTATTCTTATTTTAGCATAGCATCATCCAAACTTTATTTTATCTTTATTTTTATCCGTATTAAAAAAAAAAAAAAAACTGCACACTAAGGGCCATCGACACCACACCGACTCGTGCGCATCCGCATTAGGTGTCTCTTTCTACTCATTCTAATATCGTGTTGATTATTAATTAAAATTAATTACGATTACGACCATTTTCAATGACTCTGGTGTTACAACCATTAACGCAGTAGTGATGGGCGGAGTTGCAATTAGTACGTGCTATCGATACTTATGTTAAATGTTTATTGTATAGTAAAGTATCATCATGACCGTTTTCCTTTCGAAAAATTCCACAAGTTAGTATAAGTGCAACCGGGACTTACGCGACGGCTTCACGTGCTGTCTGAAGCACGAGAACAGTGGTGTTGTAAATCTATGACAAGTGTACGTTATAAAAGTGTATTTGTCATTGTTACCGCGACCATTTTTGTATTAAAAAAAGCGTTTTTACATCGACCATCACACTGTACCTATACCTATCATTCATGGTGGGGGATGGGCCTTCCAGTAATTTCTGAAGAATTCGGCCTATTTTTATTGACATTTTATTAACGATACTTCTGCTCGATTCCCTCCGAGAGCTTGACTCGGTCAAGTCGAGTAGAATAGTCGTGTGACTGGTCAAATATTTTATTTTATTTTTGTTCTATATATTTATAATTGTACTATAGTTTTATTATGAAATTTGACTGATATGGGTGTAATACCTGAAATAAAACTTCATTTATTTATTTTATTTATAACTTTTACAGCGTAACGTTGACAGCTGCTGGAACTCTTGATTACGTAAAACAATAGCTTTACAATTTGATTGAATTCATGACTTTTTTTATTTAATTAAAGATTTGTCATATATATCGACACCCACAAAAATATCGACATGTAGATCAGCATAATCAATATTTATGAAATCACTAGTTCTAATTAAAACATCGAGCATGTTCCGAATGTCTGGTTAATCAAGTGGACTGATCATGGATGCATCCTTGTGGTGTTGCGACGTCATGGACGTACTAACATAACAAGACAAGGCATGTTTAGATAAAAAAAAAAAATCATTTAGGTTTTATAATACGTTTATTTATAGGTATATGTGTAATAGTGTAAGTATCCATTAGTATGTAGTGTGTGTAGTATATTCTATATTGTTAAACTTGATATCGGCACTACCCTTAATCTCACACTCTCCCAAAGGTTAGATGTTAGAAAATGCCTTGTAGGCATTAATCTTCGCCTTTGTACACTTATTTTGTGCAATAAAAAATTTAATAATAATAATAATACTCGATACTGTGTTTGTGAAATTTAGGCGACTTTCAATGAAACAAAATTACGGACTTTTTGGGGATATATTAATACACTGTCAATGTATTGTTGTGGAACGAGCCTTCAAGACAGCATTAACGGAATCATACAGGATTTTGTTGGGTAGAGAGAGGAGCAGAATGGTGGATGGTGAGCGTCTTGTTGCGCCATAAAATAAAAATAGGAGGCCTCCTTTTCCACCAGCCTATTGTAGGTTGCTCTTGCTTTTGTGAAAGACCAAACAAGAGCACTGATATGTTTGGAAGTCCAATACTAAGTCTTGGTCTTGGTCTTGAGCAAGAGTCCCACAAGACTCTTGCTCACATATTTTTTCTATATTGCTTTTTTTTTTTTTTTTTTTGAGGTTTAGATTTTGTTTTTAATAAATTGTAATTGCGTCTTGTCCATAATTTTTAATATTTAAAGGGGAAAATAACGAGAAATATCACAAATGAATTATTGTGTCCCGACTAGGAATCGAACCCGGAGTCTGAATCCAAGGACTTAACAGCTAGACAACCGAGGCAGTTTAATTGACTACATTTTTAAAACTACACTTAGACTTGAAAAGTCTTTAAAAATGCTGTACTAGATTTTTATTATATTATTTTATTTTTATTTATTTATTTAAAAACTTTATTGCACTATATACAAAGGCGGACTTAGTGCCGCTAGGCATTCTCTGACAGCCAAACCTTTAGGACATTTAAACAGTATAGATGGTAAGTGCAATATTAAGTAAGCCCATATATATTAATATTTACCATATATACTAATATTTACATGACACGTACATAAATATAAATATAAATATATATTTATATATATATACACATAATAAATATACAAATAAACCACTTAAACGATAAGGGAAGTAATATAGAAATAATGATGATGTTGTTGAAAATGAAAAAGGAAAAAAAAATATTTAAAAAAATAGAAAAGTTGAACTGCCTCCGTGGTCTAGCGGTTAAGTCCGTGGATTTAGACTCGGAGGTACCGGGTTCGATTCCTGGTCGGGACACAAAAACATTAATTAATGTTTAATTTATTTGTGATATTTCTCGAGTTTGGTACGCTGGAGACATCGACGAGCTTGCCACTTGTCATGATTGGCCTATAGTAAAGTTGGCTAAATGTGAATCCGCTTATTCGTAAGCGTGGTTTCTGACCACCGCGAAAGGGAAACGGTCGTGATGATGATGATGAGAAAAGTTGAAACAGTTAGGTTGATAAGAAGTACCTATGTACTAAAATTTTCAAGATAGCTCCAGAGATTTGCATCAACAACAGCAAACGAATGGGAGACAAGAGAATGTTCTTAATAGTTACGTCTATGTGCGTCGCCTGTTTGTTTTGAATTTGCTTCGAGCTTACTCCCTCACTTAATTAGTTCTATTTTTAAACTCAAATTACTGAGAATAGCAATTTGACATTACAAGTCAACAGCTTACTACACTAGTCTACGAGTATGTCCTATGATTATTCATAGAACGGACTGGGCCTACGTGGAGGATTGTGGGCTGACCCACTATTGAATGCGATCAGTAGTGGATTGCGATAGCAACATAGAAAAAGTAGGTACTCAAAGCTATTATATCAGAAAAAAAATGATTTTTTTTTTCTATATATTCAACCTTATTGTTGCGGCTTTTTGCAACCTCTTTGGACGGACTTCGACCTCCTTTCCAACTGAGAACTTTAGACGACATTATTTTATGACAAAATGACTTTGAATTTAGAACACAGAAGATAACAACGAAATAAAGACGCAATAAATGAAAATTAAAGACAAATTTTATGTTTTTTATTTAAAAGCAGACAATAAGTTATCATTTCAAGACTAAAGTGTTTCTTTCTGTTCATTTTATTAATTTATCAATATTGGTTTATTTAAATCTGTATTGAACAAAGAGGGGTTAACATCTATATATATAAGGCCTTGCTTCAAGCGGTGTTATTTTATATAAATATCACCATAGGCTTACAGTATTAGTTCTCCTTGAAATAAAAAAAAATATATAATAAATGGCATTACAAATGGCACATGCTTTCAACGAGAACAACTAATATGTGGTGGACGGACCGATGGTGGTAATTTTCCCACGTTTGTGCCGATGCCAGTAAAGTGTATCGACACGTTTCGGGATCAGGCTCGAATTGCCGTCATGACCAGTCAAGCCGGTCAACACTATGGTTATGGACTGTGAGTCATGAGTGTCTGATTCCAGTTGCAAACATTCATGGACCTCACGTGCCACCTACCATCAGGTGGACGCAAAGTCGCATGTCGTAGTATACCTAGTATGCTAGACATTCTATTCTAGCCAACCATTGGATCAACTTTAGGCACTTCATTAAAAGCAGTTGTAAAATTGTATTCATTTAAAACACACACCATATATACTTATATACAATACAAGCTGACCCGGCGAACTTCGTACAGCCTAACAGTTATTGGATGTTTGTAAACCTTAGTTAGCACGTAGAAATCCATAATGTCAAATGCTTATACGCAATGCTAATCTCGCCGGTTGGATCTTCTCAATAAACTCTACATAGAAAGGCTTATGTGATGGCTGGGCAGTTCGACTCTTCCAGGATTAGCGTCTCGGTTATGCTGGGAGAGGTCGATTAACCGTTGAGCGGTAAATGGTTTGAATTTTATTTATTTATTTAATAAAAAAAAAATCACAGCCTATTATATTAAACATATAAACAAAGTAGCAATAGTGGAACACAAGCCAAAGAGATTTTATATTATTTAGACAAAACAATTTAAACAGAAATAAGAGTAAAATATAGTAATTAGATTTAAATTAATAGTGCAATTGAACTGTGACTAGCAAAAGTAAGAGAAAAATAATAATAATAATAAATAAGTGAAAACCAATAGGTTAATGATTATTTACCTAGGACAAAATGAATGAATGAGAGGCAGGAGCAAAATTATACTATATATACGAGTGTAGCAGTATTCGTATATTAGCAAGCGAAGTGTATTTTCAAAGTCAGTCCGGGATAAGAGTTGTCTTGATACTGCCTCCGGTGATTAGTTAGATGTATCAGAGTAGAACATGGCTAAAACGTTAATATAGACAAGTCATTTACAGTAATCTAAACAGGTGAATGAATAAATGTTTGAAAAATTTATATATACGATAGGTTATATATTTATATCTATTACTCAATTTAATTGTTTACCCAAAAACTCCGTATCGTATATAATAATGCCGTATCGATTAGTTCTCTAGCAATTTTGATCTTGTTAACCAGGTTTACAGACAGACAGACAGACAGCGGAGTCATCCAGGCCCGGATGTTCAATGGGCCTGGGTTGGGGATGGGATAAACTCCCGTTTTCCCCGACAGGATCTCGGCGGCTAACTACCCACCGGTGATTCAACGCACCTTTGGTGCTGGGCGCTGTTCCTACTACAACACCGCCCTTGTGGCTCACGAATCTAGTCTCCTAGATTTGTCTACTTTAGATCTTCTCCAAGAGCGCCTCCCTAGGTAGTGGCCTCCCCTCCGGGGGCCGTGCGAAAGTAGGAGCGATATCCTGAAGATGCTTGTAGGATCCGTTGTCAGCCCGGTAAAACATACGTTTAGCTAGGCCGACAACAAATGCCTCGATAGTAGGCATCTCCAGATCTCTCGCAATTACAGAATTTCGCACGAACCACGGCGCTCTGGATATCACCCTGAGCGATATGTTCTGATGACTCTGGATCTTGTCCCTGTTGGTTTTGGCCAGAAGGTGATGCCAAGCTGGCGCAGCATAAGTAAGTCGGGAACGGATGAACATCTTGTAGATCCGCACCTTCAACCTGAGCGGTTAACCAGGTTTATGACTTGGCTTCATTTCTGTATTATATCTATTCTTAGACTCTTGTCGAACGCTGAAGATGTGGAGTGCTCTCCTAGCCAATGTGTGTCCCCATTCCTATAACCTGGAGTCCTTCAAGCGAAGTGTGAAAAAGCATCTTGTTAGCCCGGCAGAGACTGATGTCGGTCGACTGTGGCTGGCGTAAGTTGCATCGATTCTTAAACCCCACCGTACCGGTTACCATTAGGTGGGCGCGATGTTAAATTAGAAAAACCGACGTAAGTAGAGACACAGGTCAAGATTTGTATTTAAAAAATCCATCTAATGAATGTTTTAAATTTTTCATATTTAAAAAAAAATCTGGCTCCAATTGCTATTCAAACGAAGCGCGTTTAAAATAAAATAACAAATCTACGGAAGTACAGTAAAAAGTGCCAAGTATGAAATTCGATTAACTTTAGTATTTTTTATTCAAACTCACTTGATTATTATTCTCTCTTGTTAGTTAACTTGTTACATTTTTATGAAAGAACGCCGCTACTATCAAAATAAATTAAGGTTCCGTAAGAAAAGAAAAAATAAGACATTTAATAATAACATTTAAATTACAGTCTAAAGTTTGTAATGATGATGAGGTCCTAACTGATATTAAAACGATTGACAAAACTAATCTAAATCGCAATCTGTTAGTTCGTAGTCGCATCTGATCGGTTGATTATTTATTGTTGTTGTGTAATTCAGTATTTGTAATCTGTAATAGCTGAGTTTTCCCTGCAGATCCTTTCTCAGTCGAATAAAAATTAACAGTTCAATTTGCTAAGCTGCTGGTCTTCTGCTAACAGCTTACTCTTTGGACGACTTCGCTGTTTAGTCTTCTATTAACAGGAGTTGAATCATTCAAAATAATTTAAATTATGACGTGTCACATATGCCTGTAATAGGTTTACGTGAATAAAGATATTCTGACTTTGACTTTGATTCGTACCACGCCTCCACCTACTTGGTCGATCGGTACCGCGACTGCATCTGATCGATCGATACATGTTGCTTTGTTAATATTGATATGTCGCACGCAACATGTTTTTAGTTGTATTGGTTTATAATTTGGTCAATTCATATTATATAAATAAATTTAAATAATGGTTGACAAAATATTTATTTTATATTGTATAAGAAAATGTAATTATTGTTGTCATTCATTGACTTAGTTTAAGAATTATTTACATACCGGATGGCCGGTTTTTTTATGAGATCTTATTGTAAACTTAAGCTAGTAAGTATTTTAAAATATGAATTTGATAAGAGTCCTAGAAGGTCAAATTGTAATAAATATAAAAAATAATTTTACAAAACCTACGGAACCATTAGTAGTACCAACCTCTCAATATTTATATTTTGGATTTTAGCGTAGGTACGTTTTGAAATGACTTCTAAAATCGAGAACTGTCAACTAAACTGAAATATGAAACATTAATAGCCAATAAAATGCGTTAACAAATCCATGATTCAGAATTTACATTTAAAATGTCTAATTGTAAGTTACAACTTCGATTTTAAATATAAAATCGCTCCGATGGCAGTTGAGTTATTTTATTTTTTATGAGGGGTTCGGATTTAAGTCCTGTCTTGGAATAGTATATTTTTTATAAATATTTTTTACAAATTTATTTTAATTACTAAAAATCCCGAATTTAATAAATAAAAGTCCATATAAATTTAAAGTAAAGTAAAGTATCATCACGACCATATGCCTTTCAGGGTTGTTAGAAACCACGCTTATAAATAAGCGGATTCACATTTAGCCAACATTACTATAGGCCAATCATGACAATTGGCAAGCTCGTCGATGTCTCCAGCGTACCAAACTCGAGAAATATCACAAATAAATTAAATATTAATTAGATGTATTTATTTACATTAATAAATATTTTTGTGTCCCGACCAGGAATCGAACCTAAATCAAACCGAGTCTAAATCCACGGACTAAACCGCTAGACCACGGAGGCAGTATAATAAATAATATAATATAATAATAAAAATTAGGTCGTCGCGTTAGATATGCAACGTCACTTTGAAGGACCGCAATGTAATGACGAAATACGCAAAAGGCGTATTTAAATGGTAGGTATTAAAGAAAGCATAGAGACAAAAATAAGGAAAGGCATGCTCCGATTCGGTTCGGACATGTTGAAAGGATGAGTGAAGAGAGATTGACGAACCAGATAAACTCGTATGATGCGAAAGTCGTGGGTAAAAGAGGCCCTGGCAGACCAGACAGAAACAAACGGGCATGTATGAGAAGGTTAATGAATGTCGAAGAAGCGAAAGAGGTATGTCGTGATCGTGACAAGTGGCGCTCAATTGTATCTGGGTAGGCAAGGGATTTGACGTGATGATATGTATGTAATAGACATTAAAAAAAAATCTTATTAGCTATTAAAATTCATCCATAAAATCGATACAAGCATAGTACGAGGTAGAAAACATCATAATTAACGGATTTACTTCTTAACATCCCATTTCAAACATTGAAAATGGTTATTCTGTCATATTTATTACTAGCTGTTTGTCCCGGCTCTGCGCGTGTAATATAATGGTCAGATCAAACATTTAATGATAGGTATGACCATTCCCAGGTTCCAAGAGACATTTTACATTAGCTCTTTCAGCGGTTTAGCCATACAGATATTAATTTTTAATTAAATTTATTTATCTTTAAGGAAATCTTATAGCTTCTAACAAATGTATACTTATATAAAAAAACTAGATGCCAATTACAAGTTTCCACAAATATCTTATAATATTAAATCACAATAATTTAGAAAAATAAAAATAATTAGGCAACTAAATCTATAAATCAGATATTGTGTGTTATACTGTAAAAAATGCTCTAGACATCGCCCGACCAACTAATTTAGGCGATGTACAGAACATGTCAATATCCATGAACTCAGCTAGGCGGTTGAGTTCTTTTGATGCTCTCGCTAAAAATGAGTTTTGACAATATGTCGTACAAAGATAAGTAAGTCTTGTTTCAAGCTGTGCTATTTTTGTATAAATATTACCATGGCAAACTTACAATATTAGTAATTCTTGAAAAGAAAAAAAATGCATTTTATAAACCCAGTAAAGTGTATTCACAAGTTTTAGGATCAGGCTAGACTATAGCCTACACATATCCATGGGTTACAAATAGCAATTCTGTCAAAAAAATTATATTAGATATTTTATGTAAATATGCACTATAAAATTGAAAAAGCGTAGAATATGTCTCTTTTTGTGCTATGCTAAATTGCAAAATGAATGAATTGAATTGAAGTAGATTAGGTATGAAAACAGACAGAGAGATTAAAAGCTTCTTTCGTATTTATAATATTAGTATGGATAACATCCCAGCAATACCATATCGGTATGTTAACGAGAACGTATTGTTTTGGGCATCAACTATTGATTTAGTTTAGTGTTATTGGCGCATTAACTCAGGTGGCTCCACGGCGATTGGGTAAGAATAAGCGAGAAACAAAAGAAAAACCTTGTTCAACTTTACTTTATATTAAAAACGAAATCATAGTGTGGACATTCTGTTTGTTATTCCAGATGAAAATGCACAAAATTTACCCAATAAAATGTGGATTTTTAGATAATTTGTTTGTAAATGTTATGTTAAGTAATATTCATTGTTATCACGACTGTATCCCTTTTAGGGTGGTCAGAAACCACGCTTATAAATAAGCGGATTCACATTTAGCCAACTTTACTATATTTATTTATTATTTATTATTAGGTGTGCAAACAGATTCCAGTCAGTTGCAAATTTGAGTTCATTTAATTTATACATGGACTAGACTGAAATCCAAGCAGCACACACAACATGCAAATTATAATAATTATTATCAAAATTAGAAAATAAATTACACAAATTAAATTCAATCATAATTACAATTCAATAGTATCAATTAAATAATTCCTTACACAAATACAATTCACAACAAAATATACATGCACAACAATACAGGTAACATAATAATAATTTAACAAAAGATAAAATTCAATATGAGTCAAATAAGGCAGAGGAGGTCTGTGGTAATGGACTTTTTATACGCTGCAAAACCACTGTCAAAAACATCAATATCAGGCCGCAAGCTAACCACTCTATTGTAGGTGCGACACATTCTCACCAACGGGTTAAAGAATGATGTGTTGTTTACATAGGTACATAGAGAGAATGTGTTCGGGCATCTTGTTCTGTAACGAATATTGATGTTAAGCGACGACAGCAAATATGTAGAGGAAATGGAAGAGTGCAGGATTTTGTGTAAGCACAAAAGGTCATATCTCATGCGACGGTTCTTATAGGCCAATCATGACAAGTGGCAAGCTCATCGAAGTCTCCAGCGTACCAAACTCGAGAAAATGTCACAAATAAATTAAACATTAATTAAAATGTATTTATTTACATTAAGTAATATTTTTGTGTCCCAACCAGGAATCGAACCCGGTACCTTCGAGTCTAAATCCACGGACTTAACTGCTAGACCACGGAGGCAGACAGAGGCAAGAAAAAAAAAATTGTTTTTAGTTAAATAATGTATGTCTCTTAAATAATAATAAATACATTATTTATTATAAATTATACATTTTATTTATAGTTTACAGTACAAACAAACATAATAATAATAAAAAAGTATATATAAATATCCATATATTGAAATAGGGAGCTATGAGTAATGTGGTATTTTTTACCCGGTAGCGATGTTCGTAACCATTATAGGATCCCAGATGAACTAGCTGTATCAGCCTATAGGCCAGACATCTTAGTGTTTTCTCGGAACTTGAAAAAAGTTATCCTTATTGAACTTACCGTTCCGTGGGAATCAAATATTCCAAAAGACCACAACATGAAGTCGAATAAATATTATGATCTCACAGAAGAAATGATCAGGAACGGGTTCAAGACTCAGCTTTACGCAGTGGAAGTTGGTGCAAGAGGAGTTCCAGCAAAATCTTTGCATCACTTACTGAAAGAATTGGGCCTGAGCAGGTCTGCCGTCAATACATTTATGGAACGAGCTTCCAAGACGGCATTAACGGAATCATACAGTATTTGGTTGGGTAGGGAGAGAAGTAGAATGGTGGATGGTGAGCGTATTATCGCGCAATAGAAAAAAAAGGAGGCCTCCTTTTCTTAAACCAGCGAATTGTCGGTCGCAAGCCCGAGACACCATTCTTCTCATCTCTTACCCACACACGATGGACCCGGCACCCGCACGGTGAATCCATGGAATGCTTAGAAATTTGTCTTCTCTCTTCTAGCGACGAAGCCCGGGTTAAGGCTGATTTACAATTAGTCAACTTTACTATATCCATCATGCTATATACTATATGCATAACTTCGTCGATGTCTAACGTACAACAGCCGAAATCGCTTTGAGTTCGCCTTTGTACATACTTTTAAGTTAAAGTGCAATAAAATATTTTATTAATAATAATAATTATTATTATTATTTATTAACCAGAATTTGTTATAGCGCCGTATGTTCTTCTTTAGTGTTAATCAAAGGTAATGTCTGTATTCTTGAGCGGAGGTAGTATGTCATATCCACTCCACCTTACGTTAAGCCTAAGGATATCGCCAATAGCCATTTCGTTATCTTTATCGTTATTATCGGTCGTTATATTGGAATTAACTGCCTTTCAAACAAAAATATAAACATTAATGCATATTTATAGTTACGATCTGAAGACCCGAGCCTCTGTGTCGACTCTAACTTAGTCAAAGGTAGCAGAGCAGACCTGTTTCTTTACAAAGAATACTTTTTAAAATCTACATATATAAAAAAATATGTCGGTGTGTTTGTATATTCCCTAGGCATTTCAAAACTACTTCACCGATCGGGATGAAACTTTGGGAATATGTTGTGTGAACATCGGCGAAGGTTTCTGACATAGAATTTCTGTTGTCCGATAGGTGGCACGCATCAGTGCAGATTTGTGGGGCATACCGACCGAGTGTATATTCATTGACTGTCAGGCGAAGTTCGCCGGGTCAGCTAATTAAATATAAAAAATGTTAAGGAGGTCGACTGCCTTTTTTTTTTCTTTCATACTGAGAACGACATGTGACACCGCGCAAGGTAGCGGTAAGTGAGGTCCAAGAATGGGAGCAACTGACGCCAGCCTCAGACGACCGACATCAGTCCCTACCACTATGCCGCCTATAAATATGCTTTTTTACACTTCGTTTGAAGGACTCCAGGTTATAGGAATGGGGAAACACACTGGAGTTGGAGTTCATAGGCTCTCCTGTTCCAAAAGTGCGGGCAGAGTATCACGCCACTGCTCCCATAACAACACTATTAAAAGGGCTGAGTCATCAGAGCCTGCTGGAATTATCAGAGATGATAGCAAGAAACCTGATGGTATGACGTTCGTCCCCTGGGAACGAGGACGTGCTCTGGTGTGGGACGCCACGTGCGTCGACACCGTCGCCGCGTCGCATTTCCGGGGGACAGCACATACAGCGGGGGAAGTATGTAAGTATATTAAAAGATTACATATTTGTGCCGTTTGCTGTAGAAACTCTTAAACATTTTTTTTAAAAGACAGTTGTCTCCTTCGGTGACATGGGGCTGTCTGTCTCTTTCTTCGCCCAAAGAATCGGTATTGCCGTAACAAGTGACGCTCAATTCTCCCTGCCTATCCCGAAACGGATTTGGCGTGAAAATATGTAAAAATAATTTAAAAGAAATTGTCATGCCTATGTAATATGGCACGTGGCCTGAAAAGGCAGAATTGTAATAAATTATTTGACTTTGACTATATACATTCTAAAATACCTACTTTATATTTAATTTAGCAATCTGCATTCCCAATTTAGAATGAATGCTGAATATAGTGTCCTATACATATACTCTTTAATGTAATACAAATACAAAAAAATAAACTATTTTTAAATGAAATCACACTAATTAGGTTGCTATAGTCAAAATGTGAAATTTCCAGTCCAGACAGACATGGCTGTGTGCGACAGAACCCTTCCGCAACCCTTGGAGTACCCTTCCAAGCATAAATCTTGGCGACTGACTGTTGCTCCCTCTTGCATACATTTCTTTGTTTCCCACCGAAACCTTCGATTCAGGAATCTTAATTAAGTATGGAAATATAATTACTGTAAAATCGTATTAGTAATTTACTCATTGGGCGAAAGCTAAATGAGTAAATACTGTGGATAATAAGATATTTATACCAAGTACTTTTTTGTAGATAAGCCATGCCATACTACAGAGCCGAGCCGTGCCCTGCCAGCGAGCCATTGGACCACCATTGGGCGTGGATAGTTTATTAACTGACACTTGCCACAGATGCTCTGCCTTGTTTTTATTTATTTATGAACTTCTGGGAAGACCAACAACACAAAAATACACATTTTTTTATTATTTATTTATTTAAAAACTTTATTGCACTATGTACAAAGGACTTAATGCCGCTAGGCATTCTCTGACAGCCAAACCTTTAGGACATTTAGACAGTATAGATTATATAACATATATAAAATTTAGGAGGTCAATTAAAGGTCTCCACAGATAGTAATAGATAAACATTCTATACTATAATTAAAGTCCATTTGTCTGATAAAAACAAAGAGTAGTTCCTAATAGTATACAGCAATACTACATTTTCTAAACATAAATTAATTTTCCCAAGATCAAGTCGAACTATAAATTACCCCACAAGCTGTTCTTAATTCCTTTGCTACACAAGGAGAGAATATTGATCACATATCTGGAGCATCAGCATTGCAGACGGCAGCCTCCAGACTTATAAATAAAGGGGTTGATATTTATCGCGGGTGTTTATTGCTGTGAAAATTATACCCTTAATGACTTCCCGAATTTTCAAGGAGCGGGGACAGAAAATCCTATCGGCTATTAACAGTCAGGAGAAGAAAATTAATGTCGCCACTGAGAGCAAGTTTGTCTAAACACAAAGTCCTTATGGTAATATGGTCGTATATTTTGTTGTTGCTGTTTCGAGATAATGTTTAAAGTTTTTGTCTTTGGGTATCAACGGACTGATTGTCGGTAGGAAATGGTTTGGAGAAGGCTTACTTACTATTCTACCAATATAAAATTAAAGTATCAGTATCATCACGTCCGATTCCCTTTCGGGGTGGTCAGAAACCACCCTTATAAATAAGCGAATTCACATTTAGCCAACTTTACTATAGGCCAATCATGACAAGTGGCAAGCTCGTCGATGTCTCCAGCGTACCTGCATCATTCCTAAATCCGCTGTCGTCAGATAAACTACAATTTTTGACATTTTATTATATACAATCAATTTTTTTTTTTTTTTTAGTTTTATTTAATTTTATTCATCCAAAAGTTTGCACTAAGTATAAGCGGCACTACTGATTGATAGAAGTCAAACAGATGTTGATAAGGTTAGTAAAAACGTTGTTTTATTCGAATTACATCATTAGCATCACCACCGTTTCCCTTTCGGGGTGGTCAGAAACCAGGCTTATAAATAAGCGGATTTACATTTAGCCAACTTTACTATAGGCCAAGTGGCAAGCTCGTCGATGTCTCCAGCGTACTAAACTCGAGAAATATCACAAATAAATTAAATAATTAATGTATTTATTTACATTATTATTTTTTGTGTCCCGACCAGGAATCGAAGCCGGTACCTCCGAGTCTAAATCCACGGACTTAACCGCTAGACGTCGGAGGCAGTTTCTACTACAATAATTCTTCATATATTTATTTCAAATTCTGGTTTCATTTCAAATGAATTTGCTATAGTCGCTGCCAATGTATCGAACAATATGTCCGTTAAAATTTCATTAAACGATTTTTTTTAAATAAAATGGTTACTTGCATTACAACAGTTCCCTATAAGTAAGAGCGGTGGTGGCTCGGTTGTAAGAATGCTTTCCCTAACATCCTAAATCGAACCCCGACATGTACCAATGTGAAATATACTTTTCTTCCGTACGTTTGTCATAGATTAACAATATCACCGCTTGCGTGCCTCGGAGAGCAGATTAAGCCGCCGGTCCCGGTTCCACTAATACCAACTTGTGCAATCGTTCGTAAAATCTTATTTTAGACCCTCACCAACCCGTCTGGTCAGCATGGCGAGTGTAGGCCAAATTCTACAGAAATTTCTGGAAAGCCCATCTCCAATAGTGGAGGTCTAGGACTTACGAGTAGGTGTTCTATTATATTATATTATATTATATTATATTATATTATATTATATTATATTATATTATATTATATTATATTATATTATATTATATTATATTATATTATATTATATTATATTATATTATATTATATTATATTATATTAGGAAGCTGAATTGGCAGTGGGCGGGACACATCTGCCGCAGAACCGACGACCGATGGGCAGAGTGGAGACTACGTACGGGGCTACGCAAAGTGGGTCGACCCACTGCTGATGGATGAGGGTTGCAAAGAGGCCTGTATCCAGCAGTAAAGAGATACAGGCTGATGATGATGAAAGCTATAGTTGAAGTAACTTGTCTATATTCTAATTCCTTTATATATTGTTTCTGATTACCGAAATTCCTAAAAGTAATTATGAACCCTCTCAGCCTATTCGGGAATTCAAACCGTATCGCAATTAACGCAAAAGGATTGGAGTGTGTCTCATTTTATGGCCGCATCTAATTGCTACCACCCTGCATTAACAGATGGGGTCAAAAAGCGTACTACTTACTACTTACACTTATTCCTAATATTGATTTATATAAATGAAATTATATATCTGGGCAGTGTTTTCACTGCGGATGGGAAGTATGATAGGGATGTTGAAAGAAGAGTGAACGCGGGAAATAGTGTCAACGGTGCCCTGGGGTCACTTATCGCCAGTCGGAATGTTAGTGACAAAGCTCGACTCGCCAAACACAATGCCATGCTGGTACCAACACTTATGTATGGAAGCGAGACGTGGATATGTCAGAATACGCATGAGAGTAGAGTTAATGCAGTAGAAATGAGATCGTTGCGTCGGATATGCGGCGTCACTTTGACGGACCGCATACGTAATGACGAAATACGAAAAAGGGTAGGTATGAAAGAAAGCATAGGGACAAAAATAAGGAAAGGCATGCTACGATGGTTCGGGCATGTTGAAAGGATGAATGAAGAGAGATTGACGAACCAGATATATAATGCGAAAGTCGTGGGTAAAAGAGGCCCTGGCAGACCTAGACTCACATATTACGACCAAATTAATAAAACAATAGCTGAAGGTGCGTTGAAAAGCCATCGAAACAAAAGGGCATGTATGAAGAGGTTGATGAATGTCGAAGAAGCGAAAGAGGTAATGTCGTGACCGTGACAAGTGGCGCTCAATTGTCTCTGCCTACCCCGCAAGGGATTTGGCGTGAAGATATGTATGTATGTATGTATGTATGATTTATATTATTACACCTTCATAATAATAAAATCATTGGTTTCCTACACTATAGCAGACATTATTGCAAGAAGATCCTAATAAACTACCTTGGTAACTTAGATTTTAACCCGTCATCTTGACATAGATAATTATTATATTATTTATTTATTTATTTTATTTAAAAACTTTACTGCATAATGTACAAAAGGCGAAGCTTAATGCCGCTAGGCATTCTCTGACAGTCGACCTTGGGGACAAAGGAGATATCAAATAGAAATATGAGACGGTGCAAAAATTTGAGTTAAAAGAGACAGTTTTTGCTATAACTACTAATAATATTTAATAATAATACTTAACCTAATATCAAATACATATACTACTTAATATACATCATATATAAACCTATATTAGTAATAATTTAAGTATTTATTATATCTTATGACATATTTATATATTGGTATGTTATTTATACTTACTATGGTATATTTATGATTGATTTAAACAATATTATTATTCTTATTTCTTACTCTGCACCCATTATAATAATTTCTCACTCTCAGAAAGGTTAGCTGGTAGGGAATACTACGGTATTATGCTCGCCTATGGACATTATTTTATATTTTGTGTGCAATAAATTATAAAAAATATTTATTGTAAATCTATGACAAATGTACGTAAGTAAAGTGTATTTCGCATTTTTAGGATGATGAGGTTTGTTTTAATTTATTTTTGCGCTAGAAGTGCTGGCCGTATTATCACGCTGCTCTGAGCGACATCATCCGAAGGGCTTTTGTCACTGCTGGAGTATCCGTGATCCTAGAACCCTCTGGGTTTGCGCGCAGCGTTAGAAAGAGACCCGACGGCATGACCGTTGGGCCGTGGAAACTTGGCAGGTCCCTGGTGTGGGATGCGACGTGTGTAGACACATTGGCCCCATCACACATCCAGGCGACCTCGTCAAGCGCGAGAAGTGCGGCGGTTTCTGCTGAGAACCTCAAGCTGCGCAAATATGCCAACCTCGGTACAGGTTATGAGTTTGCGCCGTCTGGGGTCGAGACGATGGGCCCATGGGGACACCCAGCCAAGCGTCTGGCCAAGGAGTAATCCAAATGGATAACGGAAAAGTCTGAAGACAGGAAAGCTGGCAATTATTTCTGCCTACGTATTAGCCTCGTTATACAGAGGGGAAATGTTGCCAGTCTTCTTGGGACTATGCCTAAAGGGTCGTCTCTAGAGGACATTTTTTGCTTATAGTTTAGTTTTTATTAGGTTTAGTTTATATTTATTTAATTTTTTACTTTTAAGTAGCTTTAATCATTTCATTTAAATAAATTACAGATTATTTTCTTGTTTATTTTTTATATCGTAATTGTGTATTATAAATTTTGTTATTAATGTAGCTTTTAATTTATTTAAGGAGTTGTCAAAGCGGCTGACAGAAAGGTCTGGAGACAGGAAGGCTGGCAATTATTTCTGCCAACGTATTAGCCTCGCTATACAGAGGGGAAACGTTGCCAGTCTCCTTGGGACTATCTCGGATGGGACATCTCTAGAGGACATTTTTTATTTATAGTGAAGTTTATTTTTAATTTTATTATTTAGGTAGCTTTTAATTAAAAAAAGGAATAAAATCAATACAACAGAAATAAACATACATATACACACACACATACACATATTTAATGTACATTAAATTCAAAGGTGCAATAAAAAGCCTTCGTAACAAAAGGGCATGTATGAAAAGGTTGATGAATGTCGACGAAGCGAAAGAGTTATGTCGTGATCGCGTCAGGTGGCGCTCAATTGTCTCTGCCTACCCCGCAAGGGATCTGGCGTGAAGATATGTATGTATGTATGTAAGGTAAGCGTTCCTACAATTGAGCCACCTCCGACTTTAGAAAATGCGCTATGTCCTGCCTCTGTGGTCTACCGGTTAAGTCTGTGGATTTTCCTGGTCGGGACACAATAATATTTATTAATTTAATTTATGAAAAGTTAATTAATATTTAATTCATTAGTGATATTTCTCGAGTTTGGTACGTTAGAGACATTGACGAGCTTGCCACTTGTCATGATTGGCCTATAGTAAAGTTGCCTAAATGTGAATCCGCTTCTATATAAGCGTGATTTCTGACCACCCCGAAAGTGAAACGGTCGTGATGATACTTTACTATATATAACATATTCCCTATTGGCGGTAATAATAATATTCGTCATACGGTTTCCACTTTCTTGAACTTACAGTATGAGTCATTTCTCAAAACCGAAACGTTTCTCACAAGTGTCCCAAAGATATGGTTATTGCTGTAATTCGTAAAACAAAACATTTACGGCAGTCAATTTTACTGTAAACTCATCGTCGGAGCCATAAGTGGCGTGTCATAAAATTACTCATATCAAAGTTCGGCATCTCTAAAGTAAACAAGCTGGACGTGTCAATGCGCTATGTACACTGTATTCTGGTTTTAGAATCGTAACAAACTTAGATGTTTAATTCATTTAAACGTAGATATTTTAATTAAATTTTTGAGTTATATCTAAACGGAAAACTCTGGAGACAGGAAAGCTGGCAATTATTTCTGCCAACGTATAAGCCTCGCTATATAGAGGGGAAATGTTGCCAGTCTTCTTGGACTATTCCAGAAGGGTCGTCTCAAGAGGGCATTTTTTACTTATAGTTTATTTTGTATTATTTATTTAAAATTTAGAATACAAACAGAGATCATGGCTAAAATTTGTATAGAAACAGTTAAAATAAACAATATGTGAGTCAGACTCCGTAAACAGTACTAGGAACATTAATATACCTATATACAATATTTAAGGCGAGTAACGGAGGATAAAATAAAACTTTTTTTTTTAATTTTTTTTTTAAACTTACACAAATGAAAAAAAAAGTTTAAAGCTAAATAAATATTTTTAACTAATAATAATAATAATATATCATATCAGGTTATATAAAAACTAAAAGTGGCCTGGATCAAATAACATAAATCAAGAAGAAAATAGATAAACTGCAATGATATATACATATAAAAGAAATCCTTCAAATAAATATTACTTTCCAGTTTTATTTAAGTAGTTTTTATTTAATTGTGGTAATAATTTAGTTATAGCTTTATTTTTAATAAAAACAATTTAAGTTTTATTTATTATTATTTTTTTTTATATTTCCAGACAGGTCACACAGCGCCATCTAGTTCTCGTGGTAAGCTACGAGGCTTGTGTTACGGAAACTAGATGGTTGATAAACTACATATTATACTTTTTTTTTGTAAATATATTGTAATTGTAAAAGTAAAGTATCATCACGACCGTATCCCTTGTGGGGTGGTCAAAAACCACGCTTATAAAGAAGCGGATTCACATTACTTTACAATAGGCCAATCATGACAAGTGGCGTCGTCGTCGTCGATGTTTCTAGTGTACGAAACTCGAGAAATATAGCAAATAAATTTAATAATAAATGGCCTCTCTCGCAACTCAGAACTCTTGCAACACATTTCCCTGACAGTACCCTATAATATTCCACGTCGCCCTATAACCAAGATCCTGTGCTGTCCTCCCTCAAGAACTAATGTAGGTTCACATTCGTCAACATCCCGAATGTGCAACACCTACAGTAGTCTCTGCAGTGCCAATAATGATATAGACATATTTCATGACCGTTACAATGTATTCAGAAAAAATGTTCTCGAACATTTCAAACCATCAATATGAGTAGCTTATAATTTATTTAACAAGTGTTTTGTTTTCGTTTTTTTTTTAAGGTACCAAATTTGCGCAATTTTTATGTTTCCTAATTAATTCTTAAAAAAGAGAAAAATGTATAATTTTATTTTAGAAGTCATATTTTTATTTTGTAAATTTTAAAATTTTATAGTTTTTGTTAAATATTTTTTTTTTTTTTTGTTTTAACAGTAGTAAGTTTTTAATTGTTTTAACAGTAATAAGTTTTTAACTTCTTCTTCTTTTTGTATTGGTGAATGCTGTGACACCTAATTGGTACATATATTAGATAAGCTATAATTATACTATGTTATGTGTGTGATAATATATGTACTGCTGTGTGTACTAAATAAATAAATAATAACAATAATTAAATTCATTTATTAAAATAAATATTTATTTTTGTGTCCCGATTAGGAATCGAACCCGTTACCTCCGAATCTAAATCCACGGACTTAACCGCTGTGGTCTAGCGGATGCAGTTTAATTGTAGGTTTACCAACTACAAGTAAAAAAAAATGCATTTGGTAATGCCTGGACGATTTTTTAAGTGTGCATGTATTATATTTTGTCAATTAAAGACTAAAGGCATATTAAAAAAAAATGAGAGAGGAATATCAGAAAAAAAAATTGCAATCAACTGCCGTTAATACATATACGGAAGTAGCTTTGAAGACTGCATGAGAGCAAGATGAATCATTCAGTATTTTTTGGTTCAGTATGTAGGGAGAGGAGCCAAATGGTGGATGGTGAGAGACTTCTTGGTCAGTAAAAAAGGACGTCTGCTTTTTAAATCAGCCTATAACATATTTTATTAGGCAACCCATCACTTTTGTTAGTGTTATTATGTAAAATTTGAATTTTATTCGAAAAAGCGATCGATGAAGGTCAATATCAAATGTTACATATGAGAACCCACCATCAGGTTTTTTATTATTATTTAGCGCCGTTGTGTCTGACTGTACATTTGTCTGACTTTCAAGACGTGTCACCAGCCATAACATCAAGTTTCCAAGAATCATCAGATCTCAAAATACAAATATATCTCCTGATTTATTCAGGGCCGGCAAATTCAAACAAACATCACATTTGACGTTTAACGGCCTGGGCACACCGAGTTCTATTGCATCCTTTAGTAATAATACGGCTATTTGTGTACCTAAATGTTTTATATGAGAATAGGGGTGGATGCGTGTAGGAAATTAAGCGTCGAATGACAGTGTCTAAATCTGATATGGTTATTAAAATTATTGGCGACCCTTGGGCTTGTTTTTTATTTTTATTTTTTATTTATTTCTTTCAGATTTTATTTCAAGATCTTTTTTTATGCAGGCTTATTTTTTTTTTTTTTTATTCATCATCATCATCAGCCTGTGTCTCTCCACTGCTGGATATAGGCCTCCCCCAAGGCTCGCCACTGCACGCGGTCTTTTGCAATCCTCATCCAACCCCCACCAGCGACCCTCATCAGGTCATCCGTCCATCTGGCGGGGGGTCGTCCCACTCTGCGTCGTCCCGTACGTGGTCTCCACTCCAGAACCCGTTTGCCCCATCGGTCGTCGGTTCTGCGGCAGATGTGTCCGGCCCATTGCCACTTCAGCTTGCTAATTTTGAATGCTATGTCAGTAACTTTGGTTCTCTGACGAATTTCAACGTTTCGAATTCTATCCATCAAAGAAATACCAAGCATAGCTCTTTCCATAGCTCGCTGAGCAACCTTGAATTTGTGAACCAGACCCATTTTTTTGATTAACTTTTTTTATTTTAATCATTTTAGTTATCGCTGTCTGTCGCGAAAGGAATACCGCCATGATGATACTTTTATTCTATATGAACTTTATTATAGGTAGGTAGGTGAAGATTACAACTTACATTGAAATAATAATTAATAATAGTTATTAACCAACTTTAAATCAATATATATTCTAAATGGTCACTCTAAATAAAAAATAATTAAAGAAAAATTACGTGATTTCTAAATACCTATTCGATGATACCTCACTCAATATATTTCGTAAACTTTCATATTTTTATTTTCTACAATATGATTGTCAGATTGTCGCCTTAATGAAATTTTATTAATATCATATATTTAATGACTCGCGTGATGAAGCCCAATCGATTGACGTTAGAATCATCTAATTCGGCCAACGTGTTGGGTCTCCAGTGTACCACAAAGGAACAAATATACATACATGATGATAAAGACATAACAGTTCTTTGCGTCGCTCAGTCAGGTAAAAAGACGAATCTGCGCTACTCGTATCCCGTGTGGCCGTGCTTTAGACCTAGCGCCTTATCGTGTGATCTTAACGATATGCTCGAATTGACACGCGTTACATTAGGTAGTTTAGTTTGAGAAGTTTTATGTATGTTTATGGCTCAATGTTTTTCAATTACTATAAATATTAGCACAATATTTTCCTAATGTTATAATATTATGTTTTAGACGTAAATAAAAATAAGTGTTATTTGTCAAAAATCTTTTAGTGATTGATTTTTGAAAATATGGATTTATTATTGTTTTCTATTAAAACCTAGTCAAGCCGACATAGTGTTAGGGACTGATGTCAGTCATGAGTGTATGATTCCAGTTGCTAACATTTATGGATACTGTTTGTTTGACAGACTATAACCTCCTTTTTGACTAACAATATTGGAGGACTATTTTATTTGACAGATTCTTAGAATATGACGATTGACAGACGACTTTTTACTGAGACTTGACTTATTTTTATTTAATTAACCCTTTTATTTACACTGAAGACGACACCAACTTGACGACAAACAGACACTAGTCGTCTTTAGGAAGCGTAGTGAAGTCATACCCAGACAAAAAAGAGCCTAGTTTTTAAATCTATTATACCAGCCCGCCTGCTATAAAGACATAAGTATGAAAAATGTATTTAATATGTGTATATAATACCTGACGAAATAAAATTATTGCAGGGCTCTAGGTTAAAATTACAACTGACGAAATGGCTAATGGACTATAGATTTTATAGTGTAAAAGAGTATTTTGAGTGCTAAACAGGTTAATTAATATTGTTTTTTGTTTTAATGTAGTTGTGATAATGATATTAGTATGTGAGTAGATAGATACCAGGATTATTGGCTAAATTTATGCATTTATCATATCTTAACTAACTGCCTCCGTGGTCTAGCGGTAAAGTCCGTGAATTCAGACTCGAAGGTACCGGGTTCGATTCCTGGTCGGGACACAAAAATATTGATTATTGTAAATAAATACATTTAATTAATATTTAATTTATTTGTGATATTTCTTGAGTTTGGTACGCTGGAGACATCGACGAGCTTGCCACTTGTCATGATTGGCCTATAGTAAAGTTGGCTAAATGTGAAAATGTGAAAACGCTTATTTAAAATCGTGGTTTCTGACCACCCCGGAAGGGAACCGTTCGTGATTATACTTTAATACTTTTTACATATTAAAAAAAAAATGCAAGATTATCGGCATTCTTAATGAACATTTTTAACAGTATTAATCTTATTTATTTTTATTTATTTATTTATTTATTCATTTATTTCCACAGCACATTATAGAACATAAAGGTTAGTATATAATTGAGTTTATACATTGGTCAAATTAGGAAACATACTTTATTACTGATACTTAGGTGTCAAAGAAAAGGAGAAAAAACAATACAACCAAAATATATAGAAATTCAATTAAACAAAAAACAATAACACAAATAAAATTACAGATATCCAATATTAAATTAAATTAAATTAAAAAAGAAAAAAACTAATAATTACAATAAAAAGATTTCTAAATTAAATAATTAAATAATTCTTGGCTGCCCTAACTACAGGAAAGTGTACACTGTACCTAACAGTGAGTGAGATGTGATGTAGCCCTGTAGAATTGACAGCAGCACCGCGGACAGCATTAACAACCGGGACCTGCATCCGAAGTACAATCTATTAATTTCACCTTAAGAATTACCCAACTGTTACGAAATACGTGTAAAAGATATACTTATATGTAGGACGCAGTAGGCTTCATATTTTTGTCATGAACCTCATCGAAATCAATTATCTAGGCAATAAAATTGGAAATTTGTGTCGCTTAATATTCACCCAACATAAGCGAGAAAGTGATTCCAGGAATCGAAGCCTGCTCGTTTACGTGCATCGGTTTTTTAGCGATTTTATCAAATATCGAAACGAGTTTGGGTTGAAAACCAATGATCGTTAAATTTATTAGATACTTGTAAAACCAAATTTCTTATAGTAGTAACTTTATGTCAATATATTTTTGTTGTGTTAGAATAGTATTTGATCGGAGACTACTTGATTGGGGATGTCACTACTACGGTTATCACCTTGTCCGCCTTGCATTTGGCTTCATTATTAAACTATAAATTGGTTTTATTTGTATGTACCTCACAATTTGTTATTCATATTTTTTTGTTAAATTTATTTATGTTTAGACTTTGACTTTATTCGATTTAGTTTAAATAATAATTTTATTTATTAATTACGTACCTACTAGTAGTTTTAAATATATTTAATTTTTAAAATATTTTAATTCATGTTATAAATAATTATTTCCATTTTTTAATTTTACATTTGTGTTTTGTACCGTAAATAATTTATTAGTCTTTAATTTAAATTTTAATAAATTCACTTTGTTTAAGATTCTAAAATTATTTATATTTTATTATATTAATATAAAGTTGTGAATAATGTTACCGACAGTTTTAATGTATGTAGAACTGATTTTTCCTAATATATAAAATAAAAAAATTCGAAGATTTTAATTTAAATTTGATTTTATACTTCATGCGGTATCTATGATTAAAAGATCTTTGTCTTTGGGTCGAAAAGCATTAAAATCTTAACAAAATTCGTCGAACAATAAAATTTTATGTCTCTATCTAAGGTTCACAATCCGATACTTGTTTTGGCCGCTATCCGTTTTCTAATAACTTGTAGATGAACTGATAATCGTTCTCCGACTTTTGGAAATATTTATGGAATGCGTAATTCAGGAATTGCTGCTAACACAATAATAATTTATGTACTTTATAGAAATAAACATGAAGCGGCTCGTGGTCCAGAAGAAGAAGAGGATGCGTGGTAGGTATCTGAGGTGGACTAACCAGGTCAAGGCTGGACCAACCGCTATATGTTTTTTTTAAATATATATATATTTATATACCAGGACGACATGTGAACCTGCGCCCACCTGATGTTAATTAACGCGCAAGGTCCATCAATGTTAGCAACTGGAATCTGACTGACATCAGTACCCACCACTATGCTGGCTTGACTATATGCCTGAAAGAAACACAGAGGATGGAATAGCATTCGACATCTTTATTGTGCGACCTGATCATTATGAGTCCCCAAATTTGTACGTACGCGAAGGGATGGTGACTACGGTATGTGGGTGCATATTCTGACTTGTGCGTGTGGTTCGGTTGCAGAATTGAGATGAAGGAATTAGGTTATAGAGCTCTTCAGAGCACTCACCATAGGAGAGTTGTCTTGTTATGACGAAGAGTGGAGGGGCGTCGCTCAAAAACTCAAGACTCGAGGCGACGGCGTCGAAGCGCGGGTGCACAAGCATCGCGATGCCCCCTACTCTATTTATAAAAAATATACTGATGTATGCTGGGAGATTAAACGTTTATCCGCATCCAACGTTAAAAGCATAGTTTATAAACATACGGTCTTGTTTTCTATTTTTTATTATGATTAACTAGTGCATAGTTTGTTGTGGAATGCCTCAAAATAAAATTCACTAATCATACCAATTTATAATGATTTTTTAACTCCAACATTAAAATATAATTTACTTAATTAGGGAATTGATGAACATGTTTGTTTGTGTTCTCATCTTCCGATGGAAAATGAATGAGGTGATAGGGAAAGCAAAGGGTCTAGTCCACATAGCCAAGTCTGACGTAATATTACTAAATATTATTTGTTATGAGTTGCAGAATTTGATGCTGTTCTTGTTACTCGCGGCACTATAGCTAAATAAAGGGCGGGTGGAAAACCGCAAAAAAAATAAACTGCAACTTGTGCCCCATATATAAAGTCCAATTTATCGTTTTCCATAATTATTCACATGGTAGCATATTATTCAACAAAACAACATTACTTTTGACTAACAATATCCACAGAAAAGTAATTAACAAAACAAAAACTTGCATGTCAAATGTCCGAAAAAATGATAATAATAATAAAATATTTATTGACATAATTATGTACATTACAAAACAAATGTGGCACTGACCCCTGAGGTAGTATGATAATATGATATGGAAAAGACATCTCGATCAAATAATTAAATTTGTAAATGACATTGCGTCAGGAAGCACAGACAATTCTTTAATACATATGATTGGCTTGCAGAACCAATTTTTTGTTGTATTGTAGAGAAGATATACGTTTATTTTATATATTATTTGATTAATTGAAATTATTCTCGTAGATGTGGGGATATTGTAGTATAGTTTTAAAAAGAAAACTGTCATTTATGTAAAAGTGATTGACACATTGTAATTATGTCATTAATTATAAACATGTATTTCTTTTAATGATTTTTTATTTTTTTAATTTCCAAATTATTTCAATAATAATGTCCATACATATAAAATTGTGGCTGTAAAAAGACCATGTCAGCATACAATCTAGTAATAATAATAATTATGTCCATACATATAAATTCGTGGCTGTAAAAAGGCCATGTCAGCTTACGATCTTATAATAATGATATTTATGTCCATAAATATTAATTCATGGCTGTAAAAGCCGTGTCAGCTGTACAACTAAGCTTACAAACATATTATGAGGTCATGTTGCTACGATTTTTTGGATGTCCAAATTGTTATCAATGAAATCTTGATGTTTACTAAGAACTCAAATGTAGCTACTGGAATAAGATGTTTCCATTAAATTTTTATTACCTACTAATTATAACACTTTGACTAAACTTGTTTCCCAAAATGAGATAGTTTATTACCAATTTGCAATTTTAATTCCAGATTAAAAACACGTTCATTTGGACTTTTTTTATTATAATACATTATTTTTTACGCTTTAATTATTACAATCCTGCATAAAATTTAAATAAATATGTTTTTATTTATATGAAAAAATAAAAATTATATAAAAAACTATCTCGTAAATATGTTATTCTTTTTTTTTGTATTTACCTATTTATTAAAAACTTTTCGCTAGACATTCTTACTCGGTCAACCTTAGCGACATTGTACGTTGGATGTAGGTGCAAATATTTGAACAGGAAAAGAAGATAATTAATATTCTACTAAAACTAAATCTAATACTAATATAAAACATACATATATATAATAATACTAAATGCAAATAAATAATAATACTTAAGGATAACATACTATATCCATTTTAATACTTTAAAAAATGGGCAATCTTAAAGCGGTAATTGGAATGCTTTTTACACAAATACGGTATTAATCCCTATTATTTTAAATACCTTAGTTGGCTCGACTCTTTTATTTATTTATTTTAAGTATTTTGTAAATAGGCATAGGACAATAAATATAATGTATTCTGCGCTTTTACATGTCAAAAAAATTAATCAATATAACGAAAAGCTTATTTTCTGGGAAATAGCTTGTATTTGGAGCAGCACATTACAACCCATAATATACATAATTATAATCTTAAAATTATAGCTGCTGTAAATAGGCATTGTCATATTATAAACTAAGACATACACAATTATAAAATAAATACACCAAGGATTATAGCTGCTGTAATGAGGCATTGTCATACTACAAGCTAAGACGAAAACAATTATGAGGATGTCACTAAGATTATAGCTGCTGTAAAGTGGCATTGTCATACTATAAGCTAAAACATTATTAAAATGTCACATAAATTATAGCTGCTGTAAAAAGGCATTGTCATACTTTAGCTAAAACAAAAACAGTTTAAGGTGTCATTTAAATTATAGCTGCTGTAAAGAGGCATTGTCATACTATAAACTAAGACATACATAAGTAACATTTAAATAAATTATGACCAAGCACGCTTGTCATCCAAATATTCGCTGATGGTATAATAACCCTTTAAAATCAGTTTTTCCTTAACATATAATTTAAATACATTTAGTGGTAGGGTTGTTACCTCATCTGGAATTTTGTTGAAAATACGTATACATTGCCCTACAAACGAACGATTCACTTTACTGAGTCTAAAACACTCTGCCTCCGTGGACTCTGCCGTCGCGACCGATTCCCTTTCGAGGTGGTTTGAAACCACGCTTATAAGTAGTCGGATTTACATTTAGCCAGCTGTACTATAGGCCAATCATGACAAGTGGCAAGCTCGTCAATGTCTCCGGTGTACCAAACTCGAGAAATTTCACAAATAAATTAAATGTATTTATTTACATTTATATTTTTGTGTCCCGACCAGGAATCGAACCCGGTACCTCCAAGTCTAAATCCACGGACTTAACCGCCAGACCACGGAGGCAGTTATTGAGGAGGTATTTTAAAAAGACTTCACTAAATAATGTTTCATCACGAGAAAAGTAGAATTTCGCAGACTTTCGTCAGTGCAAATAACTAATACGGTTGACTGGTATCAGAGCGTGGGTAAGGCAAGCCGCAAGCACCTTCAGCATTTAGCAATCTAACCACTAGCTCCCATTCGCAATCAAAACGATACTCATCACGACGCAGTAAGGCGACTGCTATTGTCAAAGATCTTAAAATATCAAATACCGCAATATTAAACATAAAATTGGTTCTTAGACTTAGAGTTTATTGAGAAAGTGGAGTGAAGCAAAAATTTTACGACTCGTGTTTTCCACCTGAGTTGTCCAGCTTAGGTTGGAATCTAGGTAAATACCTAGATTCTTTACTTCGCTACTAAATGGAATTGGAACGTTGTCAAACCGAACCGGGTTGACAAAATTAAGATTGATTTGGCATAGCTGTCGAGAACACCCTATAACTATTGCTTGACACTTGGTCAGAATGACAACTACTCCAAAACGTTTCGACCATGAGCCAATATTACATAATACTATTGGTACGTAGTTAACAATAGTATTAAGGCTATGCTTATTGATACTATCGATGCTATTATCGTTCCTGACGAGTTCACTATCGATAACGATTTACCAATAATTTATAAAGAATACTATCGAAAATTAAACAACTAGGTTACTATAGTCTTAAACTATTAAAACTATCGACATCATCGATATTTAACTCGCCACGACCGAGCCTACCTAATATTTCAAGTCATAAATAGTATTAGGTACTTAGTATTTGGTACCATATCGATAGTGGACTATCGAGCTGCATCACTAGACTAGACGGGTTAGCGAGAGACTAATATGAATCTTTAATGATTTCTTAAATATTTTACAAAATGGTAATGTAAAATGATAAATTGACGTATAAAAATACAGAGGCTCACACTTGTGTTCCCTTTTTTGGAGGTCAGGGTCCTAATTCTGGCGCTTTTGAATTGAGTATAGGTTCGATATATTCGAGTGAAATGTGAAAGATCTCCATAGAAATCTAAACTGACAGTTGTTACAGATCCAACTAATCGAGTCGACATGCATGTCAAAAAAGCGATATTCTGAGCACAGCACGGTACTAGGTTACCACCACCAAAATTTATTTTACACTTTAAGTCAACCAACAAACATTTTATTTTATATTGCATACTCCAATATCCTGCATGCTTGATGTTTTTCTGCAACACTGCGAGACAATGATGCATGTCGATTTAGGTTTATTTTGTGGGCACTCTTTTAAACCGCTAATGCTGCATCTACAAAATTTCAACGTCATTGTCTATTACGTAAAAATTACGATTACCGTAATGAAATACAGACAGAGACTCAGTAGAAATAATTACGGAACCTCCTGTCATTATGGCGACGATTAGAAGACAGATATCTCCGCTCCTCTGGGCGCATTCCTTAATAAAAATTATATTAAATAATGCGTGCAATGACTGTTACACACAGGCCTAAAGTTCACGCTGCGAAATGACGTAAATAACCAAACCAACTCAAAGGAAAATAACCGCTAAATAAACCCTATTTAAGGTCAAAATTGTGGGGCTTAACATTTACTTAAGTTGGTTTTATATTTGTGTTTAAAAAAGTAATTGTTTAGAATGCTTTTTATTGTCAGAATGTCGATAAGATGAACGATTTCAGAAGTCGAATGCAGTTTAATTGTTTTTTTAATTACACATTAATTGTATGATTTATTATTAACTTATTAATAAAATAATTATTATTTAATGTACTTTATATATAAAAATTCAACATTTGTGTTATTTTAATAAAAACTATTTAATCTTTCGTGTACAATCATAATTATTTTTATAATTAAACTCGCTTTACGCGAATTACCTACATACTTCTTTCGACGTTTCGGTTAATTTGCATTGACCGTGGCCACGGGTTGAGTACCGCGTAAAGAAAAACTAATAAGTATGTATTTGTTGTATTTAAGGATAAGTTTATTTCATACAAGTATAGCTGTTTAAACAGGCTACGCCTGTGTAATATAGCAATCGGAAAACACATTTAAGGTAGGGTCACATGTCGCTTACAGATGATGAGCTAGCCTATGTCCATTTTTGGATACATTCTTCTGGCAGATACATTCACATTTCCCTAAAGTCACATGTCGTAGTTATATCTTGAAGTCATAGCCTATATCCGTCTCAGGTACAATTCAACCAAATTTTATCAAAATCGGTTCAGTAATATAGTATAGTAGTATAGTAATATAGTAGATACGACAGAAAATCGTAAAATAAAATGCAAATTGAAAATCTAAAATTAAATAAACTACGAGTATACTACTTAAAAAACTAAATTAATCCTAAAAGAAAAACTAAATAAATACATTTAAAAAAATGCTTATTCAAATCGCTGTCCAGTGGCATGTTGACCAATATACCGACAGCATTCCCCTCAGAATTATAATACTATTTGAGTGGCGAAAGTTTAGTTCGATTGTAAGTGTTATTTAGGATTATTTATTGTACTCGTAGTAAGTTATCATCACTGTTTTTTATTTTTGTTTTATAATTAGATTCAAATTTTGTTAAATTCTAGTTACTTCTTTCTTTCTATTATTTTTTTGTGTTTCTTTTAAGTCATACTATTTCTATCAGTGGAGACCTTTAATTGACCTCCTAAATCTTATATATATTATATAATGTGTACTTTTGTGTTGTTGGTCTTCCCAAAAGTTTATAAATAAATAAATAAATATCTTATCCATGCTTTGAGGAACTCGGCGAAATTATTATCAGCTATAAACATTGCTTATATAATAATAATCCGAAAATCATTAGCGACAAAAAACTTCAATAAGTGTCTTGCAAGACCCCATTGTCAAAACCCCCTATTTCGTAATCTTACGCAAAACTAATTCTATAGAAGTCGGTTATCACAACACGACAGGTTTCATATTGTTCGAAGTTATTGTCTCCGCCGGTTTTTGGGTGATATTACGAAATCTTTATTATCTTTGCCTCATTCAAGACTCGATCTATGGTCTTATTTGTTACAGGCAATTTTCCTGTCACTATGTAAAGCCGTGTTGTTTTTTCTTCTATTTGTCGAATGTTTTAGAGTAATTAAAGTATCATCACGACCGTTTCCCCTTTGGGGTGGTCAGAAACCACGCTTATAAATAAGCGGATTCACATTTAGCCAACTTTACTATGGGCCAATCATGACAAGTGGCAAGCTCGTCGATGACTCCAGCGTACCAAACTCGAGAAATATCACAAATAAATTAAATATTAATTAAATGTATTTATTTACATTAATAAATATTTTTGTGTCCCGACCAGGAATCGAACCCGGTACCTCCGAGTCTAAGTCCACGGACTTAACCGCTAGACCACGGAGGCAGTGTTTTACTATATTGAGTATTGTGTCGAATGTTTTATTGTATTATTTTAACATTGTTCTATGACCGCCTCCGTGGTCTAGTGGTAACAAACGTTGCCGTGAACTCGGGAGGTCGTGGGTTCGATTCCCACCGGGGGCAAGTTGTACATTGTATAATTTGTCTTGGTCTGGGTGTTTATATGTATAATATGTATATATTTACAAAAAAAAAAGTATAATATGTAGTTTATCAACCATCTAGTTTCCGTAACACAAGCCTCGTAGCTTACCACGGAAACTAGATGGCGCTGTGTGACCTGTCTGGAAATATTTATTTATTTATATCTGCTGCAGGTATAAATAAATTAAAATTATAGTAAACTAGCTGTTTAAGGGCCATATTAATAAATCGTTCTCAAGATCTGATATTCCGAAAATGACATACTCTTCTTAATCGCTACTTACTCAGTCAGTGGTTGTGGTCGCCAATTGAGTACTAGATACACGCTTACTACGCTTAAAAACACTCTTGTGTCTCGGGACACAAAAATATTTATTAATATAAATAAATACATTTATTTAATATTTAATATATAAACTCGACCGTCTGCTTAACTTATGCATTCGCCACGTTTTCGGCTTGCGTAAGTATGATCATGTCTCCCAATTTCGCTTTCAGTTAAAATGGCTCAATATCCGCTTTTGCCGGTCTGTCCATCTTCTTATCTTCTTTCTCTCTTTACTCTATAACGTTCTCAATCACCCTATAAAACCTTCGTACCTTAAATCCCGCTTTGAATTTCTCTCTAATACGCACAACTGTGCTCCTCGCTCCTTTTACAACAATCAGCTAAAGATTCATTCACATTCCTCTAGCAGATATTCAGATTCCTTCACTGTTGCTGCCGCTCGTCAATGGAACAAGCTACCCCTGGCTATAAGATGTGCACCGTCCGTCAACGTATTTAAAAACCTTCTAACCACATTATTTCTTGAGAAACAGAATGTATGTCACTCGAATTAGTTGTTTGACATTTTATTTATATATATATATATATATCTATTTATTTATAGTGTATGTATGTATTATATAGTATGTATGTGTATTGTTTTTATATTGTGTATGTATATGTATATTAAAGTGCTATAAATGCGTAATTATGTTTATTAGCTATTTTAATATTTTTCTTTATCCTGCCCATCACCTTACATGATCCCCAAGGTTAGCTGGTGAAGAATGCCTTATGGCGTTATGGCTCGCCTATGTACTAGGTTTTTAAGTGCAATAAAGTATTTAAATAAAATAAAAATAAATATATTTGTGATATTTCTCGAGTTTGGTACGTTGGAGACATCGACGAGTTTGCCACTTGTCATGATTGGCCTATAGTAAAGTTGGCTAAATGTGAATCCGCTTATTTATAAGCGTGGTTTCTGACCACCCCGAAGGGAAACAGTCGTGATGATACTTTACTTTACCTTTTTCCTTTTTAAGATAATTGGAACAATATTGTTATACTCGTACCTACCTCTATTTTCTTTACTATTTTAATTAATTTTGAGTTTATGCTCTTTTTGTATGTGGGGACATAAAGGGAGTGCTTAAAAGTTGATTAACCCAGATATCTATTGTAGAACTGACGAGCGATGGAGTAGGGTTCTTGAGTGGAGAACACGTTCAAAAAGACATACGACAGATAGGCGGATGACCTAAAGAAGATTGCTGGGGGCTGGATGAGGGTGGCACAAGATCGAGCTTTGCAGAATCCTATATTTTTAGCAGTATAGGAGCATAGAGATACAGGGCAATAATAATGTTGATGTTACTTGGATGGTTTAATTGTTACCTTTTCTTTTGGCTTTCACCTCCGATAGCTTCTGCGACCAAACGCACCGATAGTATCTGCCGATGCATAATTACGCTCCGTTCACGCACCGCTTGCGACGCTCGCCATCAAAATTTATACGTTAGGGTAGATACCCATCTAAACAGCTTTATTGATAGCTGTGGCTTATACTTCAACTTGCGATATATCTAACCGTTTCTTTAATTAGGCTTCGATGTTTTTGGCTTTGAGGGAAACTAGAATCAAATGTAAACCAGGCTCAGAATAAAACAGACGCATCATGTTCGTCCATATTTTTTTTCATTTTTATATTTTTATACTAGCACGATATGTGACCTTGGGCCCACCTGATGGTAAGTGGCGCGCAAGGTCTATGAATGTTAGCAACTGAAGTCAGACACTCATGACTGACATCAGTCTCTAATACTATGCCGGCTTGACTAGATGCTTTTTCACACTTCGCTTGAAGGACTCCAAGTTATAGGAAAGTGGAAACACAGAGGCTGGAAGAGAATTCCACATCATTATTAAGTGGCTCAATATCCGCTTTCGTAGGTCTGTCCATGTTCTCACCTTACTTTATAACATTCTTAATAATCCCAATACTCCCGCATATCCTAAATCCCGCTTCGAATTTTATTTGTAATACGCACAACTGTGCCCTTCGCTCCTCTTACAAAAACCAACTTAAGATTCCTTCTCATTCCTTAACCAGATACACTGATTCCTTTACTGTATCTGCGGCTCGCCAGTGGAATAAGCTGCCCTTAGCCATTAGACGTGCACCGTCTGTCAGCGTCTTTAAACGTTTAATAACCACATCGTTCCCAGAATAAAACACTATTTAATAACCGTGTATTTATTTAAGTTATAATGTAATATGATGTACTTGTATGTATAATTGTATGTATGTTTATGTGTTTAGGTATAATGTGTAGTATATTAGAATTAGATAAGTAACTTATTAACTGTATCATTAATATTATTATTATTTTATTTCAAGGTTAGCTGGTAAAGAATGGCATTATAGCTCGCCTCTGTACTATTTTAAGTGCATTAAAGAATTTAAATAAATAAATAAAATAAATGGTGACTACGGTATGTGGGTGCATATTCTGACCTGTGCGTGTGGTTCGTTTGCGGAATGGAGAGGGAGGGATTAGGTTATAGAGATCTTCCGAGCACTCACCATAGCCAGCCACATCTCGGCGAAGCTGCAGGGATTCGAGAATTCCAGATATAGTGGCATAGATAGAATGGTAGTATTAATAATTATAATGAGCATATATCTTCACGACAAATACCTTGCGGGGTAGGCAGAGACAATTGTTAGCGCCGCGTGTTACGATCACGACATACCTCTTTCGCTTCTTCGACATTTATCAACCTCTTCATGTGCCCTTTTCTTTCGATGGCTTTTTATGGCGATATGTCCAGATGTTTTAAAATGTCAGTGATAAAGCTCGACTCGCCATACACAATGCCATGCTAATACCAACACTTATGTATGAAAGCGAGACGTGGATATGTCAGAATACGCATGAGAGTAGAGTTAATGCAGTAGAAATGAGGTCTTTACGTCGGATATGCGGCGTAACTTTGATGGACCGTATACGTAATAACGAAATACGCAAAAGGGTAGGTATAAAAGAAAGCATAGGTACAAAAATAAAGAAAGGCATGCTCCGATGGTTCGGGCATGTCGAAAGGATGAGCGAAGAGAGATTGACGAACCAGATATATAATGCGAAAGTTGTGGGTAAAAGAGGCCCTGGCAGACCAAGACTTGCCTATCATGATCAAATAAATAAAACATTAGCTGAAGGTGAATTAAAAAGCCATCGAAACAAGAGGGCATGTATGAAGAGGTTGATGAATGTCGAAGAAGCGAAAGAGGTATGTCGTGATCGTGACAAGTGGCGCTCAATTGTCTCTGCCTACCCCGTAAGGGATTTGGCGTGAAGATATGTATGTATGTAAGTATGTATGTTTTAAAATCGAAACGTTGTCCGATGCTCAGTCCACATTACTCGTATATCATATGCACAGTCTATATATAATGCTGATGGTTGTAATTGGCCCAGTCTGCCGAGGCGGGGAAGTACTCACCGTTCGTGGCGATAAACCCTTACTGTGATACTGTGTATCCACACGTTTAGGGATCAAGCCGTCATGCCCTGTCAAGCCGGCATAGTGTTAGAGACTGATGTCAGTCATGCGTGTCTGATTCCAGTTGATAATATTCATGGACCTTGCGCGCTATTTACTATCAGGCAGGAATAAGGTCACATGTCGTGCTAGTACAAAAAAACACTTTTGCATTGGCTCACGTGTTCATATTGTTAATAAAAAATAGGTGCTACTTAACCCTTACTTTTTTAGACTAATAAAGATCACAGCATTAAGTTTGTGTAATAGATCTTGGCCTTAATGCTTCCGTTATTCTCAAGATATGAGTATAATAATAATATACGTTTATTCAAAGCAACTAGGCTCACTTATTAGTTACAAAATTATTACAATTAATATAAAAAAAAAAAAAAAGTAAAAAGAAAAAAAAAATGGTAATATTAAAACAATATGACCGTGCAGTAACCACTCCGCCCCCCACCAGTCTGACAGGATGCACCTCACTCCCGCCAGACCAGCAGCCGCACGAAGCAGCCAATGTACGGCGAACCATATCTTTCAGATATCATCTTCAGGATACTGTTAGTGCTTGTGTACTCTGTTAAGCAATGATGCAGTGGTTTTGCGTCTTATAGCACAGAAGTCATCTGTATGAGCCTGCGCAAACATTGCGGACGCACTACAGTAGCGTGGCAGTCCCAACAATATCTTGAAGCTATTATTGTACTGTACACGTATGGCGCTGATCGATGCCTGCGTAAAGAATGCTCTTCCAGCCTCTGTGTTTCCACTTTCCTATAACCGAACTTCAAGCGAAGTGTGAAAAGGCATCTAGTGAAGCCGGCATAGTGTTGGGGACTGATGTCAAATATAAGGGTCTGATTCCAGTTGCTAACATTCATGGACCCTGCGCGCCACTTACCATCAGGTAGGCGCAGGGTCACATGTCGTGCTAGTATAAAAAAAAAAAAAAAAAAAAAAAGTTGGTCCACAGACTGCTAGTACAAAAAGTTTGGCAGTAGGCTTTAAATAGCGTTATACATACATACATGTATACAATGATAAGAATAAGTTAAACCACGGTTGGTACTAAAAAGTAATTTCGGGAAGTAAAACATATTCTTTTCCCCTTTTCTTTCCTATAGATGGCGCCACTGCGGCAGCCATCATAATAATAGCTACTGGAATTATGTCAAACGTCAAATTAGACGCCTAGCTTCCTGTCGTTTGCATTTTATGTTACAATAGAAATGCTCTTAATGCTATACTAAGGTTGTATCACAAAGGAGCCTTATTGAATTCAACGTTATTGAGAAAAAAGGTGACACCAAATTGATACTGACAGCCAGCGGTTGTTACTTTGTCATTGTAATTTATTTAGACAATACCCCCGTTTGTGGGACGCGACATCAAAAATTGCCACGTCATAAATAAGCTAAATTAGCGGTAAGTTGACGCTGGCGATTTATTTTTAAACGTATTGTGTGTGTGGAGAACTCCACTGATAAAACATGTTTTTGGAGCAATTGGTGTTAATACCAAATTCAAATTCATTTATTCAGTAAATTGGCAATATCACAAGCACTTTTACACGTCAGATACATTTAGAAGTTTATACAATTATATGAAGCTATATAAAAATTAAACATGATATAAACTGAACAACTCAATACTAATGTATTTACAAAATACATATAAATCAAAACGCTACTGTATAAACTCTAATGGCATAGTTATAATAATATTTAAAACAAAATAAAAAATATTAAAACAATAATAATAACAATGTCAAAGATTTTTATTTATTAATATAATATTGCAGCTGTAAATTGGCGTTGTCATACTATATACTAAAACAAACATAAATAATAATAATAAAAATAAAATGTCATATACAATATATATGTATATATATACCTAAATCATAACCTAAATCATACCCTATGTCCAGACATTATATTTTTAAGTATAGTATTTAATTAAGTAAGTATAGGCGCGGTGATGGCTCGGTTGTAATAAAGCTTTGCTACAAATCCTACAAAGGTCGGTACAAACCCCCCCGGCATGTAACAATGAGAAATACACTTTTCTTACGTACATTTGTCATAGATTAAAAGTAAAGTAAAATATCATCACGACCGTTTCCCTTTCGGGGTGGTCAGAAACTACGCTTATAAATAATTCTGTCATAGATTAATTAAATAAAATTAAAAAAAGGAAGCCTCTTTTTCTTAAACCAGCCATTTGTTGGTCGCAAGCCCGAGACACCATTCTTCTCATCTCTTACCCACACACGATGTACCCGGCACCCGCACGGTGAATCCGTGGAATGCTTAGAAGTTTGTCTTCTTCACGACCATTCCCGTGCCTCAGAGCAGTAGGATCGTTAATAAAATGTCCTCGCCAACTCGTCTGGCCAGCGTGGCGAGTGTAGGCCAAAGTCTCCATAATATATGTTCTGGAAGGCCGATCTCCAACAGTGAAGGTCTAGGACGTTGTGTTCTAGGGGCTGTGATAACAAAAAATTAATGATATTTTTTTGTACCATGAGTCATCCTACAACGGGCCTTCGTTGTAGGAAATGTGTATAAAATAAACTGTGTACTAGGTTTAATGTGTTTATTTCTAAGAAGGTGCGTGTACAGCGAATGCGCGACAACGACTCCACGGTACAAAAATTATACTTATACTTAAAAGTATTATCCGACCGCGGAGAGGCTCCTCTCCGTGGTCAGTTAACTTTTATTAGGACATAGGGTCTTAACATTTGGTTAACACTTGCAAAATTGTCCGTAATTTTATTTCTTATAAAGATAGACTAATATCTAAAGAGTCCACTTAAAAAAAAATGTTTATCGACCTAATTAAATGTTTATATGCGTAGCATACCATATTATTTGTCCGGTCGACAGCAAATACAATTTATTTTATTATTAAACAACAGCACAAACAAATACCCACCAAAATTGTTCTGTGTGGGTATGTAGGTATGAGTAGGTATATATGTTATTGTGTGTGTATGTATGTCTATATCACCGTGGGTCCGCGAAGAGGCCAGACTACCTAACGACAGCTAGAAGGTTTTCAGTTTCCGTGTAATCCCTCTAACTGAGCCATTTTTTTACCCTAGTGAAGAGTTTTTTATGTAAAAATGTTTCTATCTTGTCACCTCCTAGATCTTAGATATACTTATTTAAGGCTCTGGGGCCAATTACAATATAGGAGCTATGTAACGCTTTTTTGGATGTAGGTACATCCAGTAGGTATGTTCTCTTATTGTTTATAATTATTTCATTGCATTTAATATATTTCTGTGCAGCCATAGCAACTTATATATAAAGAATCTTTAGAAATACACAATGCCATGCTAATACCAACACTTATGTATGGAAGCGAGACGTGGATATGTCAGAATACGCATGAGAGTAGAGTTAATGAAGTAGAAATGAGGTCTTTACGTCGGATATGCGGCGTAACTTTGATGGACCGTATACGTAATAACGAAATACGCAAAAGGGTAGGTATAAAAGAAAGCATAGGTACAAAAATAAAGAAAGGCATGCTCCGATGGTTCGGGCATGTCGAAAGGATGAGCGAAGAGAGATTGACGAACCAGATATATAATGCGAAAGTTGTGGATAAAAGAGGCCCTGGCAGACCAAGACTTGCCTATCATGATCAAATAAATAAAACATTAGCTGAAGGTGAATTAAAAAGCCATCGAAACAAGAGGGCATGTATGAAGAGGTTGATGAATGTCGAAGAAGCGAAAGAGGTATGTCGTGATCGTGACAAGTGGCGCTCAATTGTCTCTGCCTACCCCGCAAGGGATTTGGCGTGAAGATATGTATGTATGTATGTATGTAATCTTTAGAAAATTTGGATATTCCTAAGATTATTTTGTATTATTGTATTAAAAATGGTGGTAATGACTTTGTTATTTATTTGTTTTGATGCTTTTTTTATTAAAGATGTCACTAATTTGTAAATAAACGTCATAAAAAGTAATTTCATTCCGCGCCCGACGCTTGTACTCAATTAGAATAAACCCTATAGCCAATTTATATTCGAATTAACCGACACAACATTCGAATGTAAATCGAAATCGGAACACGATTACCGAATAGAATACAAATGAATACATACCGATGTCGAGCATCGGTCAATAGTCGAATTCCAGATACGTTCCACACGAAAAAGCTTGTTCTATTGAAACAATATACGTCAGATCCGCTCGAGTGGCCAGAAAGGGCCCAGGCCGGTGTATGTGAGGGCCATTAAGTCTCTCACGCCATAAATATGCGGCACACGAGTCTGTCAATCGGGGTTTGTTCAATTATTGGTTGTAGATCAGCGAAGCGTGCCTAACAGGGACCGCACTTTTCAATAGAATTTATTTCATTGGTCTCTGTGGGTCACGGATCGTCGGTAACTATTGTATTGACATTTTATGCTGGTTAGGTGTCAGGATGGTGCATTGATAATGAACGCAGATTTCATATTAAAAGTACATTACGTGGACATATCGTTATCCTTTTCCTGTAAGTGTATGTTTCCCGTTTAGGGAATTGTAATATTATTTACAACCCTATAGCTCTGCATATATTCTAGTATATGCATATAGCTTCACTGCCTCCGTGGTCTAGCGGTTAAGTCTGTGGATTTAGACTCGGAGGTACCGTGTTCGATTCCGGACACAATAATATTTATTTATTTAAATTCATAAATTTGATTAATATTTATTCGTGATACTTCTCCAGTTTGGTACAGACAAGACGTAGAGACATCGACGAGCTTGCCATTTGTCATGATTGGCCTATAGTAAAATCCTACAAAGGTCACTTCAAACCCCCCGGCATGTACCTATGATAAATCACATGCTCTTTCGTACATTTGTCATAGATTTAGAACTCGTTCACAAGCCTCGAAGAGCACGTTAAGCCGTCGGTCCCGGTTGCACTCATACCAACTTATCGTTAATAAATTGACATTAGATCCTCGCCAAACCCTCTGGCCAGCGTGGCGAGTGTAGGCTAAATTCTCCAGATGTATGTTCTGGAAGGCCCATCTCCAACAGTGGAGGTCTAGGACGATGTGATCTAGGGGCTGTAATGAAATGATGTGATAAAAAAATTAAGTTGGCTATATGTGAACCAGCTTCTTTATAAGCGTGGTTTCTGACCACCCCGAAAGGGAAACGGTCGTGATGATCATGATGATGACTTAACATTTTATTGCATGTACGATTCATGAATAATTTCAATTATAGGTAACAGCTCATCCTCTCCGCCACACGATGTGATGATGACGCCTGTTGACATCGCTAATTTATTTAGAGATTTATATAGAGTTGTTAAAACCACTTATGTCTTCATTTTTTATATATATGTATGTTTTTTTTATATGTATATTACATTTCATTCATTACAGCCCCAATAACACAGCGTTCTAGACCTCCACTGCTGGAGATGGGCCTTCCAGAACTGGAAAAATTGACCTACACTCGCCACGTTGGCCAGACGGCTTGGCGAGTAAATGATGTCAATTTTTCATGACAATTTATTAACGATTCCACAAGTTGGCATTAGTGGAACCGGGACCGACGGCTTAACGTGCTCTCCAAGGCACGGGAATTGTGGTGTTGTACATCTATGACAAATGTACGTAAGAAAAGTGTATTTCTCATTGGTACATGCCGGGTGGGGTTGAACCGACCTTTGTAGGATTTAAGGTACGCGTTCTTACATCTGAGCCACCACCGCCTGCGTTTAATATGTATATAGGCATATTAACATTTTTTTATTTTTTTGGTTAACTGTAATAAAAACTTAATAAAAGATATTATTACTATTAAATTCTTTATTGCACAAAATAAGTGTACAAAGGCGAAGATTAATGCCTACAAGGCATTTTCTAACATCTAAACTTTGGGAGAGTGTGAGATTAAGGGTAGTGCCGATATCAAGTTTAACAATATAGAATATACTACACACGCTACATACTAATAGATACTTATACTGTTACATAAATTACACATATACCTATAAATAAACGTATATACACATATATATTATGTCAAATATATATTTTTAGCCTGATGACGACTCCTGTTTGTCTAGAAATAAAGCAGTGACCAAGTGCTTAAAAACGTGGACAGACGGCGCGTGTCTAATAGCGAGTGGTAGCTTGTTCCACTGGCGGGCTGCAGACACAGTATACGAATCTGAATATCTGCTAGAGGAGTGGGATGGGATTTTAAGTTGGTTGTTATATGAAGAACGAAGTGGAAGGTTGTGAGTATCACATATGTATTCAAAGATATCATTTCTGTTACAGGAAATAATTACACAGATAAATACATATCGTCTAATTGTTTTTTGTAACGTAATGAACCAAAAATAAAAATGATATGGGGTAATCAATAAAAATATAAGTCAATAATGGGAAATTATAAATAACGTGTTTTTTATCTTAACCTAAAAGTTGTCACTATCAACAAATAAGCCTGATTTTAATAATAATCCACCTATATAGATATCAGAATTGATACGTTTTAAAGGTGACTAACTAGTTAAACACATTTGAACAAGACTAAGAATCACTAAATATCTAATGTTGACCACGAATTAGATGTTTTAAGACAACTTTGAAAATTTAATTTTTTAAATATAAGAATTGTTTTCCATATTCATTGGACATTTAGAGACACCGGCTTTCGATTAATATCAATATTATACGCAATTGGTGGTTGTGTTTTCTTTGGTTTGGGAGAAATTAGGCTGGACCAAGAGGCCTGATGATGACTCCACAGATAACATCTAAACCTGCTTATTTCACACGGCGATAAATATTCAAACTCACAACGGAAAGGTATGAAAAGAAGACTTACGTGAGAATCGGGACGCAGGATAACTTCTGATCACTGCGTTTGATCCTTAAACTTTTATTTCATTCTTTTGTAAATAGTATTTAATAAAACACACGCGCACGTTTGGCAACCAACTTTTCTCTGCTTAGTTATCGCATTCGCCACATTGGCGCTAGGCTCCGGGGTCACCAATTAAATCACGTGACACGCAAGATGACAGGGCGCGCGATTTTTAAATTCTTGATATAAACGGTTTGGAGAAGGAACGTAAATAGGAACACCAGGGAGAGGAGGATGATACAAGGACTGTCACGAAGCCCCGACAGAAATCAGGTTTTTGTTTAATTCTTAGCAGTTTTTTTTTTTAATGTGTAAAAGTATAATAGTAAATGTCCAGTATATGCCGCCTAACTACACGAACAATATTTCATTTTCATTTCAATAAAATGATACCTTGCGTAAGACCAAGACCAAAATAGGGATTTTTAGAACAAGACAGAGACCAAGACCACCTATTCTGATGCTGGCTTGGTCTTGCTTTGGGCAACACTTAGAATCATTTTGAGACTGGCAAAATTTCAATCGAGAAATAGTTTACAAGCTATCTTCATCGTAGAATCCAGTAATAATTAGGTTTCAACGCCGAGATAAATCGCCACATATAACCGAGGATAATGAATGTGTTGTATGTCGGGATTACTAAAAACTTTAAAGTAAAAAGAGGGTAGTTTTAAATCTACCGCAATTTTATTGGAATTTTCAGGAAAATTTGGCCTCCACTCGCCACGCTAGTATTAGTGGAACCGAGACCGACGACGGCTTAACGTGCTCTCCGAGGCACGGGAACGGTAGTGTTGTAAATCTATGACAAATCGTAGCGCCAATCCGCTTTTTTGAGAATACAGTATTTGGTTGGAAAGAGATCTATGCACAATGAAAAGAAAGGAGGCCATTTAAACCCAGTCTATTTCAGTCGCAAGCTTCTTCTTCTCTCTTCCCACACACGATAAGCTTGGGTACAGACGGAACATATAAAATCGAAGCATAATTTTCTAAGAAATTTGTCTTCTTTATTCTTACATATCCTCTTAAAATTAAAAGTATAGGTACCCTACTCAAGTATAATGTTTGGGCGTGAGAAAGCTTTGGTAAAGCCGCTCTTATGCTAATATAACGATTTGACACAAGCGTTAATGTTGTCACCTGAAGCAGTCAGCCGGTTATTAGCCATTTTTGTAAATTAATGACGTAATTAAACGATAACGTGTCTCCAGTTCCGATGAAACAGTGATGCCGTCATTGAGTTGCTGGAGAAGAGATTTCAACAAATTCGGCTGTCGCAAAAATTATGGTCAAATCACAGATCTCAGGTTAATAAACGAATTTATTTAACAATAACTAGTATTTATTTACCACCGCCTCCGTGGTCCGTGGATATAGACTATAGACACAAATTTATTTCATTTTCGATATTTCTCGAGTTTGATATGCTAGAGACATCGACGAGCTTGCCACTTGTCATGAGGGGCCTATATTAAAGTTGACTAAAAGTGAATCCGCTTCTTAAAATAAAAAGCTTGGTTTATGACCGCCATATTGTGATGATACTTTTATTTAAAACATTCCTTTTCCCTTCGCCGCAGTTGGCAAGTTTTCTTACCTAATTTGACACTTAGTTTTTATTTCCCCTTTTTTCTTTCCTAGCCTATATTTTATAAGCCTTACCCTATATTCGTCGTTATTAATGACATTGTCAACAAGAAAATTTACGTTGATGTTGTATAGGTAATGTGTGACTTAGCAATAGTACTACGCACATCGTCCTTGGTCACATACGCCGCGCGCCGACGAGAAGAGTCCAGCTTAGACGAGTAAATCACTAGTATGGTCTCGAAATCGTGGGACATGTTGTGAGGCCTTCTGGTGTTATATTTCGTCGGTTCATAAGTCCAAGTAGATACGAAATATACCATAAAGGATGCCACAAGAACTGTCGCAGCTACTGAACCACCCAAGTGGACCCAGAGACTTTGGCCACAATAAGATGAAGATACGGAAGCTGTTTATTAGCTAGTTTGTTTAAATTTATATTTTAGTTTTTAAGGTAAATAACTTCGGACATGACTTACCATCATTCACCATCTAATGATGCCCCTATAACACATAGTCCTAGACTTTCTGTTCGCGCCGATCGCGCTAATTCGACCAACTTTGAATGGTTAGGCGTTATTGTGATTCGTCAGTGCATAAACAGACGTCCTAATTTGTTATCCCTATACCTTGTACTGTCTCTTTCCCGCCGCTTCCTTCCTATATTATAAAGAGAAGCAGCTTCTATATAACCGGCAGCGGAGCGTGCTAGGCGAGCGGTTGTCGAATCAAAAAATATTCGTTGTCCTACAGTCGTCATAGTAGACGCTGAAGAAATCGCCGCGATCGTTATTATCACCCGCATTCGCAAAACGTGATATAGAACAATTTATAAGTGCTGGTGCCGAGGGCATCAGGTGTGTTCCTTTACCGCTTTCCTTTCTTGTTTTGTTGATTGCACCGATTATCATAGTATGGCCTATGTATCCAATTTGAAGATTACCGCAACCCCGCACCTAGATACAGTCCTATAAGCCCGCACCATCACCTCCACTGCTAGACATGGGCTTTCTAGAAAATTATCGGGTTGGCAAGGGATGAGATGACTTATAAATAATATTATTATTCTTACAAATAGAAATAAATTAATTGAAGTTTTGTGACAGGGCCTATACACGTATAGCTACAGAAAAAGTTCACAATGTCGTCTTTTGTAACTCTGTGGTCGTGACGGCAATTTTGTTGGTGATATAATAATGTCGCGGCAATTTATGAACTGTATGGGTAAATTAATTGGATCATTTTTAGAACCGGGGTTTAGTCACTAGTTTTATTACTACTTACCCAATGTTTGCTAATAAAAATCGTCATTGAACCAAAGTTACTGATATATCTTTTAAAATTAGCAAGCTAGCTGGCAATGGTTCGGTAGGTCTTCCGCAGGAACTACGAATCAGTTGTAGAGTATAGAACCACTTACTAGAAGATGCAGAGTGATACCCACGCCAGATAGACGGATGACCTAAAGAAGGTCAGGCCAAAGTCAAAGTTAAAAATATTTTTATTCACGTAAACCTATTACAAGCATTTGTGACACGTCATAATTTAAATTATTCTACTCCTGTTAGTGGAAGACTAAGCAGCGAAGTGGTGCAAGGAGTAAGCTGTTAGCACAAGACTAACAGCTTAGGAAATTCCAGTGACCTGTTAATGTTTAATCTGACTGAGAAAGGAATCTGCAAGGAAAACTCAGCTATAGCAGATTTACAAATTAAACAAATACAGAATTACACAACAACAATATATGAGATTACAATACCTAGTACCCCACCAGGTATGTTAGAGTTAGGACTTGCCTGTGTGCAGCCCGAAAGCCGACAAAACGCAAAACCTCTGCTAATTTAAGAACAATAAATTGAACGTGTTCGGCAGATGACCCAGGCCCCCACAGCAGCACCCGGTCACGGGCATAACGCATGTGCCAGCCATCCCTCGCTCAACCAGGCCTTCTAGGCACACACAAACATCAACATAACAAATAGATCTTAGGAACCCATGTCGCTGTGCAATTCTGTTAACTAACGAATATCTCTGTTAGTAAATAAAGTCGTTGGTGAGGTTAGATGAGGATGGCAAAAGAACGCGTGTAGAAGTCAGCCTACGTCTAGTAGTGGAGAAAGAGCCTGATCACAATGATGATGATAATGAATGAAGATAAGAAACAATAATTAATACTACTTACAATTAATTTTCATTCAGTAAGGAAATATTTTATGTTGATAATTATGAATATTGGTAATATTAATGATATGACAATATTACTATCATACTGAACAAACAGAAAAACAAAAGAGTTATATTAAAAAATAATAAAAATGAAAACAGCGCATTTAGATACTGATTAAGACCACGGTATTAATAGAGAAGCATTCTTAAATAGCTCTGTAATAAAAAAAAAATCAACTAAAATAGAACAAAACATAACCTATCCAATTTAAATTGTTCTTCGTAACAATATGGAGAACGAATATTATTAATAAAACATGACAATAAAATTAGTATATTGACAGTTAAATCACGCGACATTACTGTCCTCCGAGCTTCAACTAGATGATTGTGGTTTTTTCTTTTTTCCAAGCAGTCGATGGTGCGCGGTCGCTCATGTGTGAATCCTTGGCATTGATGCACACAATGGCGATGCTATTAGGTGACACCCTGCCCCCTCATTACAGTCTCCTGCGGACCGAGGACTGATTTATGATAAGTACTGCAGTCTTACACTGTTGGGAAAGGGTTTTCTATACACATACGTGTTTTAGTAACTACGAGTAACTACTTGTATAACACTGGAACCATATTTATAAAATAATGCAAATTTCTTTTGATCGATTAACAAATATGAAGAAAAAAGTAATGTATGCAGTTACCGAAACATACCGTATATATGCTAATTAACTAATAGCTGACTAATATATACATATTATACATATAAACACCCAGACCGAGACAAATTATACAATGTACAACTTGTCCCCGGTGGGAATCGAACCCACGACCTCCCGAGTTCACGCAATGTTTGTAGCCACTAGACCACGGAGGTGGTCAAATAAGCAAACATTCTAAATCCTAAAGGTAAGACGCCCCGGAATTGAAGTTTTGCGGAATAGAATAATACAATATCAAAACAATACTCAAAAAAATGTATTTCAGATCAAATTGGTCAAGGAGGAGTTATCTGTATTTTAATAGCATCACGCATAATAGTTGGAAGTAGTCACGATGAGATTATAAAATTTACAAATATTCTGAAATTTATCTAAAAGTAGCCAATGAAGTAAGGGCCGGTAACTGATGCTTTCCTTAGTAGATGTCGTTCACTTAAAAGCTCGCGGTTTCAAATAAATTTATATATTTAAGTAACCACATGCCATTTAGGAAGGATTGATTCAGTTACCGGCCCTAAGAAGAATATTTCAATGGCAAGCACATTTCATTACCACGAAGTTGTTGAATGTAGCCACGCGGAACGCCCCCATCGGAAACAGCTCAAAACAACCACATACTTGTGTCGAATTCTTGTTGTTTTTATATTGGGTTTAGATTCAAGGGTGATAAATATATGGTTCAGTATGTAGATTTCTTAATGTTAAATTATTAACTATTTCATTATGGACTAAATTTGTACTCCTATTGTAAAACATTTTTTAAAATAAAATAATTTTATGACCCAACAAACAAACAATATCTGGTTTCGCACTAATCAGTATTCCTTTTCTTAAGCTCTTCCTAACCTTATTTTCAATAAATCTGAAGTACTATCTCAATAACTAAAAAAAATATAATTATTTTCGAATACCGAAGAATTTGAGAATAAGGCTTACTCTTTAATTTTGTTTAATTATCTGTTCCATCGTCAACTTTATCAGCCTCTTCTATGTGCGTTTCAGTTTAGACTTCTAGACAATTTGCTATTTTTAAACACTGCCCAATAGTGCCCAAATGGGTTGATATATGTATCTAGGATTAAACTACTACCAGTTAAATATTACTAAACATTGTTTTCGTGAGACGAAACTCATGACTCAAAAAGAGTTCTAAAGTTAAGGTTTTCGGATACACGCATGCGCGGTCACCTAATTGATAATCTGGTTAAATCAATCAAACCGTCACCGTTGGGGCACAATCACTCCCTCCACGGCTGTCAACGTGCCTAATGAGACGTGTAATGATCCTTATTGCATTGTCCTCTGAGCTATTAGCCTATTGGTTATAGACAATGTTGGAAAAAATATAGGCGTTTGGAATTATCTGGCTCCAATTTGTTTAATATGACATCTAGTGCAAACTTTTCCTAAACATCTAGTGCAAATAAAATCAAAGATCCTTGTTCATAATCTTGGCCAAATATTTTTTTTACTCTGCTAAAATTATGTTACTACCATCAGTTTAATAAACTTCTGTATTTGTTTGAAATTGCTTGAATTCTAGGTTGGAGAATTTGGAAAAACTGATAAAACAATAGACTAACCAATTGAATTTATAAAATATAGGTTGATTTATGATCTCCACATCGGAGACTACATTAGGAGTAGAAGATATCACTAAATAAAAATAGCAGTCGCAACGAAATCCTAAAGGCCAACAAGACAATTGAAGCTACAAAAGCATAAAAAAAATATATAATGAAATTACAAAAACTTCAGCAGTTTGAAATCGTGACTAACAAAGCCTTGTCTTACATAGTTCATATGAAATTACTTATTATTACAGAGCTATTAGAAATCATCCAACTATGGTAGTAATGACGACATCCGATTATAAAGTCGAGATAACACCGGCATTGTCAACGAATATAAGATCGACTGATAGTGACGAACTACGCACGAATGAGATTGTCATTAATATAATTATTTCATTAAACAATTTTCAAGAATCATTATACCTTGTGGCAATTGAGAAGTACACTAGTTTCCTATTACAAGGTTCAATGTAGAGATGTTTTCTATGAAATGACACTTATTATCATTACGCTTAATTACAGCTACGAAAGGCATGGTTGTGGCCAAAGAATATTTCTTAATATTTACATTGAACATAAACTTATCTGGTAAGTTAATAGATTTACAAATAAATACAAGTGTACAGTATGTGCATCATTCTTATAACATTATTATTCCAAGATATATCTAAAAACAAAGAGGTGAAAATAATAAAAAATGTCGGACTATTCATTACTACCAACAATTTGTTGCAAGAACAATTACAAAACGCAATCCTAGAAAAACCCACAAACCTAATGAAATATTGAGTAAAAAAATTGAAGAAACATTAAAATGGAAATTAACGAAGCAAGACAGGTACTGAAGACGTTCTATCTGCTCTGTCCATCAGTAGACGACTGAACGGTTTGAATCGAACCACTTCCTGACTATTGTACGAATGGCCTTAAAGCGTGTCTAATCGGGAAACGATTTTATCTTTTCTTCGCTAGGTGTTGTTTGTAATCTTTGTTGCTGTGTACATCCCTGCTTTCTTCCACTTCCACACTAATATTATCTACGTACATCTAAACATCTATAGAATTAAAAATAATTAAACTTAAATCTGTAAATATCAAAAAAATGCAATTTAGGATATCATTATACTGCTGATAGATTGAGTCTACTATAGTATATTTTAGGAGAAGTTGACAAATCTAATTTTAAGCTTTATCTTGCTTATGCTTCGTCGTAATTACGAGTACAATAAGAAGTTTCCAAGAATCAGTATAATGTTGTAAAATACTATTAAGCAATATTTTTGTGCGTGACGAGTAAATCACTGGAACTAAACTCGATTTGCACTGCAAATAAGGAGCTATAGATATAAAATGGAGAATAATCTTTACAATAGGTTTTTATAAAAATAATTATCATCACACTACTAGTTCTAGTAATTCAGTGCTGATATCAGAACATATCTGCATATCAATGACATGTTGTCCCTGGGTAACATTCATTGCTATGCAGACGACAGCACGGCACATGGGCGGTACCTGAGTCCACGAGCTTTGGGAAACGACCAAGTAGAGGAGATGCGACGTTCCCTGACGGTAGAACTGGACGACACCCTACGCAAAATTTCTGTGTGAGGTGCCCAAAACCTAGTTCAGTTTAATGCCAATAAGACCCAGGCATGCGCGTTAACGGCGAAGAAGTCTCCATACTCTCCTCTTCCTACTCTTCAGGACACCGTGCTGGAACTACAACCCAGCTTCAACATACTTGGGGTGGAAATACGCTCATATCTCAACCACCGAAACTACATTGAAAGCATCACCAAAACAGCGTCCAAAAAACTAGGGATACTGAACAAGGTAAAACGTTTTTTTCCGCCCTCACTCCGGCTTATGCTTTATAAAGCGCAAATAAGGTCATGCGTGGAATACTGTTCTCACCTCTGGGATGGTTCCGCTAAGTACCTTACAGATGCTCTCAATGTCCTACAGAGGCGGGCTATTCGAATAGTGGACGACGCTACAGTGTCCAAAACTCTCGAATCGCTGCAGCTTCGCCGAGATGTGGCCTCCCTGAGCGTGTTCTACAAGCTATACTACGGTGAATGTTCTGAAGAGCTCCACAACCTTATCCCTTCTTCTCTATTCCGCAACCGAACCACTCGCACAGGCCAAAATATGCATCCACATACCGTAGCCACTATCCCTACGCGTACATACAAATTTGGAGACTCTTACATCTGTCGCACGCTGAAGATGTGGAATGCTCTCCCAGCCAGTGTATTTCCCCACTCCTATAACCTGGAGTCCTTCAAACGAAGTGTGAAAAAGCATCCTTATAGGCCGGCATAGTGGTAGGGACTGATGTCGGTCGTCTGAGGCTGGCGTCAGTTGCTCCCATTCTTGGACCTCGCGTACCGCTTACGGTGGGCGCGGTGTCACATGTCGTGCTCCGTATAAAAAAAAAAAAAAAAAAAAAATCAGGAGAATTTGGCCTACACTCGCCGATCTGGCAATTAGTTGATGACAATTGGATTGAAGGACAGCGTTCTAATAACAGGCTCCTAATAAATTAATTGTGAATATGTGTAAAAGGAAAGTTTTGAAGTTGAAAAACCCGGTAAATTAATCTACTATCGAATCAGTAGAGGCTAATAATGACAAAGAGCAGCCGTGTGAGAAGGCTGGCGATATTCGGGGAGATAATCGAGAAATTACAATACCAGTGCGTGAGAGTTGCGTGCGCGCATTTATGCGTACAAACCAAAGACCTACAGCTAAGGATACGGTCATCCATCAAACAGTGGTCCCAAAATTTTAATTTTGTAATACTTGCTATATAATCGGTACTTTTAAGCTTCCTTTAGTAAAGCTATATGAATATGTGTAGATAAATTCTTTATTACATACATACATACATATCTTCACGCCAGATCCCTTGCGGGGTAGGCAGAGACAATTGAGCGCCATTTGACACGATCACGACATACCTCTTTCGCTTCGTCGACATTCATTAACCTCTTCATACATGCCCTTTGGTTACGAAGACTTTTTAATGCACCTTCAGTCAGTGTTTTATTTATTTGATCGTGATATGTGAGTCTCGGTCTGCCAGGGCCTCTTTTACCCACAACTTTCGCATTATATATCTGGTTCGTCAATCTTTCATCGCTCATCCTTTCAACATGCCCGAACCATCGTAGCATGCTTTTCCTTATTTTTGTCCCTATGCTTTCCTTCATACCAAATTCTTTATTGCACAGAAAATAATACATTTTACAGTACATAGGCGAGTTTAATGTCTAAAAACATTTTCTAACAGCTAACCTTTGGGAGATGTGAGCAGGGATTGTAAGGTGCATGACCGCTAATATTTGAGATAAAGAGATTTATTGAGTTAAAAACTTATAACTAAAAGAAAACGATATTAAATCTATAATATAAATACATACAATACATAGATAACACATACATATACTGGTTACATACTATATTCATATATATATACATACAATAATATACCGATTTAGTCAAGTTATGTAGACTCGTCTTGCTTTTTATGAATTGTTTAGTGAGCAAATTTTTAAAACTTATAAGTGATGGTGCTTTACGAATATAAAGAGGGAGTCGGTTCCACTGGCGAGCTGCTGATACTGTATAAGAATCTGAACATCTGCTGGACGAATATAGCGGGATTTTTAATTGATTATTAGAGGAAGAGCGAAGAGAACAACTGTATGTATCGCACAGAAATTGGAAACGATCTTTTAGGTAAGGGATTTAGATATTGGATTAAATAGGATATTGTAAAGAAAGATAAGTGAATGTGCAGACCTGCGATTTCAAATCAAAAGTTTTCCTTTTTAGGCAAAGTAAAAAGATACATACGAAAATTCGCAACTAAATTATAATACTGTTGTTCATACTATACTAGTAAATTGCACTTCGGTACAAGTACACCACTACAGTTTTCATTTAAACCAATACACATTTTTTAGGACCAATGTATTAAAACAAATTCTTGCTATGAACAGCCACTCTTTAGGTGTTAGTCTACGCGTAATTAACCACACTCTTGATTATCCAAACCTAACAAAACATCTGCTTAATTTATTAGGACTTTAGTTGGATAGTTGTTTTACAACTAGATGTGTGACTACCAGTACAGAGCCCCTGACGATTATTCGATCCTCAGAAAAGATAATATTGAGAGAGTAAGTGTTATTGGTATCATTAAGTATAGTTAATTATTTGAGTTTTATGGTTATAAATGCAATATAGTCGCTCGAGACATGTTGCAACTTTGATACTTTATGTACTAAGTTGAAAGTTTAAAAACATTACTTTTAATAATATTCAAATTAATGCTAAATTCAGAAATATGTTCTCTTAACAGTGGAGGTTTAGGTTCGTATTGGGGCTGTGATGATAATGATGAACATAACATTGAAATAGCTAAATCCTTGCTTCCGTCATGATAATTAATAGCTTTCCAAGAAAATAGTAGGTAATATTTAGAATTCATACACTAAATAACATAGGTAAACATGGAGTCTGTGACTAAGTTTTAATCCTAATTAAATAGGCGGATGATACTATTTCCACGATACGTAGCGCCATCTTGAATGATTTAGGATTCCACCAAAACAGGAAAGTTATTAGGACATTTCTAGTTAAGACATTTCGTGATTTTGCATAGAGTTAGAATACTCACAGATAACTCAATTTTGGAATATTATTTTATGCAAGAAGTTCAAGCTCATTTGTCTATTGGATTCTTAGTACGCTGTCAACAGTCAATATTTGAAACGAGCTTCTAAAATTGAAAAAGACAAATCATACATTACTTATTTACAACCCTGAAACACTATTCTTCTGCTTTCTTCCTCGTACACGATAAATATATTCACCACAGTTCCCTAGGCAGAGGTTATTGAGCTTTATGTGTCATGATCACCTCTTACGCTTTATCAACTTCAACAACCTTTTCATGCCTCTATGATGTATAGACACTCGACTGCACCTTTAGCCAGAGTTTTATTTATTTATTTATGATTATTTTCGTCGTGCTATAAAATTTTGTCTATTCTACGATTTTCAGTTTCACGTGCATATCATTCAAGTGTTTCTAGCTTAAATATTTCGACAGAAGCGATATTATTCCCATGAAATAAATCCTTCGTGCCGGTAGTACTTTCTGATGCATTGCCTGCAACTATTTCGTTTTAGATAACATTCTGAATATCTTATGTAATATTTTCACACGTGTCGCTGTAAGCTATGTTTTATAAAGCTTTTTCGTGTTAACTAGTATAATCTCTAAAAAAATACTCGTAAGGAGTATATGACGTTATGATATGAGAACAACACGTGATCCCACGAGCATATCTGTTTGATGCGACGATCGATAACAAGAAAATTTGGCAGATATATTTCTTGGGTATTAAGATGACCATAAATTGGTATATCTTGGTACTATACAGATCTTAGTAACAAAGGTAAGTTGATAGAAAATGCATATACTGCATTAAGCTCGCCTTTGTACCTGCACTTGTTTTGGTTTTGTACACTAAATTATTTATTATTATTTACCTAGTTGTGAAAAACAAAAATTACTTAAATTTCCAAAAAGTTTTTTAAAATATAAAATTGCTACTAAAGCAAGAAAATTTACAGCTATGCATTCTTAACGTAAACACTCAATGAGATCCAATTTTCTACATTAATTCGACGTTCAAATTATTTCAAATATAGTTTTAAAAATGTAAAATCCGAAATAGGTACATTAGTCTTAGAGCAATCGTTTAAGGAGCCATTGCCACGACTTTAGTAATGTATTTTTAATAGAAGTGAGGTTAGAAACCGTGACGTCATTATATCACGAACTTTGACCTCGATGAAATGACTGGGCATTTCATACAACTTTTTTGGTGATATTGTGTTAACTGAGATAATAAAACTTCCTTTGCAGCTCTATTCTTTTACTTAGTCGCAAACGTTATTAGTGGATTTCGTTATTTCCGTCAGAGCTTGAAAGAGACAGAATTATGGATGTCAATAGTACTAGTATATAGTAATTCTGTATTTAGAACGCATTCTTTAATGTTGCCAGAATCAAACTTATCTTACCGGGAATATTTATAATAAATATTTTTTTGACTTCAGGAATCAGCATCAGGCTGACAATAAATATTTGGCAAATATATACTTAATAAGTAATATAATATAAAATAATATATATTAGATTTAGTATTTAAGTTTTTTTTTTTGTTTTTTTTTCACAGAGTTAATTGTTATTATATTATACCTGCCTCACATAACAAATGCTTTAAATTATCCCTAAGGTTGACTAGTAAGAATGCCTAGCGGCATTAAGTCCGCTTGTGTACCTAGTGTATATATTTTTTGTAAATAAAAAAAATAATTTATACTTATATAATATGTATGTATTTCTTAGTATGTAGTATATTGTTTGTTATTTTATTATTTTATATCAGCTCTACACTTCATCCCATACTCTCCCAAAGGTTAGTTGTTAGAAAATACCTTGTAGGCATTACACTTTGCCTTTGTACATTTTTTTCGTGTAATAAAGAATTTAATAATAATAATAATATACAAATAGTAACACATGCCTTTCCAGGTTTGGAGAGTTTATAATGGAAGATATAGTTGAGTGGAGAAACCTCTAAGGAAACGTCACAGAATCAAAATCAAATCAAATCAAAATAATTTAAATCCATTGGTTCGTTTAAAACAACTTGGATACAGTCAGAACAAATAAAATCAATACAATTATTAAAACATATGTACTAATCAAAGTGGAAATAATGGTTGGACCGTAAACAGGCAATAATCCATATTTATGTATGCTATGCACAACATTATTGCTACAAGCAAGTAAAACTAACTAACTAAGAAACTACTTAAATAAGATCGTGGTTGTAAAGAGGGCGTGTAAGTTTACATTCTAAATACTTAATAATTATGATGTACAGAATACGGGTACTAGTAGCCGACCGTTCGCCCCAACATCAACAATTGGACATGATTAGACATGTAATGCTGATTCTTCTTCCAAACATTTGATGAAATGTTCCATATATTTGACCGGGTTATTGTATGTCAATGTTCAGGAAAGAAAACGTCAGATTATTGTGAATGGGTGACAATCGCTTTTGTATTGTTTCGTCTATTATTGAAGGATGGTGGGTGCTAAACTCTGGTTTAGTTCACGGTTATTAACTATGTAGGTATAGTACGGAACAAGGTATACTCGCTTGACAGTTTTAGAATGGTGGTGGCTCGGTTGAAAGAACGCTTTCCTTAAAATACTACAAACCCCCCCGGCATGTACCAATGATAAATACACTTCTCTTACGTACATTTGTCATAGATTTACAACATCACCGTCGGTCAAGGTTCCTTTTATACCAACTTGTGGAATCGTTAATAAATTGTCATAAAAATTGACATCATATCCTCGCCAATCCGTCTGTGCCGTGTCGAGTGTAGGCCAAAATCTATGTTCTGGAAGGCCTATCTCCAGCAGTGGAGGTCTAGGACGCTGTGTCTAGGGGCTGTAATGATGAATGATGAAAGTTGGCTAAATATGCATCCGCTTCGTTATAAAGAAAGGGAAACGGTCGTGATGATACTTTACTTGTATTTTTTAGCTATATTTTTAAATTTTTACGATAACGCTACCAATTTTTGTCATGGGCTTCTAACGATCGACCAAATTTATTTTATTCATTACGTCTTATGCATTAGTTGCATTCGCAAGGGGTAATGGATCGGTCAGAGCTGTCAGCCGTTGATTTCGGATTGCTGAGTTCCGTAAAAGCGCTCTTGGTCATAATTGGAGATCAAACAACAAGTCCATTAGGGCCGCCTGCCAATTCGTGTGCCAAAACCAGTAAGTTAAAGAAAGGGCTTACAACTACAACCAATAATGTTGTTGCAAAAAGATATACAAATACCAACACTTGGTGCCAAGAACATATGTCTTTGGAGACCAATTCTTGGTTTACATTTATAATTTAGATTAATGTTAGCCAATTGTGACGATCATCGAACTTGGTACCTTTGTACCTACCAACTTTTGGTTTCAGAAATAATTTATAATGTATGCGAACATTTAACTTTCGAAGAAAGAGTCCTAGACCTACACTGTTGGAGATGGGCTATTTATAAAGAAATCACACACTATAAATATGGCGTTACATGTTTCTATTGAATTAAAAGCTGATGAGATGACAGATGTCAATGAAGTTATTTACTGTTAGACGTAGTTTAGCCGAAAGGACTCATTTCACAAACTGGTCAAAATTGACTTATTTGTACCAAAGCGTTCTATTATATGGTTGATAATCTTTCATTCAGCGAAAAGGATTAGAGGTCGACAGTCTGTAGTCTGTCTTCCCCGATTTAAAAACCATGCATACAGACTATTTGATGTTGTATAAGAAGAAGTGCTCAGTAGCTGAAGCTGTGGGTGAACCTAGCAATGGCTCATTGTTCAGATACATAATAGTCAGTAAGTAGTATGTCCTCCCTGATGTGAAAACCATGCAAACAGACTTTTTCGTGTTGCATAAGAGAAAGTGCTCAGCAGCTGAAGCTGTGGGTGAATCTATTAACGGTTCATTGTTCAGATACAGAATGGGCTCCCCATAGTCAGTAGTAAGTCCTCCCCGATTTGAAAACCATGCATACACACTTTTTAGTGTTGCTTAAGGGCAAGTGCTCAGCAGCTAAACCTGAGGGTGAATCTACTACCACCGTAGGTATACCTTACCAGCGTTTAGACTACAGAGACATATAACCCATCGTAAGTTTTGATCTAACATTATAGCGTGTTCCGAATGAATTTTGAGAAGTTGAAAACTATGCGCAAGTCATAATTGACCGAATAAATACCAACTAGTTTTAACTGGATTTAATAAAATAAAATTCGATCGCGTTCTTTACCAGAATAGTGACACTAAATCGTAAAACATTAATAATGCAATTATTTGAAGTTGTCCCAATCATTTAAATCGTCAATCAATATTCTTGTACAGGAACTGTTTAGAATATTATTTATAAGTACAATCTGGCAATAATTGTAACATTTTCTGTTTTATTTTGAATATTAATTGAACTCTAATCTTTAGTCCACGAATTCAGTTATTCATTCTTCATTGCTGGATATAAATGGACCGCCTCCGTGGTCTAGTGGTAACAAACGTTGCCGTGAACTCGGGAGGTCGTGGGTTCGATTCGCACCGGGGGCAAGTTGTACATTGTATAATTTGTCTCGGTCTATCTATATATGTATAATATATCTATATATGTATAATATGTATATATTTACAACAACAAAAAGTATAATATGTAGTTTATCAACCATCTAGTTTCCGTAACACAAGCCTCGTAGCTTACCACGGAAACTGGATGGCGCTGTGTGACCTGTCTGGAAATATAAAAAAAATAAAAATTAAGATCTTTTGCCACACTAACCCCCACCCGCAATTTTTTTTAGGTGTTCCGTTCATCTTTTGGGAATTTTCCCATTTTGCGTCGCACCGTAGCTTCAGAACCCGTCTACTCCATTGTTTATCTTAATTCACATCTTCATTAAAACTGTTAACTGCCTCCGTGGTCTAGCGGTTAAGTCCGTGGATTTAGACTCGGAGGTACCGCGTTCGATTCCTGGTCGGACACAAAAATATGTATTAATGTAAATAAATACATTTAATTAATATTTAATTTGTTTGTGATATTTCTCGAGTTTGGTCGCTGGAGACCTCGACGAGCTTGCCACTTGTCATGATTGGCCTATAGTAAAGTTGGCTAAGTGTGAATCCGCTTATTTATAAGCGTGGTTTCTGATCACCCGAAAGGGAAACGGTCGTGATGATACTTTACTTTTACTCTTTTAAAACTGATATATATGATGTTGTTTTTTTTTGTGTTTTTTTGTTATTTTTTTTTGTTTCTTTTTTTTTTTTGTTTTTTTATTTTGCCATGCCTAAACTTCGATTCCTTGTCCCGAAGGTTGATGGTAAGAGAATGCCAAGCGGCATTACATACGCCTTTTGTATTAAACAATAAAGTTTTTAGTAAATAATAAATAAATAAATAAATCTAAAGTATTATAGTTGATCTTTTTCATGCTACTTTCGTCAGATTGGTTTGCGAGAGAAAACAATAACACTAGTGTGTTATTATTTTTGAAGCGATTCCATATTTTGATTTTACAACCCGAACAGAAACCGGTGGTAAAAAAATCAGTAAGAAAAGTGTATTTCTGATTGGAACAGGGGTTCGAACCTTCACATTAAAGGACAGTGTTCTACTCGATCACCACCGCTCTCATCTTTGTTACGAATTCGATTTAAATATGAAAATAATGCCACCACATTGTATCGAGATATTTCAACATCCACTAAATCTGTCTGCATTCGAATACCCGTATATCGATGCACGACGGGAACATAACATATTAAAGGCATGGGCACACTAGTTGTATTTTTAATTATGTAATATGAATTTAGGGCCTGCCTCTTAAAAAACGATTAGGCATCCGAAACAATATTCATGCGTATTTAAAAAAAAGTGTAATAGTAATGCTATGAGCTATGCCTTTCGGAGTGGAACCGCTCTTTACGAGGCTAATACGTTGGCAGAAATAATTGCCAGCCTTTTATTGATTGTATTGATTTTATTAGTGCTGACTATATCCAAGTTGTTACAAGCGAACCGAAGGAAATAAAATATTTTATTTTGATTAAATGATTTTGACTATAGATCGGCTTGACTTGTTGCTGCAGGTCTGAAAATACGCATTCGATGTGTCCAGGCTTTTAAATCGATGTCACAGTCGGCTATCTATAGTAATCGATGATGCATCAGAAGCCGAGCAATATCGCACGGCTGGTCGTCGATGATTTGTGCGAGGGCAGGTGCGGGCCACAAATACATCGCGTACTTCGTTCGGTTTCGGCATCTCAATTGGCACTTGTCTATGCATCTCAAAGTTTATTACGATAAAAAAACTACCTACATAATTCCACTATCGCTTGAAATGTTTAAAGATGATCGTTTTGGCGCTGCCAACCAAAATTATTTTTGTTTATTGTTTTTTTTTTTTGCTATTATTATTTTTGTCTTTTATTGTCATACTGCCTCCGTAGTCTAGCGGAATTAATAAAATTATATAACTACGTATTTTTTTAAGAACTGCATCCGTGGTCTAGTGGTTACGTCCGTGGATTTAGACTCGGAGGTACCGGGTTCGATTCTTGGTCGGGACACAAAAATATTTATTAATGTAAATAATTACATTTAATTAATATTAAATTTATTTGTAATATTTCTCGAGTTTGGTACGCTGGAGACATCGACGAGCTTGCCACTTGTCATGATTGGCCTATAGTAAAGTTGGCTAAATGTGAAGGTGGTCAGAAACCGTGCTTATTTTTAAGCACGGTTTTTGACCACCCCAAAAGGAAAACGGTCGTGAAGATACTTTTTTTAAAATATATATTTTTTAATTAATGTAAATTAAATATTGTTGTAATAGAGATACAATTGTACATAAATATCGAAATAACGAATAAAAAAACACATCATCATTCATCATTACAGCCATCATGGGCCTTCCAGAACATATATCTGGAGAATTTGGCCTACACTCGCCACGCTGGCCAGACTGCTTGGCGAGGATATGATGTCAATTTTTTAACGATTCCACAAGTTGGTATTAGTGGAACCGGGTCCTACGGCTTAACGTGCTCTCCGAGGCACGGGAACGGTGGTGTTGTAAATCTATGACAAATGTACGTAAGAAAAGTGCATTTCTCATTGGTACATGTCGGGTGGGTTTGAACCGACTTTTGTAGGATATAAGTTACGCGTTCTTACAACCAAGCCACCGCCGCGCAAAACACATAATTAATTGTCATTATTAATTACAGATACAAGTATAGTTTGAGAAGCCATGAACAAGTTCATACTATCAATAAATCTATGAAAATGATCACTAGTTTAAATGTCGCTGGAATGCTTTCTAGATCTCCAGTAGGTATTCAGAGCCGCATTTGTAGTTTTTTTAATATTCCTTTATTATTAAAATAATGAAAGATAATTTGCTCAAATTTCGACGGCACGTATATTGAAACAAAAAATTTGCATATTTATTTATTGCATCAAACCGCCTTTGAAACGATATATTTTTATATGATAGAATTAAAATCTATTGTTGTAATACACATCCGTCGTGATGCAACGAAAGTTGCCTTCCAAGCTTCTACGTGGAAACGAATGATGTACGAGTAAGATGTACCAAGTTTTTTTTTTGTTTTATACATTACATAGGGATTATCGACTGTGCACACAGCTTTAAACACTTTGGGGATCCAAATAACTTTCTAAACTGTCATAGCTCACAATCATAATAATTTCACGAATCTTTACGTGATTCACCTTAGAGACAAGTGAAGCGATCGAAATAAAGAAACACAAAAATACAATCGAGAGGGGGTTTATAAGCTAGGGATCAAGTAATTAATCGGTTTCGAAGCCGGGATACATCGCCCGATGTCGCCAAGAATATTGTGTTGTGTGTTGCGATTTGACCGCCGCCGTGGTCTAGTGGTAACAAACGTTGCCGTGAACTCGGGAGTTCGTGGGTTCGATTCCCACCGGGGGCAAGTTGTACACTGTATAATTTGTCTCAGTCTGGGTGTTTATATGTATAATATATATATATATTTACAAAAAAAAAAGTATAATATGTAGTTTATCAACCATCTAGTTTCCGTTACACAAGCCTCGTAGCTTACCACGGAAACTAGATGGCGCTGTGTGACCTGTCTGGAAATATTTATTATTATTAATATTTATTTATTTCCAAAAAAAACTTTTAAAGTGATAAGTGGGTAGGTTTACAACTACTGCCCATTTATGTACGTGGTAATTAGCCCAGTCTCTGGGGCAGGAAGTATCCACCGTTCGTGCCGATAAACTCTGTAGAGTGTATCCACACGTTTCAAGGCTACACCGCTTCAGTCAACCCGTCACGGCAATGCAACTTGGCCGAAACGTCGGGAGAAGTATGTTTCTAAAGTCAATCGTGTAAAGACCCGTTCAAATTATAAACATGATTTTCCTAATATATTTTTTACAGTGTTCTCTCCCTGATTATAGACATACAAGCCGAATTATAATTATTATTTTATAGGGAGTGAATTAAAAGTTTACAAGTCCATACCTGTAGTCATAAGTAACCGACAGTCGACTGACACCTCAGATCGAAGTGCACGGGTACAGTCTAAATATAAAAGACGAACGACTCCGGCGCATACATTTCTCAGAACACGATGTATCAATGTAAGACAAATTAATAAAAATAAAATATTAAATATTTAAAGCTCTTAAAATTTACAAGCTTACGTGTTTAATAGAACCGATGGAGAAGGCTGATGATGCCTAGAATAAAAACTACTCACGGAGAGACAGACCACTCCGGCGCAAAGACTTCTGATAGACAGGCCGGGGTTGAGGATGGGAAAGTCTCCCGTTTACCCCGTGCTGCGCGGGCGAGATCTCAGCGGGTTACTACCCGCCCCTGATTCAACGCACCACTGGTGGTGGGCACTGTTAACATAATAACAGTACAACAATCGACAATGACGCGGTGTTGGCTCGGTTGTAAGGACGCGTACCTTAGATCGTACAAAGCAAATAACCCGGCATGTACCAATGAGAAATACACTTTTCTTATGTACATTTGTCATAGGTTCACATAGGAGCTTGCCCGCTTCTATCTTCGGCGGAGTACTCAGCATCATGAGTGAAGTGGAACTCGGTCTTTAGCTTTCCATCTTGGCAGCGAAGAGTTTATTGAAGCTATCTCCTTTTTCCTCGCCAACCCGTCTGGCCAGCGTAGCGAGTGCAGGCCAAATTCTCCAGATATATGTTTTAAAAGATCCATCTCCAACAGTGCAGGTCTAGATCGCTGTGTTCAAGGCTCTGTAAATATAATAACCAATGATAATTTACATTGAATATATCTGTTGTTTTGTTCGTAAAAATATTTACAACATTGAAAAGATTTCCATCATCTGAATAATACTTAAAGAAAATAAAGCGATAAGCCGTACCTCATCTCACTACGAGCATCTTACCGAGAGCGCCACAAATAAAATAAATCATTACTGGTCTGAAAACACCTCCCTGCACCCCACCGTGACGTTAAAAAGCAATCTACTTAATGGAATTTCAATTTCCACTAGCAAAAGTTAACTATAAATTCTAACTACACCTTATTTCTATTCAATTTACGATTATTTATTTATTTATTTAAAAACTTTTTGCACTTTGTACAAAGGCTAATAAAATTTCGCTATACATTCTTACTCGGTCAACCTTAGGGACATTACGAACATGGTATGTGGGAGGTAGGTGCAAATATTTAAAAAGGAAAATGGTTTTTTTTTTTTTTTTTTTTAGGGTCAACAAACGGCATTGCACAGGTTTTAACATTAAACAATAATAAGATACATTAGATCATGCAATACCCACCACGTTAACCTCATATTTATAATTGCATAAACTAATCTAAATCTAAAACTAATATAAAACATAAATATACATTTCCTATATGTGAAAACATATTAATGGTCTGTAGATATATACTTGATTTTGTAATTAGTGATGACGATGACGTAAATAATATTTATTCGAAGTTAATAAAATTAAAAGTACATTAAATATAAATTAAAAACTACCTAAATAATAAAATTAAAAATAAACTAACCTATAAATAAAAAATGTCCTCTAGAGACGTCCCATCCGAGATAGTCCCAAGGAGACTGGCAACATTTCCCCTCTGTATAGCGAGGCTAATACGTTGGCAAAAATAATTGCCAGCCTTCCTGTCTTCAGACCTTTTGTCAGCCGCCTTGATAACATGTCAGTTATAATCTAGGAGTCCTCGGAACATTGGGTTCATCTTTTCCTGGCTTCGATGACATGTAGATTATAATCAAGATATTTGTAAGTATTTAGTTTTTATATTCATTAGGTTTATCTTTTAGTTTAATTAGTTATTAAGTACTGTTTGTTTTCCAATAAAATAAAATAAAAATAATAAAATAATAACTGTCTCCGTGGTCTAGCGGTTAAGTCCGTGGATTTAGACTCGGAGGTACCGGGTTCGATTCCTGGTCGGGACACAAAAATATTTATTAATACTTATAAATAAATACATTTAATAAATATTTAATTTATTTGTGAAATTTTTCGAGTTTGGTACGCTGGAGACATCGACAAGCTTGCCACTTGTCATGATTGGGCTATAGTAAAGTTGGCTAAATGTGAATCCGCTTTTTTTTACATAATAATACTAAATTCAAATAAATAATAATACATACCTACATACAATATTACTTACAGTTGTTAGGAACTATTCAAGAATTGTGTGAAGATTATTCTTTTAAATAGCATTCTATTGGTTTAGTATTCTAATTTTATTTAAAGGTTCATAAATGGGATACAATTCTTAGAAATTCATATACAATGTCGTGCGCAGTAAAGAATGCCAACCCGTCTGGCTAGTGCGGCGTGTCGAGTGTAGAAAAATTTGGAAATTTCTGAAAGGCCAAACTCCAACAGTCTCTGAGCAGACTCTGTATTTCAGGGTATGTGATGATAAAGCGCGGTGGTGGCTCGGTTGGAAGAACGCTTTCTCTAAATCCTATAAGGTCGGTTCAAACCCCCCCGGCATGTACCAATGAGAAATACACTTTCCTTCGTACATTTGTTATAAATTTACAACACCATCGTTCCCGTGCCTCGGAGAGCACGTTAATCCCGGTTCCATTAATACCAACTTGTGGAATTATTAATATATTGTCATTCAAAATTAACATCAGATTCTCGCCAACCCGTCTAGCCAGCGTGGCGTGTGTAGGTCAAATTCTCCATATATATATTCTGGAAGGCCCATATGTCCAAGAGTGCAGGTCAAGGATGCTGTGTACTAGGGGCTGTAATGATGTAATGAAAATGATGATAAGACCGCGCAGTAGCCTCAAACATAACTGGCGGTAGATGTAAACCTACCCATTTATCACATTACAAGTTTGTAGAAATTGTGACATACAATGCTCACAATATCCTTGGCGACATCGGGCAATTCATCTCGGCTTTGAAACCGATTAATTATAGCATTCCACGATATATTCCTTGCGCCCACCTGATGGTAAGTGGCGCGCGAGGTCTACGAATGTTAGCAACTGGAATCAGACACTTATGACTGACAGCAGTCCCCAACACTATGCCGGCTTCGTTGGAAGGCAACTCAAGCTTGATCCATAAATGTGTGGAGAGACTTTACTGGGTTAATCGGCACGAACGGTGGATACTTCCCCGCCTCGGCAGACTGGTCAAATTACCATAATCAGTCCAGTCAATATAACATTATTATCGCTTGAAACAATACTTACTTAATAAATAAATAACCCCCCTCTCGATTGAAATTTTTGTGTTTCTTTATTTCGATTGCTTCACGTGTCTCTAAGTAAAGGTCAATCGTGTTAATACCCGAATTATGTTGCATTAACTTTTAATATAAAAAAGGTAATATTATTAATCCTTGCAAACGCGAATGATTTATATTCTAGCTGCTATATTGCAGTCACCCGTCTTAAAAATCTTTTAATATCGGAAGGAAGTTTCAAGCAAAAAGAGAAAAATCTATACGAAAGGCGACAGGAATGGAGGGGGGTTTCTCTAGTGGGTTGTGGAGGGAGAAATCTATCTATAAAAATTGCGACAGCCGTATACCGTCTGCATGTAAAGGAGTTTAAGAAATATATAACTATTGTAAAACGGACTTTGCAATGTTGTTTTTCGGTTCTAGACCCAATTTTAATAAAGTTCAGGATATAAAACTTTATGAAGACGTCACAGTTTTGTAGCGTACACTTATTTTTTTTTTAAACTTATAAAAGTTTTATTTGAAGTTAATTATAGTACATTAAATATAAATTAAAAGCTACCTAAATAATAAAATTAATAATAAACTAAACTATAAATAATAAAATGTCCTCTAGAGACGTCCCATCCGAGATAGTCCCAAGGAGACCGGCAACATTTCCCCTCTGTATAGCGAGGCTAATACGTTGGCAGAAATAATTGCCAGCCTTCCTGTCTCCAGACCTTTCTGTCAGCCGCTTTGACAACTCCTTGGCCAAACGCCTCGCTGACGGTTCCCATGGGCCCATCGTCTCGACCCCAAACGGCGCAAATTCGTAACCGATACCAAGGTTAGCGTATTTGCGCAATTTGAGGTTCTCCGCAGAAAAAGCCACTTATTAATTTATTTTATTTTAGTACAACCCCTAGAACACAGCGTCCTCGACCTCCATTGCTGAAGATGTGCCTTCCAGAACATATATCTGGAGAATTTGGCCAGACGGCTTGGCGAGGATATGTTGATTATGTCAATGTTAAAGACAATTTATTAAAGTTTCCACAAGTTGGTATTAGTGGAACCGGGACCGACGGCTTAACGTGCTCTACGAGGCACGGGAACGGCGGTGCTGTTGTAAATCTAAGACAAATGTATGTAAGAAAAGTGTATTTCTCATTGGTACATGCCGGGTGGGTTTGAACCGACCTTTGTAGGATTTAAGGAACGCGTTCTTACAACCGAGCCACCACCGCGCTATTTATTTATACTTAATTGCTCAAAGTACAAAGGCGGTCCTAATGCCGCTAGACATTCTATGACGGCCAAACCTTCATGTGCTATCAAAATATTATCAGACTGTATTTCTCCACTGCTGGATGTTAGCTCGCCACTTAACGGGATCTTTCGCTACCCTCATCCAAACCCCACTAGCGACCTTCGTCAGGTCATCCGTCGTCCATCTGGAGGAGAGTCCCCCTCTGCGTCTTCCTGTGGTCTCCACTCTAGATCCCGTTCGTCACTTTCGCTTGCATCCAAAGTAGCTACCACACAATGGTATTTAGTGACATCGCTAACAATAACTGCCAAGATGAACTGGGATTCGCCGGAACCACATTTTATCATCTTTTCTTCAAAATGCTGGAAGTTTGACAGATATTTTGTTCACGCATTCTTCTGATGGTAATAGAACATTATTTCCGCGATTATTCATTGTTGGCGTCACCAATAAAGCGTCTTAGCTTTAAAATTTATAATAAGACAGATATTTGTTAATAAATGTTTCAAATAAAATAATAACATAACTTTTAACAAATAATCCTAATATCAATCGGTCTCCGTGGTGTAGCGGTTAAGTCCGTGGATTTAGACTCGGAGGTACCAGGTTCGATTCCTGGTCGGGACACAAAAATATTTATTAATGTACATAAAGACATTTAATTAATATTTAATATTTGTGATATTTCTCGAGTTTGGTACGCTGGAGACGTCGACGAGCTTGCCACTTGTCATGATGGGCCGGCAGCAAAGTTGGCTAAATGTGAATCCTTTTATTTATAAGCGTGGTTTCTGACCACTCCGAAAGGGAAACGGTTGTGATGATACTTTACTTTACTTTTTATCAACTAATTGTCAAGAAGAATTTGACATCCATCATATATTTTATTTTTTTACGTTCATATGTATCGCTACAAATGTCTACTTAATCAGTGATATCTCATTACCAACATATATATCGTCATGATCGTAGAACAGTGACGGATATGCTATATTTAAAATTTTCATGGCGGCCATTTCAACGGTTTTTTTTGTCACTTCTTTTTTAAGTTAATACTAGTCTCATAATAAGTGCAAACCTTCTAGATTTCATTTTGGAACCCTTTCTAACATTTGCACTATAAATTACAGACCACAAACAATATAAAACTATTTATTTATTTATTTATTCGTGGGAAAATTTACAGCCTTTGCAATATTATGTATACAAAAAATATCTAATCTCAAAGCCTTACCAATTTTCACTGTTAGCATATATATATATAAAATCAGATGTTTTAACCAAGTTATAATAATTTCTGTTATTTGCTATCGAAATAATGCAAAATTATGGGTATTTTTTTAATTCCGACATTGTTCTACGATCATGACGATATTAATACATATGTACAATATTTATTATTTATAAACCTAACAATAATTGCACTTAAAGCTAACAACAGCTTTTTCAGCTACAACTTCAATGTATCAACGAGTATATAATTTGTAAACTGGTATAGATCAACGATAATGAAGTTTTAATATGTAAAACGCAATCAATACATACTTCACGGAATGAAGCACATAACACCGTATACTCCCATAAAGGTGCGAAAAAACTCGATGAAAATCTACGTGTACACGTAATACATAGCCAATAGCCAATGCCTGATCGAACCTTGGCGTATCGAGTACAAATCCGCTGCTCCGATTGGTGGATTGGTTCCGCGCGATTGGGCCGTAACGCGCACACTCGATCTGATCGGCTATTTACCACGTTCGACATTAAGTTGAACTCTGTGAACCGAATGAACGGCTGAAGCTTCGATAGTGCCTATATGTTCAATACTTATTGATGTTGGAACGCGATTGGCTGAAATTTCATACTTCTCAACCCATTCTAGAACGCTGCGAGATTTAATTCAATTTACAAAGCTACGATAATCATGATTGTTGTATTTTAATTTATTTAGGCAACAGTAATTTACTAAAAAAACGCTATTACTACGCCAATACATGAATTTACCCTAACCAACCTACAACTGCGAAACATGTTCCTTTTTAAATTGTAATAATAGAAAGCCAAGCAATTAAAAAGTCAATAAATTATTATTTTGGACGATTCTTTTTGTCGATGGAAAATGTCATCATTTTAAAATAATTTGCTGATAAGCTATTTATTTCTTTTAAATCTTCTAAGTTACCAATACAAAATAAATCATTAATTTGACAATCTTCGCTAGTCAATGAATGATTTGACCGCTTCCGTGGTCTAGTGGTAACAAACGTTGCCGTGAACTCGGGAGTTCGTGGGTTCGATTCCCAGGGGGGGGGCAAGTTGTACATTGTATAATTTGTGTCGGTCTGGGTGTTTATATGTACATATAATATGTATATATTTATTAATAAAAAAAGTATAATATGTAGTTTATCAACCATCTTGTTTCCGTAACATAAGCCTCGTAGCTTACCACGGAAATTAGATGGCGCTGTGTGACCTGTCTGAAAATATTTATTTATTTATAGTACGATAACTTGTTGGTCCTGGATCAATATATACCAACTTGTGAATCGTCAAGAATTGTCTTTAAACCTTCTGCAAAAACGTCTCGCAATACATGATCGTGATATAATAAGCCAAATTCAATCTTGCATCCTGATTACTAATTTACGTATTGATGTGGGATGATGATTGGCCGAAATTTAAAGCATTCTAGAACGTTCTGGAACACTGCGGGTTTTAATTAAATTAACGTAAAATTCACTTACGGAATTCCATCTCCCGATTCCATTAAAGCGGAGTTGTATGCAACTGGGAAAATAGTAAAAACCGTTGAATCAAGTAACATTTTCATTAGTGTGGACTGGTAAAACCGCCAGCGAACATTCAGTATTCACAACTAATATTTTAACGAACTCCAGATAACACGGATATATGCTTTCCGTATACTTATTTAAAATGGAAAATATTTTTCCGACGTCGGTCCGCTGCAACGCCAGAACGGAGTAACTTGAATTTTATTCAAAGATATTCATAATACATACTGGTGGTTATGAATGCAATAAATGTCTTGTTTTACCTTCTTGACCTATTTATTTTTTATTACGACTGCTACATTAAAATACAGCTAGAAAGCAAAGCTACAATGTACAACTTTCTAGAAATTTTATTATCGTAATTTTATGTAATGTGATGTTTTTGGAAATTAAAATAAAGTGCCGTACAGATGCTCTTAATGTCCTGCTAAGGCGTACGATTCGGATACTGGAATACAGTGTCTAAAAGTCTCGAATCGCTGCAGCGTCGCCCTCTCTAAGCGTGAGTGTTGTGAAGAGCTCCATAACCTTATCCCTTCTTCTCTATTTTGCAACCGAACCTCACATCAAGTTGGTAATAGTAAAACCAGTGCCGATGGCTTAACGAGCTCTCCTAGGCACAGGAATGGTGGTGTTGTAGATCTATGACAAATGTATTTAAGAAAAGTGTATTTGTGATTGGTAATGTGTTAGGGTTCAAACCGACCGAGTATTATATTTTTTATTCACAATCCATGCACTGCTTTCCAGAAATATCAGCTCACCGTGAAGGATAGACAGTAGACACTCAGCTTTTAAGGAAAGCGTTTGTACAACCGAGCCACCATACATTAAACATATCAAAGGATAAATAATCATCCTTCCACTAGCAGGCTAGACATTTAAAATAATAGCGACAAATGTCTGTAATATGTTTCATTAATTATTGTTTAAAAGTTTTCAACCAGTACGTTCTTCCAGTAATGTCGTATGGTGCAGAAACGTGGACACTGACGGTAGGTCTGGTCCACAAGTTCAAGGTCGCTCAGCGAGCTATGGAGAGAGCTATGCTCGGGATTTCACTAAAAGATAAAGTCAGAAACGTTGACATCCGTCAAAGAACCAAAGTTACCGATATAGCTTTTAAAATTAGCAAGCTGAAGTGGCAATGGGCTGGACACATATGCCGCAGAACCGATGAACGATGGAGTAGACGGGTTCTGGAGTGGAGACCACGTACTGGAAGACGCAGAGTGGGACGACCCCCCGCCAGATGGACAGATGACCTGAGGAAGGTCGCTGGTGGGGGATGGATGAGGGTGGCAGAAGATCGTGTGAAGTGGCGAGCCTTGGGGGAGGCCTACATCCTGCAGTGGAGAGACACAGGCTGATGATGATGATGATTATTGTGACACGTCATTATTTAAATATTTTTAATAATTCTACCCCTGTTAGTAAAAGACTAAGCAGAATAGCGGTCCAAAGTCTGTTAGCAGAAGGCCAGTAGCTTATCAGATTCCAATGACCTGTTAATCTGACTGAGAAAGGAATCGGCAAGGGAATCTCAGCTATATCAAATTTACATCATAAAATAAATACAGAATTACACTCGTAATGTTTCATTTTTTCATCATTCATTACAGCTCCTAGAACAGAACGTCCTAGACCTCCACTGCTGGAGATGGGCCTCCCGGAACTGGAGAATTTGGCCTACACTCGCCACGCTGTGCAGACGGCTTGGCGAGGATATGATGTAATTTTTTTCTGACAATTTATTAAAGATTCCACAAGTTGGTATTAGTGGAACCGGGACTGATGGCTTAACGTGCTCTCCGAGGCACGGGGTCGGTGGTGTTGTAAATCTATGACAAATGTACGTAAGAAAAGTGTATTGGTATATGCCGGGTGGGTTTGAACCGACCTTTGTAGGATTTAAGGAACGCGTTCTTACAACCGAGCCACCACCGCCTTCGTCATGTACACCACTCGTAATGTACTCGTGTATAAATATATATCTTTTATCTTAGAATTCACCTATGCCTACCTATAGGAATACACTACCTGGTACGGTGATTATGTGAATAAAGGTGTATTGTTAATCGAAAATTGGAAAATTTCCACTTAATTCCTGTTGCAATTGAGATTGCTGGCGCGCTAGATATTCGCCTGGTCGAGGCATCGCACGTCGCTGCATTCGGTCGGCTATGAACGAACGTAATATCCCACTTGGTATATGACGGCTGCTGCAGAATATGCCCGATATATACGGCATGTCGGTTCCACTCGATCCTAGTGAAACATTACTAGCACTAGAGATGAGAAAAACTATCGATAAATAATACATTATTTAATAATATCACTTATATAATGAACGCGAAAGTTTCTGACAACGCATGGATGTGTGTTGCTTTTTCATACAAACTACTGAACAGATTTAAGTCAAAGTCAAAGTCAAAGTCAAAATATCTTTATTCACGTAAACCTATTACAGGCATTTATGAAACGTCATTAATTTAATTATTAATTATTTAATTATTAATTTAAATTAAACTTTACAGTTATTATTCTTAAAAATGAGGAGATAGGATAGCTGGCAATTATTACAGCCAACGTATTAGCCTCGCTATACAAACGGAAAACTTCTTGGGACTATCTCTGATAAGACGTCTCATGGAGGACACTTTTTATTTATAGATAGTTTATTTTTAATTAGGTTTAGTTTATTAAATTTTAAGTAACTGAAATTATTTTTTGAATAAATTTGTTACCTGTAAAAAAAATATAATAAAAACTAAAAATGCTTTAATTTAATGGAAATAAAATTAAATATAGATCTATAAATAAGAAATGTTCTCCAGAGACGTCAAATCAGATATATTTCTAATGAGACTGGTACCATTTCCCCTCTGTATAGCGAGGCTAATAAGTTGCCAGAAATAATTTCTAGCCTTTCTGTCTCCTAAAATAACAACAGTACTGTATTTTTTTTTTAAATTTGGATACTACACTCCAGTTTAAAAAAAAACACGCTTTTTGAAGTAGAGGATTCACATTTAACCAAGTTTACCATAGGCTCATCATGACAAGTGGCAGCTCGTCAATGTTTCTAGCGTACCAAACTTAAGAAAAGTCACAAATAAAATATAACCCGGTACCTCCACGTCTAAATCCACGGACTTAACCATAGGCTCAAAATGACAAGTGGCAGCACATCGATGAGCGAACTCTACCAAAACTCGAGAAATATCACAATTTAATTATTGCCAGGAATTGAACCCTATAAATCTAAATCCACGGATTTAATCGCTAGACAACAGAGGCAGTGTGTATAACATGAAATTTTTGAAATTTCAAAGTATCGATACGATAATACAATAATTTCAGTAACTTAGTGACATCACTAGTCAGAAGCGGCACTTTCGATATAATATTTTATATTTAATAGTGATGCTCAGTTCGAAAAATCTCTCCCAGATGCACTGCGCTTGCTTTTAGCTCCCATTTTTGCATTTATTAGAATAAATTACTATATGCATAAGGTAATATTTTTGAATAAAGACAATATGCTATATGAATAATATATAAATGATTGTAAACTTTGAAAATGAATAGTTTATGTAATGACTTTTTACTATTCTTATATTGACTTTTTTGACTAATACTAATATAAAACATGTGATATAACTTTCAACACAAATTGACATTAATAATAATATATTTATTTTCGATAGTATTAATATATTAATAATGAAGAAAACTAAATAAAAAGGATGAAACCTAAAATCTGTAAAACATAGTTGATTCTATTTAATTGTGTAGCATGCCTTGTACACTGCCCTTGGGTTGCAATTCCGTCCTTATATTATTGTATATAGTGCTTGATATGTATTAATTGTAACCTGTTGGTGTACCTTAAATAATAAATAAATAATAATAAATACTCTTCTAGCAGATATTCAGATTCTTTCACCGTGTCAGCAGCTCGTCTATAGATCAGGCTACCATTGTTTATCAGACAGGCACCGTCTTTAAATTTATTAAAAATACATCTTCTCTCTTACTACCTTAAAAAGCAAAACGAATCCTAATCACCTGAGATATTATTAGTATGCATTTATATATAATTATTTATGTATTTATCTTAATATTATGTATTTTTCTGTTAGGTTAGGTTAGGTTAGTAGTTATTACAGTATTATAAATGTACATATTGTATTTATTTAAATTTTCACACTTCGCACCAATAATATTAGTCTCTCACTCTCTCAAAGGTTAGCTGGTAGAAAAAGCCGAAATGGCTTTTAAGTTCGCCTTTGTACATACTTTCAAAAGTTAAGTGTAATAAAGTATTTGAAGAATAATAAAAACTATGGACGTGGTGGTGCTTACTCATTGGCCCTCTTTGCTGCTTAAAATTCCACTAGCAGGAGTACGAGAAGAATCATCAAAATAATGAGTTTTAAATAAAATATTTATAAGCCTCACATTTAGTCAACTTTACAGTCCACTGGGATTATCTATTGCGGACTGGCATCAGTCACTTCCTACCACTATGCCGGCTTATACAAACGTTGCTGTTAGGTTCTAGGAATGGGAATAAGCACATGCTAGGATTCCACACCTTCGACACAAAGTCTCGAAAATCAGCAAGAATAAATTGTATTGTCCTTACATAATAAGTAAAATAAATTCAACATCCTCATATAAAATTATACGCGCATAATATTTTTATTCCGTATACGTGTCATTAATTCCATTCATTTTATTCTACATCTTTTATACAAGATCTTTCAGCCGCTACAGCGCTTGAATCTTACAATTAAATACCTTTAATATTTATAATAATACCTACCTATCATCCTACCATCTCATATTTAAAGATAAGTTATACAAATACTTCATAAACAGAATAATTCGCCATAACTCACTTATTATATATATGAATATATGTATTTTATATATAGGTATGTATTTATTTGTTTACATATGACATTTATTTATGTATAAGTATAGTTCTTATATGTATGTAATTAATTTGTGTTTTATATAGTATTAAATAATTTCAACTATCTATTTTCTTCGTAACATTCTGCACCCGCTTATTACATATCTCAGAGTCACAAAGGTTAGTTGGTAGAAAATGCATTTACGGCATTAAGCTCGCCTATGTACCTGCACTTGTTTTGGTTTTGTAAAGAATGTTTTATTATTATAACCTATTATTGTGTTGTGTTTTAATGTACTCAAAATAATGTATACAGCAACACGTTTTTTTTTTTCAATAATAAGTAATGATCAGGAACGGGTTCAAGACTCAGCTTTGCGCAGTGGTAGTTGGTGCGAAAAAAAAATTAAAAAAACTTTGCTCCACTTACTAAAAGAATTGGGCCTAAGAAGGTATGTCGTCAATACATTTATAGAATGAGCTTTCAAGACGGCATTAACGGAATCATACAGTAAGTAGTACAATCATACATCACCAAAGGTAGGGAGAGGGGTAGAATAGTGGATGGTGAGTGTATTATCGCGCAATCAAATAAAAAGGGAGGCCTCCGTTTCAAACCAGCCTATTGTCGGTCGCAAGCCCGAGACACCATTCTTGTTATCTCTTACCTACACAGGATGGACCCTTCACCCGCACGGTGAATCAATGGAACTATTAGAAATTTGTCATCTCGACGATAAAAAATTAAAAGATTATTGTTTGTTAAGGTTATGATTTCGCATAAATCTCTATTTATTTTATCTTGAATAATGAGAAAAAAATATCTTTAGGCTATATCAGCTACATGTAGGTATCTAATAATTGATAACTATTCGTAATTTATAAATAAACATGTATGAGTAATACATGTTTTTTTTCTTGTGGCAGTATGCCAAGAACACTTGCAGAATTCCCATAATTCATCATCAGCCTGAGTCTCTCCACTGCTGGATATAGGCCTCCTCCAAGGCTCGCCACTTCACACGATCTCCTGCCACTCTCATCCAACCCCCACCAGCGACCTTCCTTAGGTCATCTGTCCATCTAGCGGGAGGTCGACCCACTCTGCGTCTTCCCGTACGTGGTCTCCACTCTAGAACTCGTCTACTCCATCGTTCATCGGTTCTACGACATACATGTCCAGCCCATTGCCACTTCAGCTTACTAATTTTGAAGGCTATATCGGTAACTTTGGTTCTCCGACGGATTTCCTCGTTTCTGACTTTATCCATCAGAGAAATACCAAGCATAGCTCTCTCCATAGCCCGCTGTGCGACCTTTAATTTGTGGACGAGACCCACTGTCAGTGTCCATGTTTCTGCTCCGTACGTCAGCACTGGAAGAACGCACTGGTTGAAAACTCTAGTTTTCAAACACTGGGGTATGTTTGATAAGAAGATGTGGCGCAGCTTCCCGAATGCGGCCCATCCTAGCTGAATGCGTCTGTCGGCTTCTTTGCTGAAGTTGGCTACGCCCATAATTAATAACATTAAATCTGTATATCAATTAATTATAAAAGTTATATTATTTATTAATTAATATTATATTTGTATAATTTAAGCATTAATTTGATTATTTTTATACTATTTTCTACCTCAAAAGCCGCGCAGTTAAATATGCGACCAGGGTGAGCGTTGTAAATACAAAGAATTTACTTAGTACATTATTATTATTATTATATAACATAGCTGTACTTTAATTCGATTCATTTTAAAGTATTTTCCACTCCAAGTAAAGATCTCCCAGCTGCTGCAGCGCTGGAATCGTTCTCTAAACCCCTATAAGTTAGCCGCTCAGCGCTGAATTTGCGGCCAGCGTTGTAAATACAGCGATTTTTATTAACCCTGTAAACTCTACGCTCCCGGAACAACTTATGGCGAACTTAGTTCACCCTTAACTGATTTAAAATTTTATATTCTATTAAGTAGTGAAAATAAAACTTGTAGTTTTAAATATTGCCTATTTAAAAAAATAGAATTATATTATTGGGCGACGATTATTTTAATAATAAAATGAGTATGGTGGTAATGGGGTGTATCAGGCACAGTCTTTAAAGTAAAAAAAGGTTGAATTAATAGAACGGCAATTTTGAGATCACCATATCTTTGCTTTCGCCTGGAAATCTCGATTTGTACACTTAAAAGCTGCTCACTTCCGCATAATATCCAGAAAATAATAAATTTCGTAATAAAAATACAAGTTTTCTATGCAACTGACAGTTATATTAGGTACCATCTATCATGCGCTATCTATCGTGATAAAAAGATATTGATACACCCCATTTGCAATCTGAGATAAACCCAGTAAAGTGTATCCACACATTTCGGGAACAGGCTTAAATTGCCGTCATGCCCAGTCAAGCCGGCATAGTGTTAGTGACTGATGTCAGTCATGAGTGTCTGATTCCAGTTGCCAACATACATAGACCTCGCGCGCCACTTATCATCAGGTGGGCGCAAGCTCACATATACCATGATAGTATAATAAAAAAGAAAAGTTCATTTCATTCGGATAACCGTTCGGTGGAGGTCGCTCTTCTACAAATCTTGTACTTAACAAAACTTGTCTCCGAGCTCCAATTAAGCAACCACTTATTATCTACGTCTCATTAGAAGAAGATATGATAAGATGCATTTTCTAATGATAAAACAATACAAGCTGTTTTATTCGGCTTTGCCAGTGTAATAATTTTCAACCACATTGGCGCCGCATTAGACTGGAAAAATCTCATGGATACATTTGATCATCATTATAGGATCCCAGATGAACTAGTTCTATCAGGCTATGGGCCAGACGTTTGGTGGTATTTTCTCGGAACTTGATAAAAGTTATTCTTATTGAACTTACCGCTCCTTGTGAATCTAATATACTAAAATACCATAAGAAAAGTCGAACAAATATTATGATCTCACAGAGGAAATGACGGGTTCAAGCAGTGGCGGATTTATCAGTAGGCTGAGTAGGCTGGAGCCTAGGGCGGCAAATTTGGCCCATATTTTTTTATCTTGCAGCAATAACAAAAATAAATATTTTAGTAATGCACAGAATACTGAATACTCTTACATCCGTAATCTGTATAATATACGGATTATATTTAGCATTCACATAATCTAGAAACTGACACAACTATCCCCTAGTTCAATCATACTAATACGGGAAAAAGCCGATGTAATAAGGACGATAGAACACAAATCATAAAGATGCAATTTCAGAATAAATGTATATACTCGTAATATGATTGTGAACTAAACTAGCGTATTGAATTTCAATGGTCAATAGGGGCGGCAAAAATTTAATAGCCTACTAGCGGCAAATTTGTAAATCCGCCACTGGGTTCAAGACTCAGCGAAGTGACGAAGTGAATGATGGTGCGAGAGAAATTCCAGCAAAATATTTGCATCACTTACTGAAAGAATTGGGCCTAACGAGGCCTGCTGTCAATACATTTATAGAACGAGATTCCAAGACAACATCAACGAAATCATATAGTGTTTGGTTGGGATGAGAGAGAAGCAGAATATTGGATGGTGAGCGTCATGTTGTGCAATAAAAAAGAGACCTACTTTGCCAGCCTTGGTCTGTCACAAGCCCAATACACAATTCTACTCTTATCTTTTTTCCACACGCGCTAGACCCGGCTCCCGCACGTGGAATCCATAGAATATACGTGTAAAATTAAGTGGAATGTACGAATTAAATAGATACTAGCAGAGGTACCGTATTCGGTTCCCGGTCTCTTTGGGACACAATCATTTATTTGTGTCGCTAGAGACATCGACGATCTTCCCACTTGTCATGATGGGCATGTTCTAAGTAATAATGCCAAATTTTACGAAATTCGGTGAAGTAATATAGATGAGAAAAGGTTCGTTTCAAATTCCTATGTGACTCTCACAGCCTTTCATTTCGTTCTTCCCATAATAACCTACTTAAAATACCTCCCCACTCTTCCAGCAGATATTCAGATTCATTTACAATATCTGCAGCTCGCCAGTGGAACAGACTTCCTTTAATTATCAGACAAGCACCATCTCTTAAAATATTTAAAGATAAGCTATACACATACTTATTTTACAAGCAGAATAAGTCGCCATAACTCACTACATAACATACATATGTATGTATTTTATATTTAGTTATATATTTGTTTGTTTATGTAGGACATTTATTTATGTATAAGTACTGTATGTTTGTAATAAATGTGTGTTTTATATAGTAATAAACAATTTTAACTATCATTTTTCTTCTGCTGCACCCGCTTATTACATATCTCAGTCACAAAGGTGCATCATCATCATCACCATTACAGCCCCTAGAACACAGCGTCCCAGACCTCCACTGCTGGAGATGGGCCTTTCAGAACATATATCTGGAGAATTTAGCCCACACTCGCCACGCTGGCCAGACGGCTTGGCGAGGATATGATGTCAATTTTTAATGACAATTTATTAACGATTCCACAAGTTAGTATTAGTGGGACCGACGGCTTAACGTGCTCTCTGAGGCACGGGAATGGTGGTTTTGTAAATCTATGACAAATGTACGTAAGAAAAGTGTATTTCTCATTGGTACATGCCGGTTGGGTTCGAACCGACCTTTGTAGGATTTAAGGAACGCGTTCTTACAACCGAGCCACCACCGCAAAGATTAGTTGGTAGAAAATGCATTTACGGCATTAGGCTCGCCTATGTACCTGTACTTGTTTTGGTTTTGTACTATAAGGAATTTATTATTATTATTAATATTATTTGAAAGCGGGACAAACATACTAATATTACATACAGACAAAGCTTCTTCCACATTTATAATATTAGGAATAGACGCAGCAGAATGTGAGCAACAGTTGTTGAGGTAGGCGACAGAGCTGTAAATATCCCACAGTAAAATTTCAAAGGAATCCTAGAAGAAAATCCACTAAATAACCCTTTTGATAACGTACAAGAGTTCTCGCGCTTTAGGACGTGGAATACGTTGCATTTTAACGAGTTTAAAATACTTTATGCATAGACATTACGCGAAGCTTTGGTACTGGAAAATTTCATCCAACGTAAAATTCCACCGCGCAGCGCCGGCCAATAGCGGGGGCCAATTTGAATATAGAAGACTAGAGTTGAATTTATAACGCCCATACGAACTTAAATGTTCCGTTCCGTTCGAATTTTTCGCTGAATAATTTTACGTTTATTCAAAATTCGAACATCTGACTGTTAGAATTCAGTTAATGTTGGCGCGATTTGTACGTTCGCCAAATTTATTCCTTTCTATTTTAACGTTTGCCTTTGCACTGTAGCTGTTACGACCGTAGATTCAGACGCGTACAAGAGTTCAATTTCTAGTCGAGATCTCAAAATATATATTTTTTAATTTGAGACACGAGATATCTGCCAGACTTCATAAATCAATCTTCGGTCACAGTATTCTAAATAACATATCAGCCAAAAATTATAAAAATCGGTTTTATTATAAAAAGATTTGGTTTAATAAGTCATTTATAAACGTGTAATCTTTAAGAAGGTCACACATCTAATTTTTTTATTTTGACACCTTATAACCTATATCTATAACTGAGTTTCAAGGATTATTTCTGTCAAATTTAATCAAAACTGGTCCTGTAATAATAGACGTAAAAATATTTCATTTTATTATTATCTGTGGTCTAGCGGTTGAGTCCGTGGATTAAGACGGGTTCGATTGCTGGTCAGGACGCAATAATATTAAATAAAATAATTTAAATTATGATTAATTTATATTATTAAATAAAATAAATAATTTATTTATGATATTTCTCGAGTTTGGTACGCTGGAGACATCGACGAGCTTGCCACTTGTCATGATTGGCCTATAGTAAAGCCCCAAACGATGATCTAGTCAGGTAACTGACCACCTAAACATCCCAGTACACCAAGCCATCCACTGAGCTGAGGACCGCAGCCACTGGAAACTGGGCCACTGGGCTAGTGGATGGACTGCGACAGAGTCATAATCTTTTTTCCCTCCAATCTTCAATCCCAACAGTGGGGTACCGACTACGCAGAGATAAATTTACATCAGATCCTCGCGTATCCGTGTGGCCACCGTGGCGAGTGTAGACCAAATTCGCCAGACAATTCTGGAAGGACCATCTTCAACAATGAAGCTGTGATGATGTACCAAATTCGCTCCTGTTTTATTCCACCAAATAATGACGTACCTACCTAAATCTTAACTAAAAGATTTTCTCCACGATTATAATTACAGTATGTCGCTAAACAATATCCTCGCAATATTTACTTAGAAAGCTTAGCAAACTATTAGTGAACAATAACTGGAATATTGGCTAAGCTAGCGTCCAATACCCCGCACCTGTCCATAGCAACATAACTGCATTCAGTGCATAGGTGCTTGTCGCCGAGAGGGGGCGCCACCCGAAGCACTTGCCCCCGACCCCCCACTGGGGCAATAGTGGAGCGGGAGTGGGGGTAGGAGGGTAGCCTGATACTCCAGTTAGATGCCAGTCAAGTATTATGAGAAAAGAAAGTGTAGGTGTGAAGATTTATACAAGTGTGCGTGTAATAGCAATTATTTTTGTTTGGAAAAAGCCTTATCGGCATTTAAAACATAGTGAAATTATGTATGAGTATATTATGTATATACCTAATTATAAACTTATAAAATAAATATTTATTAGAACACAAATAAAATTATAAGAAAAAAAAAACATAGTATAGTATATACTCGTATGCCACCATGCAGCGCGGACACGATTTATATTTAAATTAGATTTTGTATGTAGGTTTTTTCCTTTAATTTATTTTTTATTTGTAGTAATAATTTAGTTTTTAGCTATTTGGAACTGCCTGCGTGGACGTCGTTTGTTGAAGTTATTAAAAACTTTATCGGAAATCATAAGTTAAATAATTACTCTGAAATATATAATTAATATACCTTACATAATTATATAATCACATTACACTACATTAAAATACATTACACTACACTACACAAATATTCAATAATATTAACAGTCAGAGGAACCAGCAGCCCTATGATGTTACTTAAGCGCAAACGTTATAAAATGAAATCCGTTAACTATATATATATCATGCAATTAAAGTTGATATTTGCACCGACGCTATCAAGTGTTATCTTTTAATGTAACATAGTTATTATTACATTATTATCTCAGTGTTTAAACATAAGTTAAGAATGATTAGCAATATGGTTTTGTAAAGTAGGTGGCGTTGTGTACGAACGTAGTCGTGTGCTGATTTCTGATTGGTTCAATAACGATGTTACGAGTCGCTTTAATGAATGGCGCGAATCATATCGCGCCAGATTACAAGAAAACAGCAGACGAGTCGGTCGTTGCGCGCCTTTAAAATAGTGAAGGTTGTAAATAATTATTGGCAATGGAAATAAATCATACAACATTAAAGACTGTTTAATTCGAGAAATTAGTCCTAACACAAGGTAGGCTGTCAAGGCCTTATAGAGTTGAGAATTGAATAATATTTTGTAATTATGACGCAAGCTCTGACGTAAATAACGAAATCAACTAATAACGTTTGCGCTGAAGTAACATAATAGGGCTGCAGGAGTGCTAACGCTTACGTTTAGTTTCGCCTCCAGTCTCTAAATGTTTCTAAAATATTGCTACTTATTTTTAGCTTTGACTGCTCGAGCTGATCCTTCCAGAGAATTTGGCCTACACTGTCCACGTGTGTTGTCAATTTTAATGTCATTTGTTTATATACTGATCACGGCTTGTGACATCGTGCCCACCTGATGGTAAGCATGATCCAAAAATGATTTATGAATAATTCTTAACAACTCTACGAGTTGGTACTAATGGAAAGAAAGAAACACGTAAGAAACTCTGTGTAACTAGCAATACACGTCATAGATTAATTATTTCTCAGACGATTGTCCTAGCTTTAATTCTTAACCGTATCTATCTATCTATCTCATTCTTTTTTTCTATACTAGCACGGCATGCTTCCAGCTAATAGTAATAATCGCGCAAGGTCCATGAATGTTAGCAATTGGAATCAGACACTTATAACTTATAACTAATGTTAGCAATTGGAATTAGACACTTATAACTTATAACTAATGTTAGCAATTGGAATTAGATACTTATAACTTATAACTAATGTTAGCAATTGGAATTAGACACTTATAACTTATAACTAATGTTAGCAATTGGAATTAGACACTTATAACTTATAACTAATGTTAGCAATTGGAATTAGACACTTATAACTAATATCAGTCCCTAACACTATGCCGGCTTGATGTCCAGTCAAGCTTCACTGGGTTTATAGGCACCAACGGTGGATACTTCCTTGCCCCGGCAGACTGAGCAAATTACCACCATCAGTCCGCCCACCACCTATTTAATATATACCATAGACTAACCTGTTATGTACCAAATTGTATAGATTTTAAAGTGTACTTGTTCAAAACTGCCTCCGTGGTCTAGCGGTTAAGTCCGTAGACCTAGACTCGGAGGTACCGGGTTTGATTCCTGGTCGGGACACAAAAATATTTAAATAATAAGTAAATAAAGACATTTAATGAATATTTAATTTATTTGTGATATTTCTCGAGTTTGGTACGCTGGAGACATCGACGAGCTTGCCACTTGTCATGATTGGCCCATAGTAAAGTTGGCTAAATGTGAATCCGCTTATGTATAAGCGTGGTTTCTGACCACCCCGAAAGGGAAACGGTCGTGATGATACTACTACTTTACTTGTTCAATGATCGTATCGTTATGCCCATCACACGGATTATGTAGATGTTAAGTTATGTATATATTTATTACTAATTTATGTATTATATAGTTTGTAATGGTTTATGTATCTACTTGGTTTATTATTTATTTACTATTATATAAGCATAGTATATATGTAAAGATTAATATTATTATATAAATACATAATACATTTATTTAACAATAACACCTCCTCTTGTGTCTCAAAGTTGTTTTTCTTGTTGTCCTTTAGGTTAGTTGTTTGAAATGTACGTGAGTTGGAGTGTTGGCATAACAACAGCGTTAGTAGTGCATCACATGACATGTAATGCGCAGCTGACTGAAGCTGAGCCAAGACCCTTGCCACATCATGCTGATTTGAATTCTAAATTGTTGTTATTTTCTCTAATTGTAATGCTTATTGATGTGGCAATAAACGTTTGTTTGTTTGGTTTTGTTTGTTATTATTTAAAAAAAAACAACGTGGCCATTATGATGTTTATTAAAATTTGCAATTTTAATTATGATTCATCATTCATCATCTATTAAACCCTGTTTGATCTTTCAGGATTAAATTCAGGGTTAAATTATTCCTAGCAATTCAAACGTATATATGACTCTCTTAACATACAATCCTCATTTCTTCATTTCCATTAGCGATCTCATCTCCTCCCCAATTGCTCTCCCAGTAATTTGAATTCTCGATATATTTTCTTGCTACCCTCACACGTAACTTTAAAACAAAAATCATTTGTAATACTTGTGTACACAAAGGTGGGTTTAGACCAAACGAACGAATGCTTATCTGAAATATTCAATTAATGCTTGCACGCTTAACGTTAAAGGAGCTCAAGCGTGCGAAAAGTTGCTTAATTCGTTCTTGCATGTTCAGGCGTGCTCGCTTCTTGAAGCGGTTTCATCATAGCTATGAGTATGTAGACGCGTTTGCATTATCTTAACATCAATCCAGCATGAGCAAAAAAAAATTTTTTTATTGTGAAATAACAATGATTTAAAAAAAGACATCAATTATCCGACCAGTTTTAAGAAATGTACTATTAACTTTCTAGGATTTTTTTTTTTTTTTTGTAAATCCTTAATGACAATCAATACAAAATGCAAACGTAATGCCGTAAGACATTCCCATTACGGACCGTTTGGACATGTTATCACTTTCATTTAACTAATGTTAGATAGAAAAAAATAGACAAAACACGTCTATTTTACTAAAACAAATATTATGTATGAGAGAAGAGAAGACGACTTTCGAAGCATTCCATGGTCTCACCGTGCGGGTGCCGGGTCCATCCAGATAACAAGTACCGTGCCTCGGGCTTGTGACCGACTATTGGCTGGTTTGAAAATGTCTGTAAAATGTCCATATTTTTTACCCAAGTAAGTTGATAGACAATATTTCTAACATTGAAAAATCTTTAAATATGTTGGATTGTGCGAGCGGGAGCGATGTAAAAGCGATAGACCCTCTTAAAACAAATATCATCAATAAAATGTTATGTCAAAAACGATATTTTTTTACTATTAAAAAAATCAACCGTCACTCTTGTTTTGGCTCCAGTTATTTGTTCTCTTGGTCTGAACCCATCATTAGATATCTACTGTTAAGGATGCGAGGGTACGGAAAGATGCAGAGTGGAACTAACCTCCGTCAGATGGACGTATGACCTGAAGAAGGTCACTGGTGGTGCTGGATGATGAGATTGTTTGTGTAGACTTTGGAGGCGTATATCCAGCAGTGTAGCATATGTTACGTTGATGTTGACACTTTTAGTTTAAAAAAAAAGCTTTGATGCCAGAAAAAATCTATGTATCTAATATAGAACTCGAAGCACTAACATAGGAAGTAGCCGGGATCATAAGGCATTTTTCTGAACATACACGTAGAGCGATCTCTTTGGAGCCCACCCATTCTCCCACTCCACAGCACCCCCCTGATCTGGTGCTCCCGATTATATAGGTCAGTTATATTCAGAAACTTTTCGTGTGCAAAAAATATACGTTTTTTTCTGTATTTGTAATACATCGACGTGCTTGCCACTTGTTATGATTGGCCTTTAGTAAATTTGGCTAAATGTGAATCCGCAATTGCGACAGTGTTTTACAATTTAATGCTTTCTTGAAGTATTTGGCGAAAATTTACAAAATGGAACTTTAAACATTTAAATTTTATTTAGTAGGTATTTATATATATATATATATATTTAAACTTAATTGCACAGAAGTATAAAGTCCAACATAATGTAGCTTGACATTCTCTTCCTGCTAACCTAAGGACAATAAGAGAGTTTTAAGTGACAGAAGTAGGTGCATAAATATATTTAAAAAAAAAAGATATATGTACAATATTAGGACCTAAGGACTATATCTCAAGCGTATATAATATATATATATATATATATACCTACATACACATACTATATATTAGATACAATAAGTTTTTATTATGTATGAGCCATTATGGAACAGCGTCAAATGGGCTCGGAATACTGAACAAGGTGACGCGGTTTTTTCCGCCTTCAATTAGACTGTTGCTGTACAAAGCACAGATCAGATCATGTTTAGAATACTGTTTTCACCATTGGAATGGTTCCGCCAAGTATCTCACAGATGCTCTCAAGAGGCAAGCTGTTCGAATTGTGGACGATGCCACTATATCTGGAACTCTCGAATCCCTACAGCTACGCCGAGATGTGGCTTCTCTAAGCGTGTTCTACCGGCTATACTATGGTGAGTGCTCCGAAGAACTCTATTAACCTAATTCCTCCCTCTCCATTCTGCATCCGAACCATACGCACAGGTCAGAATATGCACCCATATACCGTAGTCACCATCCCTTCGCGTACGTATAAATTTGGGGACTCATATTTGGTTGGGTAGGGAGAGAAGTAGAATGGTGGATGGTGAGCGTATTATCGCGCAATAGAAAAAAAAGGAGGCCTCCTTTTCTTAAACCAGCCTATTGTCGGTCGCAAGCCCGAGACACCATTCTTCTCATCTCTTACCCACACACGATGGACCCGGCACCCGCACGGTGAATCCATGGAATGCTTAGAAATTTGTCTTCTCTTCTGTCGCGCGATAAAGATGTGGAAGGCTCTTCCAGCCTCTGTGTTTCCACTTTCCTATAACTTGGAGTCCTTCAAGCGAAGTGTGAAAAAGCATCTAGTCAAGCCGGCATAGTGTTAGGGACTGATGTGTCTGACTTTAGTTGCTAAAATTCATTGACCTTACGCGCCACTTACCATCAGGTGGGTCCAATGTCACATGAAGTACTAGTTGACCGCCTCCGTGGTCTAGTGGTAACAAACGTTGCCGTGAACCCGGGAGGTCGTGGGTTCGATATCCACCGGGGGCAAGTTGTACATTGTATAATTTGTCTCGGTCTGGGTGTTTATATGTATATATTTACAAAAAAAAAAAGTATAATATGTAGTTTATCAACCATCTAGTTTCCGTAACACAAGCCTCGTAGCTTAACACGGAAATTAGATGGCGCTGTGTGACCTGTCTGGAAATATTATTATTATTTTTTTTTATTTTTTTTTTTATTTAAAAAACTTTATTGCACTATGTACAAAGGCGGACTTAATGCCGCTAGGCATTCTCTGACAGCCAAACCTTTAGGACATTTAGACAGTATAGATGGTAGGTGCAATCATTAATTAAGTTATTCTTAACAGTATACTTCTGTATCTTAATACATACATAACAATATTACATACTAATACATATACAAATACATAAATACGTAATATATAAATATATACATAAATTACATCATAAATAAACATAATATAAAAATAAAACTACTTACATGATGAGGGAAGTGAAATATAATGTTGCTGCAAAGGATAGTGAGGAAATGAAAAAGAGACATAAATTTGGGACAATCTAGTTAGAAAGAAAGTGTTTGTTAACCATATTTTTGAAGATGACTCGATTTGGAGCTTGCCTAATACCTAAAGGTAGGTCATTCCAAAGATTTGCAGCTACAACAGCAAACGAATTAGAGACAAAAGAGGTGTGATGGGAAGGGATGGAAAGGGTTGAGTTAGAAGAAGAGCGAAGAGTTCGATCATGGATTGAGCCTAGAAAAGTAAAGCTATCTTTCAGGTATTGCGGTGTGTCCGGTTCGTTAAGGATGCTGAATAGTAAGCAAAGCAGTCTGCGATCTCTACGCTTACGGATAGGTAGCCATTTAAGTTTATCCCGAAAACAAGAAATATGGTCGAACTTACGTAGACCAAAGATAAACCTAATACATGTGTTGTGCAGACGTTCCATTTTATTAAGTAATTCTTGAGTAAGATCCACACAACACACGTCACCGTAATCGAGTAACGGTAGTAGGAGCGACTGTACGAGCGTAATTTTAGCTTTCAATGGCAAAAAGTTTTTCAATTTATTGAGAGAGTGCAGCGATGAAAATATTTTACGACTAATATTAGTGATCTGCGGTCTCCAGCAAAGATAAGTATCCAGATATATACCCAGATCCCTAACCTCACTGGAGAACGGAATGGGCACGTTGTCAAACCAAACAGGATGTATTGTAGTAAAGTCGACTTTAGACAAGAGTCGAGAGCTGCCAACAATAATTGACTGACATTTGTTCGGGTTGACAACGACACCGTACCGCGCAGACCAAGACTGTATACTACAAAGATCGGAATTAAGCCAAGCTATAGCACTATTAAGAGTGTCGACACCTGTCTGCACGTAGAGTTGCAAGTCATCAGCATACAGGTGGTAGTGACAATGAAGAGTGGAGGTGATTCCATTAATGAATAATGAAAAAAGCAAAGGAGAGAGTATGCCACCTTGTGGGACGCCTATACTCATATCACACCAGCTTGAGACCTTTTCACCTATGTGAACCTGTTGTTGACGCCCTTGTAAATACTGTGAAAACCATACCAAAGTTTCTGACGACATTCCCAGACAAGACAAAATAGCGATGAGCAAATCAGGATCAACTGTGTTAAAGGCATTCGTGAAATCAATAAGTACAAGAATTGTAACCTTGGTTTCATCCATGCCATTTCTGATATCTTCAGTTACTTTCAGTCTTTAGTATAAAATAAAGCTAGTCTATAAAGTAGTGTATAAAACTATGATGCAAATCTTATATCTGATTGTATGGGAAATGTCATTCAAATAAGGGACTTCAGCTACAATTTACAATAGATTAATTCCAGCATTAAAATGATTACAGCTCCATTCAACTGTTGCAGTAGGTATGATGACAATTGTTTTGTCACAGATGTAAGTAAGGTTTCACGTTTCTATACAATAAGCCATGATTATTGTGAAAAGGTGCATTTTCTCTTCGTCAGGCAAAGCTCACGATTTTACCAACAATATAATTAAACAAGAATTAAAGCAATTATTAAATCTGATTATTTTGTCGTGATATAGAGTGTACCAACAAGAACGGCGGATTTTATCTTAATAAAATCCGAAAAGAAAAAAAAAAAAAAAAAAAAACTAGTGTGGCATATATTGATTAGTTGGACGTTATATAATTATTAATATATATTAATATTATAACTGCCTTCGTGGTCTAGCGGTTAAGTATGTGGATTTATACTCGGAGGTACCGGGTTCGATTTCTGGTCGGGGCACAAAAATATTTATTAATGTAAATACATTTAATTATTATTTAATTTATTTGTGTTATTTCTCTAGTTTGGTACGCTAAAGACATCGACGAGCTTGCCACTTGTCATGATTGGCCTATAGTAAACTTGGCTAAATGTGAATCCGCTTATTTATAAGCGTGGTTTCTGACCACCCCGAAAGGGAAACGGTCGTGATGATACTATTTTACTTTTATATATTTTTTTTATATATCTTTGATATATTTTATTCGAAGTAAATTAATATATATTAATTTAAATTAAAAGCTACCTAAATAATAAAATTAAAAATAAACTAAACTATAAATAGTCCGAGATAGTCCCAAGGAGACTAGCAACATTTCCCCTCTGTATAGCGAGGCTAATACGTTGACAGAAATAATTGTCATCCAGACTTTTCCGTCAGCCGCTTTGACGCAAATTCGTAACCGGTACCAAGGTTTGCGTATTTGCGCAACTTGAGGTTACCTGACGAGGTCACCTGGATGTAAAATAAAGCTAATGTATCTACACACGTTGCATCCCACACCAGAGATCTGCCAAGTTTCCACGGCCTAAAAGTCATTCCGTCGGGTCCCTTGCCATCACTCCGACAATCCCAGAGGGTTCTAAGATTGCGGGTACACCAGCAGTGATAAGAGCCCTTCGGATGATGTCATTGAAAGCCGCGTGACGAGGAATGCGGCCAGCAGTTCTAACACAAGAAAGCCCATGGTGTCCGAGATGACTCCTCAATAGAGTTAAGCGAATAATCTAGTATTTGATAAGAAATTGTTTATCATCTCTGTCGCTTTATTGCTCTGCGCTCACTCTTTGCTTCTTCGCTTCACCCGATAGTCGGCAATGTGTGCGAGGTTCGAAACGCTGAAAGACGCCCTGTGACGCCGCGCGGGCCTTCCTGAAAATGTATGCTTCACCCCGACTCACACCATCGTACCACCTCCACGCCCGAGTGTGAGCGAAAAATACACACCCACACAACCAAAAGCCAACTGAAAAAACACCAGTGGTAGTGATCGACGCTGAAATACTACGCGATTCATGCTGAAAGAGCCAGGCTTGTGTGCGTAAAGCGAAAGATTTTTAGCAGTGTGCCTTGGAATACATATTTCCAATACGAAAGATTTTGTCTCAGTGTGCAATTTTGTCTTCGTAGTGTATTAAACGCTTGGATGTATTGCGGTTTTTTCTTGTATTTGTGGGTGTTTTATCGACGTCAGTTTTTGTACATATTTCGTTTATGTATTGGATATAGATGTCGTTTTATGTTCGCTTTTATATAGGTTTGCTTGTATTATTATTTATTCCCGGGTACGATCGAACCGCTATGCGCTGCGGTTTTATTAAAATTGTACCCAGCTTCTGTATGAATACTGTTTTGCTTTTTGTAAATTGAAATTACTTCGCATAGTCACTTTGTTTAGCTATGGAAATTCTATGCATCTAAAAACCTATCTCATTTAAGCTTTGTCCGTCTTTCATGCCTATATTATTGGTCCGATTTTGATTAAATTTGGGAATAATTTTCCTTGTACCCAGGGACAGATATAGGCTACACGATGGCATCATAAGACAGAGATATGTCACCGCGTTTCCATATAACTGTCTGTCTATTTTTTTCGCCTTTAAGCCTATATTACTGGTCCGATTTTAATGAAATTTGGCAATAATTTTCCTTGTACCCAGGGCAACCATATAGGGTACATGATGGCATTGTATGACCGCGCTATGTCTCCCCGCGGCCATATAACTTTTTGTCTATTTATTTCGCCTTCACGCCTATGTTACTGTAGTGATTTTAATGAAATTTGGCAATATTCCTTGGAACCCAGGGTTGCACAAGACGTAATGGTAGATAATGAGATGGAACCTTACAGCTACCTGAAGGTTGTTAAAGCTAGTTCTGTGACCCACCGGAGGTTACCATTCACACCTCAGCTCGGCGGTAGACGTCTACAGTTTTGTGTTTCGGTGACGTCACACCGCGTGTGCTTAATTTTCGGCGGTGTCTGCTGCGTAGCCACGCGCGTGTATCTATCCGGCTGAACTGTTACTTGGATTATTAGTTTTGTGTGAAATGACATTTGTGTGAAAAAAGTTTTAGCACCAGAAGATCTGGTCTTTTCACTGAGACGTGGTCAGCTGCTGCTGAACGTGGTAAGTGCTTCTGCCTACTTCTACCCCAGTAACGGAATTGGAAATATCTCGCTCACAAAGGGATTTCTCGAGTTTTGTTTGCCACTTATCATAAAGGGACTATAGTGAAGTTAACTAAATGTGAACCAGATCCTTAAAAAGCGTGGTTTCTGACCACGATACATATCTTTTAATTTTTTTAAACCCATAAAAAAATTGCACTTAGGAGTGCGACGCTCAATAAGAACACGTAATTGGAATAATTTTCTTTGAATATAGTTTTTTATATTTTTTGGCAATTGAGACTGATTATATCGTATTTTTTGTTAAATCACGATGTTACATATTACATTATATTTTAAATTGTTATTACTTTTTGTTGAGGATTTTTAAAATCCTATATATTTTTAACCGATTTCAAGAGGTTCTCAATTCGTGTGTAAACATGTTTTCTTTGTTATTTTATTACGCGATTTCTCCGCCGATTATGAATATTGATTTGATGGTTCTTTTTTTGTTTTGTAGGTCATACTTCAGAGGTGGTCTCATAAATCATACATACATATCTTCACGCCAGGTCCCTTGCGGGGTAGGCAGAGACAATTGAGCGCCATTTGTCACGATCTCGACATACCTCTTTCGCTTCTTCGACATTCATCAACCTCTTCATACATGCCCTTTTGTTTCGATGGCTTTTTATTGCACCGTCAGCTATTGTTTTATTTATTTGATCGTGATAAGTGAGTCTTGGTCTGCCAGCGCCTCTTTCACCCACAACTTTCGCATTATATATCTGGTTCGTCAATCTCTCTTTAGTTATCCTTTCAACATGCCCGAACCATCGGAGCATGTCTTTCCTTATTTTTGTCCCTATGCTTTCTTTCATACCCACCTTTTTGCGTATTTCGTCATTACGTATGCGGTCCGTTAAAGTAACACCGCATATCCGACGCAACGACTTCATTTCCACTGCATTAACTCTATAAAATAACATTGTCTCATAAATCAATAATCGAAATTGGAATATATGTGTATTTTTTTCTTTTAATCAAAAATGCTTTGCAGTAAAAGAAGTGGAATTTCTCAATATGACTAAATGCGAGCTCGTGGATCGAGATGTGTAGATCACTCCCTCCAACCCCCCACTCAGAGTGGTAAGAGGGGGTGGCACGCGACCCACTTATCGCACGTACTAAAGTATAATGTTGTATATTGTTAACAAAATTTATTATCGATTTTTTTAGCGCTTCACACAAACACAACTTGTACGAGTAGAACAATCGTTTGTAACAAGTTGACGACTCGTTAGAAATTGATGTCGTTAATAAGTCTGATAGTGTCAGTTATCAGTGATTATCATATCATATATATATCATAACAACCTTCGTGGTCTAGCGGTTAAGTCCGTAGATTTAGACTTGGAGGTTCCCTGTTCGATTCCTAGTCGGGACACAAAAATATTTATTAATGTAAAATCTTAAATACGTCTTCGCACCTACTCATCGATCTAAGTTATAGTTATCATTGTCCCAAAGATTGGCTGTCAGAGAATGTCTAGCGGCATTAAGCCCGCCCCTTGTACATAGTGCAATAAAGTTTTAAATAAATAAATACATTTATTGCATATTAAATTTATTTGTGATATTCCTCGAGTTTGGTACGCTGGAGACATCGACGGGCTTGCTTATTTATAAGCGTGGTTTCTGGCCACCCCGAAAGGGAAACGGTCGTGATGATACTTTATTATACTTTTTACTTTAGGTATAAAATACATATTTAACTCAGATCATAGAGTGACGTAAACTATCCTCCAGTATTTATAAAACCCTGCAATCCGAACGAAGAGTACATGTGTTCCGGGAAGCATGAATATCTTTTTATTTCAAATCAAGGTTCTGCTAATGACACCTGAAGCCTAAAAAAATATTTATTCTTTTGACAATTGCACGCGGTATACATATATACATAATGGTACATAGGGTAAAAAATGGTAAGTGTAATGTTGTATCACATCAGAGCCCTAAGAAAAACTACAGAGTTAAAAAAATCCACGTAACGTGTATGATGCATACCTACATGTCATAGAAAATGAATGACAATGAATCACAGTTTTTCTATTTTAAATCTAAAATGAGAATAGTGTATTTCTCAAAGGCGCTATCTAGGCGCTACCAGCGTCGCCCGGTAGATGTCGACAAAAGCAAAACTACCTATGTTTGGTGGCTATTGTGCTATGTCGCAGTCAAAGTTATATTTTTTTTAGATATATGTTATATAAAAGAGTATTAACACGACCGTTTCCCTTCTAGGGTGGTCAGAAATCTCGCTTATCAATAATAATAATAATAAATTATTTATTGTACAAAACCAAAACAAGTGCAGGTACATAGGTGAGCTTTATGTCGTAAATGTAATTTTCTACCAACTAACCTTTGTAACTGAGATATGTAATAAGCGGATTCACATTTAGCCAACTTCACTAAAGACCGATCATGACAAGTGGCAAGCTCGTCGATGTCTCTAGCGTACCAAACTCGGGAAATATTACAAATAAATTAAATCATATTATTCTAACGTAGGACAATTCAAAGTCTAATTTAATATTATTATCATTATTAATAAGAACAATGTATCTTAACATTTAACTTAAATTTTAAAAGCGAATTGTTGAACATATTCTGTTACTTAAGCGCAACGTTATATAATGGAATATATAACATATAAATATGGGGTGACTTTGAATTGTCTTACGTTAGACTAATATGTTATTCTAATGATAGAAACAAACAAATTTTCTCAAGAAAGAAACAAACTTTAATAGCGTGATATATATATATATATATAGTTAACAGATTCCATTATATAACGTTTGCGCTTAAGTAACAGAATATGTTCAACGATTCGCTTTCAAAATTTAAGTTAAATGTTAAGATACATTGTTTCTTTTAATATTAATAATAATATTAAATTAGACTAAGTACAATATTTTATTTTATGTTTCATATTAAGCTTTTTGTGTGTTTAAACTTGGAATTTAATTTAATTTGATTTTTTTTTATATTTTTATTGTTATTAATTATTACCTACCACTTGTATTTTGTGCATGTTGTGGCACCTAAAGGTGGTACATTTATCGTCGAATCTATATCCTAGTTTTTAAGTAAGTAATAATGTAACCGAACACTGGTTGTCCTTAAATAAATAAAAAATCAATAGCTGGGACCGATAAAGTAAATAATTAATAAATAGAAATTGAACCCAAATAAAAAATATAGTTGTAGTTAGTAGAAAAATAGACATTCTGTAAACTAGGTTTTCCACTTGCTCTGCTACATACAGAATACGAAGTCTCACCATTGTATCACAAGCTTGACGACTCATATCACTTGTGCTACACAAATATTGTTGACAATGAATAGAAATAAAAAATATTCCACTACGTTCGTATTTGTACTCTTAATTCTACGACGGACTAAATAATTAAAATAAATAATAATAAAATAAAATAAAATATTGCTCGGACTCAGTTTACCGGGTTCGATTTCAGGTCGGGACACAAATATATTTAATAATATAAATAAATACATTTAATTAATATTTAATTTATTTGTGATATTCTCGAGTTTGGTAAGCTGGAGACATCGACGAGCTTGCCACTTGTCATGATTCATCATCATCATCAGCCTGTGTCTCTCCACTGCTGGATATAGGCCTCCCCCAAGGCTCGCCACTTCACACGATCTCCTGCCACCCTCATCCAACCCCCACCAGCGACCTTCCTCAGGTCATCCGTCTATCTAGCGGGGGGGGCCGACCCACTCTGCGTCTTCCCATACGTGGTCTCCATTCTAGAACTCGTCTACTCCATCGTTCATCGGTTCTACGACAGACATGTCCAGCCCATTGCCACTTCAGCTTTCTAATTTTGAAGGCTATATCGATAACTTTGGTTCTCTGACGGATTTCCTCGTTTCCGACTTTATCCATCAGAGAAATACCGAGCATAGCTCTCTCCATAGCCCGCTGATGCTTGTCATGATTGCCTTATAGTAAAGTTGGCTAAATGTGAATCCGCTTCTTTGCAAGCGTGGTTTCTGACCACCCCGAAAGGGAAACGGTCGTGATGATATTTTACTTTACTTTTACTATATTTCGTAGCACAAAATTACGAAAGTAGTGTACAAGGGCGAACTTAATAATATAAATGGCGATTAGCGCGCAAGGTCCATGAATTGCTTCGGAGTTCATTGATAGTTCCATAAATTCGAACACTGCAATTGTATTATCCATTATACCTGGCCAAGGTATACATATGTAGTACTAACGTATCTAAAAATATAATTGGTGCACTATTGTCCACAGTGGGAAATATTTTGGTGGCGGGTATAATTCTAATGGCTCCTACTGTATCGTTTCCTAATTGTTCTTATACTGTCTGTCTCTGTTCTTTCTCTTCGAATAAATAAATAAATAAATGTTAGCATTTGGAATCGGATACTCATGACATCAGTCCCTAACACTTTGCCGGCTTGACTGGGCAATTCGAGCCTGATCCCGAAATGTGTGAATACTGGGTTTATCAGACGAACGGTAGATACTGCCCCGCCCGGCAGACTGGACAAATTACCACCATCAGTCCGCCTACCACCTATTTGTTGTTCTCGTTGAAAGTATGCGCCATTTGCAATGATGTCAAAAGCCAATTTTTACTTTCAAGGAGTACTAATATTGTAAGCTTGCAATGCTGATATTTATATAAAAATTCTTCTTAGTCGCTACACTCTTGGCAGAGTGGTCGTGGTCGCCATTGGAGTGCTAGTGACACGCTTAACAAGCCGTCGCCACTCCTCTCGGACCTCGGCTTTCCTAGTGCACTCATGTAGGGGATGATCCATTGCAACCTTCACCTGATCGGTCCATCTCATCGGAGACCTACCACGCATCCTCTTGCCATCGACTTTCCCCTGGACTACCAAGCGCTCGATTGATGTTTCTCCACGCCGTGACACGTGTCCGAAGAAAGTGAGAATGCGTAATTGTACAGTCGAGGAAAGGCGCTGTCTGATCCCCAGTTCCTCCAGTATGGATTTGTTTGTTCGGAACTCCGTCCATGATGTGCCCAGCATTCTCCGCCAACAATATAAAAATAGCACTGCTTAAAACAAGACTTACTTAGGTATTACATAAATTCGTTTTCCTATTGTTGTATTTTTTTATAAAAATATATTTCGCAAGTAGCCATGTAGTATAGCAAATTGTTGCATTGTCTTCATCGCATATTACGCGAATTAGAGCAGAATGCATCAAAAAAGAAGTACGACTATTACAAAACAATCAGTAGCCCTATTCTGTTACTTAAGCGCAAACGTTATATAATGGAATCCGTTAACTCACACTAATAAAGTTGATATTTGCGCGCACGATGCGCACGAAGGTCGAGCGCTTATAGAGTTGAGAATTGAATAATATTATGGCACAAACAGTCATTACAAATGAAGTTATATAATTTAAAAAGAATACATAAAAGAAGACCTTTAGGGCCAATAGTTAAACAAATTATAAGCAGTTAATTATGAATATTGAAATTAAGACAATATTTAAAAATTTAAAAGAAAGAAACAACAAGGTATGATATAGTAATAACAAGTAAGTAAGTTAAACAGTTACAGTTTTAATTTTATTTTGGATAAGTCTCTTAAAGGTGGCTGGTGAGGTATTAAATATATCTATTTCAGAAAAATGGTTATTATACAATGTAAGCGAGCGAATTATAAACCTATTTCTAGTGTAGTTATTTAGGGCTCGCGGTGGAACAAAATTATGACGCAATCTCTGACGTAAATATCGAAATTCACTAATAACATTAGCGACCAAGTAACAGAATAGAACTACTGGTCTTCCTAATTTAAGATGCAAAGTTTTATTAGGGTCATTTAGTTAATTAAATTAACTAATACCATATTTTTATTGTTAGTTGTCAAGTCTAAAGTTAATTTTGGCCTTTTTTGTACAACTTGTGCTTAAATGATAATAAAAAAAGTAGTGAGTTTTTTATTGATAAGACTAATACAAACAAGGGTTATGTGTTTTAACAAGGGTTATCAGCCTATGTATGCATGTGTGTATATGTGTATGTATGTATGCTTGTTCCTTTGTTTGGAGACCAAACGCGTGGTTTGATTTTGATGATTCTAACGTCAATCGATTCGTCTTCATCACGCGAGTGCCGCTGAATATATTTTATGACATTAATCAAATTCCATTAAGGCGACAGCCAGATGCCATATTGTGGAAATGAAAAAAATTAAGTCGACGAACTATAGCGAGTGTAGCTAAATCATGTCGATTTTTTTAAATATAAGTTTATTCCAAACCATTTAGGATCTATAACGTGTTAATCTTTGTTAGCAAACGATAAAGTTCATATAATCGCATATAGCCTCTGTGGTCTAGCGGTTAAGTTAGATTCAATTGAAGTGTGAAAAAGCATCGGGTTGGGCCGGCATAGTGGTAGAGATATGATATATACAATGATAAAAAACATATATAGCCTCCGTGGTCTAGAGGTTAAGTCTGTGGATTTAGACTTGGATGTATCGGGTTCGATTCCTGGTCGGGACACAAAAATATTTATTAATGTAAATAAAAATACATTTAATTAATATTTAATTTATTTGTGATATTTCTCGAGTTTGGTACGCTGGAGCTTGCCACTTGTCATGATTGGCCTATAGTAAAGTTGGCTGAATGTGAATCCGCTTATTCATAAGCATGGTTTCTGACCACCCCGAAAGGGAAACGGCCGTGATGATGATAGAGAAGAAGACAAATTTATAAGCATTCCATGGATTCACCGTGCGGGTGGCGGGTCCATCGTGTGTGGGTAAGAGATGAGAAGAATGGTGTTTCGGGCTTGCGACCGACAATAGGCTATTGCGCGATAATACGCTCACCATCCACCATTCTACTTCTCTCCCTACCCAACCAAATACTGTATGATTCCGTTAATGCCGTCTTGGAAGCTCGTTCCATAAATCTATTGACGGCAGACCTGCTTAGGCCCAATTCTTTCAGTAAGTGATGCAAAGATTTTGCTGGAACTCCTCTTGCACCAACTATAAAAAACACTTTTCTTACGTAAATTATGTCATAGATTTACAACACCAACGTTCACATGCATCGGAGAGCACGTTAAGCCTTCGGCCCCGGTTCCACTAATAACTTGTGGAATCGTTAATAAATTGTCATTAAAAATTGACATCAGATCCTCGCCAACCCAGACGCCAGCGTGGCGTGTGTAGGCCAAATTCTCTCAAATATGTTCTGGAAGGCCCAACTCCAACAGTGGAAGTCTAGGACGCAATGTTCTAATGTAAAATATGTAGGTTGTAATGTAAAATAATAATTATTTAATTTATTCATTTGAGCACGGAAACGTGGCAGTTGTTTTTGAAGGTATCATTATTATTTATGTATTATGTTATAAGTAATTAAATTATACTCGTATTATGTATATATATATATATTATTTATGTAATATTAGTATGTACATGTATGTACCTATATTATTATATGTATGTGTATTGCCATATATATATATTTCAGTTTTTAAATATTATTACGATTGATTATTCTAGTTATTTGCACCATACTCAATATTAAATGATCTCAATGTCCCAAAGGTTAACGGGCGGAGAATGCCTAGCGGCATTACGTTCGCCTTTTGTATTTTTACAATAAAGTTTTAAAATAAATAAATAAATAAAATTTACTATCTTGTACTAACCATCCGGATACGGACCTGGTTGAGCGGGGGGATGGCTGGCACATGCGTTATGTCCGTGATCGGGTGCTGCTGTGGGGGCCTGGGACCTCTGCCGAACACGTTCAATTTATTTTTCTTAAATTAACAGAGGTTTTTGCGTTTTGTCGATTTTCGGGTTGCACATAGGCATGTAGTCTATCTTAGTTCTGACTTGCCTGGTGGGTTACTGCTGTACCAGGTATTGTAATCTCATAGGTACTGATAACTAAATTTAAAAGGTTATTAATTGGTCGTTGTGGTGCAGTTCTGTATATGTTTTATTTTGTAAATCTGATATAGCTGGGTTTTCCTTGCAGATTCCTTTCTCAGTCAGATTAAATATTAACGGGTCACTGGAATCTGCTAAGCTGCTGGTCTTCTGCTAACAGCTTACTTATCGGACCACTTTGCTGCTTAGTCTTCTACTAGCAGGAGTAGAATCATTCAAAATAATTATATTAATGACGTTTCATAAATGCCTGTAATAGGTTTACGTGAATAAATATAGTTTGACTTTGTCTTTGACTTTGACGGTTTTTTCCACTCAATCCAATGTTTTTATTGAGAGCTAAAGATCTAAAATAATATCTTGTAAACTGTGAAGTGACAATTCTAAAATCTAGAAAAATACTTTTCTATTTGCATACAAACATTTCCTAACAAAGCCTAGGACACATCCGATGCTTCAAAGCTCAGCGTGAAAGTAGAAGCACCTCTTTATCTTAGAGCAGAAAGGGAGGGGACGAAGGGAGAAGGGGGTATCTGACAAGTGCATCTCAAAGAAATGCAGATTTTACACGTCGCTACTCTTCGGTGTGTCTCGACGATGTATCGCGTCGAGTTTTATGTAGCGTCAGCACAAATGTTTCCTGTGATTACAGTTTTAAATTGACAAGTTTTCTGAATTTTATTTTTATATTTGTGCCTGGGGGGCGCATTCAAAACACATTTACTTGAATTAGAGCGGGGACAAAGAGCAGTCCTCAAAGTTTCCATGTTCCTTCAATACCGATACCCAACAACCTTTCTTTACCAAGTAACAGACGTACTAAGACTTACTTCATGACTATGAAGCTTTTTATTTTCCAATGCGTCAAAAGGTATCACAAAACAGCTCAAATTACACCATTATCTAAAACTAAAAGAATACAGGACTTTCATGTTCCCTTTACACGCAGTACATATGCGCAGAAACAGTACGAGTACCTATCCCCTAAGCTGTACAACCGTTTCAACTCAATAAATAAAATTACTCACCTAAATCTAAACGAACTAAAAATATCACTTAAAAGTTACCTATCTAACCTCGATTATGACAGTACCGAAGAGATGATGACATGACAAAATGTAATCTAGTGAACAAAAGGAAAATACAAATATACGAGTATAATCAACAATCTTACACTTCCTCTTACTTCTCCACCCTTCCCACCTTTTTAAACACACACACACACACATACAATACTTTACTTGCTATTTGTCTAACCTCTTTTTCCATTCTTTTTTGCATGATCATTATTGGAAGACACTGTCTCTTGTTATACAGCACAGCTCATGCAGGAGACAGGGTTCACCATAACGAAACAACATTGTTCTGTGTTAATAAACGATTTGTATTTGTATATAAAAATAAACAAAAACAATAAATCATATAATAATAAAAAATAATACAAAATTGTGACTTTGAATGTGAACTCGTTCCTCACAAAAAGGAATATATAATAATAATATACTTATATACGAAGAAGGATGACAACCTTGACGATAAAGATTGATGATGAAACGCTAGAACAGGTAAATGAAATTATATATCTGGGCAGTGTTTTCACTGCGGATGGGAAGTATGATAGGGATGTTGAAAGAAGAGTGAACGCGGGAAATAGTGTTAATGGGGCCCTGGGGTCACTGATCGCCAGTCGAAATGTCAGTGATAAAGCTCGACTCGCCATACACAATGCCATGCTAATACCAACACTTATGTATGGAAGCGAGACGTGGATATGTCAGAATACGCATGAGAGTAGAGTTAATGCAGTAGAAATGAGGTCTTTACGTCGGATATGCGGCGTAACTTTGATGGACCGTATACGTAATAACGAAATACGCAAAAGGGTAGGTATAAAAGAAAGCATAGGTACAAAAATAAAGAAAGGCATGCTCCGATGGTTCGGGCATGTCGAAAGGATGAGCGAAGAGAGATTGACGAACCAGATATATAATGCGAAAGTTGTGGGTAAAAGAGGCCCTGGCAGACCAAGACTTGCCTATCATGATCAAATAAATAAAACATTAGCTGAAGGTGAATTAAAAAGCCATCGAAACAAGAGGGCATGTATGAAGAGGTTGATGAATGTCGAAGAGGCGAAAGAGGTATGTCGTGATCGTGACAAGTGGCGCTCAATTGTCTCTGCCTACCCCGCAAGGGATTTGGCGTGAAGATATGTATGTATGTAATAATATACTTATTTTTTTTATCTTTAGACTGCATGATTAGAATCGGTAGATTAAGAGTTCTCAGGTTGGAAACCTTTGGACCAAGAACCGTTCGATCCAGTTGTCGCTGTCTCCAGCTCAGGCATCAGGCTAAATCAGGTAGATTAGACTATTAGACTTTGATTGATGCAAAGAAAGTAGCCTATAGTAAAGTTGGCTAAATGTGAACTCGCTCCATGATAAAGCATGTTTTCTAATCACCCCGCAAGGGAAACGGTCGTGTTGATACGTGTCTTTTGATTCTATATATTATTTTACAGAAAAGTAGATTGCAATTAAATAATAGATGCCGTTAATGTTGGCAGTAGTCTCGACATTTCATAGGGATCGCTCACTTAGCGATTAAAGGTGGTCATTGACAAACCGTCCAATAGACCAAATCACGTGATCACTTTCCAAAATTTGTTCATGATTGTCGATATGTATAATGTTTTTTTAAACGATGTCAAAGCCTAAGCCGTCTACGTCCATTTAGTCTTCCTCTCTCTTCTTCGTTGCGCCGCCACCAGTGACAAAGTCAGCTTGATAATCTTGTTGAAAAGCATTGCGAACGCTAAATGCGATAATATATCATCAGTCTGCTTAATAATTGGACGCACGTCTAATCGAATAGTTTGATGAAAATGGCGTCCGATTGGATGAATGAAATCAAGGCCAGCGGGCCAACAGCGAAGCAGACGGTTATAGGATTATAGTTCATAGGCGCTATGAGGCACTTCTCATGAGGTCCATAGTCAGTTGGGCATACTCGTATAACCAGGTGTGTTCTATTTTTTTATTTTATTTATTTGTTGAGAATCCAACAGAGTTTCAACTATAATAAATTAAGTACTTGCATTTTAACAATTTTAGGCCACTAACAGGATTCCACATATAAAATTAAAAACTATAACAAGTGATACAAAATAAAAGTAGTAAAATTAATAAGTTAAAAATATTTAAAAATGTAAAATTGATTGCATAAAATTTGAATAAAATAAGAACTAAATCCTAAATTTAAGTTAAACAGATATAATAATTGTGGTGTTCATGTATTCGATTGTCCTAACGTCTCGATATGATTATATTAGTAATCTGTGGTTGCTTACGTACGATGCACCGGCTAGTTACTCTGTGGTAAAGAGCGGGCTAGGACACGGCTCGGCGCGGTAATTAAAAGATTAATTAATTGTAACGCTAATAAAATAAAATAATGTTATAATTACTGTTACACTTATTATTATTATTATTAATTTTGGTGCATGCATAATTGTTTAAATGAGTGTGTGTGTGTTTTAGTTTGTTTATTTATAGTTTATTTGCAATTATCTCCTTCTTTAACTTATATATATTATTTGATAATTTAAATAACAAAAAAAAGAAATTATTTTGTAAACCGTACGTGAAATTTAACAGTCATTATCGTAAGGCTTGAAGGATTGCGCTAAAATATGTCAAATGGCATAAGTAGGCACCAGGAGACTAGGTGTCGAGTAGCAAACGTGTTCCCAGCTTCCCGATTCTCTTTACTACATACAGCATCTTAAGATTTTACATAAATGTGCAACTTTGGAGGAACATTTTAATTCCCTTTTTAAATATTGCAAAGGTATTTTAATTGGATGCCTTAAGAATTTGTTTTCATATTAATGTAAATACGTAGATAGGATGTTTTTAAGTGTTTTTTATAATAAGCATGGATATAGTGTAACGATCATATTACATGCGGCCAAGGAATAAATATTGTTGGCTGCAATCGACATCTTTTGCCTAGCACATATTTAAGACGTCACCTGTCAGTGTAGATTTTGACACTTCACTTTCAAACCCAACTGCAATGTGCTGCTTTAATTTATAATAAATATTTTACGAGAATCATATAGGTACCTTAAAACTTAATAATTATATATAAATCTACTGAATAATGTCGCCCCCGCGGTCACTTAATGACCACGTGCAGTACATTTATTTTTATTTGTGCACCACCGCTGCGTTCTCACCAACTACATGGTATCTGTCTTGTCTTGGTGGGGACTGGAGTGGTGGTGGATCTAGAGATGGAACGTAATGTGTGCTTCCCGTGCGTTCCAGGGCTTTTTCCAGTAGGACTATAGAGCTGGGGCCCAGCTTGAGAAGATAACCCCGCTGCCCAGGATCCCCGTGACGCCACGTTGTCCGCTTGGGATCGGCAGCGCTCTCCGAGAGAAGGTACCCCTACGTACGGTCAACGGATGCATAAAGAGTGATAGGGCTAAGTTTTGGCTTACGACCCTCCCCTTATATAATTGTAGATTCTCTTGCTCTCTTTCTGTTAACTTCATTTTTCCTAATATATTAACTTCCTTGCTTAAATTCCTTTGTTTTATTTTAATGTCCCGCATAACGTGACAATAGGACTATCGAAACATACTTATAAGTTTTTTGAGTTTATTTTGGCTAATACTTAATTCTAGTACTTTGAATTCACGTAAAGGAATTAAACCTTAAGAACCTCAACCTGCGCAAATATGCCGACCTCGGTAGGCCTCCCCCAAGGCTCGCCACTTCACACGATCTTCTGCCACCCTCATCCATCCCCCACCAGCGACCTTCCTCAGGTCATCTGTCCATCTGGCGGGGGGTCATCCCACTCTGCGTCTTCCAGTACGTGGTCTCCACTCCAGAACCCGTCTACTCCATCGTTCATCCAGCCCATTGCCACTTCAGCTTGCTAATTTTAAAAGCTATATCGGTAACTTTGGTTCTTTGACGGATGTCAACGTTTCTGACTTTATCTTTTAGTAAAATCCCGAGCATAGCTCTCTCCATAGCTCGCTGAGCGATCTTGAACTTGTGGACCAGACCTAGCGTCAGTGTCCACGTTTCTGCACCATACGACATTACTGGAAGATCGCACTGGTTGAAAACTTTTGTCTTCAAACACTGTGGTATGTTCGATAGGAAGATGTGACGTAGCTTCCCGAATGCTGCCCATCCTAGCTGAATGCGTCTATCGGCTTCTTTGCTGAAGTTGGCTACTCCTGGTAGGTACAGGTTACGAATTTGCGCCGATTGGGGTCAAGACTACATGGGGACACTCAGCCAAGCGTCTGGCCAAGATGTTGTCCAAACGGCTAACGATAAAGTCTGGAGACAAGAAAGCTGGCAATTATTTATGCCATGATGTCAGTCTCCTTGGGACTATCCCTGAAGGGTCGTCTCTAGAGGACATTTTTTACGTATAGTTTGTGTTTTATATTGTATTGTATGTATTTTATATATATTTAATATGTATTATATGTACTTGTGTTATTATATATGTATATATTAGTGTATAAGTATTTTAGCTTTAGTTGCTAGTAATAGTTTAGGATTTTTTATTAAATCCCGATTTTAAATTAGTGATTTATGCACTCACAATGTCACTGGACATTAAGTTCGCCTATGTACATTTACGAGTAAATATGTTTTTGATTATTGTGCAATAAAATAATATATTTATCTATCTAAGTGTGCATATACAACTTATTTAAAGATAGCCCTGCTCGGAGCCTGACAAATATTTACGGGTAACTAACTCCACAGATTTACCGCTAAAACTGCAAAGGACTTTGAGACAAAAGAAGTATGGTGAATGGGAATGGACAGAGTGGAAGACTTTTGTTAGATGGATAGCGCCATGATAAGTGACTATTTTAAGTAACTGGGGCTACCCCGGACTTATTTAGCATCGAGTATACCATGCTCGCTCTGCTATTCCTCCGACGACAAATAGGTAACCGATTCAATTTTATTTGTATCGAAAAGGTGATATGTGGTCGTATTTACGAAGACAAAACACTTCAGTGAGATTTAACTTAGGTTAAAAAAGCTACGAGACGGTTATGATTATTGTTGTTACAACGAATTGCCAAAGTTCGAACCGTTCACCCTAACAAGTAGGTACCTACAAATAATTAATAAAATTACTCAGAAACGTATTGGAACATTTTCAATAACAATAAGTGGTACGAAACTTAGCCCATTCCATGATCGTAATGTAAAACGATTAAAAGGAAACTTTTTCCGAAAGGGTATGCTTAGTAAGGTTTGACTTTAGCGAAATTATATAGAGCTGTTCTTACCCCTACTGTGATATAAAATATATTTTTACCACCACTATCACACTACATATTATAAAACACAATCCTTTGCCACGTCTGTCTGTCTGTCTGTTCGCGATAAACTCAAAAACTACTGCATCGATTTTCACCAATGGATAGAGTGATTCTCGAAGAAGGATTTAGTATATAATTTGTTATCGTCATCACGACCGTTTCCCTTTCGGGGTGGTCAGAAACCACGCTTATAAATAAGCGGATTCACATTTAGCCAATTTACTATTGGTCAATCATGACAAGTGGCAAGCTCGTCGTTGTCTCCAGCGTACCAAACTCGAGAAATATCACAAATAAATTAAATATTAATTAAATGCATTTATTTATATAAATAAATATTTTTGTGTCCCGACCAGGAATCGGACCCGGTACCTGCGAGTCTAAATCCACGGACTTAACTGCTAGATCACGGATGCAGTTATTACAGGTCAGAAAAAAATAAGCCGTCTGGGAGCTTACAACGAAAACGCTGCCTAAACCCTTTGGGATATAACAAAATAATGTAAAGTGAAATTGTGTATCTTATATAGGTCTTCACAAAAGTTATCTAATGGCATATGTCTATCTCTTAAGGATAACATACTATAGCCCTTTTAATACTAAAAAAATGGGCAATTAGAAAGCATAAATAGGAAAGCTATTTACCCAAATACAGTATTAATCCTTATCATTTTATATACATTATTATTATTAGTTGGGTTAAGTATTTCATGACGATTATTTTGTTCCTTTCACCATGCAAATTAAATGGAGTTATAGCAAAATCAAAATAATTAAATTAATTTCGTGTCGCCGTTTACGCACATAGCCGGGTAAAACAGCTAGTATATAAATACATATATATTTGACACCTTTTAATTTACCAGTAAAAAAAAAGAAAAAAAAAGTATCATCACGACCGTTTCCCTTTCGGGGTAATCAGAAACCACGCTTATAAAGAAGCGGATGAACATTTAGCCAACTTTACTATAGGCCAATCATGACAAGTGGCAAGCTCGTCGATGTCTCCAGCGTACCAAACTCGAGAAATATCGTAAATAAATTAAATATTAAATTAAGCTATTTATTTACATAAATATTTTTCTTTGATTCAATTCAATTATTTTTATTTCAGATAAAACTCCATATTCTTATATTTAACATAATTAATATTACTTTACACTATATTTATTATTATACAATTAATTACAACTATCTATAAATAAACTTAACCTAACTTTCCACCAGTACTGCAGTCCAGTGTTGTGCAATAGGCCCCCCCACACTGCCCGCAACCACCCTCAGGATGCTATTGGGACTCCCGCATACCCGCGCCATCAGCGGGGAAGCCATCCGTGCGCATCTCAGCAAACATCCCGGAGGCACTACATAATCTCGGGAGTCCCAACAGCATCCTAAAAGCGTTGTTATATTGTACGCGCAGAGTGTTGTAGGCCTTCTGTGTGTAGCAAACCCATAGGCCGCTCGTGTAAAATGATTGACAAAATGCCTTAAAAAGCGTGATCTTTACTGGCACAGTACAGCGAGCAAAACTACGGGCCAGCATGTTGCTCCTGACCGCCAACGCCCTGCGCTCCCTTTCTATATCTGCATCGTCAGTCAGACCTTCCGTCACGACATGACCCAGGTACCTGAACTGCTTCACTCTTTTGAGAATTTTTGGCACATAACTCGGAGACTTACCTCTCGCTGTGAAGACCAAGAACTCGCTCTTTTTTGTATTTCTGGAATTGGTAATAGTCATAAAAAGATGTCATTAGATCATCGCCAACCCGTCTGGCCAGCGAGTGTAGATCAAATTCTCCAGATATATGTATAATCTAGGGGCTGTAAAAAAGAAAAAAAAAGAATAGTTGCAGCAACTCGATATAAATATACAATCAGAAAATCGGCACATCGGTGGATCGTGAGCCATTAGGGTTTTAATTGAAAATAGCGTAAAGGCTGTAAATTGTGCCCAGGACATCCCCCGGATAGTCTGGCTACAGCAGACAGATTAACGTAAAATGTTCATCGAATTATATTGTATTAAAGTATTTAACCCTCTGCAGCTGATGTGGTAGTCTCCTAGACACCGCATATCAATATATCATTTCCTAAGTTTATATTACGGGGAAATTTAAAACATTCCAATGACCACTTTGTTATTAGTAAGTACCTACTATATAAAGTTAAAATCTATATTAATTTTAAAAAGTTATTACTATCTTAAGGATGCACTAAACGATGCCATTGCATAGAATACTGTTTCATATATTAATAATATTTAGATCTTAAGTTTGACGGCATTTTTACAGCCATGAATTAACATTAAGTATTAATAATTATTGTTTTAGATTCTAAGTTGACACGGCCCTTTTACAGCCACAAATATATTCCATATGTCTAATATTGACATACAATTATACTTATTTTTTTAGATTGTAAGCGCGCACGGCCTTTTTACAGCTTTATCAATTTATATAACAAACATATTATACTTGTTCAGTTGTAAGCTGACACAGCTTTTACAGCCACGAATTATTATTTATGGACATAAATGAATTTTTTTTAGATTGTAAGTTGACACGGCCTTTTTACAGCCACGAATTTATATTTATGGACATAAATATTATTATTATTATATTGTAAGCTGTCACGGCCATTTTACAGCCACGAATATAATATTAAGTACCTACCTAGTTGTAAGTAAAAACTAAATCTCTGTTTATGGCAACAATTTTTTAGTTATAGTAATTGTATTGCTGTTGGGTTTGGTCCAGCCATGGTTACTGGAAGTATTTTCTTTTCTTGTATAAAACAAATATGCCAAGACATCCAAGTGTTACGTACTTACCATACGGAAATTAATGCTTTGATTTGATTTTGATTGACGGTTTACATGTACAAAACACTAAATAGTAATATTTATTTACTTTTTTACAAAATTAAAATAAATATAATTACGTTGTACATTTGTTAGTTTTATTCGAAGTAATATACAACCAGTATAAAAAGAATTATAATATAAAAGCTACCTAAATAATAAAATTAAAAATAAACTAAACTATAAATAAAATATATACGTTGTACGATATTTATTTATGTATAATAATTAAATATAATTTATGTTAGTTAACGTTTTCTATGTATATATAATCACTACACAATTTATAAAGGTGTCCACCAGTCTACCCGTCAGTTAATTTGTTAACCTTAGGAGACGTCAGTTGCAGAGGGTTGAAATTTCTCTTTTATTTTCCTAATTGAGTGTGTAGCCAATTTTGTAACTTTAATGCGGCTTTGGATTTACTGGTAAATGACGTATTATGTGTATTTAATTAAAAAAGCGAAAAAAATGTAAGGCAGCATAGCCGTGAGGACTGACGTCACTTGGCTTAATATAATTTGCTCCAATTATTATCCCTTTCTTGCGCCGAGTTAAATGTCGTGCTTTATATGAAAAAGCTCGTTAAAACTAAATTTTTGACCTGTAATTAAAATTCGTTGTTAAAAATCGATGAGGGGTGATGTGGCTAAAGGATTGAAAGACATATACAAGAATATACTTTACGGACATGACATATTTATTATTTTATTTTTCAGATTTTTATTATTTATTTATTTACTACCTCCGTGGTTTAAGGGTTAAGTCTGTCGGGACACAATAATATTAATTAATTAAAATAAATAAATTTAATTAATATTTAATTTATTTGTGATATTTCTCGAGTTTGGTACACTAGAGCGTGCCATTTGTCATGATTGGCCTATAGTAAAGTTGGCTAAATGTGAATCCGCTTATTTATAAGCATATATGACCACCCCGAATGAGAAACAGTCGTGTTTATACTTTACTATACAAATTTATTTATATGGGTCGATATTCGTTTTGCGGCTAGTCGCTGACCAAATTGCCTTAAAAACCCACATAATAATAATAATAATAATAAATATTTCTAGACAGGTCACACAGCGCCATCTAATTTCCGTGGTAAGCTACGAGGCTTGTGTTACGGAAACTAGATGATTGATAAACTACATATTATACTTTGTTTTTTGTAAATATATACATATTATACATATAAACACCCATCGCCACCTTTTTTTGTATAGTGTTTGTTTTTATTAATTAAATATATTTTTTGTTACTTTTTGTTTTTTATGTATGTTTGTTGTAAGGTATGGGCCATCATTAGTTGCCTGATAATAAACAATTTATTATTATTATATCATTACATACGGATCCTACAAGCATTTTCAGGATATCGCTCCTTGATGAGGGGAGACCGTCCGTTAATTCACCGGCAGGAGAAAACGGGAGATTATTGCCATCCCCATCCCAGGCCTATTGAACATCCGGGCCTGAAAGACTCCGCTGCCTGTCTGTAACCTTAATTTATACTTACCCACTTGTATTGAATTACTTGTAGTATATTTGATCTAATGTATAAGGTTTGGTTGTTAGAAAGTCTTTACGAGCGGACTGCCTTTGTAGGTACAATAAAGTTTTTAAATTAATGAATAACGCAGCGCTGTTAATGCAATATATAATAATAATAATAAATACTTTTATTTGAAAAGTACAATGGTAATACAAATAAAAAAATACAAAACTTGGTACAAAATAGGTTAGTCTATAGAGGAATAAGGTTAGTTGCACCATTCAACCTTTAGCAGTAAACCAGTATTATTATTAAACTCTTTATAGCACAAAATAAGGCCTAATTTGGGTGCCAAACACCCAGTGTACCTACTAAGGATTGGATATTAGTTAACATCCCAGCAACTGCACCAAAGTGATGTGTCGCAGCGGTCGGGAGGTGTACTGCTTGCCAATTCAAATAAACGTATGTATTGTTTATATTTTAGGTGCTAATTAAAATTAATTCAAAACTATAAATTTAATAATAATATATAATTTTATATTCAATTTTCTTTTTATTATTTAACCATAGTTATAAGTTTTTAAGTCGAGTTTATTATTATTTATTTTCTTTTCATTATATAAACTCTGGAAGTAGGAGCTGGGCTGCCTGTAGCACGGGTCCTAACCGGCCTTGTACCTCGGGAGCCTCGGTTTCAATTTTGTGAAAAACTATTTTAAAAGAAATAAATACATTTTTGATTTTTGAAGTTTATATTTTGAAAAAAAGAAAGTTTTTTTTAAATATTGAATTTATACTAATTACTTTTTTATTATTTATTATTATTTTTTTATTAAAAACTTTAATTGTTTAATACAAAAGGCGTATATAATGCTGGTTGTCATTTTCTTACCATCAACCTTCGGGACAAGAAATCGAAGTTTAGGCATAGCAAAAATAAAAAAAAACACTAAAAATAAAATACTTTTACTTTCATTGCACGTATTTTGTGTTTCCAATGTTTGGCTGTCAGAAAATGTATACGAGCATTAACTCTCTGTACAAATGAGTATTTAAATAGCACAGGACAATAGCTAATGTATTTCATTCCAAATTTCATTTAGTAGTAGGAACAAGTGTTCAAAACGTAGCAATTTTCTGGCGGGTCCATAAAATAGTCTTAGGTATACGTCTCTGGAAGAAAGGTGAAACAACCACCTCAATACAATAGCACCCGTCCTTCTTCATGGACGTTAAAAGAAATTATGTATATTAAATTCTCAACTGACTTTCTTATCACCATCAAATGTATCGGCAATAGTTGGATATAGCAGTCTTGGTCACTTAAACTACATGTATTTTTTTTAAATAACAAAATATAATTAAATTAAAACTTAAGGATGAATAAATGATTTGATTTAAAACTACATTAGTGGCCTAGCGGCAGAGTCTGTATTTACACGTCGAGGTACCGGGTTCGATTCCTAGTCGGGACATAATAATTTATTTGATATATTTTTCGAGTTTGGTACTCAATTAAACAAAATCGACGAGCTTGCCACTTGTTATGATAGTAAAGTTGGCTAAATATGAATCTGTTTCATATAAAAAATCGTTATTTCTGACATGATGGTGAAAATAAATAATATATGTTTTTGATATAAATAGATGCCAGTTTTTACCTACCTGCAACGGCAGTACAATATTGTGCGTTCAAAGAAATGAAGTTCATTCATCTGCTGGAAAAGTTGTAAGTATAATTGTAATATTTGCTTTAAATATATAATTTCACTGGCTCGCCAACACACTCATACGCACTTTCCCGCTCTGCACACTCGTCCCGCCTTCTGACTCCAGTGACGTTCCGGTGTTGCTATAAGTGTGCCCGAGACAGTGTTGCCTGTATTATTATACAAACACTACATCCCTTCCTTATTAAATAATTTTCTTTATTAAATTACTTTAATAATTTCCCTTAATAGTTAGTTTTCTATAATCACTTCCATTATAAATTTGTTCACATTAAGGTTTCATGCCGATCTTATGTAACCTCCAATTGTACATCTACATCACTTAAGGCTTTCCATTTTCATTCTATCTACTTGAGATGTTTTACATTCCTTTTTGATATTTGCCCTGTTCCTTACTGTAACATCTCCACCATGGATTCTTTATATCACATATGTTGTAGGATTAAAGTTAGGTGTTAATTTACTTGTATTACCTGTTTTGTCACTTTCTATTATATCCGTGTCTTCCTCTCCATATTCCTTTCCTCTTTCCTTTTGCTCTTTATCTTGATCTCTGACTACTGAATCATCCTACTCATTATTGTAAATACCATTTCTGAAGCTGCATATCTCAAGATTGTTTTCCGAACCTTCTATTATACTTTCCCTTGAGATTACACGCTGCCTTGAGTATTTCACAATATGTTGTACATATATGTCTATATCAACTACTTTGGTGACATTAGTAATTTCGCAAGCCTTGACAATGAGTCAGCTAATTAAATTTATCAGGTTTGTATTTAATTATAGTGAATGAATGAATGAATGAATGAAAAACCTTTATTGAACAACATAAACACAATACACTGGAATGAAACATATTAATTTAGCAAATAACAGTACAGCAACAATTATATCGGCCTGTGGTGGGGGTCATATAACTTGTTTAGCTGACCTCTACCACGAGGAGGCAACTTCCGATGCAACCGAGCGGGATGGCAGGTTGTGGATAGCCAGAGCGGCCCTCTTTGTCAATGAGTAAGTTGGCAAAGAGGACTGTGCCCCCTTAGGGGTCCCGAACAGCGGAAGATGCTGTAGGTAATCCTAATCAATGCCCATGGCAATACCTTTACCTTATTCCTGTGTTCCGTCGACCATGGTAACGAGCTAGGCATGCACATAGATTTCATGTCTATCTGGCTACCATGGTCTTCATTTCCTCTCCCCCCCCCCCTATTCCTCATACTAAACCTACCTCCATCCTTCATATTTCCGGCAATTGATTGATGATGGGCAGCAGCGTCATCCGTCAGTAACCTTTCCTTACTGCGATCACCAACCCGCCTGCCAAGCGTGGTGATTATGGCAAATTACCCCCTAATGCACAGCACAACCACAAAACGGCCCCCAGTACCCGGCAGCCCTGCCGCCCTCGACTACGGTGGCGGTCGAGGATTCGGTGGGGCAGGGGGTGCTAAGAATCCCCGGCGAAGACCCGGTCACCAACCCAACGAACTTTACTTGGCTAGCTATAATACCCGGACTTTGAGAACGCGGGAGAGTTTGGAAGAGCTGGAAGCGGAGTTAAGCAGGTTGAAATGGCACGTTCTGGGATTATCAGAAGTCCGACGAGAGGGCGAGGACACCATAACCCTAGACTCCGGAAACCTGCTATACTACCGCGAAGGCGACCAAACCTCCCAAGGCGGCATCGGCTTTCTTGTCAACAAAATGTTCCATAACAACGTAGTGGAGATCACCAGTGTGTCGTCGAGGGTGGCGTACCTCGTACTAAAACTTACGAATAAATATTACATTAAGGTTATACAGGTTTACGCGCCCACTTCAACATACTCGGATGAAGTTGTTGAAGCGTTTTATGAGGATGTCACCAAGGCTCTTCACAATTCCGCCAAAACACACTTCACCGTTGTTATGGGAGATTTCAATGCTAAAGTGGGAGTACGCGACGGCGTCGAATCGAAAGTGGGACCACATGGATTTGGGCAGAGAAACCGCAGGGGGCAAATGCTGGTCAACTTCCTCGAAATGCAGGGGCTTCACTTGATGAACTCTTATTTCAAGAAGAAGCCCCAAAGAAAGTGGACCTGGCAAAGCCCTGACGGCAATACAAAAAATGAGATTGACTTCATCATGACGGACAAAAGGCGTATATTCAGGGATGTCTCTGTGATTCACAGGTTTAATACCGGTAGTGATCACCGCCTTGTAAGAGGCTCCCTGAATATAAACTACAAGCTTGAGAGGTACCGCATGATGAAGGCCAGTCTTAGGCCGTCACTGCCACAAACCATGTTAGGGTCAGAGCAGTTCCAATTGGAGCTGCAGAATCGATTCGACGGATTGGAAACCACTGAAAGTGTTGACGAGATGGCCGACAGCTTCGTGAGCGTCGTCCGAGATGTGGGCTTTAAATATTTACTTAGGCGAGTTGGCAGGGAATCCAAGCTTTCAACTGAGACTCTGGAACTCATGAAACGGAGACGGGAACTATCTTTGGTAGCATCGTCAGATAGAGCTCTAAACAAGCAAGTCAAGAGACTGATACGAAGGGATCTACGCCTCTTCAATACTAAACTCATTGAAGAGGCCATTGAGAAGAACAAAGGCTCAAAAGTATTCTCTCAGTCTCTTGGACGTAGCCACCTGACGAAGCTTAAAACCGAAGATGGTAGGACCGTTACCTCGAGACCAGAGCTCCTTGCCGAAGTTGAAAGATTTTATGGAGACCTATATGCCTCACACGCAACTCGCCCTATAGCCCGCAGGGACGACGACCAACGAGCTGTTTTAACTCGCCACTATACCGAGGATATCCCGGATGTCAATCTAGGCGAGATCGATATAGCCCTTGGACAACTTAAAAATAACAAGGCGCCTGGTGATGACGGAGTCACGGCTGAGCTTCTGAGAGTAGGCGGGAAACCAGTACTCAAAAAACTCGCAAGACTATTTAACTACGTCATTCACCACGGAACCACGCCAGAGGCATGGACCAGGAGTGTTGTGGTCCTGTTCTTTAAAAAGGGTAACATCTCCCTTTTAAAGAATTACAGGCCCATATCACTCCTGAGCCATGTCTATAAGTTGTTTTCAAGGGTGGTCACAAATCGACTCGCTCAGAGAATGGATGATTTCCAGCCCCCGGAGCAGGCTGGGTTTCGAAAAGGCTTTAGTACGGTCGATCACATTCATACATTGCGACAGATAATACAGAAAACCGAGGAGTATAATCTGCCGCTATGTCTAGCGTTTGTGGACTATGAGAAAGCCTTCGACTCAATCGAAACCTGGGCTGTTCTGGAATCCTTGCAGCGATGCCTAATAGACTATCGATACGTTGAGGTGCTGAGATGTCTTTACAGTTCTGCGACTATGACCGTCCAGTTACAGGGTCAGCATACAAAGCCTATCCAATTGCGCAGAGGCGTGCGACAGGGGGATGTCATATCCCCGAAACTGTTCACGAACGCGTTAGAAGATGTTTTTAAAATGCTAGACTGGAATTACTGCGGCATAAACATCAATGGAGAATTCATCTCACACCTCCGATTTGCGGATGACATAGTCATTATGGCCAGTTCACTCAAGGATCTTAGCGGAATGCTGAACGGCTTAAACGTAGCATCCCAGCGGGTTGGTCTCGAAATGAACTTAGACAAGACGAAAGTCATGTTCAATGATCATGTCAAGCCGAGGCCAATCTGCATAGGAAACGACACTCTCGAAGTTGTGCAAAATTACGTATACCTCGGGCAGACTATCCAATTAGGAGCAGCCAACTTCAGCAAAGAAGCCGACAGACGCATTCAGCTAGGATGGGCGGCATTCGGGAAACTCCGGCACATCCTCTCATCGTCTATACCACAATGTTTAAAGACTAAGGTCTTTAACCAGTGCGTCCTCCCGGTAATGTCGTACGGAGCAGAGACGTGCACACTAACAGTGGGTCTGGTCCATAAATTCAAGGTCGCTCAGCGAGCCATGGAGAGAGCTATGCTTGGTGTATCTCTGGTGGATAGAATTCGAAACGTTGATATTCGTCAGAGAACGAAAGTTACAGACATAGCTTTTAAAATTAGCAAGCTGAAGTGGCAATGGGCCGGACACATCTGCCGCAGAACCGACGATCGATGGGGCAAACGGGTTCTAGAGTGGAGACCACGTACGGGAAGACGCAGAGTGGGACGACCCCCCGCCAGATGGACAGATGACCTAAAGAAGGTCGCTGGTGGGGGTTGGATGAGGGTAGCGAAAGATCGCGTTAAGTGGCGAGCCTTAGGGGAGGCCTACATCCAGCAGTGGAGAGATACAGGCTGATGATGATGATGATGATGATGAACAATTATATGTGTAAAACAAAATATAAAGTACTAAGACCCCTGAACTAGGTAAACCTGAACTACAGGGGTCAGTAATATGCCTGTTATTTTAGTACTCCTTATTCTATATTATATAGGGCTTTGATTTCACTTCAATAGAACCTCTAATGGTTTAGGGTCGGTGAGGAGTTCAAATTTCTCCCCGTACAGAAATATATTTAAATGTCCTATAACCCAAAGTAGCTAAACTAGGGCTTTCTTTCTGTATGGCTATAACGACGCTCACAATCAGTTAATGTCCTGTTCCCAATATGCTATTACCCTTTGACCGGTTCCATCTATCTGCACAAAAACTGATCCAAAGCCGACAGGGCTGGATCAGCAATTACCTTGTTGTACATTGTAATAACCTAAACTTTGTGTGTTCGTAAGTTTTCTTTTAATATTCTAAACACTTTCTGATGAATACCCTCTTGGTGGTAATATATCAAAAATCTAATCAAATTAATTTATATGCTAGAAAACATAATTACATTGCAGATCTTATAGCTAGAAAACTCGCTTTACATGTTTCACCTCAATGGCATTTAAATATTGGGCAATTACAACATGCAGAAAAGTGAAGTTGTAAAATGGAAGTAGGTACGTTGAAGCTACGCTCGGACTATATACCACGTTAGCATTAGTTACTGCTTAGATATTCTTTAATTGTATAAAAATATTAAATAAGACAGATCCTTTTTGTAACGGTTTATCAGTAATACCTTGATCTCTTCTGGTAAGTTATTAAAAAGTTTAACATTACATGACTGTTTCTAGAACACATATGTTGTTTTATGAAAAGGTAATACCAAACGTCGCCTCATTCTCTACATTAAATAATTCCTAAGTTTCCTTGTCTTTAGAACAGTCTATATCATTTACTGCATCTCTTCTAGACTTTTTATATTTTCTATTATTTCCTTCCGGGTTTACTTCCTCCATCATCCTTTTTTTAATAATGCTACTTCTACAGCTTTGTCGAAAGTGTCCAATTTTATCACAATTATGACATTTTTTTCCTCTTGCAGGACATTCTCTTTCCTGGGAGCTATGTTTATAGCTTCCACATCTACTGCATCCTTCTCTTCTGAAATTACTAGCTTTAACTTGTGCTTCAAATGCCCTCTTATTTCTTCCGGCTATTGCATTTATTTCTTGTTCTTTTTTCAGTTGCTCAAATTCTTCTAATTGGTAATTTACAGTCTCTAGTGTGTTTGCTTCTACTACAATTTTTTCCAGTGTAATACTATCCCCCATGGTTAAAATTTTCTTCCTTAAATCCGTTGAAATACATTTTTCTACAATTTGGTCAATTAAATGATCATCCGTGTTTTTAAATCTACATTTCTCTGCTTGATTCCGCAATCTTATAAGAAATTTATCAAACTTTTCACTTGGTTCTTGTCTAATAAGACGGAATACATGCCTCTCATAGACTTTACTTTGTTTGGGCAAAAAATAATCATTTAGTTTCTTTATAGCTATTTCAAAAACATCCAACCCTTCAGTAACTTCAATATTTGCACTTGGTAAGTTATAAAAAATTTCTTGAAGACTTTGTCCTCCAAACAACAGCAATGTTGCCCTTTTTTTATCTGACAATTTATATCCATTGCTAATAGATAAATTTCTAACGATCTTCTCCATTTTTCCCATCGAAGGCCAACTGAAGAACCTTCACCTTCTAAATCATATCTATCCAATGCTGGTAATGTATTTGCCATCATGCAAATATTTGGGGACAACCTAGAACAATTTTATTTATTTTTTAAAACTGATTCTGGTCATTCATCACCTGCATTTTACCTTCCACTTGTCATAAGCATGGTATAAGTACCTTTCCGCCTTCCACTTCATCAGAGCATGGCGTGAAAGTAATTTGTGTTCACTGTTTACTCCATGTGAGTATAAGAGAACTATTCCACCATCCACCTTCTTACAGGCATAGTGGTAACAATAAAAACTCCTGCCATCCGCCCCTTATTGAGCAAGGCATAAAGTGACATTAACACTAATAATTTCGCCTTCCATTCATTTTGAGCATGGCGTAAATTAATGTGCTCCTGCGTTCCACCATCCACCTTTTGACAGGCATAGTGGTAACAATAATAACTTCTTCTGCCATCCGCCCCTTATTGAGCAAGGCATGAAGTGACATTAACACTAATAATTTCGCCTTCCATTCATTTCGAGCATGGCGTAAATTAATGTGCTTCCACTCTGTATACTTATTAAGTAAATTAATAACCAATAAAATAATACAAATACTATTTGCTTGAATACTTATCGCATAAAGTGATATTTACACTAATAATTTCGCCTTCCACTGTCTACAAGTATGGCGTAAATTATTGTGCTTCCACTCTGTATAGTTATTAAGTACATTAATAACCAATAAAATAATACAAATACTATTTGCTTGAATACTTATCGCATAAAGTGATATTTACACTAATAATTTCGCCTTCCACTGTCTACAAGTATGGCGTAAATTATTGTGCTTCCACTCTGTATAGTTATTAAGTAAATTAATAACCAATAAAATAATACAAATACTATTTGCTTGAATACTTATCGCATAAAGTGATATTTACACTAATAATTTTGCCTTCCACTGTCTACAAGTATGGCGTAAATTATTGTGCTTCCACTCTGTATAGTTATTAAGTAAATTAATAACCAATAAAATAATACAAATACTATTTGCTTGAATACTTATCGCATAAAGTGATATTTACACTAATAATGTTGCCTTCCACTGTCTACAAGTATGGCGTAAATTATTGTGCTTCCACTCTGTATAGTTATTAAGTAATTAATAACCAATAAAATAATACAAATACTATTTGCTTAAATACTTTGCGCATAAAGTGACATAAACACTAATAATTTCGCCTTCCACTGTTTATGAGTATGGCGTAAATTATTGTGCTTACTTTATTAAAGTAAAATAATAACCAACATAGGTAGAAAACAATACAAATACTATTTCCCCTCTTTTTAAAAAAATAATAATAATTGCTTTTAATCTTTACAAAGAAAACGGCGCACGATGCCACCGGTAACTCGTAAGTATAATTTCAATGTCATGTATGTGAGTCTTTAAAACAAAACACCTATATCGACTCATGTCGGGCGAGCTTTATAAACATTCCTTTTGTTTTTGATTTTTTAGGACGCCAATATGGCGGGTGCGTGATTGTTTGTTATTTTATTTTTGTGTCTTTTTATTCAATTAATTGTTTACTACAAGTCAAAGTATTCCAACACGTTATTCATGTAAAATGTGTCACTATTTATTAGCCTCATTTGTAGGTTACTAAAAGGACATTCTAACCTAATTTTAAATGAGATATTTCTTGCTTATTCCATGAAATCCTGATTACTGACCTTAATCCTCGTCGCCATTTGTAATATTTGCTTTAAATATATAATTTCACTGGCTCGCCAACACACTCATACGCACTTTCCCGCTCTGCACACTCGTCCCGCCTTCTGACTCCAGTGACGTTCCGGTGTTGCTATAAGTGTGCCCGAGACAGTGTTGCCTGTATTATTATACAAACACTACAATAATGTTATAAATATCTAGTATCTTACGATAACTCAGAAATATTTGAATATAATAAATTCCTTCTTAGTCACTACACTCATGGCAAAGTGATCGTGGTCGTCATTTGGATGTTACAAGCCTGCTTACCAACCATTCTTCGCGGACTGTAGCTTTTCTGGTGCAATCATGAAGGGCTGGTTTATTTATTTATTATTATTACAAGCCAACACTTACAGCTAATAATAATAATAATAATTTAGGACTAAGATGTCAATTTATACAAATAAAATATACATTAAATTCACACATAGGTAGCACTTATACAATTGGCTAGAGTATTGTTAATAATTCCATTACAGTCTTTCACCTCATAGAAGACTTACCACGCTTCATCTTGCCATCGACATTCCCCGGTAAATTAAATAAAGTAAATTATTATATTGAGACTACTTGGTCACGAGCCCGAGAAGTATCTTAGTGTCTTCTAGTGATGCTTCTCCTCCCCACCATCGTAGTCCAGGCAAAGTATTCATTGGAAATATGTTTTTTTTTTTTGTAATTTTTTTTTAAACTTGGCATTGAGACCTCTTGTAGACCGCAACAGAACCACATGCACAGATCAAAGTATGCATTCCCATACCGTAGCTACCATCCCTACGAGTACATATAAATTTGAAGACTTATCGGTCGCACGCTGAGAATGTGGAATGCTATCCCAATTCCTATAAAATGGAGTCCTTTAAGCGAAGTGTAAAAAAGCAGCTTGATGGTGATGGTAGGTCTGATGTCGGTCGTCAGTGGCTGGTGTCACTTGCTATTCTTGGACCTCGCTCACTCTGCCTAAGATATAAAATACGAACTTATCGTTGCTTAAATCATATTTTAAAAGTTTTTAAATTCAAGTATCAAGTTTGTTAAATGAAAGTAGAAGACACGTAAATATCGCATGCGACTAACAATCTAATTACGACCCCCGGGAATCGAACTGCGATCGTCGGCCCGATAGCTGACGATTACACCGCGGCACCCGCTACTCGACTCATGATTGACCTCACGTCGGTCACTGTTCGGCGTTTGGTAACTTATTTGTTGTAGAGTCCTAGTCTTCGATGCTGAATGTCTTTTTTTTTTTTAATATGCCGCGTGTCCGCTGCTTAACTCATGATTGACCACGTGTCGGTCACAGTTGAGCATTTGTTAACCTTACTGCATAATATGAGCCTTCCAGAAAATATTTTTGAAGAATATCACTTGTAACGTAAGTACCTATGTATGCACCCGCTACTCGAGTCATGATTGACCTCGTGTCTGACTTCAGTTGCTCACACTCATGGACCTTGCGCGCCACTTACCATCAGGTGGGCCCAAGGTCACATATATTTATTTATTTAAAACTTTATTGCATTATGCTAGGCATTCTCTAGCAGCCAACCTTTGGGACAATGATACACACCAATACATACAAATATGTACGCAATAATACATATACTACACACTCTATATATATATATATATATATATATACTACATACAATATATCTTACATACACTGTTGGGAGCTGTTTAAGTAATGTGAATATACCATTTTTTTAAAGAGTGATCTATTGGGCTTGGCGAATTTCTACCGGCAAATTGTTCCACAGATTCGCGGCCACCACTTAAGAGTTTGACTTGAAGCTAGAGTGATGAGATGGGATAGACAAAACAGAATTGTGGGCCGAGCGAAGTGACCTGTTATGAAGTGATGAGAGATAGGCAAACTTGTCCTTGAGGTATTTCGGTGTCGCACGTATAGTGCAAGTAAAAAAAAAAAAGATGAAATTTAAACTAGTTTCTAGGCGATAATGAATATTATTATATATGGCTAATTTGTGTTAACAGCTATAAATATGACTTATAATTAGATTGGACATATAATAGTCTGGTATGTAAGCAGACGCACGTATTACTCCATTTTCAATTTAAATGGTAATGTTATTACAAAAAAACACAATGTAAACAGTAGGTACGAAGTGCGAACTGTTTAATTGGCGAAGTTAGTATATAATTATAAACAATTAACAAGATAAGCCATAATTATCATTAATAATAGCTACCAATTGGAAATGTACCAGCGGCCGAAGTCCATCTTTTTAAGTGCAAATGTTATATATTATAGGCGTGAAGGCGAGAAAATTATAAATATAGATACATTTATTTAATAATTTATTTATTCGTGGGAAAATTTACAGCCTTTACAATATTATGTATACAAAAAATATCTAATCTTAAAGCCTTACATATTGTCACTGTTAGCTATACCAACAAAATCAGTACAATAACAATGAGATATGAAATAACAATTGCATTTGTATACTGATCCCGTTTTACAACTTAAGAATTATACAAGTATATATGTGATTGTATTGACCTTTGCTTCTCCGCATTCAGTCTTCATGAGACTGTGATCTCCTCCAGGAAGGCCAGGAAACCCGTCACGTTCCTGCAGACCTCTGAAAGAGTAGCCGCAGTCTGGAGTATAGTTTTAGCACTACTAACAAAATTATTTGATTTTGAATCAATAACGTTATATATTTTGATAATTTAATGTTAAATATATAATTGTGTTATTATTGTTTTTTTTTTTTTTTTTTTTTTTTTATACTAGCACGACATGTGACCTTGGGCCCACCTGATGGTAAGTGGCGCGCAAGGTCGATTAATGTTAGCAACTGAAGTCAGACACTAATGTCTGACATCAGTCCCTAACACTATAGCGGCTTGACTAGATGCTTTTTCACACGGTTGAAGTGGTACCTTTCTTTTCTGCTGAGAACCTTAAGCTATGCAAATACACCTGGGTACACGTTACTAATTTGCGCCGTTTGGGGTCGAGACGATGGGCCCATGGGTACACTTAGCCAAGCGTCTGACCAATCAGTTGTCCAAATGACTTACGGAAAAGTCTGGAGACAGGAAAGCTTGCAATTATTTCTGCCGACGTATTAGCTTCGCTATACAGAGGGGAAATGTTGCTAGTATCCTTGAGTCTATCCCTGAAAGGTCGTCTCTAGAGGACATTTTTTACTTATAGGTTATTTTTTATTAGGTTTAGTTTATATTTAATTTTTACTTTATAAGGAGTTTTAATTATATTTACATTACATAAAAGGAATAAATTTATTTCAACAAAATAACAATAATAACTAAAAAATACAGAAAACTAAATATATAAAACCATCTAACATTCATTCACATTTAATCATTCATTCGTTTCTTCAAACATACCTGCTCCATCCTCACATCCTATCCATCTCACTTGCTTTCTTGTTCCTCTGATGGTTAAGCTTATAGCCCTTATTACAGAAATTTGTATTTTTATTTTTAGCCAGCCTGCAACTTGTGAGAATGGCTTCTGCCATTTTTCAGAAAGCCGTGAAGCGGTCTTTTTGCCAAAAGCCGCGTACTCAGCACCTAATGAGCCATCACACGAGATAACCAACGGCGTAAATGAAGCTCTGAGATCTTCTGCTGCCCTGTCGTATTTACGGTGTTTCTCGTGTGAATGGGTTTGGGAGATGCTTCCCCAGGTACGGGTTCCGTACGAGGTTGCGTCAGCAATATTTACATTACATACATTACATTACAGCCCCTACAGCGTCCTAGACATCCACTTTTAGAGATGGACTTTCCAGAACATATGTATATCTGGAGAATTTGGCCTACACTTGCCATGCTGGCCAGACGGGTTGGCGAGGATCTGATGTCAATTTTATAATGACAATTTATTAACGATTCCACAAGTTGGTATTAGTGGAACCGGAACCGACGGCTTAACGTGCTTTCCGAGGCACGGGAACGGTGGTGTTGTAAATCTATAACAAATGTACGTAAGAAAAGTGTAGTTCTCATTGGTACATGCTGGGTGGATTTGAACCGACCTTTGTAAGATTTAAGGAAAGCGAGCCACTACCGCTGCACTATTAATTTAGGTACTATTTTTATGTTATGCGTCAGAACCAGTAATGACATGAGTTAGTTTAACGACATTGTATGCGTAAAGACTGATATTTTTGGCGTAAATCCTATAGGATTAAGCTTTACAGTTATCCGTCAATTTTCTATTAGAGTATCATCATCACGACCGTTTCCCTTTCGGGGTGGTCAGAAACCACGCTTATAAATAAGCGGATTCACATTTAGCCAACTTTCCTATAGGCCAATCATGACAAGTGGCAAGCTCGTCGATGTCTCCAGCGTACCAAACTCGAGAAACATCACAAATAAATTAAATATTAATTAAATATATTTATTTACATTAATAAATATTTTTGTCTCCCGACCAGGAATCGAACCCGGTACATCCGAGTCTTAATCCACGGACTTAACCGCTAGACCACGGAGGCCTATTGGAGGTTTATTAAATAATTAAAAGAATAGTTATTCACGTTTTATTTCCCAATTAAAATAGCTACCAACCAAAATTATTTACTACGTCACTTGGTGTTATCTAAGTGAAATAAATTAGGCGCCCCTTAATTGATTTCATGTCAATTCGAAGGGGAAGCACCGATGTCTCGCTTCTTATCGAAATTATATTGATAGTACAGTAAAACCACTGTTTATTCATCACAATCACCGTGTGTCTGACTCTCCACTGCTAGCGATCCATAACTAAGTTTTTATTACACTACCAAGCCAACTAGACACTCGGGTGAAATAAGGTAGGTATAAGGTAGGCAGCATCGACTCATTACGTGTTAAGCAAGTTGATGGGTTGCTTAACGAAATAGATGTTTAAGGCTTTTTTTTTATTTTTTTATTATGATCACAAAAATATACATTCTGCATTATTATACTAGCTGATATTGTAGCTTATAATGAACAAATTTTGGAAAGTAATGTCAAACGTCAAACTTAATGAAATTGCAGAAAGTTCCTGTTAAAATTAAGTCAAGTATCATCACGACCGTTTCTCTTCCGAGGGGTCAGAAACCACGCTTATAAATAAGCGGATTCACATTTAGCCAACTTTACTATAGGCCAATCATGACAAGTGGCAAGCTCGTCGATGTCTCCAGCGTACCAAACTCGAGAGATATCTCAAATAAATTAAATATTAATTAAATGTATTTATTTACAGTAATAAATATTATTGTGTCCTGACCAGGAATCATGTTAAAATTGTTGGGTCTGATTAACCGATAACTTATTGATTTTAAAAAAGATGCAATTTCATTCTTTATGAAAATCGGCTCCGAGACTCCTTTTAGGATTTTTCGATGTTTTTTATTTTTTTTATTAACTGGCAAGGCATGTGACCTGGTCCATGAATGATAGCAACTGGAATCAAACACTTGCTTGATTGGGCATGGCGGCAATTCGAGCCTGAACTCGAAACGTGTGGATACAATTTAGATAGACTGAGCAAATTACCACCATCAGTCCGCCTATCACCTATTAAAATTGTTCCTCGTAGTTTGGGCAGTCGTCTTCTTCCATTTTCCATCTTAAGTCTGTAATGTTCATTCTGTATCCTTGACCGTTATTAGATATCACTCGGAAATATTTACATCATTATTTTTTTATTGATAACCGTATCCGAAACAATGCGGCCACAATTAACAGGCGTCTAGTTGGCTTGGTCTTTTTATACATCAAAATGACAAAATATTATGCGACTATTAACTTTAATTGTTGACATTTACAGTGTCCGCTAAAGAATTAAATTCCTTTATAATGATACAGAACACGTCGAAGCTTTATTGGGAGGAAGTAGGGTACAATGATATATAAAAAAACATAAATTATTAATAAAAATTAACCTACTTAATAAATAAAAATATTTACAACTAAAAACTAAAATAAAGAAAAAACAAAATAAAATTATCATTATTAAAAAAAATGCTCCAAAAAAGTGCCAAGGATACTGGCAGCATTGTCACGTTGAATGGCCCAAATATTGCCCAGCCCTAATGTCTCCTGAGGTGTTTTGACACCTTGAAATTTCATGTGCACTTGGTCCCCACGGCCCGATAGTTTCAACTCCAAACGGTGCAAAAACACATCTAAAATCTATAAGTAATTAACCAAACCAAAAATTAGCTTAACATGCTATTGACCTTTGGAATAGGGTAACAAAGCAATTCATTGTCATTGTCTTACAAAAGGATAACACACGAATATCGACCTTAGTACTTTCCGATAAAACTTCTATCGGCTGCTTTAACTCAAGCAAATCCTTGGATAAATTTTGATAGAACAATCACCCTTATGACAATGTGTGGTAAGGGATAGATTACCGTACATGTTCTGGTTGACTGATTGTCAGTTACGCCTGGCTGATACACCTGCTAAGGTGGTCATCAATACGAATGTAATTGGAAGCCACACATATGCTTTTGATGTGTGTGTTAAGTTAAAATTTGACAGACTTTTGAGGTCACAAAAATACTCAGAATGACTTGCAGAAAAAAACAATTAAACATAGATTAACAAAACAGCTAAACTAATGTCTCCATCCCGCTCTGATATGGTAAATATATGTGTATGTATATGGATGTTATTAATATGTATTGGTTGCTTTTATGTATATGTTTTAGCTATTTATTGTTATTGTTAAGTATATTATTCACATCTAATTCTATTGACTTATCGTTTATAACCACCTCACTTAGATATATAATATCGATATATATATATACTACTTACTAACGCTGTGTGGAGCCTTGTAGTTGCTTGCCGTATGTTGACAGGTAGATTATTCCACAAATTAGTATCAACAACTACAAAAGAGTTAGAGACAAATGAAGAGTGATGAGAGGGGACAGATAAAAGGGAGTTGTGAGAAGAGCGAAGAGATTTGTCATGGAAAGAAGAGAGATAGGCGAAATTGTCCTTGAGGTATTTCGGTGTCGCAGGCTCATTCAAGACAGAAAAAAGGAGACAAAGAGCTCGAAGATTTCTGCTTACATACTTTTCTAGAACTTAGGATGTATGTAAGTATGAGTAGGTATCTCTCTAAGGTAAATTATAAAATCTATTAAGATTTTGCGCGAAAGTTTAAAATGTTTACGTGGCTTATACATGTTTTTCTTTTATTTATTTTTATCAACAAATACATTAATATTGAATTTATCCTATTTATTTGTGTACTAGGTAGTTATCAATCTAATATATTTTAATATATATTTATATTACTTATATGCATCTTATTTTTTATCTATTTAATATGAAAAATATTATTACCATTCCTTAAAGTTCTATAATATCTATTTTATTCCATCATAGTTTCTTAGGTGTATAAATATATCGAATCATACTCATTCCGCACACAATGAATACTGCTTCCTGGAACACAGGTACTCTTTGTTCGGGTTGCAGGTAGAGTTGTGCATAGTAGTTTCTGACCAAGAGCGCTCCGTTTAGTTCCTCGCTCCTTAGTGAACTAGGTCGCTCTTTTAGTTCCTATCCCCTGTCTTGAACCAGAGGAAAGAAGCGCTTTCTACGATTCTGTTGCTCAAGGCAGTCGATTTACTAATAAAATATGTAAAAATAATATTTCATCATCATCATCATCAGCCTGTGTCTCTCCACTGCTGGATGTAGGCCTCCCCCAAGGCACGCCACTTCACACGATCTTCTGGCACCCTCATCCATCCCCCACCAGCGACCTTCCTCAGGTCATCTGTCCATCTGGCGGGGGGTCTTCCAGTACGTGGTCTCCACTCCAGAACCCGTCTACTCCATCGTTCATCGGTTCTGCGGCATATGTGTCCAGCCCATTGCCACTTCAGCTTGCTAATTTTAAAAGCTATATCGGTAACTTTGGTTCTTTGACGGATGTCAACGTCAAAAGAATATTTACTGTATTGCAAATTAGAATATTGGCAATGGTAGTAGACTCTATAACGGATATTTTCATCTAATACCTGTATTCAATTAGGGCAAAAAATCAAAGACGATCATGTTTATAATCATTATTTACTTACTATGTTTTAATTTTTAACAACCGACTAAGTCAAATGAGAGATTCGCCCATATTCCGTGTACTGTTGAGTGAGCGATAGTGTGACGTGACAAGCTCCACTCACCGCTCCCGTTGGTCACTCCCATTCGCTGCTTCCACTCTCTCGCTGGAAATTGGTCTAGCAGGAATGAAACGAAATAAGGAGCCAACCTACTAAAGTTGGAACTAGTTCCGCTAGTTTCTTTATGGGAGCGCCCTTTGGAACTATCTTGTTCGTGAACTACCAAGCCTAGTGCATGGTTTTACTAATATTAGAGGACAGTTTACGTCACTCTATGATCTGAGTTTAAATTTGTTTTATACCTACTTATAACATTTAAACTTGAACTTTTTGACTTTTTGAGTTTTTTTTTTATCCTCAAAAATATTTTTAATTATTTATATTAACCACGAGAGAATTTTCAAATTTTGACAATAAATCCAGTCTGGTGGGAAGTGTCCACCGTTCGTGTCGATAAATCGGCATCAGGCTCGAATTGCTGTCATGCCCAGTCAATCTGGCAGTGTTAAGGACATGATGTCAATCATGACTGTCAGATTCCAGTTGCCAACATTCATGAACCTTACGTGACACTTACTATCAGGTGGGCATAAGGATTAAAAAAAAGCATGGGAGGTCCAAATACATAAAACAGATGAGACAAACAAAAAATATAATAATACCATAATATCAATTACGCAATTCATAAAGTCGATAATAATGAAAATATAATTTTATATCTACTTGCGTCGACTATGGATCATAAAGCATTTTAACACAAACCTTTATACGTACCAGACCATCTAGCAGACATAAATAGCCGTTTCACACGATTGCAATGTGAAATAAATACTTGAGCTGTGGCAAAATTGCGAGCACGCGTAGATGCCATATTTGTCACATTTTTGGCGTGACAAGATTATATAATTCATACTAATCGTCATCATCATCACAGAACACTGTGTTAAATATTCTATCACCTATTAGATTTTTTTGGAGGATTTGACACACACCTGCTACGCTGGCCAGACAGGTTGGCGAGACTCTGATGTCAATTTAATGACAAATTATTAACGATTCCATAATTTGGTATTAGTGGAACCGGGACTGACGGCTTAAAGTACTCTCCGATGCACGGGAATGGTGGTCTTGTAAATCTATAACAAATATATAAATATATACGTAAGAAAAGTGTATTACGTACATGACAATCCATACTAATATTATATGTAAAAAAAATTTTTGTATGTATGTCTTTCACGCCTATATTACTGAACCGGTTTTGACGAAATTTGCCAGAAATGTTCCTTACAACCCAGAGCTAGACATAGACTATGTGACGTAATCATCGGACCACATCATATGACCCCACAGCCATATATCTGTCTGTCTGTTTAATTCGCATTTACGCCTATATTACTGAACCGGTTTTGATGAAATTTGACAGAAATAATCGTTTCAATTTAGCAATTGATATATAATAGTATAAGGCATGGAAATCCGGGCATTTTAATTAAATATTAAGTCAACAGTAAAAGTACGGTAAGTAGGTAGTTATCATTAAAAAAACGGTTAGGAACTTCTCAATAGCGTGATAGTATCATAGATCGATTGCCATCGACTTCCATTCCTTTTACGAGTACAGATAGCATAAAAACAACTTTAAGCTGAAAATACTTTTTTTTTTTTTTTTTAAGTCTATTTGCAATAAAATTTACCGTTTATGTTGACCCTCTGTTACCATTTTTGTATCTTTATGTTCTTATTAGTTGTTAGTTAACCTGTTAATGAATAAGTATCATCAGACGGTATTCCACGCGGGGTGGTCAGAAACCACGCTTTTGTAAGGAGAGAGTTCACATTTAGCCATCAGTACTGCCATAGGATAGGTGGAAGGGCGGGGAAGTATCCACCTTTCGTGCCCATAAACCCAGTAAAGTGTATCCATACGTTTCGGGGTCATGCTCAAATTGCCGTCATGCGTAGTCAGTCTTAGAGACTGATGTCAGTCATGAGTGTCTCATTCCAGTTGCTATCCATTATGGAACATTACGTATATATTGCATATAATATTACGTTACATGTGGTAGTATATAAAAAATGCAAGTGGCAAGCGGACCAGAGAAATATCATATATTTTTTATGTGTGTATGACCAGGAATCAAACCCAGCAAACAAGTGATCTTTTCCTACACCGGGCGCCGCGACACGCGCTTAAAGAAATAAGAATGCGTGACTGTATAGTGGAGGAAAGGCGTTGCTTTATTCCCATTTTTACCAGAATGGATTTGTTGGTTCAAAACTCTGTCAACGTTATGTCCTTGTTATGTGTTCTCCGGTACAATCTAGGTGTAAAAAAAAAATACTTATATATATTTTTGCTTACCGTACTTGCTACTTAAATTAACATATCAAAAATAAATTAAATGTATTTATTTAATTAACAAATATTTTTGTGTACCGACAAGGAATCGAACCAGGTACCTCTAAGTCTAAATCCAAGGAGGCAGTTATCAGTGGTTTCTGGCCACCCCGCTAGACGACGGTCGTAATTATTTATTATTAATAAAAAAATCAGTCTTTAATTATATATGTAGGTACTTATCATATTATTATTATCCAATATTTGGCTTTCTAAAAATGTCTCAAAACCGCTGCGCGTCGAATTTACCGATTCAACCTTCATTCGCTTGCAAACATTTTTTTCGTAGTAAAATTGTTAAACTATCAATACGTTCCCATTGGTTAATAACAATAATTAACGTTACAACAGACACCACATGTCACATTTAAACAAAAGCTCATAATATACATGAGAATCTAATTACTAAAACACAGAGAGAAAGAGAAGGCAATACTAAAACTCAGGCGGGAGAAAGAGAGGGAAATAATAGACTAAGATCGGAAGCCGATTGGCATGCACCACTGCGCACTGACCGAATATGTTTTTTACTAATTAAAAATACAGACATTCGGTTTGATAAATTGTATCTCGGTCAATTTATTTAACTTTACGAGTTAATAGTTGGTCAAACTGTTAATGGACACCCATTTTTTTTTGGGAATCACCCTAAAAACCTATTTGATTATTCGTTTTTTATTGGTTTTATATGCGACTAAATACATACATATCTTCACGCCAGGTCCCTTGCGGGTTAGGCAGAGACAATTGAGCGCCATTTGTCACGATCTCGACAAACCTGTTTTGCTTCTTAAAAGAGATTGCCCAATACCAGGCCACAATTTTTTTGCAGCGTGCCTCAACAAGATATAATTCAATAATCATAACAATCAATTTTATTATTTTTAAATTTAATTACAACATCTCTTTTACCCCAGCATTAAAATATAATTTAATTAAATAGTCAATTGGTTTAGATTTATGTATGAAATAGATACAAACCACTATTTATACGATTAGGTACTTTATTATAGATAAAACACAAGATTAAGTATACGACTATATTAACAACGTAAAAAAAGTTTTTGTCAGGTGTATTATAAATAAAATTAATTGCAGATTATGGAAACACAATATTTATTTATTTATTTAAATCTTTATTGCACAAAGACAAAGGCGGGCTTATAATGCCGCTAGACATTCTATCCTAGCCAACCATTGGGACAACTTGAGTATTATATTGAAAGGTAGGTGCAAAATTGTATTAAATTCTACGGTTTAACTATATACTAATAAATATAGTAATACTAATACATATATATATAAATACATATACTACATATACCCATACATATTATTACATACACTACATATTATATATCAATGACAACAATATACTAAATTCTAATAAATAAGTTATAGTAACTACATACACATACATAGATAATACTTACTTTTTTTGGGATAGAAAGTGTGAATAGACCATTTTTTTAAATAGAGATCTGGTGGTTACTTGCCTTATGCTAAGAGGCAAATTGTTCCACAGGTTCGTGGCAACAACTACAAATGAGTTCGAAACGAAACTAGAACTATGAGAGGGAATAGACAGAAGAGAATTATGAGAGGAACGGAGGGATTTATCGTGAAACGAAGACAAATAGGCGAAATTGTCCTTGAGGTATTTCGGTGTCGCAGGCTCATTCAGAACAGAAAAAAGCAAGCAAAGAATTCTAAGGTTCCTGCGACACCGAATTGGCAGCCACTTCAACTTAGCGCGATACTCGGAAATATGATCATATTTACGCAAACAAACAAATATATAAACTATGAAATAAAAAGAAATCATTATGCCACGAGAACCTTTTATTGGGCCCATTACTCTATGAAAAATGGGCATTATTATTTTAAATACGTTGACGGATGGTGCACGCCTTAGGTATAGCCAGGGGTAGCTTGTTCCACTGACGAGCAGCAGCAACAGTGAAGGAATCTGAATATCTGCTAGAGGAATGCGAAGGATTCCATTCCATTGCCACTTAAGCTTGCTAATTTTGAAGGCTATATTGGTAACTTTAAAACTTTCAAACTTTCAAACTTTATCCATCAGAGAAATCCCGAGCCTTTATCTATCAGAGTGTCCACTTTTCTGATCCGTATAAAAGTAGTAGAAGAACGCAAAGCTAAAATAAAAATTAATTAATCGTAAGAGCCCAAGCACGTTTGATCGATTTGGTTGAGTTTTCAACTCCACGGTCCATTATCTCTGTAACCAACAAAAATATATTATCTATATGTAAAATAAAGTATAATAAATAATCTATTATTATAAATGACAGTTCAAAATAAACTCTAAATCACAATCATGCAAATTAACCCTTCACAACCCATCGAAATTCAAATGACAACCATAAAATCGGTCCCAATACAATACCTAAAAATTTATTCAAAAAATCTAACACAATATGGCTTAAAACCTACGGCACTTACGCACGGATTGGGTTTAGCGGCGTTTAATGAGCTTTTGAAAAATGATAGTAAAAATAATTCGCGTAGCTAAAATTATCATAAGCCATTTGGGGGTTAAAAATCGCTCTCATAAGTTTAACAAAAGGTCCTAACACCCTTTCTAATTGTTACTAAATGTATACTTTATATTTTAGCCATTAGAATACAAACTACATTGTTAAATTTACTACAAAGATTTAAGAAGTATCTTAGTTAAAATAGTTTATTTAATAATATACTTTGTTAGAAAGCTTTAGGGTTACAAATAGTTTAGCGAATTCCAATATGATCAATGATGAGACTTCATTTTTTAATGTTGCGCTGTATGCAAATTCTGAGATTTGGGTGCACGTTGTTCAATCGATGCACAAATAACTATTTGAGATACATTTAAAGGGTTAACAGAGTAAAATATCAATAAAAGCGTTGACAGGTGTAAAGATAATGGATAAAAATATGAACTTATAAAAAGAAATCTTCTACCTTAACTAACCTTTGTTCCGGGACTCGAACTGGTGACCGAATTCCTTGGTGGTTTTAATAGCCGAAAATACTGCAGGTCCAGGGCACAATCACAGCGAATAAATACGAATTAATTTGAGGAGCATCGATATGCTTAGACCGGCTACCGCGCTTCGACTCTCTCCGACAGAGAGCGTTGTTTTCGGCGAAAACGTCATTAACAGGAAGTGCACCAAGCATAGTCCGGTAGTTACTACTAGAGGGCGTCGAGACGATGGAACGTCATCGGCGCGAAGTGCGCCGGCGCACAAAGGCGTTACCGCGAATATTCCAATCAAACGACTCAATTATCACTAGAAAGACTGAAAAATTATCTTATATAGAAAGAAGGGATGGGTCATTTGACCTTGACGTAATAAAATCACAATATTTATTTGTTTTATTATTTATTAGTTTAAATTATTTAGTAATACAAACATCGCGATCGTACATCATTTATTAATTTATTTACCAACTGAACAAACATACATTTTCGATTTATTACAATTTCCACATAATGGTTTCTTACAAATATCACAGACTTTATTGGATTGACAAAGATTTTTTTTTTTTTTTTTTTATTAAGATACAAAAAACAGTTAACAGACAAAACATTTGACAAAATACAGTGATATAAATAAGTAGTAAGTTTGCCAACCTAATATTTGTACACAGCATGCAGTAAACAATATTAAGAATAAAATACAGAAAGACATTAATATCTAAATTTAAACATATAAGTAAACAATTTGGCATACATATCTTATATATAACTAAAATTATATATATTTATATAAACACAAAAACAATAATAATATTAGTAATAATAAGTATTCTTAATAACACCTACAAAGATTTGCCGTCTTTGTAGGTCAATCATATTTTTTTCTAAATTGCATTAAAATTAAGGCGTTGAAAACATGTTTAAATTATGCTTAAAGCTATTTTAATAGAAGTCATAAAATTTTAGGTCATAAAAATAAATAGTGTTAAAAATATCATCTTTGAAACTTTAAAAATGGGTCAAATAACCCCATCCGTCTTTCTAGAGTTAACGAAATATTGATCATGAGGCTTCTTACTCTTGTTCTTTTACCGTCTACCTTGCCCATAATTAGTTTTTTTAAATTATCATCACGTCTTTGTGCAATGTCGCCAAAGTATTGCAGGATTCGGGCAAAGCAGTAGAGTCTCCGCCCCTGGTAAGCTAAAGCTCTTCGAGCACAGAAACGTAATACATAAAACTAAATGACGAAAATGTTACACAACACTAAGTGTGACAACAATTTTTAAATTTTCATGCTAAATACATTCGTATTCTTTCCTAATAGAGTTGTTCGAAAGACAATATCATACATATCGATAGATAAGGTCAATCGAAGGGGGACGCGAAAGAAAGACGAATTACTCCACAATTATTAACGGACGTCTTTTCAATTCAAATTCAAAAGGTAGACTTGTATGGAGAAGGCTTTTTATATTCATTGTTTTTTTGTGTATAAATATTTTTCGGAGTGAAATGTTTCTTTTAAAAGCACTTTAAAATAGAATAAAACCTTATTTATCTTTGCACACACAATTGCTTTTGGATAAACTCTTATAACAACTTCCACTAAAATTACAGCTAGTTAAACGTTTATAAAAAAAGAAATAAAAAAAAAGTAAAGTTTTATCTCGACCGTTTCCCTTTCGAGGTGGTCAGAAACCACGCTTATGAATAAGCGGATTCACATTTAGCCAACTTTACTATAGGCCAATCATGACAAGTGGCAAGCTTGTCGATGTCTCCAGCGTACCAAACTCGAGATATATCACAAATAAATTAAATGTATTTAATAAATATTTTTGTGTCCCGACCAGGAATCGAACCCGGTACCTCCAAGTCTAAATCCATGGACTTAACCGCTAGACCACGGAGGCAGTTTTATAAAAAAATCACTAAAAATAACGTTTAATAATAATAAAAATCCTATATTGCAAACAAAATATAAAATATAAATAGATGTACATAAGCGACCATAATAATATGTATTCTCTACCAGCTAACCTTTGGGAGAGTGACAGAATAAGAACAATAAAATAAAATATCTGAATATATAAAACAAAGTCGGGTTTGTTGGAACACTTATAACTCGAGAACAGCTGGACCGATTTTCATGGTTTTTGATTTGTTGGATTTGTGTTCGTCCTCGATCGATTTAACAATTGTTGGATTTTTTAAAATTAATCATTCGGTTTCAAAGTCAAAGTCAAGTTGAAATATCTTTATTCACGTAAACCTATTACATGCATTTATTAATTTAATGATTTTAAATGATTTTACTCCTTCCAGTGGAAGACTAAGCAGCAAAGTGGTCCAATAAGTAAGCTGTTAGCAGAAGACCAGCAGCTTATTATTTATCAGCAGGTTATTTGTCATTCATAAGCCAAATATAAATTTCTGAACGCACTCATAAATATTTGGCAACCAACATTGTTTGACAGGTATGAAATCCCACGAACATTTTGTATGGGAAAATGTTTTTTCTTTCTTTTTACTTTTTAGTACATTTTCCAATGTTATTAATAGTTATCATAGTTATTCTGCTATTCGGGACGGAGATAAATCCAACAAATCAAAAACCATTTAAATCAGTCCAGCTGTTCTCGAGTTATAAGTTATAAGAGTATTCTAACAAACCTGACTTTGTTTTATTTATATATATATATATATATATATATATATATATATATATATATATATGTATGTACGAATATATAAATAAAAAATAAAAAAACAAAAAAAAATATGTTCGTCCAACAAAGAGCCGTTTCCACGTAGTGTTGTCCCTCGATGAAAAGATTGGGGACAGGTGGAGGGTCCTGGTTCATTAACTGCCACCTCTTGCGGTAGGACACCCTGTAGTTTAGACCTTGACACGGTTGGCTGGTTTAAAAACTTCCTTTTGCTCACCGCATCTGTCTATTGGAAAGCATTTAATTATGGCTCTGAGCTAATTGAGGAGAAAGAAAAATATGTATATAAATATATATATTTTAAATATATAGATACTAAAATACGTTCCATCTCATCATTCCGGATATGTCTCGAATTCCTTTGCGGTTGTTGCTACAAATCTGTGGAACAATCTACCTATTACCATAAGGCAGGCATCTACCAGATCATCATTTAAAAAGCTGGTCTACTCACATTTTCTAAATAGCTCCTAACAAAATTTGTAAGTTTTATATGTATGTTTATTATTGTGTATATATTAAAGAGTAAAGTATCATCACGACCGTTTCCCTTCCGGGGTGGTCAGAAACCACGCTTATATCCATCTCTTTATATTTTGGATATTTGCTTATTAGTTAGAAAACACAGCGACATGTTTAGTAAGATTGGAGATTTCAGCGTTAGAAGTAGGAGAAACCCCTATGATCTTATTGTAGATATTAATCCTAAAAAAAAACACAATGTAATAAACATTGCCTAATTATGTGTATACGAACTTATAATAAATTACCCAACAAATTAAAATCGTTGGGTAAAAAAATGTATTTCAAAATCAATTAACAATTTGGTTAAAACAAAATATGTTTTATAATTTAAAATAATATTTTGAATACCTTAAATTTAAGCTGACAATATTGTATGAATACCTAGATGTAAGTTTTTGGACATATTTTATTTAAAAGTAAAAAAATATATATAGTTAATGTTTGATATATTTGCTCGCCAATTTACTTGGCAAATGTTGTAACGTTAAGTTAGTTCACTATAAGACCTGTAAATTATAAATGTATATATTAGTATTTAGTATATTTATATATATAAGTAGATTATATATAAGTAAGTTTATTATATATGTATTTATATCTAATTGATGTGTCACTTATACTTTCCTTCAGTTGTTCTAATTAGTCCCAAAGGTTTGGCTGTCAGAGAATGTCTACGGGCATTAAGTCCGCCTTTTGTACTTTGTGCATTAAAGTTTTGAAATAAATAAATAATATATATATATATATATTTTATGACGAAAATAATATTATTGTTTTTGGGCTATTTTCGTACTACTTGTGCAATGATAAAAATATGTGATAGGCGGACTGATAGTGGTAATTTGTACAGGCTGCTGGGGCGGGGAAGTACTTAGTTTTCATATTAATCAAGTCAGTATGACCATCGAAGCGAAAATAATCATTTCAGAATTAGTATATGACAGATCATTGCATGTTATGGTTGTATTTAACGTTCACAATCAAATATTTTTTCTTGTTTTAGTGACAAATTGGTACGGAAGTTTAAACCATGTTCTTATTCGGCAAGAAAAGAAGAAAAAGTAGATGATGGCGTAAACAATAATGTAACAAACATTTTGTATGACAGTAACCAAGCTTTCTTATTTTATCACTTTGTTTGTAAGTTTGCCACCATTAATAAATTCTAAAGCTAATGCAACATGTTAAGGCTGTGTTCGACTTGGCTTTAAACTGAATGAAAAACGCTTATGAATATCTGTCAAGCCAAATATAGTAAAAGAAAGCGTTGAGGGAGCCAAGTCGAACACAACGTCCTAGACCTCCACTGTTGGATGCATTTATGCTTTCAGAGCATTCATCTGGAGAATTTGTCCTACACTCGCCACGCTGGCCAAATGAGTTGGCGAGGGAAATATTTATCTATTAGGGTCGCCAACAGTGACAGCAACAAAACATACATTGATTTTTACTTACAACTAGGACAGAATACAGATGCTGCACCAATTACAGGCAACCACCACATGCTATTATAGTATCCATTAATTGGGCCTTTGAGTAGCCAAAATAAAAACACAATACAATTACAACAATAACTAAATTAAGTAAACTTAAGCAAAAATTACAGCACAATACAACATGATGCAACCACAATCAATTTGGTTAAACAGCAGGTCAGTCTACAGTCCCAGCCAGGATCCGCTGCAGTGACAATACAAAGCGCTTAAAATATATAAATCTAATAAAACTTACTTTCCCCTCTAAAATATAACACCAAAAGTTCGTCCGTAAAAAATGCCTACTTAATTTAAATGTAACGTTATGAAGAAGTCACGCTGTTGAATCTATTATTTAAATAACGAATTTGTCGGTGTTCGATTTTTAAATTGAATAAGGAAGGATGATTATTGGTTTTAAATATAGCTCCCCCGCACGAGCGGATACAATGGGTGGTCGCGGGCCACTGACATACGAGCAAATAGGACGTTCAATAAGAGCCAAGCCCAAAAGCTATTGAGAGACGTTACTCAAAACTAGGTATGTTAGTTTATTCGAGATAGCTTCAAAAATATTAAAATAAAATAGATTAAAAACTTTGATATATTGTGTTAACTTAAGTTGGAAATGTTAAATTCAAAGAAAAACTTAAAATGTGCTTTCTTCTTTGCTGAATTAATATACTTGATTATATTGAGCTCTAATGACGAAAGAAAAAACGACACTAGAGTACTATGAATATTTTTCTGAACGAACATAACATAATAACCTTATTAAATTAAAGTAACTTAAGATCCGATATTTACTCTAGTAATATTCTTGCTTGATTTGACATTTGGTAAAAAGAGATATTGGTTCTGAAGATCGATTTGTTAATACGAGTTATTATCTAATATTCGTTCAGCAAAATATTTATAGCATTCTATAACACCATTTTAATAATTATATAAATATAATTATAATAAAGCAAATTAAAAGTATTTCTATGTATTTATTTAATTTTAATTAAAGTTTGTCCCACATCTGTGTATGTTGCAAATACAGGAATAAGTTTTTTTATAAAATCACCCTATCACTTTTTCATAAAGCTTAAGTCACACATTTTAATCCTGCTGTAGAACAATATAAGATTGAGTAATGTCTCTTAATAGCTCTGTGCAAGATCTATCTTTATTTAAACATTTTCTAATTAATTATAAATTTTATCCCAATTATTACAACCTTTTTGTTGTGATAATAAAAATTTCTTCATATATGACTTTAGGCCCGTGGGGTCCAAGCGCGAAAACATTTTAAAAAAACTGAACTCTCTCCTTGCCCAGAGAATCAACATCGGTTCAGCGAGGAAATGCGGCTAGCGTTTTTACCACCATGCCGCGCGGATACGATTTATATGTAAATTAGGTACTGTAAGTAGGTTTTTTTTTGTTTCAGTTTATGTTTTATATCATAATATTTTTTTATGATAATATCGGTCGGTTTGAACCCCGGCATGTATCAATGAGAAATACACTTTTCTTACCTGCTTTAAAAAGCACGTTAAGCCGTCGGTCCCGGTTACACTTATACCAACATGTGGAATAATTAATAATTCGTCATTAGAAAAGTGACATCAGAACCTCGCCAACCCGTCTGGCCAGCATGGCGAGTGTAGGCCAAATTCTCCAGAATTTTCTTGAAGGCCCATCTCCAGCAGTGGAGATCTAGAACTTTGTGTTCTAGGGGCTGCGATGATGATGAAATATATATATATTAGATTTTTATAATTTTAACGGGTCTTTACGCGATTTACCTTAGAGACATATTTCTCCCGACGTTTCAGCCAAGTTGCATTGGCCGTGGTCACGGGTCGACTTATATTGTCCGAAAAACTATTGTGTGAGTATTCGTCTCTATTATCAAACAGCAGTATTCACCGATGAACTTCCGTTAAGCTGGATGCCACGTTTTTTAATATTTGCGGAATATACCATCTCGGCACGTCTTTTGAGCGCTGTATTTAGGTCACTCTTTATACGAGGCAAATTGATTGTTATAGGTATTAGAAGACACAGTGTCAAAGACCTCTGCCTTTATCACAGAGGAGGAGAGCACGTTAAGACATCGGTCCCGGTTACACTAATAAAAACTTGTGAAATAGTAAATAAATTGATTTTAAAGTCAAATAAAAAAAAAAAAGTATCATCATCAAGGTAAGGATTTCTAAAGTAGAAAAGTGTGACAATGCTCAGTAGGTATTAAAATAACTACCTACATATATGTTATTAATGATACCTAAGTTTTCTTGCAAAATCATAAACGATATTTCTCAATGCAATTGTACCGTAAAATTAATATTGATGATTTCGTATCGGATTCGGATCGATCTGTGAAGACCCTATTTTGACGATTAATCTAAATATCCAACCCTTTTACCATTGTACAACTCGTAGAAGTAAAAAGACATTGTTTGACGCAGATGTACCTATTTTTATACCCCCTTCCTTATAACCTGCGGCGGCAGTCAATTACTTTAAACAAAAATGTTACATTGTAAAATTCCGTTATTTACTGTCAGTTTTAGCGCGTTTAGGCAAATATGGTGAAGTAACCAGCAGCGAGCCGAAAAGACCAAAATATACTTAAATTACAAAGACATAATAAAACAACACCGCCCGACAAATTACCGAAGACTCCTTTATCACTACATTTTAAAGCAAATAACTCGAAAACTCCTGCACCAATTTTCATACTATTTAGTATTTCCGCCTTTAATCAGACTGTTACTGTACAAAGCACATATCAGATCATGCGTGGAATACTGTTCACACCTTTGGGATGGTTCAGCCAAGTACCTCACAGATGCTATCAATGTCCTACAGTGGCGAGCTGTTCGAATTGTGGACGATGCCACTATATCTGGAACTTTCGAATCCCTGCAGCTTCGCCGAGATGTAGCTTCTCTGAGCGTGTTCTACCGGCTATACTATGGTGAGTGCTCTGAAGAGCCCTATAACCCAATTCCTTCCTCTCCATTCCGCAATCGAACCACACGCACAGGTCAGAATATGTACCCACATACCATAGTCACCATCCCTTCGCGTACCTATAAATTTGGTGACTGAAATTTTGTGATCTGTCGCATAATAAAGATGTGGAATGCTCTTCCTGCCTCTGTGTTTCCACTTTCCTATAACCTAGAGTCCTTCAAGCGAAGTGTGAATGGCATCTAGTCAAGCCGGCATAGTGTTAGGTTAGGTTACTGATATCGGACATAAGTGTCTGATTCCAGTTGCTAACATTTATGGACCCTGCGCACCATTTACCAAGGCAAGGTCACATATCTTGCTAGTATAAAAAAAAAGTTTATAATTTCTTAAGTTTTTGTTACATTAACGATATTTGTTGAAGGTGTTGGAAAAAAATAAGCCTTCTGGGAGCTTTCAACAAAAATGCTGCCTAAACCCAGTAAGATATAACAAAATAATGTATGGTGGAATTGTGTATCTTATATAGGTCTACAGAAAAATCCCGGATGGCATATGTCTATCTCTTAAGCATAACATACTATATCAGTTTTAATACTTTAATCAATGGGGAATTATAAAGCGGTAATTGGAAAGCTATTTACACAAAAACGGTATAAATCCTTATCAATTTAAATACTGGCTTAAGCATTTCATGAAGATTATTTTTTATAATGAATTCTACCATTGGAGAAATACCAAGCGACTGAATTAACCAGAGGCACTGTCAGTAATCTGCAATCGCAATCTTAAACTTCCTACAAGATGCCGACTCGTCCGATGTTACATATTTTCCATTCTCCTATATGGTGTCGAATCATGGACCCTGACAAACACAATGTCGAAGAAGTTAGAAGCTTTTGAAATGTGGATATACAGGAGAATGTTGAAGATATCATGGAAGGACAGAGTAAGAAACGAAACTGTCTTGCAGATAATGAACAAAGGCGTTGAACTATTGAAAATGGTAAAGCGAAGGAAGTTGGAGTATTTGGGACACATCATGCGCAATAAAAAGTATAGCTTGCTGCAGCTCGTCATGCAAGGCAAGATACAAGGCTCCAGAAGACCATTTAGAAGACGCACTCCGATAGGAGATGACACCGAAAGAAGAAGAAGACTGTCAGTAAATTATAGGTATAAAATATTAACCTTAACAATATGTTATAATATCAAAAATAGAACATCCATTTTTATATATTGAAAAGAGCATTTCAAAAAACCAACCCGAGCTCCATCAATTAGAGTAACTCAATACGGTGTCACATTAAAATGACGAGCCACACTAATGGATTTCCAAATTTGAATTTCAAATAGATTCGAATATGGAATATGGATCGGAAGGACTCGGGACGTTCGGATGTCGATCGAGAGCTTCGGTTGGTTGACGAATGTCGGTTGTCATGTTTCAAATTTCGAACACTTCAAAAGTCAAAGGGATTTTGCAATAAACAGAATATTCATGGGTTTGGGACTTACATAATAAAAGTAATCGAAACGTGATTTTTTAATTATCATGGTTCTATTTTATGTTTTTAAGGTATTAGGATAAAAGACATAGAATTAACTCTTCACGATTTTTCCAACTAATAAATTCAAGTATTCACTATTTATTGTATTATAATAATAGAAGAAAAATTTCTAAGCATTCCATGGATTCACCGTGCGGGTGCCGGGTCCATCGTGTGTGGGTAAGAGATGAGAAGAATGGTGTCTCGGGCTTGCGACCGACAATTGGCTGGTTTAAGAAAAGGAGGCCTCCTTTTTTTTTCTATTGCGCGATAATACGCTCACCATCCACCATTCTACTTCTCTCCCTACCAATTATATTAATTCACTAATATCCGTATTTATTTTAGTCTATGTACGAGTATTGGCAATCCGTAGTTAAATATTTATGTGCCAGCCTCAATGACGTCATTCGTAGGGCCCTTGCGTCTGTGGGTTCGCCAGCCATATTAGAACCCAGTGGCATGGCCCGCGATGATGACAAGCGGCCCGAAGGAATAACGTTGGTTCCATGATAGGTTTGCCTTTAGTGTGGGATGCCACCTTTGTGGACACCCTGGTGCCTTCGCACTTGTTCTTGACCTCTAAGAACCCAGGCATTACAGCAAGAAGAAAACCTCAAACGGCGGAAATACTTATTTGGAGATGTGTTTTTGCGACGTTTCTAGTTGAAACTCTCGGGCCGTGGGGATCAAGTGCACATTAAATTTTCAAGGCGTTGTCGAAACAACTTGGGAGACAAGAGGGCTGGGCAATATTTGGGCCAAGGGATCAGGATTGCCATTCGACGTGGCAATGGTCCGACCACACTCCCAAAGGTTCGAGTATCAAAGTATCATCACGACCGTTTCCCTTTCGGGGTGGTCAGAAACCACGCTTATAAATAAGCGGATTCACATTTAGCCAACTTTACTATAAGCCAATCATGACAAGTGGCAAGCTCGTCGATGTCTCCAGCGTATCATACTCGATAAATATAACAAATAAATTAAATGTATTTTTTTACATTAATAAATATTTTTGTGTCTCGGCCAGGAATCGAAACCAGTACCTTCGAGTCTAAATCCACAAACGTAACCCCTAGACCACGGAGGCAGTCCCAAAGGTTAGTTGTTATAAAATGCCGAAAGTTCGCCCTTGTACATTACTTTTAAGTTTTTTGTGCAATATATAGTGTATAAATAAAATAAAATAATAATAATATTACGCTGATACAATATGTTTTATTCTGTTGCAGAATCGATTGACAAGATGCAGATTGTCACAGTTCGCTGACAATATCGGCACCATTAGACGAATGACTAATGATTGCGGATCTGTGACGCGTGGTGAATCTCAACGTATGCGATGCGTATCATTACAAAATTTACAACTGACATCTGTAAATGAACTTTATCTCTTATTGTGGGATTATATGTGGAATCATGTTAGCGAACTACTAGGATTCAGTGTGAACTAATATTAGTAGAGTGTTTTTAAGAGCTTAAGAACTAGAACTTTAAATAGAGAAATATTATTGATTTATTACATATTTCAGTCACAAATGTTAGTTGGTAGAAAATGTTCTTTTTTTTTGATCTCTTGATATATGATATAATTGTAGATACCCAGGCATCTAAGGCATCTAAGAGTTGCACCAAAATGAAGTACATATTTGTAAATATAACGATTGATGTTAATAATGGCGTCGAATGTATCATTTTTATTTAGAAAGAAATCCAGGTGGTACAATCCACACCATTTTTAACTTTAACTTACAATTTCTACTTTAACTCAGGCTAAATCTACGATCTATACTACAACTACCTCCATGGTCTAGCGGTTAAGTCCATGGATTTAGACTCGGAGGTACTGGGTTCGATTCCTGGTCGGGACACAAAAATATTTATTAATGTATACCTATAAATACATTTTATTAATATTTAATTTATTTGTGATATTTCTCGAGTTTGGTATGCTTGAGACTTTGACGAGCTTGCCACTTGTCATGATTGGCCTATAGTAAAGTTGGCTAAATGTGAATCCGATTATTTATAAGCGTGGTTTCTGACCACCCCGAAAGGGGGAACGGTCGTGACAATACTTTTTTTTACTTTTGTTTTTCAGTAACAAAGGTTAGTTGGTAGAAAATGCATTTACGGCATTAAGCTCGCATATGTACCTGCACTTGTTTTAGTTTTGTACAATAAATAATTTAATATTATTATTATTTTCATTGCATTTGTTTTTTAAATATTTTCGATATATGTCCGCCGCGGTTACGAGTTACATAGTCCATTCGATCAGTCCATTTTTAAACTACTTTGCGACGAATCGACATTTCGGCGTCTTCTTTAATAGTTTGCGCTACAGCAGCTATATTTTATTCGGTACGCACATTTGATGGTTTTGAATCAAAAATAGTGCGAAAACGATCAATAACTGCTTGCTTACTATGCCGATTATGTTGACCGTAAAATGGATGAAGTGTTCTATGAACTTCGCGAACAGATTTTTTTTTATCTACCTTAAAAGACGAATTGAAAAAGCGCACACCGTCTTCAAAAAGAAAAAAAGGTTTAATTAATAGAACGGCAATTTTGAGATCACCATATCTTTGTTTTCGCTTGGAAATCTCGATTTGTACTCTTAAAAGTTGCTCACTTCGGTATAATATACAGAAAATAAGAAATTCCGTAAGAAAAGTTCTATGCAACTGACAGTTGTATTAGGTACCATCTATCATGCGCCATCTATAATAATAATAATAAAATTCTTTATTGCACACAAAATGTACAATATAAAGTGTTGTACATAGGCAAGCATGATACCATGAAGGTATTCACTACCAGCTAACCTTTGGGAGAGTGAGAGATTAATATTATGGGTGCAGAGTGTGAAAATGGAAATAATATAGTAAAAACCAGAATTAAAATATGTAAATAAATACAATTGTATATATTTATAATACTATAATACCTAACAGAAAATAATAATACATAATTAAGATAAATAATTATATATACATATATAGGTACTAATAATATGTCAGGTGGTTATGATTCGTTTTGCTTTTTAAGGAAATAAGAGAGAAGAAGTTATTGAATATAATTAAAGACGCATGTCTGATAAACAATGGTAGCCTGTTCCATTGACGAGCTGCTGACGCGGTGAGAGAATCTCAATATCTGCTAGAAGAGTGATATCTATCGTGACAAAAAGTTTGTGAACCCATTAACAAATAAACTAAAATAAATATTGTCATATTATTGAACTAAAGTGTTAGTATATTTAAGGGCTCGCACCAATCCTCCCACGCGAAGAACAGACGGACAAACAGACAAACCGATCTCGTTACTAACAATGCGCCATATATTACCCCGTTTCCTGTCCGCAATTACAACCTATCTGTCTCTTTCGTTTTTTTCAATAAAGGACATCGGGCCAATAGTAGTTTGGTAAAGACCAAGAAATTAAATCATTCAAGAAAATGTTAATTAAATTATTGATCCAAAAGGGTTACTATAATATTATGACTACATTTGGACTATCTAAATGAGAGCGAATTAAATTAAGTACCTATTATTGTTATAAGAAATACACTTTTCTTACGAACATTTGTCATAGATATACAACACCACCGTTCCCGTGCATCGGAGAGCAAGTTAAGCCGTCAGTCCCGGTTCTACTAATAACAACTTGCAGAATCGTTATTAAATTGTCATTATAAATTGACATCAGATCCTCGCCAGCACATCTTGCCAGCGAGGCATATGAGGTAATATCTCTCGAGTTTGCTACGCTAGACATCAACGAACTTGCCACTTGTCATGGTGGGCCTATAGTAAAGTTGACTAAATGAGAACCCGCTTTTTTACTTAATAGAATTTTACTGTGGGGAAATGCTACTGACATTGAAACTATCTTTATTTTACAAAAGCGGGCTATTCGATATATTTATAATTTGACCGCTCGCACTTCGCTAAGAGATAAGTTTAAGGAGTATGATATTCTTACAGTTGCATCTCAGTATTCTAGAGAATATTATGTATGTCCACAAGAATATAAAAAAAATTAAAAGGAATTGTGACATGCATTCTCGCAACACACGCAATAATCACAAATTAGCTTTGCCTCACCTACGCCTCAGTAAAACTAGTAAGTCTTTTTTGGGACTTGGTGTTCGTTTTTATAACACACTCCCAAAGGAACTAACTAGCTTGTGTTTAGATAAACTAAAAATTCATATCAAACGTCGACTTATAGGCAAGGCCTATTATAAGATAAATGATTTTATTAGTGACAAAAATGCCTGGTAGATGTGCAAATGTATATTATTAATATATTTTGGACACCTGTTACTGTTGGTGTATGTTTATATTTAGGTCAATTCAATTGTATTGTAATAAATTTAATATAATTTATTTAAATAATTATAACAATGTGATGTGACAATACAAAAGAGCCCGAGAAGGCCAAATTGTAATAAAGATTTGACTTTGACTTTGCAAAAAACGTGGTTTATGACCACTCCAGAAGGGATACAGCTGTAATGATACTTTTTTTTTTTATAATAAAAACAACAAACTATACCAATTTGCAGGTGTCCTTTTTTAGGAGCGACAGAGAAGGCTGCACAAAGATCATTGCCAGGCGATATAGTGATTTGTATACTGTTTGTTTTCTTATCATTAGATTGCTTCTAAAGGATTTACATATAAAATTTCTTAGATGCTAAATACGTTGGAATAATCTGAATGCCTAATTACTTTCCTTAATAATTATTCACCAGCTCGTAATTGGTTATTTTATATAATTTTATCATCGTCATCACACAGTTCTGGATTTTTTTTTTTTTTTTTTTTTTAAATATTTTTTCACAAATTGCTTGAGGCTTAACGTGCTTTCCGAGGCACGGGAACAGTGAGAAGACAAATTTCTAAGCATTCCATGGATTCACCGTGCGGGTGCCGGGTCCATCGTGTGTGGGTAAGAGATGAGAAGAATGTGTCTCGGGCTTGCGACCGACAATAGGCTGGTTTAAGAAAAGGAGGCCTCCTTTTTTTTCTATTGCGCGATAATACGCTCACCATCCACCATTCCACTTCTCTCCCTACCCAACCAAATACTGTATGATTCAATTATCTATCCTATTATTGAAAAATATTTTTTACGTAGGGTTTAAAAGGTAAAGTATTATTTTAACTGATATATAAAATCCATTTATATATATATAATATATAATCCATTGCGAAGAAACCATTGGCCAACTTTACTTTGGCCATCACTACAAGCAAGTTCGTTTATGTCTCCAGCGTACTAGACTCGAGTTTTTTTTTTTATCAATTGAGATATATATACTAATTGTAGATACCCAGGCATCTAAGAGTTGCACCAAAATGAAGTACATATTTGTAAATGTAACGATTGAAGTTAATAATGGTGTCGAATGTATCATTTTAGGGGGCCCCTTAGTGGTTCATATTATTTATTAGTTTTCAATTAATTTTAATTATTTTGCCGAAATAAATGAAAATGAACAAATAAAAAATAAAAATAAAATATTTAGAAGATCATCCAGGTGGTACAATTCACAACATTTTTAACTTTAACTTACAATTTCAAAGACTTAATTTGTGTGCAACTCAGGCTAAATCTACGATCTATACTACAAGACCACCTCTTGTCAAAACGTAAATAAAAATACGAGAAAAAAAATGTGGATTAAAATCCGAAAATGTTAATAGAGCGAAAAATCACAGTACGCCGTCAAAAATAATTTATTATCTATCAAAAAATAATTGTTATAATTACTTATGCAAGAATGCACATCGCATCTCCCCTCTCGTTACATTTTTTTGTTATTCAAATTTCTTAATGACGTGGCCATTGTCAAAAGAGTTTCTAAATGTTTGATCGGACTTTGAATTTGTGTTTGCTATTATTAATAGTGCTATCTCCCTTTCAGATGATATAGAGTAACGCACACAATTCAGAACACTTTTTTTATTAAAAAAAATAATTATAAAAATCTCGTATGCGTGCTTTGATGCATCGTCCTAATTTAACGCCACTACGCGATCATATCTAGTTCGCGCGATTTTTTGTTCTTTTAAACTTATTAATGTCGAAACAGTAGGTCTAGTTTGAAGCGGTGTTATTTTTATATACATATCACTATGGCAAGCTTACAATATTAGTTCTACTAAAAGCTTACATTTTCTTTTTTTATTATTATTTTGTTTTATTAAAATAATAATTATTATTTTATTATATAATTTTAATATAGTTTATTTTCTAGATTTTAAGTGACAACGCCCTTGTACAGCAGCATCTATGTAGGTATTGATTGTTTGTAGTGTTAAGTGTAAATGACGATGGCTGTTCTTTGCTATTAATGGCATACTTCTGCTATCCTGCCATGATTGGTAAACAAGAATATGTATAAGTGACAAAACCGAGTGTACTTAATGTATCTTATGGTTAATAAATAAATTGAAATTAAAATTGAAATGGCATTTGAAATCATTGCAAATGGCACATACTTTTAAAAAGAACAACAAATAGGTGGTAGGCAGACTAATGGTGGCAATTGGCCAAGTCTACCGGGGCGGGGAAGTGTCCACCATTCGTGTCGATAAACCATTTAAAGCCGTCATGCTAAGTCAAGCCGACATAGTGTTAGGGACTGATGTGTCATAGTGTCTGCTTCCGGTTGCTAACATTTATAGACCTTGCGCGCCACTTACTATCAAGTGGGCTCGAGGTCACATGTAGCAGTATAAAAAAAAAGTTGTCCTAATTGCACCTTTTTCACATCAACACGTATGAACACTTGTTCGCGTCAACAAAATTCGCGCTAACTGGCGATGATCGCATAGTCGCGTTTAATTAGGTCGATCCCCAAGGTAGCCGGTATCTAACAGACCTAGATAATGACGAAGAAAAAAAAAGAACTCTCTTTTCCTCCAATTAAAATTTTTTTTCGAAAGAAGTTATTTTTAACCAATACTTTTTTACATCCATATACCATTGTAGGTACATCTAATTTTTGACAAAGAAAAATAGCCAAAACATTTATAACGATTTTCTTAAATTTTTCATGTATTAAAAATTCCATGGATTCACCGTGCGGGTGCCGGGTCCATCGTGTGTGGCTTGCGACCGACAATAGGCTGGTTAAGAAAAGGAGGCCTCCCTTTTTTATTTCATTGCGAGATAATACGCTCTCCATCCACCATTCTACTTCTCTCCCTACCCAACCAAATACTGTATGATTCCGTTAATGCCGTCTTGGAAGCTCGTTCCATAAATGTATTGACGGCAGACCTGCTTAGGCCCAATTCTTTCAGTAAGTGTCGCACTAACTTCTACTGTTACGCAGATTACTGATGATTTATAATGTCTAAAATGTACGTAAAATTTAATAGACTACATTTCCTAACATATACATATACTCAAACTTGAAAAACTTTTAAATTGTTAAAGTGTGCTATTAAAATAATACTAATAAACTATATCGTATGAATTAAAATAAAAAAATATAATTTCATTTCAAGGTAAAAAATACACAAGCCGATTTTAGATATATTATTTGAACTTTTTTTTATCCAGGACTGGATTTCTACCCTATTTAAAAGTCTTGTTATTATAACCTCAAATTTAATATCGAACGTGTATTTAGATCGAATATTCATTGTTTAAAAAACCCTATAGAATAGATATCTGTTTAACATGATCCATCTTTTATAGATATGACATTTTTCTGCCCTAATTTACATATGAAAAAACCCTTTATCTGGGTCGAGGATTGTTTGGTTTGGTTATGGCTCCTTTCTTTAATATTTTTTATCTGTTTAATAGATTCGAATTTGCTCTCACCATCGTCCTATACCCGTAATATCGCATTGCTGAGCGCTTTTGAATAACGTTACCTAGCGCGTGCTACAGATTCCTTTTCTATGAACGCAAACGTCAAAGGAATATAAGCTTCCTAGCTATTATTTATATTATTTGCGAATATTTAAATAAATAAATAAATATTTCCAGACAGGTCACACAGCGCCATCTAATTTCCGTGGTAAGCTACGAGGCTTGTGTTACGGAAACTAGATGGTTGATAAACTACATATTATACTTTTTTTTTGTAAATATATACATATTATACATGTAAACACCCAGACCGAGACAAATTATACAATGTACAACTTGCCCCCGGTGGGAATCGAACCCACGACCTCCCGAGTTCACTGCAACGTTTGTTACCACTAGATATATATTTGTATATATAAATATTATAAGTAGAATTATATTTGTATTTAGTAATAGGAATCCGTATTTCTCGCCAAGCCGTCTGGCCAGCGTGGCGAGTGTAGGCCAAATTCTCCAAATATATGTTCTGGAAGGCCCATCTCCAGCAGTGGAGGTCTAGTACGCTGTATTATAGGAGCTGTAAAGAATGAAAAAAAAATGGAATCGGTACTGACGGCTTAACGAGATCTTCTAGCCACGGGAACAGTGGTGTTGTAAATCTATGACAAATGTAAGAAAAGTGTATTTCTCATTGGCACATTCCTGAGTTCGCACCTTTAAACCTATAGATAAAAAATCTAGGAAACTAATTTATAAATCTCTATACTATTTTGGATTGAAAATTTGATTTGAAAGTATCATCACGACCGTATGCCTTGCGGGGTGGTCAGAAACCACGCTTATAAATAAGCGGATTCCTATTTAGCCAACTTACTATAAGCCAATCATGAGAAGTGGCAAGCTCGTCGATGTCTCTAGCGTACCAAACTCGAGAAATATCACAAATAATTTAAATTAATAAATATTATTGTATCCCGACCAGGAATCGAACCTGGATACATCCGAGTATAAATCCCCGGACTTAACCGCTAGGCCAATTTGATTTGAATGTAATTATTGTTTGTTGTAATTAATGCAAAAAAAATATCCTTAAAGAAAGCACGAAGTAGTACACATTGCTTTGGAAAGGTGCGCTCAAGGAAGGATGTTCATACGATCCACATATTAACATATCGAAGTCTTAACTGTTAGGGTCGTATAGTATAGAGAGAGATTATTTATGTTACACTTATTTATGTTAGCTTATTAAATATTTCCGGTGAAATAAGTTTTTTTTTCTGGCAACATTGAAGATTTTGTTCTCGTATTCTCAGTATTAATTTTGTCAGAATTACTACACGCTCTAGCACTTTTAACACACATAAGCCTGTCTCTTTCATTTGTCACAAAAACTATTGTATTGAGTTTAAGCATTTGTTTTGCTTAAAATCGATATTTAACTAAAATAAGAAATACAAGTTTAAGTAATATAAAAAATAGTAGAAAATATCATAAATACGCTTCAATAAAGTTCTTTTCCTTGAGCGTAGCGACAGGCCAAGGCGTCCGGCGTCCCTCCGATTGACAGCTAGAAGAAATAATTGAGTGGAGGGGCGGTTGACAAAACGTATAAGGGTACGGATGTAAGATGAGCTAAGGATGTTTGTTGAGAAAGTGAGGGATAAGGAGATTTTTAATATATTAATAGACGGCGCCCGTCTGATAGCCAAAGAAAGAATCTAAATATCTGCCGAAAGAATGGATAGGGATTTTGAGCTGATTGTTAGTAGCAGAGCGAAGAGAAAGATTCTGACAGTCTTCATGGAACTGGAAACGAGTCTTAAGGTATAAAGGAGTTTGAGGATTGTAAAGTGGAACCGCCTCCGTGGTCTAGTGGTAACAAACGTTGCCGTGAACTCGGGAGGTCGTGGGTTCGATTCCCACCTGGGGCAAGTTGTACATTGTATAATATGTCTCGGTCTGGGTGTTTATATGTATAATATGTATATATTTACAAAAAAAAAGTATAATATGTAGCTTACCACGGAAATTAGATGGCGCTGTGTGACCTGTCTGGAAAAAAAAAAAAAAAAAAAAAAGAGGAAGTCGACAGATGTAGAGATACGCATACGGATTTTAAGCCAGTTTAATTGACTACGCATGGTCACGAAACGAAACGAAACGGATGCATAAGTTATGCAGACGATCGAGTTTATTCAGTAACTTTTCTGTGACATCATTATGTATTATAGTTTTATTTAGTTTTATTACTATTAGATGAAGAACGTTGTCGGATGGGATAGATAGACAGTGGGATCATCGAGGCTCGAAAAGCCAATGGGCTTGGGGTTGGGGATAGGGGCATTTCTCTTGCAGGATCTCATTTGTCAACCAATAATTCGTGCACTTTTGGTGCTGGGCGCCGTTACAGGTATAACAGCGCCCGTGTGGCTCACCCGAGAACCCAGGCCTAGGTTCAACTACTTCATCTCTCCTCTAGTAACACTTCTCTAGGAAGAGGTCTTCCGTTGGAGGACCATGCGTAAGCGATGTTCTGGAGATGCTTGAAGAATCCGTTATCGGCCCGATAGAATATACATTCATTCATTCATTACAGCCCCTAGAACACAGCGTCCTAGACCTCCACTGCTGGAGATGGGCCTTCCAGAGCAGATTTTGGTCTACACTCGCCACGCTGGCCCGACGCGACGGCTTGGCGAGGATATGATGTCAATTTTTTATGCCAATTTATTAACGCTTCCACAAGTTGGCATTAGTGGAACCGGGACCGACGGCTTAACGTGCTCTCCGAAGCACGGGAACGGTGGTGTTGTAAATCTATGACAAATGTACGTTAGAAACGTGTATTTCTCATTGGCACATGCCGGGTGTGTTTGAACCCCTTTGTAGGATTTAAGGTAAGTTAGAATATACGACTACAAACTCGTCACCCCTATCACCAATAAAACGCTGTCCCTCTATCCCAGGATTACAAGTTCGATCACAGGTATGTACGAGTATGTAGATGTTTAAACCATATATACCTACGTACCCATATATTTATTGATTTTACTTATTAGAATATTTTGATCTTTTTGTGTTAATTTTTCTTACTCTCTACCCATAATATTCTTCTCTCACTCTCCCAAAGTTTAGCTGGTAGAGAATACCTTCATGGTATTATGCTCGCCTATGTACATATTTTTATATTTTGTGTGCAAATTATTACGAGTACAATTAAAAATATGCTTATGTAGGTTGCCGTCATTCCCAGTTAAGTCGGCATAGTTTTGGGGACTGATGTCAATCATGAGTGTCTGATCCAGTTGCTAACATTTATGGACTTTGCGCACCACTTACCATCAGGTGGGATCAAGGTCGTGCTAGTTTAAAAAAAATGGTACTTCATAGATCAGCGGATTTATATACAGTGTAAACTCCATTTAACGACAAACTCCCTAAAGCGTCAAAATCAATTGGCTTTGGTTGGTTTAGCTTGTCTTCCAATTCTGATTTTCCTTTTCTCCATTTAACGACAACTCTCTATATCGCCATAAAATGCACAGTCCCTTCAGTGTCGTTATATAGAGTTTAGACTGTGTATAGATGAAGTCGGAACAAACGGCTAGCTAGTCACATGCCGTCAATAAAAACTCACTTCTCCATACAATTTAACTCCTAACCCAATTCTACCGGACACCCTCATATTTTTTCTCTTGTCAACACGTCACTTCCTCTCATTCGATCTTTCGTACGATATTCAAGCAGATGGCATCCTTTCTCATTCAAATCAACCCCTACTGTATTCAAAAATAGTTGCCACAGAGTAACTTATTATTATACAAACTTTTGATTTAACGTCAGGTTTGAAGTAAAAGTTGTATTGGTTTTAGTTACTCTGTGGCTGTTTTAAATTTGAAAATTGACAACTTTCGGTTTTTATCGAAGATTGTTTAGGATTTTATTGTAAAAAATGCAAGTTGGTGTATTTAGGCAGTTTTTTGTATTGTTATTTTCACTTTTGTATTGTAATGTTTGCTTTAAATTTAAAACATATGTTTTTTTTTCAACTCTTTTCATTTTAAATTGAATGCAATTTTGTATTATATAGTGTGTCATTGTCAATGTTATTGTTTTTTTATTTTTATTCTTCGCGCCATTTTGCACGGACATGTCAAGTCCAAGTTTTTCGTTTTGTAAATTAGTTTACTGTGGATATTATTAGTTAAAAGTGGTGTTATTTTGTTTAATAATGTGTAATAATTATGAAAAACGATAAATTTGACGAGTATATGGGGCAGAAGTTACACTTTATTATTTGCGGTTTTCCCGCGCTGTGAACTCCCGTGTACCCTTCGTGTTTGGGCGATATTGACGTGAATTACTCCATGAAAAGCATCAAATTCTGCAACACTTGGAATTTGATGATCCCCAACTCGGTTATGAACTCTGTTATGAACATATGTTAGGCAAATAAATTACGTGTTTAGGGCTGATGTATTCTGTACAATGTCCTTTAAAGATACATACAAAAAAAAAAACAATAAATATTATTTAGCTTGTTTAAAAGATACGATGTATAGTAGGTATCATCACAGGCGAGTGCCTTCACTCCGTAGCCACAACTCAGACTTAGCTGTTAAGGCACGCAGGGCCAACAGTGAAAGAGAGACGGTTTATAGGATTTTAGTCCGTAGGTGTCTTGGGGTCTCCTTAGGAGGCCTCACAGTTATTCCGACATGCGACCTCCCGCGGTGGCCCTTCAGGCTGGGGTCGTATCGTCAGGCGATTTTGCGATCTCCGTCTTTATGTTATTTAAAGACGGTTATCTATTTATGTTATTTAATAAATAAAATAATGATGGACGTATAGTAAAGTTGGCTAAATTTTAACTGGCTCCTTACAAAAGCTTGGTTTCAAATAAAGGGACACGGTTGTGATGGTACTTTACATGTTTTTGAATATAAGGGCAAACACTTAATAAAATATTAAAGTTTAATGAAGTGCTTAATAGTTTTAAGAATGAAACCACCGAATTTGAAATTAAACACTTTTGGATAGTGCATCGAGTAATGCAACAGAGTGTAGACGGAAACACATAGCCCGCATCATCAAATGTTAATTGTTGCATTGCCATTAAATACGTAGACCTAACAATGCATAGAATAGACTTTACAATATAATAATTTTCAATATAATAAATTTACCACTTTATCCCATTTGTAGTCGAAACTATGGGTCCGTGGATCGAGGTGGGTGCGGCGTTTATTTATTAATTAAATACTTTATTGCACTTTACTTAAAAGTATGTACAAAGGCGAACTTAAAGCCATTTCGGCTTTTTCTACCAGCTAACCTTTGGGAGAGTGAGACAGTATAAATATGTGGAGTGCAATTCTAACCAATAAACTACATAAATAGTATGTATAGATAGACTACATAAATACTCATCAATATATACGTATTATAGAAGATATACATATATGAAGAAAATATATTATTAGGAAGTAGAAATTTGTGGAGTTAAAATATATTGTTCTGCTTGTTTAAAAAGAAAGTATTAAGTAGTTTTTTAAAGATGTGAATGGAAGGAGCTTGTCTGATGGTCAGTGGAAGTTTGTTCCACTGGCGAGCAGACGATACGGTAAATGAATTTGAAATCTGCTGGAAGTGCGGGGCGTTCTCTCGTGAGCTTGGGAAAAAACTCAGGTTGGCGACGGGTGACCCTTTACGTAGAAAATATTTTGTTCAAAGAGTCAGCCTCGCCATTCAACGGGGGAACGTCGGAATTTTTTTATTAGGTTTAATTTATTATTTATTTAATTTTAACTAATTAAGTAGTTTTTATTTATTTAATATTTTCTATTAATATAACTAGTCGATGTTAATATTTTTGATTCGATGTATTTAAATACATGAAATATTACAAATTTATAAAGTTATCCTTTAATTGTTTACCATCACTAAAGTGTTAATAATAAAAATATGTAGATTATATCCTTAATAAAAAATATTAAAACTTGGAAAACTTTTTCGTTACGCTGACGCCTTCGAGGCGTACTTTACCTTTCTAGGCTGGCCTTCGATGGGTTGATGACATCGGCACAGTATTTTTGGTGAATTAATTCAAGTTTTTACATACACGTTAAGGTTCAACTAGTCGCCAAAAAGCATCCTAAGCAAAAGTCTCACCTAGCATTGTGTCTAAAAGAGATAGAATCAGTTATGAGCAGTTAGCAGCTAGTCTACACGCATACGGCTAGTCGCACGCACACAAACACCGTGCCGAAGTCTGCCGAACTGAAACTACGTTAGACGATGCACAGCTTTTAACGTTCGTTAATTCGTTACGGAATTTCTTGATTCGGTCGCCGCGCTTAAAGCCCGCGATAAAAGCTTTGCAATAGCTTAAAAACTCTAGAGATGTCCCATTTGAGATCCAAGGAGACTGGCAACATTTGCCATCTGTATAGCGTAACATACGTTGACAGAAATATTTGCCAGCCTTACTAGCATCCATTTTTTTAGTAAAGACTTTAAATGTACTATCTAAAAGTTACATAGGTCTATGCACCAAACCCTACATCAAATACGACGCTCTTATGCATTTTTTTAAAGAATGTAATTTTGATTAATTAATAATGGTCGATTATGAACGGTGGTACTAAAACAATGACTCAGGCGGTCGATGACTCGTAACCAAATGGGGGCGTGTTATTACCCGATTTAATTACCATTTTCTATGATGATTTTCTAATTTTAGACTTTCAGACTTTCAATATAAATCTTCGGCTTAACCGCTAGACCAGTATACATAAATTGTATAAATCTGAACTACTTATTCCTGTCGAATATTCCTGTTCTTATTTTGTATTGACACTCAGCCACGCGTCTGTCCAAGGAAAAGTCTGGGGACAGGAAAGCTGGCTATTATTTCTGCCAACGTGTTAGCTTAGCTATACAGAGGGGAAATGTTGCCAGTCTTCTTGGGACTATCACTGAAGGGTCGTCTCTAGAGGACATGTTTTACTTATAGTTTATTTTTATTAGGTTTAGTTTATATTTATATTAATTTTTACTTTTAACAAGTTTTTTTTTTTTTTTTCAAATTACTAATAAATAAATTTATAAAATTAGGATACATTTGTGAGACGCATTTCTTGCAAAACCTGTTAATTTTTACTTCAGGTATCAGAAATACGTTCAAATCAAATCAAATCAAATAATTTATTCAGTAAATAGGCAACATTTTTAGCACTTTTACACGTCATAACAGTTATTACATTTTATATTTATAATTTTATATAATTTACTTAATGTATACATTTAAATATTTACTAATGATTAAAACAGAAACATAATATCAGCTGAACAACTCAATAATAGGTAATGATTTTTTAAAATTACTGGTCAGGAACAGTAGATGCCGCCTCGTCAAATTATAAGTATTCTATTTATTGAAATTATAATAAATAACAGCTGTAAATTGGCATTGTCATACTTAATACTAAATTATAATTTTATAATTCCAAAATACCTTACAGTAGTAATGATAAAAAATAAACAAATGTCAAAAATATTTCAACTAACCTAAGTCTCAAAAAATTAAAAAAAAAAAATGTTATACATACATTAAAAATATAAATAACAGTGATAATTAAATAAAAAAATAAAAAATATATAATAAAATAAAAAGAGAAACAAGAAAACGGGAAACTGACTGTTAACCATTTCGCTCTGTATAGACAAGGAATTGTACTTGTATTGCTATAGAAAATCCTTCCAATTCCAGTAATGTGTGCGGAAAAGGAAACAAAAATCATGAATATTGAGCAAAGAAAATTCCACCCCTACAAAACCACAGATATTGCACATTTCTATAATACACCACAGAGCAATGATACATTTACAACTCGTTTGCGAAATACTCTCCTTGCGTCGTGTTTCCTCATTGATGAGGGTCGTGACCTCCCGATGAATTGGTGTGCGTCTTGATGATAGCACGCCACCCGTTCCTGTCTTCGGCGGCATGCACAGCATCACGGATGCTAGTGTTGGTGGTGGAGCGGATTTGGTCGGACCAGCGTACCGGACTTCGGCCTCTCGGTCTCTTTCCCTCCTCCTTGTCAGTAACAAAAAGTTTCTCCAGGTTATCCCCTCCTTTTCTGGCAATGTGGCCAAAGTACTGGAGTATCCGACGAAGGCATATGGTGGATAGCCTAGTCGATATGTCTAGTTGGTCTAAAGTATAAAGACTCGAATGCGAAATACTTTAATGTTCATTAAATAAAGGCAAATAAAAATACTACGACCTTAGATTTAGGTTTTTATGAAGTAAACAAATTGAAACCCACTGGAACTGGTCTGCGACGATGACAAGAGACCTGATGGTATGACGCTGACCTGTTGGGAGCGGGGACAGGCCTTAGTGTGGGATGGGTGTCGACACTTTGGCTTGGTCATACCTCGGGGGAAAAAGGGGGTCTTTTGTAAGAAGTTTTCATACTTCCCTTGAAGGACTCCAAGTTATAGGAAAGTGGAAACACAGAGGCTGGAAGAGCATTTCACATCTTTATCTAACGACAGATGTATGAGTCCTCAAATTTATACGTACGCGAAGGGATGGTGACTACGGTATGTGAGTGCATATTCTGACCTGTGCGTGTAGTCCGGTTGCGGAATGGAGGTTATAGAGTTCTTCGGAACAGTCACCATAGTATAGCCGGTAGAACACGCTCAGAGAAGCCACATCTCGGCGAAGCTGCAGGGATTCGAGAGTTCCAGATATAATGGCATCGTTCATAATTCAAACAGTTCGTCTCCGTAGGACATTGAGAGCATCTGTGAGGTACTTGGCGGAACCATCCCAATCTTGATTCAAGCGGTGTTATTTTTATATTAATATCACCCTGGCAAACTTACTGGCTGGCAACGTTACTATAGGACGATCATGACAAGTGGCAAGCTCGTCAAGCAAGTCTCTAGCGTACCAAATCAAAAATATAAAAAAAACACTCGTATCTAAATCCGTAAAAATCATGTTATATAATAAATAAACTGTATCTGTTTTTGTGCAGTGCTCTGTGCTTTTGTTATTTCATATTAAAGATTCAAGACATGGATTATTGCACCAAATATTACTTTTTACGTATACCAATAGCTGATATGTTTAAAAGGATTGATTTTTAGCTGTATTTTTAGTATAATATGATGTGTGGGGAAAGAGAGCGTGGAGTTGAAAGAAGGTCATTTTTTTTTTTTAACATCATATGTTTTAGGCTCATTTAACACTGAGTACAACATGCAGAGAATCCTACGGTTCCTGCGAGGTGAATAGGTTACAACTTTAGTTTGTTGTTGAAATGTGATCCTACTTTAGAAGACCAAAGATAAACCTGATGCAAAATTCCTCAGTGATCAACACAACACACGTCACCATAGTCGAGCAACATAGAGTAGCAGGGATTGTACAAGAGTTATTTTAGATTTTAACGGCAGATTTTTTTGTGTTTATTAAGCGCAAACCATATTTCACGACTGGTGTCAGCGATTTGCGCTTCCCAGCTAAGAATCAATGACTAATTTAAAATTCTTAACCTTATACTGTTAGTTGGAAGTTGGTTTAATAATGTTATTTAAATATGTACCAGGTAGCTAGCGGCCAGTACAATGGCTGACACCCGTCAGTTCGATGTTGTTAAGTCGTCGCCTGCGCACGTGGTGGCATTGTCATCTGCCACAATACTTACTAATGTCTTATTTAAAAGTGTTATACTCGTAGTTTAAGAGTGAGCTATATCAATCGGTTATCCGAATGAAATCCACTCTACACAACATGTGACTCCACTGCAATTTATCTGTCTGTCTATTTAAAATCACCGTCTCTTAAAATATTTATAGATAAGTTGTACACTTATTTCACAAGCAGAACAAGTCGCCATAACTCTCTTATTATATATGCGTATTGATTACATTTGACATAGATTTACAACACCACCGTTCCCTGAACGTTAATCCGTCGGTCCCAGTTCCACTGATACCTGCTTCTGGAATCGTTAATAAATTGTCATTAAAATTGGCATCAGGGTATAATGCCAACCCCGTGGCAGGATAGGCAAATTTTTCCTATCTTTCATATTTTTATTTATATTTTTAGGTATTTCGATGTCGCAGAATCGTTGAGAATAGAAAAAAGTATGCCGAGGATTCTGAGATTCCAACAACAGCGAATTGGTAGCCACTTTAACTTCTTCTATATTAATAGCATTAAGAAGCGATTCAGTCGAAAATGTACAAAATACAAACAGCAGAAAGCATTGGGAGTCTTTTTATTCAAACATTAAAAACATCTGTTCTTCCAAGTCCCTCCGATACCCTCCCGTGTCTTCAGATCGGTGCCCGGTAAAGGGTTAATACAATAATAGTATGGATAGGGCATTTTATTTTTTTCTTATTTAATTACTGCATTCGTGGCAATCTGTACGGGTAATTTATTCTTATTCTTTATTTGTCACCGAACGTTCCCACCGGAATTTGGTTAGGTCCATGATTAAATGAATTTCTACATTCGATATTTTAATTTAATTACCGAACTAAATCGTGCCTGGTTATGTTAAAAGCAAAGAACAGAACTGGCGGTACCTTTAGAAGATAGATAAATTATTATTATTTAAACTTAAAATTAGATTAGATTAAAGTACAGGGGCGTTGTCAATTTTAAAACTAGATTAACTATACTTATATAAAATTAATTTAAATGTCAAAAAATGTCAGACTTAAAATTAAATTAATTTATTTTTACAGAGATAAAGTCAAATGGTTGCGGCTGTAAAAGGCCCTTGTTAGTCTTATCTTTTAGTTAATACTAATTAAATAGTATGAAATGCATAGTGCAAAAATAAAAATAAATTAAAAAGCAATAAATAAATGTGTTAAGCTATGTTATCTTGGAGTGCTTCATCAATAGTGTAGTACGCTTTATCTATTAGAGCTAATTTTATCTGGCTTCTAAAGTCCTCATCCTTAAGAGATTTTATTTCTTTGGATAAATTGTTGTACAGCTTGACGCTTGTAAATTTAACTTTTTGTAAATTTATTCAATCTGTGATTGGGTACAGCAATGGACTCTTTTTGGCGTGAGTTATTCCTCAAAGCTTTAATATGATATGAATATGGGCCACTCTTTTGTTTGATATCGCTATCTATATTGATGTCAGTATTGGAGGGGAACCCATTCCTTCCTCAGACTCTACTAAAGCTGACGCCAAGGCCAGGGATCGTTTGAGCCTGCGGTGTGTGATGCCAGATTCTCCCAGGTCAGGCGAACACGTTCGGGTGTTCGGTAATTTCCTCTCTTATAGTTTTCATCCGTAATTTAATAATAATAATCTTAGTAAAGTTTTTTTTATACTAAGCACGACATGGTTTGAGGGACTGCCTCCGTGGTCTATCGGTTAGGTCCGTGGACCAGAACAAAATATTTATGAAATAAAATAAATAAATTTAACTATTATTTAATTTATTTCTAGAGTTTGGTACGCTAGCTTGGCCCATAATAAAGATGGGTAAATGTGAATCTGCTTCTTTATAAGCGTGATTTCTGACCACCACCTTTACGAGATGTTACGCATGATCGTAAGCGGTACCTCCGAAAGGTCCAGGAATGGGAGCAAATGATTCGCCCGCTTGTGCAGGACATTAAGAGCATCTGTAAGGTACTTAGCGATACCATCCTATAGGTGAAAGCTTCCACGCGTGACCTTATTTGTGCTTTATAAAAGGGTGGGAAAAACGTATTATAAAAAAAAGTATTTTTGACGCTGTTTTGGTGCTTTAAATTTAGTTTCGGTGATTAAGATCTGAGTGTATTTCTGAGCTGGGTTGAGTTAGGTCTAGGTTAGTCCTGTATTAAGAGCGCACAATACAAAAAAGTAAAATATCATCACGACCGAATCCCTTCCGGGGATTTTTAAAAAAGCGTATTCACATTTAGCCAACTTTACTTTCGGCCAATCATGACAAGTGGCAAGCTCGTCGATGTCTCTAGCGTATCAAACTCGGGAAATATCACAAATAAATTAAATATTAATTTAATTTATTTATTTAAAATATTATTGAGTCCCAGTGACCAGGACTCGAACCCGGTACTTCCGAGTCTAAATCCACGCATTTAACCGCTAGACCACGGAAGCAGTGAATTCTAATCTTATTGAATTTGTGCAATGTCCATAACATGATGTCTGGTGATAAATCGAAAAACTGGAATAGGAAAAATGAAATTAAAGAAAAAAGGGTTGAAAAAAAAACCCTTCTTATGCAAATTTGCTTCTTCGACTATTTACGTTTGATTTTAACGTGCCAACGCCTCCGTGCTGTTATTAATTATTAATTTTTCAAATGATTTATTAGCTTTTTTCCTTTTACTATGCTATGAAAATTTCTATAGTTAATTAGAAATGTAAACGATGGCGTCATTTGAGGGGGTTGTTACTATTTGTATCTCTCTCGCTCTCACACTCCAACATTTTCAAAGATTCTTCAAATATTAAATGTTCTTAATAGTTTTTTTATAGTTTTAATAGGTCTTTACGCGATTTACCTTAGAAACATATTTCTCTCGACGTTTGAGCTAAGTTGCAATGGCCGTGGTCACGGGTCGACTGGAGCTGCGCGCTGTAGTCTCATACCACCATACCTAGAACTAGTGGTAAAATAATTCACTAACAGTTACATTTGAAATTCGTTCTTTTAACCGATACACCACCGCTCTGTTTATCCTTAAGTATTGTTGGATAAATGTGTATTCGGTCATTAAAATTGTGACCTGCTTTACCGTCGTAATGATACTTTACTGTAGTTTTCATTCATTTTTCTTTACTAAAATCAATTAACTAAAAATGGAACGCTTTAAATTACACTTTTGAATTAATTGATTTATTTTTATTTTTAATTGATTAAAAGTAAAGTATCATCACGACCGTTTCCCTTTCGGGGTGATCAGAAACCACGCTTATAAATAAGCGAATTCACATTTAGCCAACTTTACTTTAGGCCAATCATGACAAGTGGCAAGCTCGTAGATATCTCCAGCGTACCAAACTCGAGAAAAATCACAAATAAATTAAATATTAATTAAATATTACTTATTTCATCATCATCATCATCAGCCTGTGTCTATCCACTGCTGGATGTAGGCCTCCCCCAAGGCTCGCCACTTCATACGATCTTCTGCCACCCTCATCCATCCCTCACCAGCGACCTTCCTCAGGTCATCTGTCCATCTGGCGGGGGGTCGTCCCACTCTGCGTCTTCCAGTACGTGGTCTCCACTCCAGAACCCGTCTACTTCATCGTTCATCGGTTCTGCGGCATATGTGTCCAGCCCATTGCCACTTCAGCTTGCTAATTTTAAAAGCTATATCGGTAACTTTGGTTCTTTGACGGATGTCAACGTTTCTGACTTTATCTTTTAGTGAAATCCCGAGCATAGCTCTCTCCATAGCTCGCTGAGCGACCTTGAACTTGTGGACCAGACCTACCGTCAGTGTCCACGTTTTTGCACCATACGACATTACTGGAAGAACGCACTGGTTATTTATTTATATAATTAATATTTTTGTGTCCCGACCAGGAATCGAACCCGGTACCTCCGAGTCTAAATCCACGGACTTAACCGCTAGACCACGGAGGCAGTTTTTGATTGATGCTTTGTCGTATAGGGTCATCTTATCTACATTGGGTCTGAGTAGTGTTGCACATAGCAAGAAAAGCTGCAGCCATAATTTATTACTTACCTAAGCGCAAACTTTAGTCAAAATAGTGAATTCTGTTATTTACTACCACTTTTAGCCCGAGTTTCTCCGATCATAGCCGACCTTACGTCAATATAGCGTTTTCCACTATTTCAAAGGTCACCCGTGGGGTTGCAACTTCAAAATTGGAAAAGCGTGAATTAATTAAATTATTAAAATGTCGGCCGTAAATTTATAATAAAGTCAACAACATTTATATTAATATTAACAACACTTATATTAATTAAAAATATGGCAAATACTAAAATAAATATTATAACAGTTTTTTTTTTAAATGAACGCATCGTAGCGTTATTTTGCTGTCGTCTGTAGTGGAAACCTTTATACGAGAATGCCAATTTTAATAGCAATTTACATTGACAGTTCCATTGTTTAAGGGATTCCACTATATAACGTTGGCGCTTAAGTAACAGAATAGGTCTTTTACTTTTGGTCTCGCAATCTTCATTTTGGTTTCCGTAGCAGTCTAGCACGACTCAAAACAACTGTTGTTACCTTCAACGAGAACAACGAATAGATGGTAGGCGGACTGATAGTGGTAATTTGCCCAGTCTGCCGGGGCCAGTTTCTAACCAAACTAAATCAGATCCAGTTGCCTCATTCATGGACCTCGTGCGCCACTTACCATCAAGTGGGAAAAAGGTGCTTAAAAATAAAAAAATAATAAAAATAAGTTACTTTTCGTAGTTTTGCCGGCATAAATGGACATATGCCACTTGTTCGAACTATTGAAGTAAGTTTGCAAACGCAAATTCTGTGTGGCGCCATCTATTGGTGAGGGGAAGGAAGCTTCGCGCTACTCAAACAAAAAAAGTTAGTGTGTGTTAATGCTTTTAAAAGCTATCTAAATATTGGTAAGAATTGTATTTATTTGGGATATTTTTTGGGTAAAAATATTGCTTAACTTTGGATACGTTACGATTTTAATGCAATTGTAATGTAATTCATCTCTCTTGGGGCCGGTATCTTAATTCTGACTTGCCTGGTGGGTTACTGCTGTACCAGGTATTGTAATCTCATAGGTACTGATAACTAAATTTAAAAGGTTATTAATTAATCGTTGTGTTGCAGTTCTGTATACCTACCTATGTTTTATTTTATAAATCTGATATAGCTGAGGTTTCCTTGCAGATTCCTTTCTCAGTCAGATTAAACATTAACAGGTCACTGGAATCTGCTAAGCTGCTGGTCTTCTGCTAACAGCTTACTTATTGGACCACTTTGCTGCTTAGGTAGGTAGTCTTCTACTAGCAGGAATAGAATCATTCAAAATAATTAAATTAATGACGTTTCATAAATGCCTGTAATAGGTTTACGTGAATAAAGATATTTTGACTTTGACTTTGACATCGCACCTAATAATATACCTACTTAAGCAATAAGCTAAGTCCACGAAGAAAAACAACTGATGCCATATACTAACGACCGACATCAGTCTCTACCGCTATGCCGGCCTAACAAAATGCTTTTTTACACTTCGTTTAAAGTACTCCAGGTTATTGGAATGAGAAAACACAGAAGAGTCTACAAATTTATATGTATGTAAATATATTATACCTAAAGGATCTATTAATGTTATTTATATATACATTTATTCGAAAAAATATTTACAACATATAAAATAAAAATTAATATTAAGGATAGGGATATAAGTCCCGTCCGCGTGGAATGGTGGCAAGAACGCTGGCTGCATTTCCCCGCTGAATTGCAATACTAATTCTCTGGGCGAAGAAAGAGCCAGCCCTCTTGTCACCGGAGGAGACAACAAGACGCGGTGTTATGTCTTTTAAAAACTTTTTTGCGCTTGGACTCCATGGGCCCAGAGTTTCTACAGCAAACGGCACAAATATGTAATCTTTTAATATACTTACATACTTGCGCCGCTTGCTGGACTCCGCATTTTCCGCCGCGGCTCCCGCTTTATGCGCTGTCCCCCTGAGATGCGACGCGGCAAGGGTGTCAACGCACGTGGCGTCCCACACTAGAGCACGTCCCCGTTCCCAGGGGACCAACGTCATACCATCGGGTCTCTTGCCATCATCTCGGATAACTCCAACAGGCTCTAGAAGAGCTGGAACCTCGATGGTGGCTAGAGCCCTTTTTATAGTATCGTTAAGGGAGCCGTGGCGGGAAAATCTGCCCGCACTTTTGGAACAGGAGAGCCCATGAACTCCAAGACAGTCGACCTCCTTTCCACACGGAAATGTTATTTTAAATCACTTATTATAAATTTATTTGTCGTAAGGTAACCTACCTAGTAACCGAAATTCGACAGCGCGAAACAAAAACTGACCTATATTTGTCGGCCCGCGGGTTCAGCCACCCCTATCCACCCACCCCTCGCGAATCTTCGATTATAACTTCCGAATACTTTTCGTCACTATTCGAGTTGAATGTCATATTCGAATACTTTTTGTGTTGCTTAAAACTGACAATCTATGTAGGTACGAATAATTTTGATATGTTGATTAATACTTCATCTTACATTTATTTGCTAACCTTTTTTTACGAATGTTCAGGTTAATTAATTATTACCAATGTTCAGGTAAATTAATTATTATCAATGTTCAGGTAAAATAATTATTATCTCTTGATTCGTAGAGCGCCGAATTAGTAAATAATCTAAATATACTATTTCATTAGGATGAGTATAAAGGCTAGACAACTGATTTTATTATTGACACAAATACCTACTTACCAAATTAAAAATAAATAAAAATAATATCTACAATGATATAATGACAAAAAAGGTTCTATGGTTCAAAAAGTGTTGGAAATAGGGTTTCAACAACGTCTGTAAATTAAGTCGACATTTAAATTTAGTGGTATAATAAAATCTATGTTACCTATCTACATAACAATAGGTATAATTATTTACAGTCGAATTGCAATGTTTTCAATATTTGATAGAGTTGAGTAGAGCTTAGATCTACGAATGTAGGTATCTTGTAGACAAGTGTAGGTAGGTAGGTAATGGTATTATCCAAGCAAAGTGCATTTCAAGAAGACCAGTCGATCGCGCCGCAAAAAAGCGCATCCTTTATCGACTACAACAAAAGGACGATACCCAAGTCCACATCTCGATTCATCGTCTCGACCGATCCGCCGAACCGATCCCATTGGCGCGCCCCACTGTCGCCGCGTGGGACAGAGATGGGAATACAGAGTTAGTGGAAGAAGGAAAGAGAGGTCGAAACTCATCTTAGCCGCCGAGTGGCGTCCCACTGGGCGGGGCCGCGCTAAGGAGCTAGCCTCAGATGCGCGTAGTGCCGTGGGGCCGAAGGATAGCACTGCAGTCGCGGACCAGACGCGCGCTGGCGGCCACGTCGCCCTAATAAGAATACCTTCCTTACGTAATATGACATCGAATCGCTCCTTCGATAAATCGATCGCGCAGTGAACTAAATTAATTTCGTGTTATAAAATTAATTTTTAATTATTATTTTCGAATGGATTGTGGAACTTGAATTTGTGTTTTTTGTGTATTGTTTTTGTTGACTTTTTTGATTGAGACTATTTTCGTGGTCAAAGTTTGTGCAGTCCGAAAACTTTCAAGACTTGCTCTGTTGTGATAAAATAGAACAGTGTTTCGTGAACAATTTTGAAATCAAATCAGTGACTTAGCTGTTTCAATCTTCTCAAAACTGTAAGTGGAAATTTTGCTAAAAAACTTTCAACTTGTGATGATTCTAATAAAAAAAGTTATCTATGAATTAGTTTGAGACAAATCTTTGTTATTTTCTTGTACTTTCATGAATAATATATATTTCTAGGTAGGTAATTGATATCTAAGACTTTGTCCCATTAGATTAAAAAAAAAAAAACAATTAACAAGTCCCTTAGAAATAATATATTTTAAGTTAGTAGTCACCTAATTAAAAATAATATTTTTCGATATATGTATTATATTAACTCGATATAGGTATTTATGTCGTTTATTGTTTAGATTATTATTTTATTCATTTAATAATAAATAAGTTTGACTTTTTATTTGGATGTATCTGATAAGATCATGACCTATCTATTAGTCATTTTGGAACCCAATCTCAATACAGTAATAAATGTAAAAAAAATAATAATTATAAGTGTTATTATTTTCTAGACTAATGTGAAGTGGGCTTTTTCTTGGTATGAATATTTATATCAGGAAAAATAATTGAACCAAATCATATAAAATTTTATGATAGTGTAGATAGTATTAAAATAATTAAGAATAAAGTGTAGGTATGTATACTAATGTGTAGCTTTGGATGGATATTAATTTGAGAGAAAAAAACCGAATGAAATCTTATCTATTAAGATAGTAAATATTAATAAAATAATTAAGAATAAAGTGTCTCTATAGTATTATATAGTTTGTCGCTTTGGATACTTAGTTATTTAATGAAGAGAAAACAACGGTACTAAATCTAATATAGTATATAGTATATATCTATATAGTAAATATTAATTTTTGGATAGATATTTAATGAAGAGAAAAAACGGAACGAAATTTAATCTGATAAGATAGTAAATATTAAAATAATTTAGAATACAGTGTCTCCATAGTTTGTTGCTTTGGATGGATATTTATTTAAGAGAAAAACGGAACGAAATCTAATCTGATAAGTTAGTAAATATTAAAATAATTTAGAATACAGTGTCTCCATAGTATTATATAGTTTGTCGCTTTGGATAGATATTTATTAAAGAGAAAGAATAGGTACGAAGTTTAATCTGATAAGATAGTAAATATTAAAATAATTTAGAATACAGTGTCTCCATAGTTTGTCGCTTTGGATGGATATTTATTTAAGAGAAAAAACGGAACGAATCTAATCCAATAATAAAGTACATATTTAAATAATTTAGAATAAAATGTCTCTATAGTATTGTTCAGTTTGTCGCTTTGGATAGATATTTATTAAAGAGAAAGAATAGGTACGAAGTTTAATCTGATAAGATAGTAAATATTAAAATAATTTAAAATAAAGGGTCTCCATAGTATTATGTAGTTTGTCGCTTTGGATAGATATTTTTATTAAAGAGAAAGAATATGTACCTAATTTAATCTAATAAGATAGTAAATATTAAAATAATTTAGAATACAGTGTCTCCATAGTTTGTCACTTTGGATGGATATTTAATGAAGAGAAATAAATGGTACAAAATTTAATCTGATAAGATAGTAAATATTAAAATAATTTAGAATACCTACAGTGTCTCCATAGTTTGTCGCTTTGGATAGATATTTATTAAAGAGAAAGAATAGGTTCGAAATTTAATCTGATAAGATATTAAATATTAAAATAATTTAGAATACAGTGTCTCCATAGTTTGTCACTTTGGATGGATATTTAATGAAGAGAAATAAATGGTACAAAATTTAATCTGATAAGATAGTAAATATTAAAATAATTTAGAATACCTACAGTGTCTCCATAGTTTGTCGCTTTGGATAGATATTTATTAAAGAGAAAGAATAGGTTCGAAATTTAATCTGATAAGATATTAAATATTAAAATAATTTAGAATACAGTGTCTCCATAGTTTGTCACTTTGGATGGATATTTATTTAAGAGAAAAATCGGAACGAATTCTTATTTAATAAGATAGTGAATAATAATTTAAATTCAGGTATAAATTTCTCTATAGCAATGTCGTCTAATTCATCGATAAATCAAACGTTCAATTAAATCGAATAAAGTAGTCAATTAGCAGAAATTACGAGAATCAATGCGTTCGAATGAACGTCGGATCGACTCATTAATTGGTATTCAATTGGATGATCTCGATTGACAAATTGACTTAGGTCACGGAGATAATTTTTTATTCTATTATTACCTTGTACAGAGCAAATTTATCAAAATTAAGACATGATTTTTTATATATATTATTTAATTATTTTTTTTATAAAAATATATACCTATTTGTTAAACAATAAAATAATACAAATCGTACCTACATATTATATAAACTCTATGTAAGTAATAGGTATTATTTACTTTAGATATATTATTTATATAACTGCCTCTTTGGTCTAGCGGTTAAGTCCGTGGATTTAGACTCGAAGTTACCGGGTTCGATTCCTGGTCGGGACACAATATTTATTAATATAAATAAATACCTACATTTAATTAATATTTGTGATATTTCTCGAGTTTGGTACGGCTGAAGACATCGACGAGCTTGCCACTTGTCATGATTGGCCTATAGTAAAGTTGGATAAATGTGAATCCGCTTCTTTATAAGCGTGGTTTCTGACCACCCCGGAAGGGAAGCGGTCGTGAGGATATATATATATATAACTATTAATAATAGGTTCAGTTTAGTAGTTTGTCATAACAATAAAAGTATGTTTTTATAAGAAAACAGTTTTACGGTTCCTAATTGTTTACATGTCTTACGGTTATAAAATGGACACTGCACCCGTAAGGTAAATCGATTGGGATTGCTAGGAGCTTTGTCTTCTATTGTAATTATTAGCTTACAAATTGATATTGTAGAACATAAATTCATAATGTTGATATAAGTATAAATAACTTATAAATATTTCGTAGTATCAAAGTAGTCTTTCTTGATTTCAGCGGGTCCATTTTTTTTTTTTTTTTTTTTTTTTTTTTTTTTTTAGCAGTAACTTATTGATTTAATTAAATTAAATTAAAATTGGACACTCAGCCAAGCGTCTGGCCAAGGAGTTGTCCAAACGGCTAACGGAGAAGTCTGGAGACAGGAAGGCTGGCAGTTATTTCTGCCAACGTATTAGCTTAGCTATACAGAGGGGAAATGTTGCCAGTCTTCTTGGGACTATCACTGAAGGGTCGTCTCTAGAGGACATTTTTTACTTATAGTTTATTTTTTATTAGATTTAGTTTATAAGTATTTATTTTAATTTTTACTTTTAAGTAGTTTTAATTTATATTGTAATTATTTTATACTGTTTGTATATTACTTCAATAAATAAATAAATATTAAAGATTAAATAAATAATTGACAATTATTAATTAGTTTAGGTAGGTAGATATTAAGCATAAGAAATTCTCATGATAGAGGCGTATCTAGTCAGGATGGTTCCGGTTGTTTATTTTGTTCACTAAGCCAAGTTTACTTATAGATAATTATTTTTTTAAAAATATTATTTTTATTTTTATAAAAAAACTAGTTGTTTGTCCTGGCGTTGCCCGTGAAAGAAAACTTTTGGACACATTTTGATAGAAATCGGTCAAGTAGTATACGAGTGTAGGTGTGAAGAATAATCAAATTGACATATATATATATATATATACATATATAGTTACATGTCGTCGGCATATGATGGTATCATATAGGTAGCTGTCTTAAGGTTCCAAGGAACTACTCTATTCCTATAACCTGGAGTCATTTGGGCGAGGTGTGAAAAAGCATCTTGTTAGGCCGGCATAGTGGTAGGAACTGATGTCGGTCGTTACTCGCTGGCGTCAGTTGCATCAATTCTTGGAATTTTGGTACCATCAGGTGGGCGGGATTTCAATCGAATTCAGTATTATAAAAAATCTGTCTAGTAATATAGACGTGAAGGCAAGACAAACATATATACAGACACACAGACAAAGCCTCTTTCACATTAATATATAATATTAGTAATAAGTGCAAAAGATTTTAGTGTTTTATTTTCTTTATTATTTGTAAACATTTAAAAACTAGTCTAGCGGTTAGGTCCGTTGATTCAGACTCGTAGGTAACGGTTCGATTCCTGGTCGGGTCACAATAACATCTATTAAATTAAATAAATAAATTTAATTAATATTTCATTTATTTGCGATATTCTCAAGTTTGCGTACGTAGTTAGAGACATCGACGAGCCTCCTACTTGTCATGATTGGCCTGTAGTAAAGTTGGCTAAATGTGATCGGCTTTATAAATCTGATTTCTGATCATCTCGGAAAGGAAACGGCCGATGATGATGATGGTGATTATTTGTAAATGTTGATCCCATATCATTTTTTGCCAGAAATAAAACTAAAATTTATTCATTTATTTACAATCAAGTAACTAACAATAGCTCTAGCATGCATAAATTCTGTATCGAATCGAGATCGTGTCGAGTAAAAAAACGGGTCGTACCGCAAAAGTGAGAACTTAACTTGCAAGTTATTGATTTCGTAATTGGCAGGAATATGGGGATTAAATGAATGAATGGTATGATGGCAAGGTATGACATAGACTCATAGTATCTGATACTTTTTGTTAATATTATAGCATTATTAGGATCTTTTATCTGATAAATATCATTCATGTCAACATTTTGTAAACATGAAATAACAGTATTACAATCAATCTTAATTTTAGATTTAAGAGCGTTATTCCGTATTGGGTTCACGACTACGTTACACAGAACAGGGTGGTGATCAGTGACAGTGGAAGTCAGTACTGCTGTGTAAACAGGAATACACGATTTTACCATGACATGGTCTAGGCAATTCCTTTCGCTCGTTAGATGTATGTAAATTAAAATTTGACCGCCTCCGTGGTCTAGTGGTAACAAACGTTGCCGTGAACTCGGGAGGTCGTGGGTTCGATTCCCACCGGGGGCAAGTTGTACATTGTATAATTTGTCTCGGTCTGGGTGTTTGTATGTATAATATGTACTTATATATTTACAAAAAAAAAAAAAAGTATAATATGTAGTTTATCAACCATCTAGTTTCCGTAACACAAGCTACGCTTACCACGGAAACTAGATGGCGCTGTGTGACCTGTCTGGAAATATTTATATTTATTTATATTTATTTAAATAATTTTCTAATTTAATAATTCTCCGCCGCGCTAATTCACCTTGAGCGCTGTTCTGACGTACGGACGTACGTTCAACGAAACAACGAAATAGGTCCCAAACCAAGCGCGCGCAATAAAGTTCTCACTTAAAAAAAAACTGACAAATTGTAGTTCCATTATATCGCCAACTCTAGCGCTGTCTTAAATCATGTAATACATGTTCTTGATCCAATAACATGGTGCATGCTTAAGCGACAGAATATTTATCTATAAAAATGTAGAGATATCAATGACCCAAGATTTTTCCCATAGTAATCTAATAAGAATGATTGAGTCAATGTCAATCGATTAACCGTCAAGAAATGCAGTATCGTGGGATAGGATGTCTCGATTATCTCGATTGTTTCGCGAATAGATCGATAAGTATGAGAAAGTATTCGAATAGTGTAAGAATCTATTCGAGCACTGTTAGCGGCTTCTTTTAAGTGTCTTTTGTTATTTTAATATGATAGGTAGCGGCTGTATGTTTAAACACAGAGGTTAGTTTAGTTAGTTTGCTAGTAACAAATAAAACCTTGATAAAATGTGACGTTGTAAAAATATAGCGGAGTGGTCAGACACTGCATGAGTTCACATTTAGGCAACTTTACTGTTCTCATGACAAGTGACGATCGTCGATATCTCTAGCGTACTTGATTAAAAAATATCACAATTAAAACTGCCTCCGTGGTGTAGCGGTTAAGTTCGTGGATTTAGACTCTGAGGTACCAGGTTCGATTCCTGGTCAAGACACAAAAATATTTATTAATGTAAATAAATACATTTAATTATTATTTAATTTATTTGTGATGTTTCTCGAGTTTGGTACGCTGGAGACATCGACGAGCTTGCCACTTGTCATGATTGGCCTATAGTAAAGTTGGCTAAATGTGAATCCGCTTATTTATAAACGTGGTTTCTGACCACCCCGGAAGGGAAACGGTCGTGATGATACTTTACATAATTTTACAATTAAAATATATATTTTGCGTGCGACGTGTGTATAGACAAATTAGCTTCATCTCACATCCAGGCGACCTTGTCAGGCGCTGGGAGAGTGGCGTTTTCTGCGGAAAACCTCAAATTGCACAAATATGCCAACCTTGGTACCGGTTACGAATTTGCGCCGTTTGGGGTCGAGACGATGGGCCCATGGAGTTGTCAAAGCGGCTGACACAAGGGTCTGGAGACAGGAAGGCTGGCAATTATTTATGCCAACGTATTAGCCTCGCTATACAGAGGGGAAATGTTGCCAGTCTCCTTGGGACTATCTCGGATCGGACGTCTCTAGAGGACATTTTTTTATTTATAGTTTAGTTTATTTTTAATTAGATTATTTAGGTAGCTTTTAATTTGTAAATATATATTTATGTTCTCGTTTAAGAATCCAACCCAGAACCTCCGCTTTAATATCTATAGCCTTAAAACTTAAAACCACTAGACCGCTTCTGTATGCTTTTTTTTTTATTATGATTATGAAACGATTTTTTTATTTTTTTGGACAAAAGGATCAGCATTGCCATGTAATGTTTTTCCATTTTTTTTTTTGTTTCCTATTAGTTTTAAAAGTAAATTAGACCCATCATGACAAGGGATAAGCTCGTAGATGTCTCTAGCGTAACAAACTCGATATCACTAATAAAGTAAATAAATTGTTGTGTTCCGATGAGGAATCGAACCCGGTACCTCCGCATCCAAATTCACGAAGGCAGTAATTTTCATTCATTACAGCCTCTAGAACACAGCGTCCTAGACCTCCACTGCTGGAGATGGGCCTTCCAGAACTGGAGAATTTGGCCTACACTCGCCACGCTGGTCAGACGGCTTGGCGAGGAAGAAGGCAGTAATAGTATTTTTTATTGTTTTGTATTTTAAGTTTAGGTCCTTTGAATTAATATGCTATTTATTAAGGAACTAATTGTCTTTATCCATGCTAAGTACCACTAAAGTACGAACAGAAGCCTTCTGTCAACTTTAATGTGTTTTTTGAAACCTAATAACAGACCCTTAACCGAAGAATTAATGTCAAATTGGAGAGAATCGGTTTGAATAGCAGTGTAAAAAAGGCAGAATACCTACATCACGCGACATTGTAACATAGATAGTACGGACAGCAAAAGCAGTGAGGAGATACATTTCTATAAATTAAATCATATACGTACATATCTTCACGACAAATCCCTTGCGGGGTAGGCAGAGACAATTGAGCGCCACTTGTCACGATCACGACATACCTCTTTCGCTTCTGCGACATTCATCAACCTCTTCATACGTGCCCTTTTGTTTCGATGGCTTTTTAATTCACCTTCAGCTAATGTTTTATTTATTTGATCATGATAGGCAAGTCTTGGTCTGCCAGGGCCTCTTTTACCCACAACTTTCGCATTATATATCTGGTTCGTCAATCTCTCTTCGCTCATCCTTTCAACATGCCCGAACCATCGGAGCATGCCTTTCTTTATATTTGAACCTATGCTTTTTTTTATACCTACCCTTTTGCGTATTTCGTTATTACGTATACGGTTCATCAATGTTACGCCGCATATCCGACGTAAAGACCTCATTTGAATCATAATGTAACATTTATAAAATAATGGTGAATAGATAGATAGATAAATTCTTTATTTCACAGAAAATAATACATTTTACAGTACATAGGCGAGCTTAATGTCTAAAAACATTTTCTAACAGCTAACCTTTGGGAGATGTGAGCAGTTATTGTAACGTGCATGACCGCTAATATTTAAGATAAAGAGATTTATTGTGTTAAAGACTTATTACAAAAAAAAAAGAACGATAATAAATCTATAATATAAAATAAATAATGTGAATGTGGGCTAATTTCTTTAGAAATGTGTAATAAAATGCAATCTTCAGCAGTCCACCATATCTCCAGATCTTAGGTTTCTAAAAACTGTGATACATAATAATTGCCGTGCATTAATGTCGCTTTTCGTCAAAAATAGCTCGACCTTTTTAAATAGTATTTGTTTTGTTTTGTTCCCTTTGAATCATAAATGGTTTATGGCAGTAAAGTTAAAAACATATATTATAGGTGGTATAAAGTTCATTGAGTAATATAGTTAAGTATAAATCAAAAAATTCTTATGAAATTGTTTTACAAAAGATGAAAGAAAATTTATAATAATAATTTATTTTAAATAATTAAGGAAAAATAATCACATAATTTTTATTATTGTAACAAAATGACATAACATCCAAAAACCTATATTTGGCAAGTCGCAAGTTTGTAATAAACTTCTTTAGTAATCACTAAATGTCAGCAATCTTATTTAGAACTAAAAAGAATCCACTAAACAGGTGCATGATGCGACGTGTGTTATATGTTGGCTATTAATTGGCGATGCCTGGACGATATTGTCATTCAGGCGTATGAAACTTTGTTCTTTTAACTTAAAGTGTTAGAAAAAATTATCAGAATTATATTTGTGATATGGCATGCATAATAACTGTAAGACAGGTCAGTAGACGTGTAACTTTGATTAACTGATCATCATCATCAGCCTGTGTCTCTTAACTGCTGGATATAGGCCTCCCCCAAAGCTTGCCACTGCACGCGGTCTTTAGGTCATCCGTCCATGATTCGAGGGGGTCGTCCTACTCTCAACGCAGACATCACTCTAGAACCCATTTGCCACATCGGTTCTGCACTGTTTTTTTATTAATTGATAAATAAATAAATATAGCCACATTTCTTTATTAAAACAAATTACGTGTATGCTCATTTTTTTGCGAATAGTACATTAATAGATAGGAATATAAGAATTATGCAATTGTAGCATTTTGCTATTACACGCAATCCCTGGAAGAGTTATAACACAATATTAATTTTAATCCGTAACCCTTTTATAATTCCTGGATATTATAATCTGACAGGTGATTTCCTATCTAAACATTATAAAACAATAAATAAATAAAATTAAATATGGTGTTTTTTATGGAAAATATAAATGTTAGTTGTCTATTTCGTTTAATAGACTAGAGTTTATAAGACTAGAATTTCTGGTGCGGACACAAAAAATATTTAATTTAATTTGTGATATTTCACGAGTTTCTCAAGCTAGAGACATCGACGAGCTTATCACTTGTCATGATGGGTCTAATTTACTTTTAAAACTAATAGGAAACAAAAAAAAAAGTAAAAACATTACATGGCAATGCTGATCCTTTTGTCCAAAAAAATAAATAATTTGTTTCATAATCATAATAACAAAATTAGAATACAGAAGCGGTCTAGTGGTTTTAAGGCTATAGATATTAAGGCGGAGGTTCTGTGTTCGATTCTTAAACGAGAAACATAAATATATATTTACAAATATGATGACTAAATTTTATTCGAAGTTAATTATAGTACATTAAATATAAATTAAAAGCTACCTAAATAATAAAATTAAAAATAAACTATAAATAAAAAATGTCCTCTAGAGACGTCATGATGGGCCTATAGTAAAGTAGGCTAAGTGTGAATCGGCTTCTTTGGTTGTAAGAACGCATTATTGAACATCCTAAAAAGGTGAGTTTGAACCCCGGGATGTACCAATAAGATATACACTTTTCTTACATACATTTGTCATAAATTTACAACACCACTGTTCCCGTGCCTCAGAGAGAATCTTAAGCTTCTTCCGGTTCAACTAATACCAACTTGTGGAATCGTCAATAAATTGTCATAAAAAAATTACATCCGACACTCGCTAACCCGTCTGGCCAGCGTGGCGAGTCTAGACCAAATTCTCAAGAAAAAGGCTTCTGGAAGGCCCATCTCCAATAGTGAAGGTCTAGGACTTTGTATTCTAGGGACTTATAAAATGTAAAAATATATATAAGTATATGAAAATAACAAGCAATGTCAGTTCTATATTTTAAGTGATTTCTTGCGTTAGTCTTTAAATTGCCCTTACCCATAAATATCTTATTATTATGATTAGCAAAACAATCGGTGTACAATATCGGTCAACGGATATCTCGTGGGAGTCGATAGAGCGAGGTGCTCTCATAGGTTCGATTAATGATGACATCATACATAATATTGACACTTTAATGTACAGGCTGTTCTAAATCGTTTAGTGTCATATTTACAACTAGATTTACAAACAGCTTTGCCCGTGAAAATGGCGACACTAAGTTGCGCATTATTTTGATATATTTCCTAAGGTATTTATTTAATTTGCATTGTGTGAAGGGAAAAGAAAAAATCCATAAAATGCTCAAGCCAACTAACGTATTTGAAATGATAAGAATAATAAATATGTTTTTTTATTTATTTATATAAAACTTTATTCTCTGACAACCTTAGGGACAGATAAAACATTCAAAGTGTACGGTAGGTGCAAATAAAAAATAATATATTAAATAACTAAACGAACACATTGTAAGCAACATATATACATACACACAATATAATATATATATCCGTAGCATGCAGGCAATTTTAAAGTGCACGTCGAACAGAGCCTTAACCACATAGACTAATTGTTTTGTTTTTTTTAAATAAAATTATATGTTCATTTATCTAGGAACTTATATTTAAAAAAGATATTGAGCATCCTGTAGATAGGTAGGTACGTAATTACACCAATAATGTTTACACAAGGCTTTATCGTTTGCAATAATAAAAATACCAAAACAATCTTAGCAAACAGTAACATGAGATGCGCCTGCGCACCGGATGAGAGATCGCAACGTGATGAGATCAATAACTTTTTTAAGCCGCACTTACACGTTGCCAGCGATTAGTTTAGTGACGCTCTCCACTCACCGCTTGCTTTCTTATTTTGACACATCCTGCGAAATTCTAGAAGCATAGATAAATCTGTATTCACTCACTTACTGTATTCTTATGTAAACTTTATGAAAGACGTACACTGCTTGTGTTTAATATTAAAATTTGAGTTACCCATGCACTTCTACATGTAGGCATTAGCAATAATCAAATTAATACAATCTTTAAAAATAAATATGTATATACGAAACATTTTGGGAATGGTTAGACCGAAACAGGTAGTAATCCATGTTGATTTGCTGCGCGAAAAAATGCCAGCATTCTTGTCACATACAGCGTTAACCAGACAGCTTAGACAAATAAGACAGTTCTTTAAAGAACTTCTTAGCGCTTAGCCCTCACGGTCCCATAATTTTTTTTGTACATTACATTGTACTGTTTTTCATTCTTAATAAACATTTTACTACTTAAATAAGATCATGGCTCTACATAAGCCGTAAATATTATACTGTAAATGCCTACTATTGCGGAGTTAGTCGTCGGCCTGGCTAGGCGTATGTTCTATCGGGCCGACAGCAGACACTTCAAGCATCTCCAGAATATCGCTTCGTCTTCCATTCTGCCCCCCAAAGAGACTACTTCCTAGATAGTTACCCGCTGAGATCCTGCCGGGGAAAACGGGTCTTGATGACCCCACTGTCTGTAACACTGACTTACCTCCTAACATTGCTCTAACAACTAAATTCCGAAGACGTGTAAATGAAGGACAAATGAGATGATGTTTTTAATAAGTGTCGCCACAATTATTAATGCTTATTGTTCATTATACGTAGGTATGTATTGATTATTTCGTGGAACCTTTTTTTGGTAGTGCCGACTAGGTTTTGAGTTTAGAAGCTTATAAATAATAATAATAGCTCGGTTGTAAGAACGCTTTCCTTCGAATCCTACAAAGGTCGGTTCAAACGCCCGGCATGTACCAATGAGATGTACATTTGGCATAGATTTACAACACCACCGTTCCCGTGCCTCAGAGAGCACGTTAAGCCGCCGGTCCCGGTTCACTAATACCAACTTGTGGAATTATAAAATTGTCAGTAAAAATTGACATTAGATCCTTGCCAACCCGTCTGGCCAGCGTGGCGAGTGTAGGTCAAATTTTCCAGATATATGTTCTGGAAGGCCAATCTCCAACAGTAGAGTTCTGGACACACTGCGTCCTAGTGGTTCTGGGGGCTTTGATGATGTGATGACGACATTGTTTTTTTATTTATCGTTGTACTGAAAAAAAAATGTGACACCGCCCCTACCTGATGGTAAGAAATCTACACGAAGTCCAGAAGCAACTAACACCAGACAGACTCTCTACCATTATGCCATACAATATGCTCTTTTACATTTAGCTTGAAGATATTAAACCTTAAATTTAACGATGCAATAGTTCGTAGATATTTTAACAGGTTCGATTACCGACTAGGAAAAAAAAACAAAAGTGCAACGAAGAGGTTTTAGTTTAGTACAATCGACCCTAACTTTTTTTTTGCCATTCGTAGTTTCGGCCATCCACGCCCACTAAAAAAACACCCTATATTTTAAGTTCTTTATTTTTTTTAATTTTTATGTTAATTTAAATAGAATTTTAAAATAATGCGCAACAAAAAGATGTAGCTATAAAATTTTGACACTTCCCGAAAATGTTTGTTTAAAAAGGATTTAGTCATAAAATACCCTTTTATAGAGGGCGATGCATTCTCGTAGACTCGGCTTTATTAAAACTGTGAAGTTTGTATAATCCTGTAAATTTTGTTATGACCAAACCCATTTAAATGTATATATTCTTACATAGCAAACAAAATATTTAACTGTTTATATTCGTTTTTTTAAACGTAAATTAGTAAAAAATATATGAAAAACAAATTGAAAATATACTCGTACTTATCATCGGCGCTGATTGGTTTAACAATTCTTTTCATTATTCCCGTTCACGTATTAGCGTTCGGCGTAAGTTCTATTTTGAATTATGTAGAAAAAAAACTGCAAACAAGTTTAGGCATAATTAAATACAATAAAAAATATGGAGGATAGGTTTGCCTTTAGTGTGGGATGCCACCTGTGTGGACACCCTGGCGCCTTCCCACTTGTCCTTGACCTCTAAGGACTCAGGCGCTGCTGCATTACAAGCAGAGAACCTCAAGCGGCGGAAATACACTTAGCTTATTGGGAGATGTGTTTTTGCGCCGTTTGGAGTTGAAACTCTCGGGCCGTGGGGACCAAGTGCACACGAAATTTTTAAGGCGTTGTCAAAACAGCTCGTCAACACCTCGGGAGACAAAAGGGCTGGGCAATATTTGGGCCAAAGGATCAGTATTGCCATTCAACGTGGCAATGCTGCCAGTATCCTTGGCACTTTGCCCATTGGCAGCGATTTGGAGCAATTTTTTTATTTATAATAATTTTATTTTGTTTTTTCTTCATTTTAGTTTTTAGTTATATTTTTATTTATTAATTAGGTTTATTTTTATTAATAGTAATTTATGTTTTAAGATGCAAATGTTTAGTTTAATTAATATTTTTTAAAATCATTATCCATTATTTCCTTCGAATAAAAAATAAATTAAATAAAAAACGAAATGTGTTTAAAATTGAAAAAAAGTAAAAATTAAGTTGAGATGTGATAGTACAAAAGTGGCAGCTAGCTTTTACATAAAACTCTGTGAACGTTTGATTCCAGGTCAGGACACAAACAAAAAGTGGATGGCACGATTTTCGCCCTTTGTTATCAAACAAAAAAGATAAAAAAATAATTGAAACATACCGGTCTAGTAAAATAGAACGTCATTTTTCAAAGTTTATTTGTTCAGCAAACTGTTCAATTTTATAACCATCGAAGTTCGAAACATGTGGCCAAATCGGTGCTTTCGATGCTCGATGCAAAAAGAAGTTAATATATTTTTTCTCTTTCCAATCCATCGCTCGATCTCTATCCCATCACACATGTGCTGACCGCGTGTGAACAACGAATAGTATTGTTTTTTATTCCATCATGATTTGGATTCTTGTAAATAATTAATGTATCTAATATATTTCGAATCCCTTGTTCTCATTATTTTAGTAAGCCAGCTGTTTTACCCGGCTTCACTCGTAAAGCTGATCATCATGAGACCCAAGTAACATATTATTAAAATCAGTTAAATGTTGTAGTCACATAATGACGTCATATAGATTACCATGAACCAATACTTCATTTCCGTCCCAGGGTCATCATCACGTTCCCTAAAACACAGAGTCCTAGACCTCCATTGTTGGAGATGGGCCTTCCAGAATACATTTCTAACCAGACGGGTTGGCGAGGACAATTATATTTTTTATTAGTGGAACCGGGACCGACGACTTAAAGTCTAAACTATGACAAATGTACGTAAGATAAGTATTAATCATTGGTACATACTGGTATTTGAACTGCGTACATTAATGGACTTAAAGAAACGCGTTCATTCAACCAAGCTACAGCCGTCCTAGGGTACCAAGGAATATTGCTGTCATATATTTCGGTCCAGTAATATAGCCGTGTAGGACGGACACATACATATTTAAGCTCATCAAATACTTAGAACAAGGAATTGACAAATTTCGGTTCACATAGAAAGTGGCGCCACCTAGTAGACGGTAGGTGGTACTAAATTGAATGTTCATTCATTCATTAATTCAATCATTATGCTCGTTGATTCATTCAATTCATTCAACATGTCGTCCATTGTTGTCGACAAGTGAACTATACAATATTAGTAAAAACCCGCCTATGTATCATATGGTAAACTAGTAACCAAATACACAATATTTAAAAAAAATCGCGCGCAGTTATTTGGTTTCCTATATAGAAGCTATACATATACTTATAGATATGTATGGCTCTTTAAGTATACTATCCACTTGGTTATGCTAGTGTTCGGGTGAACGAGAGTTTTTTTGCGTCAGTAACCACTCTTTTCCCAATGAGTTACTATGGTATGGTTATGGTTATGCGGCGTCACTTTGGCGGACCACATACGTAACGTCGAAATACGAAAAATGGTAGGTATAAAAGAAAGCATAGGCACAAAAATAAGAAAAAGCATGCTACGATGGTTCGGGCATGTTGAAAAGATGAGCGAAGAAATATTGACGAACCAGGTATATAATGCGAAAGTTGTGGGTAAAAGAGGCCCTGGCAGACCAAGACACACGTATCACGATCAAATAAATAAAACACTAGCTGAAGAAGAATTAAAAAGCCTTCGTAACAAAAGGGCATGTATGAAGAGGTTGATGAATGTCGATGAAGCGAAAGAGGTATCTCGTGATCGTGTCAAGTGGCGCTCAATTGTCTCTGCCTACCCCGTAAGGGATCTGGCGTGAAGATATGTATGTATGTATGTAGTTACTATAACTCTTTGGTTCTTACAATACAAAACAAAATACATTCAAATTCGAACGTAATCATAAAACATCGGCAGGTGATCTTTAGCTATAATAATTATGCATAAATTTATTCTAGAGCCAGCGCATTAGTGCTTCTAGCCGTTGATCTGCCAATGGATTCAATCATCTTGATCTTATGCCAGCTCTTAACCCTGTAGTAGTCGCGCGGATGAATCAGGCGTAAGTGGTCGCGCGGTCAACTTGCAGACCTTTACTTAAATATTTTAATTTTAATAAGATCATCATTACTGGTGTTGCTAAAATAACAGAACAGCTGGTCTTGGTCTTGCAATAATTATTATATTAATTATTATATTATCATGTTAACTAAAATGTATTCAAAGGTTGTAAGAAAAAACAAACTAACAAACCGATTTTATTAAACGAACAAACTGCATTATATAAAAAAAAATTAAACTCCTTTTTTAGCCGGGAATTAGACCCGAAGATTTTTACAATAGGATTCGATTCTTACAGTTTCCTTAAGTTTGACGTTTGACATTACTTCCCATAATTTGACCCCTTATAAGCGAGTGTAAAACAGGTATTTTTATATAAAAATAGGCTTGATCATATTTCGTTAGTCAACTCATCACCATTTATTTGGTTAGCGTAGGTATTTTTTTAATATAAAATGTACATTTCATTCGGACTAATAGTTGCCAAATTTAAAGAACACGTTTCATCAATCATGCTAGAATAATCCGCGCGAAGTTTCTAGGGTTAAATGTCATATGGAGTAATAATTCGCAAAATATCGCCCTAAGACATGGAAACAACAATTCTAACTATACAGTGCCTTGCATGCTTTAAATATACAGGCATAAGGTTTAATTTGTTTATAATAATGTATATCTAGCAATGTGTTGTCTGTCTGTATGATCCATTCGTTTTAATGCGTATTGATATTCATTGCCTTCGGACCTCGTCCTGTCCAATTAAAATTATATCGTTTAACGTTGAATTGTGTAGTATTTATATGACCTAGGAATAAAATAAACACGCATAAAAGCATGGTATTAATATTCACTAAATAACTATTTTAATAGACACGAGTAGCCCAATCAGTAAGTATTGTTTCAAGCAGTGTTATTTTTATAGAAATATCACCATGGCAAGCTTACAGTATTAGTTCTCCTTGAAATAAATAAATGGCATTTGAAAACATTGCAAATGGCACATACTGTCAACGAGAACAACAAATAAGTGGTAAGCAGTTTGCCGGGGAAGTACCCACCGTTCGTGCCGATAAACCCGTGTAAAACGTATCCACACGTTTCGGGATCAGATTCGAATTGCCGTCATGCCAAGTCTAGCCGTCATTGTTTTTTTTTTTTTATACTAGCACGACATGTGACCTTGGGCCCACCTGATCGTAAGTGGCGCGCATGGTCCATAAATGTTAGCAACTGGAATCAGACACTTATGCCTGACATCAGTCCCTAACACTATGCCGGCTTGACTAGATGCCTTTTCACACTTCGCTTGAAGGACTCCAGGTTATAGGAAAGTGCGACATTGTGCGACAGATGTATGGAGTCACCAAATTTAGGGGTACGCGAAGGGAAGGTGATTACGGTATGTGGGTGCATATTCTAACTTGTGCCTGTGGTTCGGTTGCGGATTGGAGAGGAAGGAATTAGGTTGTAGAGCTCTTCAGAGCACTCACCATAGTATAGCCGGTAGAACACGATCAGAGAAGCTACATCTCGGCGAAGCTGCAGGGATTCGAGAGTTCCAGATATAGTGGCATCGCCCACAATTCGAACAGCTCGCCTCTGTAGGACATTGAGCGCATCTGTACTTGGCTGAACCATCCTAAAGATGTGAACAGTATTCCACGCATGATGTGATCTGTGCTTTGTACAGTAACAGTCTGATTGAAATCTGAAGAAGTGTTAGTGTTAGGGTCAGTCCCATGTCAGCCATAAGTGTCTGAGTTCTAATATTTACGGATCTTGCGCGCAACACCAAGGCGCAAGATCATATGTGTGTTAGTATAACAAAAAAAAAAAAACAATTAACGAATTAACACTCTCAAGGTCAAACACTATTGATATTCGTAACACAAAGTTGGTATTCGTATAATACCTATAATAAACGTATTTACCATTGTGTCTTTTTTGACAGCGTAGGTATAATGAAACAGACTATGGGCCACTGACAACACTAGAAATTTAAATAATATTTACCAGCTAAAAGATGGTGAATTGTTAGCGTCTTGCTCAGCGGTATCCTTATTCAAAATCGAAGCAAATGGCCCGATATGAAGGGGAGAACAGAAAAAGACATTGGAAAACAAAATATGACATTATAATGTTGTTTTTTGTCATTCCCTTCGCACTATGTCATTCACCCGAGAGGGAGGTGTTTACTGATTCGTCTGCAAGAAATTCGGCCCGAGAGATCAATATTTTTCATTTGTAGTTATTGAAATGTTTAGGTCAATCACAGCTACTAAAGAAGATTTTACATCGTGTCACATGTCGTTATGCGACAGAATCTTATGTCACATCATCAATCACACGTTGAAGACGTGGAATCCTCTTCAAGCATGTTATTCCCTCATTCATAATAACCATCCTTCAAGCGAAGTGTGACAAAGCATTTTGTTAGGCTGGCGTAGTTGTAGAGACTGATGTTAATCGTCAGTGACTTGCGTCTGTTGCTCCTGTTCACGTAATAATAAATAATAAGATTATTTATAGCGAAATGTTTACAAAAGTTTTTTTTTGTGTTGTACTTAACTTTTAGTTTTTATTATGTTAGTTTAAGTTTGGAAGAAGCAGCATCTGTTACAATTATTCACGTTATTTTTTTTTGTGTTGCTTGTTATTTTTATTTTTAAAGAGAGTTACGATACGAAGAAGAAAAAAAGCTTGTAACTAGTAAACTACGTCTGACTGACGCACTTGAATCAGTAATAAGATGGCTATTGAGCTGTAATTACGCAACACGCGCGAGTATTCATTCTGCCTCGCTCGCGTTTCACTGCGATAATTTCTTTAATTTCATTCAAGTTTCTAGTTACCTACATCTTGGGATGTAATTATGGCTGTGACTTTTCGTATAGTCTATCGGTTCTGAATTTTGTAGTGAACAATAAAGCGTGTTCCATATCTTCTTCCTTGGTTTTAATCAAAGGTAAAGATGGCAATATGAGCATTTTTGGGATCAGTAAAACATCGTATGAGCCGAAAATATCGGCCAAAAGTGACGGGTGCAAGACATTCGGGTATATTTTTGGACACCCCTCGATCGACTATCGGATATGAATCGAGAACGAGTTAGATCTGGGAATCTTAATGAAGATTAAGTGAGGAAGTGGGGAATAAGAATTTATTTGGCTGTCTGGTGTGGCTCACATACTTTCCATGACAATTTGTTAAGCCCACTATTTTTACTGTTTAGGTGACTTATTGCGGAGGAATGTCGACTTTGAGTTATTGTAATCTAATAAAGATGCCTAACAGATGGGATGAAATAAATTATACGAGTAACGTAATCTAAATAGAACAGCAAGTTACAGCCTCTCTTTTGTATGATTAATTCAACAAATAACTTGAAGTTACATCAATATTTAACCAATTTATTTATTATTTAGAAAAGCCAGTACTTTAGACATTACAGAGAAAGGTGGTGATAACCTCGAAAACCTGTTAATTACTGACAAGGTGTTCCTGCAAAGAAATAGACCGACAAGCCAGGTGCGGTGGTTCGACCAAATCCGCTCTTAGTAATTAGGAAACATACGACGCAAGAGGAAGGAGAGAAGCTTATCTGCAAATCAGTATAGAACGGTCCAAACTATTTCGATTCGAATGTTACGTATTTAGTGGATAACGCGGAGAATCAACGATCAAAATCACTCTCTTCCATTTTCCTAGAACTAGTGCTTGAGTATTTTGGAAATATAGCTAGAAAAAGATTTAGCAATCTCAAATTGCTGGACATCATGGGTAAAGTTGAAGGTAAGAGACCCCAAAGCCAAAGCGCGATACCCTAGTCCACACTCAAGACCCATAGTCAAAAACAAAATATATTTTTTATAACTTAAATTTGAATTGAGCAAAGTGGTCCACGGAGTAAGTTGTTAGCAGAATACCAGAAGCTTCACAGGTTCAAGATGCTTTAATGAATAGACTCGGATGGCAAAGCATCCTCCGGGACAAGTGATCCGTGGAGGGGTGGCCACGATCGTCAGCAATGAACACTCAAAGGAATGTCTTAGAAAAGCATAGGCAAGCACACTTCATTAATCAGTATAGAACGATTTAAACTATTTTAATTAAAGTTTACGTTTTTTGTGGACAGCGCGCAAAATTAACGTATCGATACTCAAGAAGCTCAAAATCTCTACAGGCTCTGTCCCAGCCCTTAACGAATGCTTACATATATTGGTCATATTGCACAAAAAAGATCTGGTAATCTGGAGTTGCTAGTCATAACGGGTAAAGTTGAAGGTTGCCGAATTCAGATACGCTAGTCTGAACAGATCTGCATCACACTCAAGACCCAAGTACACGATGCCAGCATCGTTCAGGGCCAAGTCATCCGAAGAAGAAAATCATAAGCAAGCACACGTCTTCATTGATCAGTATAGAACGGTCCAAACTATTTTGATCTGAACGACAGGCGTCCACGTTCACATTCATACATTTGGTTGGTGTCTAAATATATTCAACAAATAACTCGTACATCATTACTGCGACACCTGTTGGATTCTCCATCAAAAGTTATAGCATACTATCTACATATTATCGTATATACATCGCTTATTTCAACGTCTATTCTTGGAGCTATCGGATTCGATTCGATTTTGATTTTGTATTGAGGTTCAATCGGGGAAACGTAGTTCTACAGTGGAGACAATGCACTGGACGACGCAGATTAAGATGACCCCTAGCCAGATAGACAGATGTAGTAAAGAAGGTCACTACAAAAAGGATGAAGATTTCAAAAGACCGTTTTCAGTGGCGAACTTTGGGTGAAGCCTATAATCTAGCAATGAAGAGACACAGAGAGGATAATGATTGAGATTCATTAGATTTTTAGGTAATCGACGAGCTTGCCACTAAAGATATTATTGTGTAATTGCTACTTAGTAGCACGTGTGTCAAAGTGTTGTTAGTAAGTACTCCGTTTTCAAATTTAAAACAGCTTATAGAAAATCTTATAAAAAAATAAAGTTAGCTAATAGAAAGAAACATACATCTAATAAACATAAATATGATGCCGTTATGAGTCCGGTTATTAACCAATATTCTAAATAAAAAAAAAAATACATTCTGGGTGAAATACCTTTTGCTTTTGCACTTTTCAAAACCGTGTGTATTTTTAGTATGAATGTTTATCTTAACTGCGTAAATACTTTTGAATATTGAAACTCATCCTTGGTATTGGATGACCAAAGCGTACATAAGTCTATGCTACATCCATATTTTTTAGTGTTTTTTTAATATCCCATAGTTAGGTGATTATTCTTTCATCTGTTACATTATTTTCGAATGCAGAGTTCATCAGTAGTTTAATGTGACATCGCTTTATATATTGTAACATAGTATTTATAGCTACTGGGAGGGTGACTATATTTATTATATCTGCTATATCAATATCTATACTAGTGTTGTAACTGTGGAAGAAGCTTTGTCTGTTTGCCTCGACTATGTATATCTTTATTACCCAACAGTTTTTGACCAATTTTCGCAAAATTATTTACTACGAATTGTGACCTCGTTGTCTTATAACTGTCTGTCTTTTTATTTACCTTCACACCTATTACTGAAGATGAACCTATTACATGTGATCCTACGGTCACTTGAAGGATTTTTTCACGGGCAGGTTTAACAAAAGAAAATAAAGTTCCTATTTTTAAGAACTATATGTCATTATTATATGTTTTGTACATTATTTTAATGACAAAATATATTAAAGCAAAGACAAAAATAATATTTTAAGTTCAATACTATAATTATTATCAGATTAGTCTAATCAATAATTGAAATTATGTATTTGTTTCATTTGTAAATCTATAGCTGAGTTTTCCTTGCAGATTTCATTCTCAGTCAGATTAAACATTAACAGGTCACTGGAATCTACATAGCTGCTCGTCTGCTAACATCTTACTTTTTGGCCCACTTCGCTGCTTAGTCTTCCTCTAGCAGAAGTATAATCATTCAAAATAATTTCAATAATGTCATGTCTTAAATGCCTGTAATAGGTTTGCGTGAATATAGATATTTTGACTTGACTTGAAAATGTAATATCTATGCATAAAAAGTTAGAGAAAAATATTTGAACATAGATAATAATATAAAAAATGTGTCATTAATACAACCAGGTATCAATAATAAAATTCTAAATAATAAATAAGACTTAGAATCAACAAATAAAACTGAGTAATATTAATTGACAGTGTAAACTTCAATTAAAAGCCCCTCGAAAGGTTATAGACATCGCTATTTAATCCTATCATTTTCAAATTATCGATTCTAACCTAGCCATTAGATTCTATTACAAGTTACAACCCCAATCGTGTGTTGGGTCATAAAAATAATAATTGAAAAAGACAACACGAATGGATAGACCAAACGCAAGGACATGGCATAACGATCGTTTTCAAAATTATGGCCCCTTTACAATCTTTCCCAATATATTGATTGTTTTAAATAGAACCTTTGTAACAAACGACTATAACGACGAAGGAAATAAAATACATGATTAAGATATATAATGTTAATCGGATCAGAAGGCATTTGAAGACAACCAATTTTGTTAGAACGTTTAAAAAAAACACCTATAAATGAAGTCGTGTTTACACCTGTCGCTTAATGCGATTGATGCACGCGAACCGATGCTCGGGAATCAATTGAACGATCCCTTCTATCGATACAATTAAAATAGAATACTCAATTGATTACTGCAGCAATTCATTTTTCCTTTGTTGTACCGAGTTAATTGATAACGAACAAAACATAATTAAATAAACAAAAATGTATGCAAAAATGGAATCATAAAAACCTCTAATACCAAGGATGTAACGATAAAAACATCAAACACCGCAAAGAATTTAACAAAAACCCATCAATCAAAAAGCACGAGGAAAATAATCGAATACCAAAGCTGAATGCAATTCAAAGGGCACAAACGAAGAACCGCAACATTTTAGAAAGCACAATAAAACACCGAAAGATATTAATATCGGGTGGAAAGTTCACGTCGATAACGGATCTATCGTGGAAACAAAAGGCGGTGTAAAAAGACGAATCAAAACAAAAGAGAAACGACTAGAAGGCGTGCTGCCATCAATGTCGATTTGGAATTCGAATGCTTGCCATTTTCGTTGATTATTTTTACATTAATAAATACCGTAAACAACGAACATGCTATTGTAATCATTCCTAGATGTACAAGTAAGGGAATATCGATTTGTAATATCAATAAACTTAATTAGGTTAGTCGCGCAAGAAACTAAAACGACAAAGCATCGAGGGAAAGGCACTAGCAAACTTTTCTGTCACGAACCCTGTTCGATGCACGATAGATTTTTATTACCGATTTTATATTCTTTCGTTTCGTGTGTTTAAAGTTTTATACGCGTGAGGGTTGTAGTGAGTTTTTTCTTAGTTTTTATGACAGTGATAAAAATGTTTGCGGTGTGTCGCTTTCAATTCGAGCACCTGTCGTTGCGGTATTTTATTATGCGATAACTTTAGACATCGATCATAATTTAATCTTTACAATTTTAAAGCTGCATTCGGTTTAATATTCTACCGTTAATCTGGAATATTAATTAGTTTAACTAATATTAATTATCCCTAAAGCGTTATCTTATCGAATCGATCTGTAATACCTAAAAAATATGTCATGCACGAAAGCATTTACAATTCAAATTCTAAACCAATTGTCAAGGATTTATGCACCAGTTGGAGACTTTGGAGTTGTTTAAAAATAAAGTTGTTACAATTGTTGTCGATGGGGTGAAGTCGGAGAACTGACGACGCGCACGCAACGACTTCCGATTCCGATCTTATCGAATATCGAACGACGCAACGGCGCCTGCCTGACAATTACGACCCACCAAAATGCTAAATTACTCACCCTTTGTCTCAACTAACACATTTATAATACAGATACCTGAGCGAATAACAAATACGTTAAGGACCAGATCCATCTACATGTAATGAGAAGCTTTGACCTATGAGTAGAAAGAAATAATAATACAAAAAAAAACAATAATCTAATCTAAATAACCAAGACAAAACATGAAGATAATAAAAACACAAAAATAAATGAGCCATGGCCACGCTACAGTTCTTTACAAATCAGCCAGTTAACAGAGCACTAAAATTAACATGACCAAAATTAAAATAGTAACCGTTTCTAGTGTCAATGTGCTAATAAGGTACCCTATAATATGACCCTCCCCTTTCTTACCTTATCGCACTTCCATCTGGCCTCCCCTAACCGACAGAATGAATATTAACTAATATTACAGTGACTATACATTATTGAAGACAATTAATTGTATGTACGGCTCAAATGTAAATGAAACAGCAGATGTATCTGCACCTCTAGATATGTATAAGATAGATTAATTTTGATCAGCAATTTGAGAAATATAAAAGTTCAACCGAATGGGATTATACGTACTGTAAATTCAAAATCGACTGGATGAAGTTGGTTCCTTTAGAATTGATTTAGTGTCACAATCCAATGAATGCATCGATTACTATATAGGCGAGGGGCCAGTAGTTTCGTGCTGCCGTGTAATCCGGTTTGCATATCGCCTCTACAGCCGCACGAAAGTCCCGCACTTATCATGTTTATTGATTGACACGGCCGTAATTCACCGTTTCACCCCCACATTAAATTTACAAGTCTAGCGGTTTACAGCTCTTTGTTTAGGTGGCGATAAGTTTGTTTTCGACCATTGAATAACTTGATTTTTCCAACATCGCCATATACCTTCTACACCACACCAGCCCTCATTCCAATGTATTTCTTTTCTACGAACGTTTCTGCATAACCAAATTAGTTTTGACACGAAACGCGAAGTGGCTGATTGTCTGACTACAAACTTACAAAAGAATCGATCGGAACTTCCCCTTTCAATACATCTTTTTCTGTTTCAGGGCGAACATTCGGGGCGCAACACAATAAGAAACATCGAAATTTAACAAAGAAAAAACTTGGTTACGACACGCGACGGTGTTCGAGAATTAGATTTGAAGAAAATAGCAATCGATAGTTCTATTGAAGACATTGAAAATGGGCATATTTAAGCTGAGACACTTATGTTTTTGATGGTCGAATCAGTATGTGGGGAAGCTAACGGGCATCGCAGATATCCGGATGCACCCCACGGGCGCGGCCAGTCTGCCCGCCGCACCGGAGGCGGAGGTGCAAGCTATGCACTCGATGGACTGGCTCTTCAAGAAGGAGAGGATATACCTACTCGCCCAGTTCTGGCAACAGGTAAATATTATTCTTTAGGTCATCTATTTATCTGTTTGTGGTTTAATCAATTATTCATAGATTTTGTAGGAATCCTAATTGAAGGAAATAGTTCCTTTGATTGTTGTAGGTTATTTTTACGATAACATCAGCATAAATGAAGGTAAGCATAACGATTTCGCAAACAACAATTAACCCCCCGAACCTTTGCCCGACCCTCGCTGGAGAAACAATCAGCACTCGAACCAATTTCCTACACTGATAAATCGCGACCCTGCTCCGATATAAACAATTACAGAACTATTGTTCGTATGCAAATGGCAGAGATCTGATTCTAAAGCGATCGGTAATCGCTCTAATCAGACCGAATATCTCATTGTTCTGGTTGCGACACACAGGCGATGAGCTCGACGGGTACAGAGTTATTATTGTTTCTGTCGATAGTGATAAGTGCCTCGAAAGAGCTGCGGAAGTTAAACGTGTAGAAACTTAGTAGAGGAAAATAGAAGAGATATTTAAATCAACTTTATAGGCTGACAAATGGATATTGCTTCAGCTATAGGTGGCTGCAATTAGTTAACCAAAGATAAGTGCGGAACAAAACACATTAGCAATATTTCATTGTGCGTGACAATAGCCAAACTCCTAATGCGCGTCTGGATTGCAGCTTCAGAAATAAACTATTCGATATTACACTTGTACACACAGTTAATACCAAGTCTACAGTTAGTACGATAATGATTCTTGATCTATGATCTAGACCTGACGTCGATTTCTAGTGTCATAAGTCATTAGCAAAGACTCTAAGCCAATTATCGCCGAGTTAATGATTCATGGGTAATGCTATTGATGCCAGATACATTAATAGCTGACAAACTAAAGCTTCCTAATCCAAATTGAAAATAGAATCGGATTTGTATGGATTACATTGGATATATGAATATATTACTTATGACCAATATAAAATTGAAGTGCTGTATTGAAATACACCATCAGTACAAATAGTTTTGTAAAAGTACGAGTACAAACATTACTTAGAAGATCATTGAAGCGAGATGAATAAAGGCAGTTATAATGCAGCAATGTAAAATCAAAGTATTAAACTTAAACAATAAATATTCATTGTTAGTAAAGGAGCAGAAAGCAGTAGCCGATTAGTTGGTATGATATGAAGACAAGTACGTGGTCATTTGAATGCAAAATCCCGATAGTATTGTTAATATAGCCCGCAATGCACCGACTAAGAAAACATTGATTAAAAAGCAAATTTACATGAGAAATTTACATATGCCGTGCTCGTAGCTTTATCGATTTGAAGTAGCGAATAAGGTTTATAATATTATTTTGTTAATGCTAATCCTTTGACTATAAAAATACGCACAATAAGACCTGTTGTATTTTCTATATTTTTGTCACTCGGTACAACTATTTTATAGTCTCATTCCATTGATAATATTTAATCGAATTAATTATAATATGATCTTCATTCTTTACCTCTTTAATTTTGTGCACATCTTGTTTCATCAAGTACATATTTAAAGTATATTAAAGTTGATAACAATCTATAATCTCATACAACATCAAAACCAATAGCAATAAATGCTCTATTAGCCACCCAACTTGAAGAATTCACCGTATTTTACAACCAAGTCGGGTGTTCTCAAAGCCACGCTCATAAAAAGTTACAATTATCTTCAATAAACGAACCAACTTGGAATCCTTTCATGGGGACGCTCATCCATACCATGCCATTATTGTTTATTTATTAAAAATATTAATCGTTATTGTTTTGCCTCTGAGCAGATTACTCGGTCATTATATTCTTGAAGATTATATTAAGCAATAAGAAGCACCACTTATTAACCCATTCACGTCAATTCAAATATAATTAAATACTATTTTCCTATCCATACTAATATTACAAATATGAAAGAAGATCAATGTTTTCATGCCTATACTGAGCCGATTTTCGGCAGAGATGTTCGTTGGAAACTAGTGATAGATAAATGCTATGATCGGAATACCATAAGTGACCCCACGGCCATTTGGACTTTGTTTGTCTTAGTTAAAGGACTGGAGCGATTTTTTATAAACCTTTGTAGAGATGTTTTATTAAACCGAGGGGTATATAATGCTCCATCTGAGTACGACACATCCTATAGTCAAGGATTTTTTTTCGTACTGCTAAATTACACGTGTAAACGTAAAATAATTGATGTGTTGAATTTGGAGTCATTGATTCCAAATAAACATTAAAGATCTGTATCGGTATTTGGCAAAAAGAGAGCAAATTTCCCTACGGCTAAAGAATGTATCCCATCGGTTCCCACAACCTTGATGTTGGGTAGGGCCCGAAGAATGTGTCCTGTGCCCAGGAGTCAATAAAAAACCGCGCGCTTTCCCATGAGTGAAGTGATAATTTGGCCCTCGAATCACCGCTTAAACGACCTTCCTAGGCTCTTCAACCTAACAGCTATAATATTGATAACATATTTAAAATTCCAGTGCAATTCAGTCCAGATAAGTGTACATTATCAAGTATGATATACTTGTATATCGAATTATACTTATTCAGCATACAATAAATACTGCTTTTTGCGGAACATCTGCGGAATTCCTTGTTCGGGTTGTAGGATTTACCAATACTAGAAGATAGTTTATGTCATTTTGTAATCAGCGTTTATTTCTTGGAATAAAGTTTTTTTAATTTTAAATAATAAATATAAATCGTTAATTGATCCAATTAACTTAAAGCTATTACCTATTTTTTTTATGCTCAGTGACCTGCTCTGGTGGCAACCGTGCCGTAGGTCGTAGCATACCATTTGTTTGTCCGGTCGACAGCAAATACATATTATTTTATTATTGAACAACAGCACAAACAAATACCAAACAAAATTGTTCTGTGTTCTGAAGGTATGAGTGTATTTTTATTTGTATGTGTATGTGTGTCTATATCAGCGTGCGTCCGCGAAGAGGCCAAACTACCTAACGACAGCTACCGGTCTTCAGTTTCCGTATAATCCCTCTGACTGAGCCATTTTTTGAACCTAGTGAAGAGTTTTTTATGTAATAATGTTTCTATCTTGTCACCTCCTATTTACTATTTAAATGTCCAAAATTTCGTAGCTGCCAATTACTAGTCTTTAATACCATACACTTTCCCGAACTCCGTCTGGTCAGCGAGGCGAGAGGCCAAATTCTTTAGAAATATGTTCAGAAAAGCCCATATTATATTCTAGGTGCTGTGGTGATGATAAGAATTGGTAACCAAACTCTTCAATAGCAGCTGCAGTTACAATTAAGAATAATTATATCTTTTAATCCTCGCCAAGCCGTCTGGCCAGCGTGGCGAGTGTAGGCCAAATTCTCCAGTTCTGGAAGGCCCATCTCCAGCAGTGGAGGTCTAGGACGCTGTGTTCTAGGGGCTGTAATAAAATAAAATAATATCTTTTAAACATCTTGAAAAGTTTAAAATTCTTCTCAACTTTAGTCCATGATGGTATCCAACAAAAAGCATCGAACCTGTATTTAAAAATCGATTGCAACCAAAAAATTGTCACTGACAAATGATTCGAACGCTTTGCGGTTGAAATTACGAATTCAAATCTTCGAATTTGGAACAAAAACCGCTATTAAGTGTTGTTGTTTCCTTTTTTCGGCTGTCAATGATTTCCGAGGCTAATCGAGTTTTTTGTCGATGACTTTGGCTGTTAATCGATGGATCGTCCGACTAATTCGATTTGGACCACTCCTTCCTCAGAATCTGTGGGCGGGTCCGATCGATCTACTTGTTCGATCGATTATCTTTCCTAATGACTTGCTGAGGGAAGTGGATAATGAAATCTAACGACCAAATTCATTCTCTGGTTTTGCTTGTTTTGCTATATTCGTAACATAAGCTCTGATCCGTGGTGGTTTCTCAACCACTTGCGATCTTTCAATATAAAAAACTACGAGCAGTTTGTTTTCCCACTTTCATAACGACGATTGAGATTTGTGTTCTTGAAGCTCAAACTTTAGATTGTCGTAATAGTGGACGCGGGAAATGATTAGAGAATAGATATTAGGCGGACCTAATATCTATTCCGCTAGACATTCTATGACGGTCAAACCTTCGGGACAACGAGAGCAGTAAGTACATAAGGTAGGTGCAATACTAAATAAACTTGAAGAGTTTTAATGCAGATAACATATACATACTTATTAATAATTACATACTAATACATACATATAACCTACATATATAAAATATTAACAATATAATATATACGAGTACACAATACTATACCTACTAATGATAAATCACAGTCTTATTAATATTTAGATAAAAGGTGACAGCTCCGAAAACAGCCAGAGAAGTAAGACCACAAATATATTGTCATTTAGATCATAATTGCTTAGAGTTAGGATAAGTTTAAGGTAAATAAAAAAATCAGTGATAGTGATTTTTTTACTGTCAGTGTTGCCAGGTTTTAATTGTTATTATATAGGTATCGTTTTTGACTATATCACTATTATTTATTTATTATGCAAATTCTATGTTTAATTTTGAAGAGGAAACTTTGCTTGATTTTGTAATTTTTGATTTAAGATCTGTATATTTTCTAAATAATAAAATAAATAATGTATTTAACACGGCCAATTTTTCGTTTTGATTTTGTGTGGATCTTTTTTATCCACCCGAGTTATGTGAGCGAACTTATTTCCGCATAGTGGGACGCAAGCATCAATGCATGATGACGTGTATAATATTTTTTGGTGGATAATCATCCTAAGACTGAGATCATCGGGATAATTTAATAAAAAAAAGACACTTAAGTCAAATCGATTGGTGTGTGATGAGTGGCCGCACGAATCCATGCCGGTACTATCAAATCATCAGGCCCTGATGGTTTTTTAATGATATTTTTCACAATCGGCCCGATCGTCATTCGGTTTGGTTATTAGCTATAGACTGCTCGCCGCAGATTACCGTCTCAAACTACGAATGTTTGTGTGATCACGAACCATTTAAAGACCAAGTCTGTTGTAATAACTACTTAGATAAAACATATTTTAGATAGTTTAGCCGTTTGCTGTAGTAACTGAAATACAAGCGCCAAAAAGTTTTTAAAAGACAACACCACGTCGTGTCGTCTCGCCAAAAGAAACAGTATTGCAATTCAGCGGGGATTCCACGCGAACGGTACTTATATCCGTACCCGTAATATTAATTATATTTTACATTTTGTAAATTATTTTTCGAAAAAATATTTACAACATATAAAATAAAATTAATATTAAGGATAGGGATATAAGTCCCGTCCGCGTGGAATGGTGGCAAGAACGCTGGCTGCATTTCCCCGCTGAATTGCAATACTGATTCTCTGGGCGAAGAAAGAGCCAGCCCTCTTGTCACCGGAGGAGACAACAAGACGCGGTGTTATGTCTTTTAAAAACTTGTTTGCGCTTGGACTCCATGGGCCCAGAGTTTTTACAGCAAACGGCACAAATATGTAATCTTTTAATATACCTACATACTTGCGCCGCTTGCTGGACTCCGCATTTTCCGCCGCGGCTCCCGCTTTATGCGCTGTCCCCCTGAGATGCGACGCGGCGTGGGTGTCGACGCACGTGGCGTCCCACACCAGAGCACGTCCCCGTTCCCAGGGGACCAACGTCATACCATCGGGTCTCTTGCCATCATCTCGGATAACTCCAACAGGCTCCAGAAGAGCTGGAACCTCGATGGTGGCTAGAGCCCTTTTAATAGTCTATATCATATATTTTTCGAATATATGATATAATATTCTATATACAAATATGTAGTTTATATTTATTTTAATTTTTACTTTTAAGTAGTTTTAATTATTTATACTTTTTAATCCTGTATATATATAAGAAAATATATATAAGGATTTGTATCCTCTTTTGAACTTTTGGTAGATAGTATAGTCAGGCCCTGCTTTCCTAGTTCCAGCCATATAACTAAATGATAATGCCCTTGAAAGAATAATAATAAATGAAAAATTATGCATATATACAAATACTATTTATATTTTTCCAATATTAATAAAAGTCCCCTGTTAGCGTCATAATTTATCCTAATATACCCAGTAGCTCTATTCTGTTACTTAAACGCCAACGTTATATCATGGAATCCGCTATATCACGCTATTAAAGTTGATATTTGCACGTCCATTGTCAAGGTGGAGCGTTTATAGAGTTGAGAATTGAATAATATATCGTAATTATGACGCAACCTCAGACATAAATAACGAAATCCACTAATAACTGTTTGCGACTAAGTAACAGAATAATGCTACTGGGCCTCCAATATTTATGACAGCCCTGTATATAGTTTTGTTGTAGAGATAACTATTATTAAAGATTTAATCTTATTTTTTTATTACTTAAAAATATTAATCAATTAAAATATTATATTAAATATTGTTTTAAAGCGAACATTTTAGATGTACTAAATACTTTTTTAAAATATTAAATATATATATATGTGCTAAGTACACTCATAAGTCAATTTAACTCAATCGCATTTGACATTATTATTATATTTTATAGTATTGTTTTTTGCTATTTGTAAAAGTATCATCACGACTGTTTCCCTTTCAGGATGGTCAGAAACCACGCTTATAAAGAAGCGGATTCACATTTAGCCAACTTAGGCCAATCATGACAAGTGGCAAGCTCATCGATGTCTCTAGCGTACCAAACTCGTTAATATCACAAATAAATTATATATTAATTAAATTTATTTATTTAAATTAATAAACATTATTGTGTCCCGACCAGGAATCGAACTCGGTTTCTCTATACTTTTGCTATTTGATATGTATGAGAACTGAATTAGATTTTGACGTAGAAATTAATTTGTGATATATAGCTTTAATTTAAAAAATCATGTAACCAATTAGAAAACTATGTCTAACTGACGCATTTGAATCAATCGGTTCCTCTTTTTGTAGTGTACAATATATCGCGTGCCGTACCTTCCTTCACCTTTTGTTTTAATCAAAGGCCACCAATGACGACCACGAATCGTATTAAAGAGGTACTAACTTGTCAAAAAAAAAAAAAAAATTGTCTATTTCAAACCTGCAGATAACAATAAACATTTCATTTTTTGTCTGACATTTACGAAACAAAAAAGGCTATTTGTTACATAAAGTAGTAATAAAAAAATAAGCTGCAAGTAAGTCAAGGTTCGCAAATATGTCATTAAATATCAAACTTCGTACATATAACGAAGGTAATTGCTATTGACGTGACGCGTTCATTAGCGATTTGACGCCATTGTATGTAACACACATTGTTGTCGATTTATAATACTTTACCAACTTTTTTTACAATTTTGTCGTCTGTTATACTATAAACTTATGTTTATATTACTGTTTGTTGGCAGAGGTCAACTTGTTATTATTTTTATTATTATTTATTTTTAAATGCAAATAATATCAAAAAATTACAATAAACATAGTTTATTTTTTTTGTCTAATTGTAAACGTTATATATACGTTTTTAGGATTATAGAAATTTAAAATTAAATAAAATTAATTCTAAATTACGTTTGGTTCTTTAAAAAATCTTACATTTATTGATTAAAATGAATGCCTAATTGAGCATGATGAAGTGAAGCAGTGGGCCAGACACATCTGCTGTAGAACCAAAGAACGATGGGTAAAACGGGATCTAGGGTAGTGACCACGTATGGAAATGTGCAGAATGGGACGACCGTCCCGCTAAATGGACGAATTGCCTAAGAAAATCGGGTTAAGTGGTGAGCCTTGGATGAGGCCTACATCTAGCAGTGGGAAGATTATGATTGGCAAGGGACAATTAATTACCATTTCTGTGTCATAAACATTGAATAGAAAATTTGTTTTAATTGATAAAAAATCCCTTAAGAGTAAAAATATTATTGTTACCTGACTGTACTTTAAGGATCGCTCAAGTTCGCTGATGAATCGATTGTCAAATTCATTCGATTTGAATTAAGAACAAGAACATTAAAGCGGTGGCCGCGTGCATGTTTAAGAAAAAAACGTTTAATTATTAATCGATATCGATAATATTGAGAACAGTTACAAATACGACGGTGTCGAGTTGAGATTTATCGAGACATTATGCTAAACGGCACTAAAACCGATGTCGCACATGTTTTAAAATATTAATTAGAGACAAGTTTATGCCGAACGTATGTGGCATTAAATCGATTAAGTACTTTGAAAGTTTAGTATTTTTGGCCGAATTACTTACTATTCTTAGTAAATTATCTTTAAAATTAACAATTTTAAAATTATTATAATTTTTAAAATTAACAAAAATAACAATTTTAAAGATATTTTTTTTAACGACGCCACAAGTTGGTATTAGTGAAACCGAGACTGAAATGGTGGTGTTGCAAATCTATATATATATAATTTTTCGAATAATATTTAGTTTTTGTATACTTATAGAAAATTTTATAATATTATTATTATTTATAGGCTATAAAGGCTACTGTGGTAATGTGGTGGTCGCCTACAATAGGTGCAACATCTAACTTCTGATTTAGTGTTAAGTACAAATAAGTGTGTGATGTTAGCACTGATGGCTATCCTATTATAAATAAATAAAATTATACAAACGTTAGAAAAGTGTATTTCTCATTGGTACTTGCCAGGGTTAGAACCGTGGCCATTTTTGTGGTGTTTAAAATAAAGAGCGTTCTTATAATATATTATATATATTTACCACATTTATTATACGTGTATATAAAAGCAAACTTGAAATATTGGTAGGGAACATAACTGAGAGGGAAATAAAAGAGGACATCAGTAAAGAACGGTCATATAAGGGAGGAGAAAAAAAAAATATGTAGGTCCTCCACGTCTAATCGACATACGCAAATGTCGCTATGAACAATATGAAGCATAGCGATATGGTATAAGTTATTTGTAGAATAACTTTAACTGACGTAGAAAGGTTTTATTTCCCTCTAATGAAATATTGTAGTTTTTTTTATTATTATAACAAAAAAATATATTTTAACTTAACGTTACCTACCTTAAAAGACGAATTAGAAAAGCGAACACCGTCTTTGAAAAGAAAAAAGGTTTAATTAATAGAACAGCAATTTTGAGATCACCATATTTTTGATTTCGCTTGGAAATCTCAATCTGTACACTTAAAAGCTGCTCACTTCGGCAATATAACCAAAATATAATAAATTTCGCAATAAAAATACAAGTTTTATATGCAACTGAAAGTTCTATTTGGTACCGTCTATCATCTATCGCGCCATCTATCGTGATAAAAAGTTAGTGATACACCCCCATTGATATGCCTTATCTCATTTTAATTAATATGATAGCTATATGATACCTACTATATGTATGTTTTATTTATTTAATACGTAATTTACTGTATTAATGATTTGCAACAGTGCTGTTCATAAATCATATCGATGCGCAAATTATAGAAGCCAAAGGTTAATCACTTGAGTTTTCAACGTTTGAAAAAACAAGTTTTTATATAAATTCAATATTTCTAACAAATATGAATGATCACTGACCTTAAGTTTGTTAATTTGTTGGCGAAGCGGTGTTAATTTCGACAGTTTGTAATTAACTTGATTAATTTGCTAATACTAATTGACATTGCATAAAATATGTAGGAAAATATACGTTTCAGGGACTTCTTTAAAGCACTTTAATAGACGTTACACTTTAACAACGCAAAGGTTCTCGAAAAGCGGATTCACATTTAGCTAACTTTACTATAGACCCTCAAACCGTAGACTTACAACTGATTTGACACTACTGTACAATAGTTGTCCAAAGTTGTACAATAGTTGTAATACTGTACTTAGTTGTCCAAACCTGACAGAAGGTATTTATTATAATGCGCCCTCAAGACAGACTCGCTCCTGCGATCTCTTCTATGTCTGCCGCGTACGTACAATATCTGGCATGCGCACACCTGTACGTCGGATATGCGATACGTACAACAGGCGTTTATCGGGCGTGGATATATGCAGTAACTCCCGCGCCGCCTTCGAAGCCAAAATCAAGAAGCTGCTTTCTTCGGTTTAGCTCGCAAAGTGTGGGCAGTTTGCTTCGGAGTTCGCCTAACAGTTTTAATGCATTCAAATACATACAATGCAGTTGTTTTCCTTTATACCTGGCCAAGGTGACATTTTACGAATTTTGTATCGTACAAAGAGTGAACTATTAATCACAATGAGAAATATTCTGGTGGCGGTTATAATTTTAATTGCTTCTACTCTGTTGCTATCTTCTATGTTCTTATGTTGCCTGTCTCTTCGAATAAATAAAATAAACTGACAAGCGGCAAGCTCGTCGATGTCTCTAACGTACCTAATTCAAAAACATCACAAATAAATTAATATTATTATTGTGTTTTGATGAGAAATCGAACCCGGTATCTATGTTTCTAAACCCGCTAGAACACGTGAGGCAGTGAATTCCTTTACTGTCAGTTTTAGCGTTAGAAATGCCCGAGCTTATCAAAATTACAATATATAAGAATAACAACGCTCATAGCGGTTGACATAAACAGTATCCTTAAAGGGTTCCTTTACTAATAAACATAATCTGGCTACATACATATCAATATTGGTAAAGAAACATATCGATATAATTATAGCAATATGCATTAATTGTTAAGAATAAATAAATATAATTTATCGATATGATCGACTTTTCGAATCACTATCCCGCTCAAAGCTCAGTCAAATTAAATAGGGCGACCGCGCCGTAACTTGTTCCTAATTCAAATTCAAATATCGACGGGCTAATCTTCCAAAGTTCCACTGACATTTTGAATTTTGAAATCTGCAATTGCAAAGTTCACCGGTAGCCAATCAGAAGTGAGTTGCGAACAACACAATGTACAAGGAAAATGTCATTCAACTTGTTCTTTAGAGACTGATCGCTATCGAACTGTGAAATGCTTTAATATGGTACGGTCAGCAATAATAAAATTATATTCGATATTTTTTTATCGTAACCCTTAATTGTAGTGGTGGGTCTATTAGATGTTTAAACGATTTACTCGTAATTTGGATCCTCGATTAAATACTAATATAATTATATTAGTTTTAAGAGGTATCTAGACCCACTACTAAGTCAGTGCATCGTCAAATGAACCTATGGCTCCAGTAAGAAAAAGGTCAAGATCTAAATCTACGACTAATTTTTGAAACGTGTGCAGAAGTCGCAGCCGGCATTCCTATCTCGCTTTTAGATACCATCCAATAGTTGATTGAATCGTACATATATAAAACTTTATAACAAGAGACGTGCTTAATGCCGCTAATTCTCTAGCAACCAAACTTTGGGACAATGAAACCATTTGTGTTATAAATACGATTTCTTCTTGGCTTATCCTAAGTTTAATAATCGCATAGTAATAGATCCAAGACTACAGATACGCCTTTTTTTTGTTAGTAGAATGGTGGATGGTGAGCGTATAATCGCCTAATAAAATTAAATGGGAGGTCACAAGCCCGAGACACCATTCTTCTCATCTCTTACATACACACGATGGACCCGGCACCTGCACGGTGAATCTATGGAATGCTTAGAAATTTGTTTTCTTAACATGGACCCACCGCCAAAGGAGTGTTACTAATTTTCACCGCTATAGTTAAGGGTTATAAAACTATACATCGTCAGGCGAAATTCAGACAACAAAAATAACGTCACATTTGTTTTGCAGACCATACTATAGGTATAATTAACTAAGAAAAGCGACACCTAATAAAGCCTAATTAGATAACAGTGAGCATATAAATTGCTTTTCTTGGCTCTGAATTTTCTTCGTCCATGTATGCCTGTTTTGTATGCAGACCGTACCGAGGCGTAAGTAAAATCGCCTATTGTTTGAAGCGATACTCATCGGCGAATGGCTGAAATAGCTCGCACGTTTATTTCTTAGCAAAACGTAGGTTTTTTTATCTCATGAAGGTTGGTTTTGGTTAAATAGTAGATACATGTAAATAGGGACACTCTTACATCTGTAATACGCTGAACATCACGTTGGAGTCTTGTTAGGCCGGCATAGTGGTTAGTGTTTCCCAATCTTGCATTCTTGATTTTATACCAAATTTTATTAAATTGTTCATATTTTTTCGTGGTTGTAATTATTTTTATCAATTGTAACTGCGTCGTGTTTGTCTTTCGAAATATCTAATACATGTTATGGTCTAGCGGTTAAGTCCGTGGATTTAGACGTGGAGATACCGGGTTCGATTCCTGGTCGGGACACAATAATTTATTATTGTGATATTTCTCGAATTTGGTTCGCTAGAATAGAAGAATTTGACCGCCACCGTGGTCTAGTGGTAACAAACGTTGCCGTGAACTCGGGAGGTCGTGGGTTGGATTCCCACCGGGGGCAAGTTGTACATTGTATAATTTGTCTCGATCTGGGTGTTTATATGTATAATAAGTATATATTTACAAAAAAAAAAGTATAATATGTAGTTTATCAACCATCTAGTTTCCGTAATACAAGCCTCGTAGCTTACTACGGAAATTAGATAGCGCTGTGCGACCTGTCTGGAAATATTTATTTATATATTTTGACTCAGAGCAAGAGTCAAGCGAGACTCTTCGCAAGACCAAGATTAAAAGTACAAGACTGGCCAAGTGGTAGATGTAATAATGTCTAACGTCAGTCGTCAGTGGCCGGCGTCAGATGCTCCAATTCTTAGACCTAGCGTACCGCTTACCATCAGATGGCGCGATGTCGTGTTCTTTTTTTTTTAACTTTGACATAACTTTTTTTTGATGGTGTTAAATCGGATGTCTGATGACAGGGTTAGTGATTTTAGTTGATCGTAAAATGCTACCAGTTTTTGTTACTAATAAAAACGGACGGAATGTTATTTAGTGAATGCTAAACTTACAAAACGTATTGGGAATAGATATTTTGTTTTTAAGCGGCATCGGCATAAATTTCATAAATAAGCCAGCATATCTTTTAACGAGAACAACAAATGGGTGGTAGACGAACTGATGATGGTACATTGTGTAGTCTGCTGGGGCCCGAGAAGTATCCCAGTAAAGTGTATCTACACGTTTCGGGATCAGGCTCGAATTGCCGTCATACTCAGTCAAGTCGGCATAAAGCTGATGCGAGTCATGAGTGTCTGACTCCAGTTGCTAATATTTATATCACCTATCGTGCTAGATAAAATATATATATATATATATATATATACTATGAAATATTATCACTACAGACCCTCGCAGAAACCACGCTTGTTTGAGAACTCATTCTTATTTCGCCAACTTTACTATAAGCGATCATAACAAGTGGCCAGCTCGTCGATGTCTCCAGCGTATCAGACGCGCGAAATGTCACAAAATAAAATGAATTATTGTGTTTCGATCAGAATTTGAACACATTAAATCTATGGTTTTAACTGCTAGACACACGGAGACAGTCAACAGTGGACAAGCAGCCTAAAACATTAATAAATGTGAACAGCGGATTTCTTCAGATCTCAAAGATTTCGTTTAAAAATCGAAAACTTTTCAAATATAGAACGAGCATTCGAACTCTTTCAAAAGACGCGCTCTCAAATCGAAAACAGCGATTAGTTTTAAATGTCGCGTTCGAACTTTAAAAATATGTTGTTCGTTCGGTTTTAAATTTAAACAGGGAATGCGTTCTATTTTCCTTCTCTTTACGATGTTTGTCAGTTAATGATTTTTCTTTCGGGAATCGGGTGTGTCATTCGAATGTTCGATTTATTACAACTTTTAACTTTGTAGTGTTTCTTAAGTACCTATTTTACTTATTACTAAATGCTATATGGAGTTTAACAAACCAAAGGAATAAACAAATAAAAGTGTAAAGAGTTTAACACTTTTGCATCCGTCTCGCTCGCACGATCCAACATAAAAAACGTAACATAAGCGGATTTGCATTTAGCCAACTTTACTATATTTAATAAATATTGTTGTGTCCCGACCACATCGAACCCGGTACCTCTGAATCTTACTTACCACGGACTTAACCGCTAGACCTCGGAGGCAGTAGTTAATATGTAAGCTATAATAACTTATAACTTTTGTTTATGAAATATGTAATATAATAATAATAATAATATTTCCAGACAGGTCACACAGCGCCATCTAGTTTCCGTGGTAAGCTACGAGGCTTGTGTTACGGAAACTAGATGGTTGATAAACTTTTTTTTTTTTTTGTAAATATATACATATTATACATATAAACACCCAGACCAAGACAAATTATACAATGTATAACTTGCCCCCGTTGGGAATGGAGTTCACGGCAACCTTGGTTACCACTAGGCCACGTAATATGAAGAAAAATGGTGATGTACCACGTGACTGTATTTCTCAATGTTCTTTTGTTTCGTGTTTTTTTTTATTTAAACTTTAACATTGTAAAGAATGCACCTGCCTTAAAACCGTTGCCAAGTAGGTGAGTTTCAACGACAACAACAGTATCAGCCTATTTTAATGTATCCACTCACCCGCATTTATCAACATTTAAACAAATGACAAAAGCAATAGTTTTCAATTTACTCACAGAAGTAAACAAAGACGTATTTCGCAAGGTTAATTTTTCAACAATGACCTGTATAATGTACGGGCTAAAAATTACATTTATTGGTCCACAATGCGCTGGTTTTAAAATGTGTTAATAATAATAATAATAAATTCTTTATTGTACAGAACCAAAAATAGTGTGGGTACAAAGGCGAGCTTAATGCTATAAATGCGTTTTCTTCTAACTAACCTTTGTGAATGGGGGAGTCATTATAAGCGGGTGCAGAATTACTATTGTGATCAACAATAATGAAATACTAGTTAAATATACATATTAAATAAATATATACATAAATAATAAATACATATCTAAATACATAGTAGGAGGTTATGGTAAGTTATTCTGTTTATGGTGTAAAAAATTGTATAACTTGTCTTTAAATATTTTGAGAGACGGAGCTTGTCTGAATACCAAAGGTAGTCTGTTCCACTGGCAGATACCGAAAAGGAGTCTGAATATCTGCTGGAAGAGTGAAGAGGGATTTTAAGTAAGTTGTTATGGGAAGAACGAAATAATAATATTACATACATACATCTTCACGCCCGATCTTTAATGTACCTTCAGCCAGTGTTTTATTTATTTGATCGTGATATGTGAGTCTCGGTCTGGCAGGGCTTTTTTACTTTATATATCTGGTTTGTCAATTATGTACAAAACCCAAATAAGTGCAGGTACATAGGTGAGCTTAATGCCGTAAATGCATTTTCTATTAACCTTTGTGACTGAAATCTATAATAAGCGGGTGCAGAAAGCTACGAAGAGAATAGTTGAAATTATTTAATACGAGTACTATAAAACACAGATTAAGAAATACTTATTTTATGCAATATCATATACATACATAAACATGTCCTACATATACCTACAAATAAATATATGCATAAATATAAAATACATATACATTATATAGATATATTTATTTAGACATTAATAGTGATAGGATAGTGACTGGAAGACCAAAGGGATGACGCTGCGACTACGAAAGACTTTCAGACAAAGTTAAAGTGATGGGAATTGATGGAAAGGAAGGAGTTAAGGAATGGAAAGTATTGTTTTAGGTATTTAGGAGTATTAGGTTCATTTCGTATTGAGTAAAACATTTTAACCTAAATTATTGACCAGTTTATAAATATAAGTCCATTTCATTTAATATCCATACGAGACTTGGAAATTTCTTATTTCGAAATATTTGTTGATTACTCACGTTTTTCATTTTCCTTCGAGATTTCACAATGTACCAGATCTTCTCGGAAACGGATTGAGAAACTTGTCAAAAATACTTAAATCTATAGTATGGATAACAAATTTTATTGCCAGACGAAATTATCTCGGGAAACGACTCGTGGTGATAAATGAGAAAATAAATTTAGAATTCGAGAACTGATATCGATGCCAAATAATTCCAAACGTAAAATATCTCATACTATAGGGTAATTTTTGATAAATCAGAGCATCAAAATTTATCAAGACGGGGGAAAGAAACCAAACAGTATCAGAATTAAATCTAGACCAATCGGTAGACGCGATGGTGGCTCGGTTATGCATTCTTATAACCGAGATAAAATTTAAATCCTACAAAGGTCGGTTCAAACCCCCCCGGCATCTACCAATGAGAAATCTACTTTTCTTAAGTACATTTACATCGCCATTGTTCCCGTGCCCAGTGTTAAGCCGTCGGTACCGGTTCCACCAATACTAACTTGTGGAATCGTTAATAAATTGTCATTGAAATAGTGACATCAGATTCTCGCCAACCCGTCTGGCCAGCGCCAGCGTGGCGAGTGTAGGCCAAATTCTCCAGTTAATTATTTAGTTAATTTTATTTTATAGTTACAAACAAAACTCTTGAACATAGCAACTTAACTAGATTAATAATACTCAAAATGTCTTGAGAAATGTCACTTGTACAAATCCACTGAAGCCGGGACATGTCAAAGTCGTCATGTTCGGAATTAAAATGTCATGTCATCTAAACTGGACAAACTTTAGTCCTATCTGTAAAGGATATACAGAGTGAAAACGATAAGTGATTTCATTCAATATCTACTTATATCTAGATACTTCTTTCTCCGACAGCTTCGGAGACAGGACATTGAGTGGACCCTCAAATATCTGGACATTAACAATGAGTGATATAAAAGATGTTCATCCGTTCCCGATTTACTTATGCTGTGCCAGCTTGTCATCTTATGGCCAAAACCAACAAGGACAAGATCCAGAGCCAGCGGAACATATAATTATGTAATTGTAAAAGATCTGGAGATGCCTAGTATCGAGGTTTACGGATCCTACAAGCATCTTCAGGATATCACTCCTACTTTCGCACAGACTCCGGAGGGGAGGCGCTTTTGGAGAAGAGCTAAGGTAGCTGAATCTTCGAGACTAAATTCGTGAGCCACACCGGCGCTGTTACAGTAGGAATAGCCAGGCAGTAACCCGCCGAGACCCTGCCGGGGAAAACAGGAGATTATTCCAGACCCAACCCAGGACTATTGAACATCCGGGCCTGGTTGAATCTGCTGTTAAGATCGTAGACGGAGTTTGATTGCTAGGAGAGAAACAAAAGGTGTTATTTATTGAGTCTGATACTCTAGCTAGAGACATCGATAAGCATGCCACTAATGTGCCTATAGTAAAGTTGGCTTAAATAGAAAATAGTCTAAAAGACAAAAATATTGAAAAATTCGATATGTAACGTTCTAAATTTAAATCGGTAACGATATCTCCCGCGCTGTTCGATGGTGTTCGATTTTTGAATGCGCGTGAGTTCGGAAATAGCTTGCGACAGCTGAGCGACGACATCGCATCGGACCGCTTTTTTATTGCTCGCAGCGTGTTTATGAGCACTTTATGAGTTTTTATAGATTTTATTCTACCTAATGAATGTCACTGCGCTTCGTGATATTTACTGTTTTCTATTAAAATTATAACTTTTACATAGAAAATATTTTTTCGTACAAATAAACAAAGTTTATCATTTATCTACAAAATTTGAACCTAAAGCAGAAATATTATATATAAATGTCAAGTCTGACCTTTAAAACAGGCAAATAAAAGCTTTAAGAGAATATTAACCGGATTATATAATAAGCTGATTAATTCGTCCATTCGATATGGCTGATCAATATTCCAACATCAATAAGCGATATCCTTTACTTAAGAAAACCAATCAAATGAATCCATAATCGAAATTCAAATCTCGAATTTTAATTTGTAAAGATTCATTCAAATCGATCCGAACAAAAAACTATTAAATAACACGTCTTTTATTATTTGAATTTGGAACGGAAGCCGTACTGTTCGAAGTGCTAACGGATTGATTTAAATGAATGAGCCGTAGACAATTTTCTTTTAATTTATTTTATTTTGAACGCATTCATTCCTTTTACTTTTTAATTCAAGTTTTGGCAAAGTTCACATGTTTTAAGGCTTGTTTTTCTTTTTTTTAATTAATTATGGGGCGTAGTTTTTTTTAATGAAAACCTATAAAATATAGTTTTATTGTTTTTCGAGCACTTAATGAAGGCAAATTAGGTTTTTTCGGCTTCCCCTACTAGCTATGACCATAAAATCGTAAACGGTCGTAAAATAGCTGGTATTGATCGTAGCGTCTTATCCTATTTTATGTTATTTTTATTGTTATTTATTGAGAAATAAAATGTAATTTAGTGTTATCGATTATAAACCTTTTCTATGTAACTGTAATGCTATTCTTCCGTATGTTTGAACCGGGCTTTGCCCATGTAGTATAGTGGTCGATGAAAAAACTTTCAGGTGGCCGTAGAGTCAAATGTCGTGTATAGATATTGACGTCATGCCCAACCCTAGGTCCCAAGGAACATCTCTGTAATTTTTTAATAAAATTTGTCAATCATAACGTATTAATCAGGCGTAAATTGGAATTTAACAGGCAGGCAGAAGGCCGTGTACTCACATCTCATGATGACGTCATATAGACTATGGCCGTCTCCGGATTCCGCCTGTACTGGATGTGTAACGCGCATTACAAGATCGTACCGGAGAGTTGTCACATACGATAACTTACGCATCAGTCTGCTTTGCCAGGCCTAGTGTACAATTGCAAATTAAAGTGTAAGTACTGTTTTAGGTTTCTGAGAGCTGTTAGTCGGCTGCTGATGTGGTGTCAAGTGTCTAAGATAAATTAATACCTACATATGTGTTGTAAAAGTGTATTAGTGTGCGTGAGAAAGTGACGCGTAACTAAATGCGCACGCGTCGTCATACAAAATCATTGCTACCAAAACTCTTAAAAAAATAAAAATCTATTTTTGTTCAGTAATAGGAAAGTATCATCACGCACGTATCCCTTTCGGGGTGGTCAGTAACCACGCTTTTTTAAGAAGCGGATTTACATTTAGCCAAATTTACTATAAGCCATGACAAGTGGCAAGCTCGTTCACAATCACAAATAAATTTAATAAATTATTGTGTCCCCACCAAGAAACGAACTCAGTACCTCCGAGTCTAAATCCACGGACTTAACCGCTAGACCACAAAGACAGTTATAAATATTTTAGTATGACAGATGTAAGAGTCTTCAAATTTATAAGTACGCGTAGGGATAGCGGGTATGGTATGTGGATGCATATTTTGGCCTGTGCATGTGGTTCGGTTGCGGAATAGAGAAGAAGGGATAAGGTTATGGAGCTCCTTAGAATACTCACCGTGGTATAGCTTGTAGAACACACCCAGAGAGGCAACGTCACGGCGAAGCTGCAGTGATTCGAGAGTTTTAGACACTGTTGTGTGTCCACTATCCGAATTGCCCGCCTCTGCAGGACATTGAGAGCATCTGTAATAATAAAAAAAATATAAGATATTACCTGTCAACTCATAAATTGTAAATTTGTTTTTATATCCCTATACTACCCGCATCGGTAGTTTTTTTTTTTACTACTTACCTATTAATTGATCATTTGTTTGATAATTGTTGCAGGTAACAGAAAATGACAAGTTAACCTGGAAAAGTTAGTAATATATATTTTTTTATTTATTTTATTACTTAAGGTGAGTTGGGATTAATGTAGACACGGGGAAAGTGTAAACATTGCTTATACTCGTATCTTCCAAGACAGTAGTAATTTTATAAAATGGCAACACTTTTTCAAAAATTTCAATTAAATAATGTCATTAAATTGTCTAGTTTCAATTATTTAGTGTCTAGTCCTTTGCGACGTCCTACTCGTATATCTATGTACGCTTCCAGTAGCCAAATTCTGTTTATTTAAGCACTAAATATCCTATTAAAAACTTAACCCGTTAACTAACACTTGCAATGTTAATTCAGGTTAATATTTTAATTTATTTGTATTTTTATGTAAGATCGGTTATGCTTGACTAAGCTCAAGCATTTATAAGAATAAAACTGTCAGTAAAATAGACTATCCGCTAGTTGTAGAAAGGCTGATTATTTTTGACGTATGCTTATGAGGCACGGCATTGGCTTAAATAACCAAAACGACAAGCTTCAAAATCACGTGACATATGATTATCAAAATATTGATCAGAGATTATTTTTAGTCATCCTTTCTGGAATTGATCGTATATTTGTTATGTATTTAATGTCGCATTGTGGGGGATCAGCTGAAAATCAGCAGTGTGACCCATTGTTGTAGATTAATGCGGAGCTACTATACCTATTTGTCCCAACACTATCTTGTAATATTTTAATATAATAATTTTTTTTTATATGTTGTGTGTTAAATTAATGCATTTGTTTTTTTGTGACAAATAAAACTTTTTTAATTCTTGCCCAAAGGGTCGTTAACGACCCAACACAACCAATAGTAGTAGTAGTTATTAATATAAGTGCAAAAAAATTCTTCCTAGATAGTTGGGGCGTTAATGACCCGCTAGGTAAATCCTTTCCCAAGTATGGTGAATCAGAATTAACCGATTTTTTAAAAACCCTACTTATATTGTTTTTTTTTTTTTTTAATTACCTAACAAGATCTTTTCTGTGTATTTATCCGATAATGTTTATATATCAGATTATGGCAAAAATCCGTGATTTATATATTTACGGGCATATAGTCGTATTGGTTAAAAAAAACTATTTTTTTATCAATTTATCGTTTGCGGTAAAAAAAATAGAATAGGGTCACTGAAGTCATCAAATTATTCCCGGGAAAACGAAAAGGGACGTTAAAGGAAACATAAAATAAAATAAAGTCGAAACACGAAAAGTTCGTGTCGCCGGAGACAAATTTTAAAATTGGAAGGAACGATTCGAAACAAAACGATATCGAACAAAAGCGCCCCCTACCTTCACTGTGTAGACCTCATTCGACCTCAACATAATTCAACCCCTGAATTTATTTATCCGCTCAATGTATTAAACTAAAACGTATTTTATATTACAAAGTCTTGATCTACATACATTATTTATATCATGTATGTGTATACTGCGAAATTAATAAATAATAGTTAATTGTCTTATTCTTGTCTGATCCATCCCATTTTATCCCCAATTTAAATTCCTTAGTAAAGCTCCAGGTCTAGGAGTTCACTAAACGGCTGAGGGAAAATCTGGAGACAGGACATTTAGTTTGTATTTAATATTATTTCTATTAAGTAGTTTTCATTTTATTTTGTTTCGTTGAATAAATATATTTCTAACTTCAAATGTATTGAAAAATAATTTCTAGCTTTCTCTCATTTTTAACTTTATGAACACCCTAAAATATAGTTTATTGCTTAAAAATCAGCCCGATAAATGACTATAATTCACGACTGGATTGACTAAAGTGCGAGGAAAAACTGAAACTATATATTACTAGTGTTATTTATATACCTTTGCCAGTTAAACTTCTTCCCTACGCGTGCAACGGCCCATTGCCACTACAGCTTTTTGTAGGCTATGACGGTGTTTCTCTGACTGATTTTCACGTTTCGTATCCATCAAAGAAATACCGAGGACAGCTCTCTCCGTAGCTCGCTAAGCGACCTTAAACTTGTGGACGAGACCCACTGTCAGTTTCCATTATCCACGCCTCTGCTCTGTACAACAATACTGGAAGAACGCATTGTTTGAAAACTTTCGTCTTCAAACACTGTGGTATGTCCGATAAAAAGATTTGGTGCAACTTCCCGAATGCTGCCCATCCTAGCAAATATTTCCATTTTGCCTTTTTTGGGTTGAATATTTGAGGGCAAATCCAGAAGAAACTAACTTTCCCGCGTGAAAATTAATAATTAATTTGTTTCCATTGCTTCTCTCTTGAGAGAGGACGTGTGTGCGGCGTATTGTTTTTTTTTTTTTTGTTTTTTTTTTTTTTTACTGCGGCTTCTGTGTTAGCGATATTCGGCAGTAGAAGATAATTTGTATCACTTGAATTTATGAAACGAGGGATTTGGTTTAATAAATAACCTTGTATTTTGGTTTTATTAATTTATTGCATCTAGTATTAATATCTATTTGTAATAAATTATTTTTACGACCGCAATACCTTGCGGGGTGATAAGGAACCATGCATTTCTGGGTTTACACCTTTCCAACTTTACTATAGGTTCTAGAGTACCTACTAGTTTTTTTTTTGTCGTTTAATAGACATTATACAGAATACATCAGACCCAAACCTATTATTTATTTAAAAAAGTTATTATTATTAGTTTATAATTAAGTTGGGTATCATCAAATTCCAAGTGTTAGAAAATTTTATGCTTTTCTTGGAGTCATTCGCTGCAATATTGACTAACACGTTGCAATTACAAGCGCGAGTAAATCACAAAGAAAACTGCAACTTCTGCCCAGAGTCAAATTTATCGTTTTTCATAACATTGTAGCACATTATTAAACAATATAACATCATTTTTGACTGAAAATATCAACAGTAAAGTAATTTACAAGACGAAAAACTTGCACATGACATGGCTGTGATAAAAGCCGTGCTTTTACGTGCGTCTCCTAGTCTTTAGATTTTGGAAATGTCTCTTTTTTTCTTTCTTTTTTTGCGTTTTCAACCAAGACTCCTCATACGAAGGGATTTAAAGTAATAGTTATTAGTCACCATTTTGGTCTAAAACGACGTATTATTATCATCATCACAGAGTCCTAGACCTCAATTGTTGGAGATCGGCCTTCTAGAATACACTTCTAGAAAGTTTTTAAGTCAAGCGTGTGCTCCATACTTCAACAACTCTGATAGTTTTTCGAGCATTGCAGTTGAACTTATATTTTTTTTATTGTTGTTTGTCATTTAGACCAGGCCACTGTGACCATATGTTAACTTGAAGCTTTTAGTTTTAGTTTAGTTTTAGTTTTATTTAATTTAATCTTTGAATTGTTTGTTAAATTTTGCTAACTCACCCCAATCAATGTACAAATTTATATGTTCTTGGTGAGTACTTTTTATGGAATCTGGCTCACATAATGTTAATATCTGTTGTTAAATGCTTACTTTAGCCATGATCTCCGTTTGTATTCCAAATGTTAAATAAATAAATAAATAAATAGAGAATTTGTCCTACACTCGCCACGCTGACCAGACGGGTTGGCAAGGGTCTGATGTCAATTTGATTGACAATTTATTAACGATTCCACGGCTTAACTTGTAACTTGCTCTCCGAGGCACGGGAACTGCGTTATTGTAAATCTATGACCAATGTACGTAAGAATAGTATTTCTTGCCAAAAATATTCAAATAAAACTGCCTCCGTGGTCTAGCGATTAAGTCCGTTGATTTAGACTCGGAGGTACCGGGTTCGATTCCTGGTCAGGAAACAAAAATATTTATTAATGTAAATAAATACATTTAATTAATATTTAATTTATTGGTGATATTTCTTGAGTTTGGTACGCTGGAGACATCGACGAGCTTGCCACTTGTCATGATTGGCTAATTGATAGTAAAGATGGCTAAAGTCTCTATAGATCAGTCTATATATATAGTATATTATTATTTTGTATTTGATTTAGTATATTATGACACAAGTAACTTAAGACATTTACAATTGGAATAAAGTCACCCCCACACGAAACTTGTGAACGGAAGCTCAAAAACGCAAAACAAGGACAATGTCTGTTCACTCAATTTACCATGATCCCCCGACGGTATTGTAAAAACATCAAAAGAATAGGAAATAGTTTTCAAATAAAAAAAAGAAACCGACGCGTTTTATTGACGTAGTGTGTGATCCGATATACAGGTTGATTTATTTCGATTTGTATTTTTCGTATGGCAATAATATACTGTTATAACAAAGAATGAGTTGTGTGTGGGGAGATTTCCAACTCCCTCACGGGGATGATAGATGTGTAGACTGTATATGGTTGGGGGTTTTATGACGGGCCAGCTCCGTAAAGTCCAAAGAAAGGGTAGAAGCACCTATATACCACTTCCGGCAGCAGCTGACCACGTCTCAGTGAAGTGGAGCCCAAGGTTCCAGAAGAAGACCAGGTCATCTGATACTAAAACTCTTTTCACACAAAACTAATAATCCAGGAAATAGTTCCGACCGATAGGTACGCGCGCGTGGCTACGCAGCAGACACTGCTGCAGCACCGATGAATGAGCACACGCAGTGTGACGTCACCGACACACAAAATTGTAGACGTCTGCCGCCGGCCAAGGCTGATTAAAAAGGAGTTAAAAAAATTTTTGCTCTTTTGACACGTGGAATAATAATAAATTTGTATTTATCGGCTATTTATATATAAAAACATATATAGAATCATAATTGTTATTTTCTTCTTGAATCCATATACTCATAGCAACCACAATTAAAAAGATCGAAAAAAAAATGGAAAAAATATGCTGATTTAAAAAAAAAACACCTGTATATAAATCAAGGGAGTATTGTAAAATTTATTAGCATCGGGCAGGCGTCAAAAACTTTTCAATCATTGAGGAAGAAATTCGTTTTCGACACATCGAAACTATTAATTCACACCCCATCCCTTGCTTTTTTTAGACCACCTTACAACTTTAATACGACTTTTAAAGTTAAATTAAAGACCGTAAGTGTACTTAGTCTTGTTTTAAGTTATTTTGATATAAATATCACAATGGCAAGCTTACAATATTAGTTCTCCTTGAATGTAAAAATTGGCAATTGAAAACATTGCAAATGGCACATACTGTCAACGAGAACAACAAATAAGTGGTAAGCGTACTGATGGTGGTAATTTGCCCAGTCTGCCGAGGCGGGGAAGTATCCACCGTCCCTGCCGATAAACCCAGTAAAGTGTATCTACACGCTTCGGGATCAGACTCGAATTGCCGTCATGCCCAGTCAAGCTGGAGTGTTAGGGACTGATGTCAGTCATGAGTGTCTGATCATGAGTGATCATGCACCCACAATCCCTGCTCACTTCTCCTAAAGGTTAGATAATGTTTTCAGACATTAAGCTCGCCTATGTACTGTAAAATGTTTTCTTTTCTGTGCAATAAAACATTTATCTATCTATCTATAGTTGCTAACATTCATGGACCTCGCTCGCCAGTCACTATCAGGTGAGCTCATCAAATATGGTCACAAGTGGTCACTTGGCTCAAGGTGGCCATACACACGATTATTTTGACAACAAAAATAGGGAAGGAAAAAATAAAACAAACCCGGACGATGGTATTGTGCTAGGTGGTAGGCAGACTGATGGTGGCAATTTGCCCAGTGCAGACAGAGGGGAAAGTATTTACCGTTCGTGCTGATAAACCCAGTAAAGTGTATTCAAACGTTTCAGGATCAGGCTCGAATTGCCGGCATGCCTAATCAAGGCGGCATAATGTTAGGGCTAATGTCAGTCATGAGTGTCTGATTCCAGTGGCTAACTTTCACGGACTTCGCACGCCACTTACCACCAGGTTACCATAAAAAAAAATGTTTAACCCAATAATGTATTAAATATAAAATTTTAAATAAACCATATAAGAAATTACAATGGCAAAATAAAACAAAACGCGACAATGGTAATGTAAAATAGAAATGAGATGTCTGCAAACTTAGACAACATTTATGACCCGGAAATAAAAGCATTCGCTTTAAAATCAGTGACGTCATTCGCTGTGAATTCCGCGTCCTTGTTATTCGACGTCATCAAAGACTCATAGCGTTTGGAAAAGCTTGTCGAACGCCTGTCAAAGCGAAATTCAATAAAAACAATTCCACACACTTAAATAATTAGAAGTGCTTTAAAAAAAGCATTGATAAAAAAAGAACAAGGCATAAATAAATCCGACACAGAAACAATCGAAAACTTTTAAACCGCGCCGATTTTCCGACATCATCTGATGTTTACATCTGTTCAAGGAAAAATGTCGGGAAATCTTTACCCTAAATTTTGGGGGAATGCACAGGTAAAGAGATACTTAGGGTACTTTTAGAAAACGGATCACGTCTCTCTCGGCGTTAAGTAAAAAGTCTTTGTAACTCTATTTTCCAACCCCACTCTGTTCGACTGTAAATATTGAATGTTTTTTTTTGGCTAAATGTGGTAGGAAAAAGCGATCTTTGATTTATTTCTCCCGACGTTTTGGTCAAGTTGCATTGGCTGTAACCCGTATCCGTACACGTTAAACGGGTTCCCTCACGGGATCTTAGTTATAAACTCTCTGAACCTTGTAAAGCTTAAATGTTACCATTTTAAATATTTCTTGTAAGGTTGGCAACATTGAAGTATGCATTCCCGTATTCTGTATATAAATTATGTCAGACTTAATATACGCTCTAGCACACTTTTGACATCCATAAGTCTATCTCTTTCACATTATGAATATTTCTGTGTCACCAAATAATTATTATTATATATTTTTTTATACTAGCACGACATGTGACCTTGGGCTCACCTGATGGTAAGTGGCGCGCAAGGTCCATGAATGTTAGCAACTGAAGTCAGACACTCATGACTGACATCAGTCCCTAACACTATGCCGGCTTGACTAGATGGTTTTTCACACTTGCTTGAAGGACTCCAAGTTATAGGAAAGTGGACAGATGTATGAGTCCCCAAATTTATACGGACTCGAAGGGATGGTGACTACGGTATGTGGGTGCATATTCTGATCTGTGCGTGTGGTTCGGTTGCGGAATGGAGAGGGAGGGATTAGGTTATAGAGTTCTTCGTAGCACTCACTATAGTATAGCCGGTAGAACACGCTTAGAGAAGACACATCTCGGCGAAGCTGCAGGGATTCGAGAGTTCCAGATATAGTGGCATCGTCCACAATTTGAACAGCTCGCCTTTGTAGGACATTAAGAGCATCTGTGAGGTACTTGGCGGAACCATCCCAAAGGTGAGAACAGTATTCTATACACATATAAATATTAGCTACAATTTACTATTTGCTGGCTACTATCGAATCTACGGTCAATATTCTGGATTTTATATGTATAACCGATCGACGAAATTCGGTCGTCTACGGATCTTGTACTAGTACATACAGACAATGCCTCTTTCACATTTATAATAGTATATAAAAAAAATCTTTAGTTTTACAAGGTTAAGTACGCAATGGACAACGTTTGAGTTAAGGTGTAGAATTTCATCACTGGCTCCTCAATTGTTCGCAAGATAATACCGATCAATCTGTTCTGATTGAATAATCAATCGTTATTCGTTACTCAATTGAACTCGCATCAACTTTAATCGAATACGAACGTTGGACTCGATTTTTCTATTCATATTCATCCTCTTTAATTTGGAGCGTGGAACTAAAAGTTTGAGTCCTTGAAATTACTACGATTCGTCGTGAAATAGTGTTTTGTAAATAATTATTGTAGGCGAATAAATACCTTTATTAGCTGAATAAGCGATAAAACTGACAGTATAACACTATCACTTCATATTATAAAAGAAAGTGTTGTCGTCTGTCTGTTCGCAATAAACTCAAAATTTACTGCACCGATTTTCATTCTGTTTTCACCAATGGATAGATTGGTTCTCAAAGAAGATTTAAGTATATAATGTGCTAAGTTTTTGTATACATTAACAATATTTGTTAGAGGTGTCGGAAAAAAATAACCTCACTGGGAGCTTTCAACAAAACCGCTGCCTAAACCCTTTGAGATATAACAAAATAATGTATAGTGGAATTGCGTATCTTATATAGTTCTACAGAAAAGTCTGCGATGGCATATGTCTATCTCTTAAAAATAACATACTATATCCATTTTAATACTTAAAAAAATGGGCAATTATAAAGCGGTAATTGGAATTATATTTACACAAATACGGTATTAATTCTTGTCATTTTAAATACGTTAGTTTGCTTGAGAAATTTATGAGGATTATTTTTTCCTTTTACACTATGCAAATTAAATAATTACCATAGGAGATATAGCAAAATCAATATAATGGGCAACGAATTTAATTTCGTGTCGCCGTTTACAAGGGCAAAGCCGGGTGAAACAGCTAGTAAAGTATATAGTATATTTATTCTAAGTTTGCGCTTGAAAAAAAATGATTACTGCTTCTATTACAAAATATATATTTTATAGATAATGTTACGGATTCTTCAATATTTTCTCAAATGCGGTAATAAAATTTGACATTTAAAATCGTAAAATAAATTGATCGAATCGAATGGTCTTTTAACATCGAACATTCGACAAAATAGAGTCACCTACCAATGTGGTCTTAAAATTTTACGATCGATAAAATTGTATCTTAGGATTTAGACCGTTAACACGTAATGAAGTGAAGGACATTAAAATAGAAATTACGGCCAATAGTTCTAATTTAACGATTGGAAAAAGGTCATCCATTTGCTTTTAAACAATTTAAAAATAATTTTCATTACTACAGTACTTACGTAGTAGTAAATAATTTGGTTTTTTAATTCTTAATTGCTAAAATAATTTGGTTTTTTAATTCTTAATTGCTAAAATAATTTAGTCATAATTGACATAATGTAAGATTTGAGTCTGAATATAGTACATTACTGCCGCGGTCTATAATGACTACTTTGCTGGTCGCGCTCATGATAGCCGACAGCGCAGCTCCAGGCCGACACAGCGCGGTCAGCAAGGGCTGCAATGATGGCCAAGCTGGAATGCCTAGAGCGTAGCTAGGCTAGCTCGAGGCAATCATAGCGTGACCAGCGAAGCAGTCATAGTGGGCCAAGGCTTGTATTGTATAGTGCTTTACTCAAAAATGTAATAAATTAATTAATTTTGTTACTTCTTTGTTTTTTTTTTTTAGCAATGGTAGTTGGAACTATACAGCCAAATATGGAATAAAATATTTTTGTACCTATCTCTATAAATACAAACAGCTGTGTTTTAAATAAAATCTTTTGCATTTGATTTTTAAAACGTTGAAACGTCAAAATAGCGGCCGGCAATGTTTTTATCCATTATCATATAATTACCTTTAGTAAATCTTCGGTTTCATTGTACGTTAGATTATGTAACCAATCTCTTACCACTATTTTACATTTACCTGAAGTAATGGGATATATTTAAAGTTTTGCATTAACAGTATTGTATAGTCTTATGGTATAGTCTTATCTATAAAATATATATTTTGTAATAGAAGCAGTAATATTTTTTTTCAAGCTCAAACTTACAATAGATCTACTAGATGCCCTTGTAAACGGCGATACGAAATTAATTTCTTTGCCCATTATATTGATTTTGCTATATCTCCTATGGTAATTATTTAATTTGCATAGTATAAAAGGAAAAAATAATTCTCATAAATTTCTCAAACGAACTAAGGTATTTAAAATGACAAGGATTAATACCGTATTTGTGTAGGATTGTATATATGGTATAGGAAAGAGACCGAGAGGCCGTAGTCCGGTACGCTGGTCCGACCAAATCCGCTCCACCACCAACACTAGCATCCATGATGCTGTGCATGCCGCCGAAGACAGGAACGGGTGGCGTGCTATCATCAAGACGCACACCAATTCATCGGGAGGTCACGACCCTCATCAATAAGGAAACACGACGCAAGATGGAGGATAGTCTTATGCGTCGTTATTAGATAGGTATTAGTGTTCCCAAATAAATGTAAGATTGCACCAAATCTCACTTTGCTATCCTTGTAATTACTGGCAATTTATACCTTTGTTTTGTTTGTTGTTTTGCTGGAAGAACTGTACTTTTAACTGGGATCCTAAATGACAGATCTAACTTAGTTAGACTTAGTTTAGGAGTCAGTGTGTAAATCAATTTGTTAATTGTACTTTTATGAACAATAAAATATTTTGTATTTGTATTTATGTTGTAGTACTAATAGTGTAATAAGGTTTTAAATAAATTATTATTTGTAAAGAATAATCGAAATCCGTCAGTTGTAAAAGAATTTTAACCAGTAGAGTGTTTACAGTAAATGCTTTGAAATACCTATTTAATTGGGCGTATTAAAACTGGTCTGGAGTTTAAGAGGAAAATTATTTCAATTTGAAATTCCAGCCAAGGACACGATGGTCGCCATGTTTGCCATGCGCAGCGCTTTAATTGTCAAAATTGCACTCGATTCCCTTTGACGTTGCCGACGCGACGACAACTTCGAATTCCGATCTTTTACATTCGATTAATAATCGATACTTTAGCTAATTTTCTTTTTTGTCAAAGACAATTTTCCGCTCTTATTTTTCGATTTCTATAAAGCCGACTACTTACATGTTATAAGCGCGGTATAGCGGTTAAGTCCGTGGATTTAGACTCGTTGGTACCGGGTTCGAATCCTGGTCGGAACACAAAAATATTTATTATGAATTTACATTTAATTTATTTGTGATATTTCTCGAGTTTGGTACGCTGGCGACATCGACGAGCTTGCCACTTGTCATGATTGGCCTATAGTAAAGTTGGCTAAATGTGAATCCGCTTATTTATAAGCGTGGTTTCTGACCACCCCGAAAGGGAAACGGTCATGATGATACTTTCCTATGTTATAAGATCCAAAATATGAACCGCCATATCGAGCCACTATCCCTACGCGTGCATATATTAAATTTGGCGACTCTTATATCTGTCGTACGCTGAGTGGTATGCTCTCTTAGCCTGTGTGTTCCCTATTCCTAATACCTGATGTCGGTCGTCAATGGAAACAGTGTCACATTTCGACCACAGTATAAAAAACAAGGATTTTTTGTTCTAAATGCTAGATATATTATTGTACAGTATGCGGCCGGCCTAAAGCTTCCTTGTCCCATGCGCGTTGTTTGGCCTTGAACTCGGTCGCGGATTCGTCTCGACCAAGTCCCTAGTAATCGATGTAGTACTCGGCTTTTGTACTCGCATTTACAATTCGAATTCGGTGTCACGGGCGGCTTATAACTATAATTATTCGATTCTATAGTAAGTGGTTTGTTGTTTTAATTCATTATTGTTTTTATTTACTATTTTAGGCTTTTATAAAATCAAAAATAGATTTTACTACTATATATAGTATAGTTACTATATAGAACTGCCTCCGTGGTCTGGCGGTTAAGTCCGTGGATTTAGACTTAGAGGTACCGGGTTCGTTTCCTGGTCGGGACACAAAAATATTTATTAATGTAAATAAAAACCTTTAATTAATATTTAATTTATTTGTGATATTTCTCGAGCTTGCCACTTGTCATGATTGCCCTATAGTACAGTTGGCTAAATGTGAATCCGCTTCTTTATAAGCGTAGTTCCTGACTACCCCGAAAGGGAAACGGTCGTGATGATACTTTACTTTTTCTAAAAATAGATATTATCTGTATTTCAATTTTTTTTTTTTTTAGGCAACGGAAACTTTTTTTTTTGTTTTGGCAACGGAAACTACACCTAGACCATCAGCCTAAAAGTAGAAATATGAATATTTTGCTTTGTTTGTTTACTATCAAGGTACTATATTACGTTGTATAAAAACAAAGTTGATATTTTGTCATGCAATGGTCCGGTTTTTGTTCGAATTCCCGAAACCCGACGTGAGGTTCCCACATCGGCTTAATTCGAGAAGACATCAACGTATCGTAAGTACTTAGAATTACTCGAATAATCGCATTTTCAAAGTTTTAGAATTCTTTAGAACGAAATTTCTATAATATTTATTTTGTTTTGTACATCGGACTAATTGGCACTTATGAAGATATAGTTTAATATTTTAATTAGGTACTTTAGCCGGTATAGTGTTAGGTGATGAGGTCATTCTATTTTATGTCAGTTGCTTCGTCAATTAATTATATTTATCAAGTATTAGGTTATGTTGTGTGGAATTATAATTCGTCTACAAGAGGTGATTGGTGGTTGGCTTGTCACTTTGGTAATTAACCAATCACGTGCCTAAAATACCTCTTAGGTTTAGCGTTAACTGCCGAATTTAGAAGCGGAGGTTCGATTCCTGGTTGAGAAACAATAATTTATTTATGGTCTTGAGTTTGGTTCGCTAGGGATATCGACGAGCTTGTTCTGCTTTTTAAATGCTAGGTTTCTGACCACCTCGAAATGAAATTTAGATAATCATTCAATCTTTAAGAAACTGAAGGTAAATTAATCAATTTCCAATATTGTTATGTATTGTACGAAAACGACAATCTTCCTCGCCAAAATTTCCATGACAAAACAGTATAAAAACATTTTTTTCCGGAAAAATCGTCAATCCGACAAATTTACAACCGATCACCGCACAAAACACACAAAAGTGCCCTTTACGAATGCAAATTTGACTTTCGACGGCATTCTTTCGATTTTTCACGGGGTAACTTTGGCACGCCCAACGACAAGTATATTTTGGACCAGCACGATATAATTATTGATTTAACTAAACAAATACGCCAATCTTGGTACCGGTTACGAGTTTGCGACGATTGGGGCCGAGACGATGGGCCCATGGGGACCATCAAGAAGGCGCCTGGCCAAGGAGTTGTCGAAGCGGCTGACGGAAAGGTCTGGAGACAGGAAGGCTAGCAATTATTTCTGCCAACGTATTAGCCTCGCTATACAGACGGGAATTGTTGCCAGTCTCTTTGAGACTTTTTCGGATGGGACAGACCTAGAGGACAATTTTTATTTATAGTTTAGTTTATTTTTAATTTTATTATTCAGGTAGCTTTTAATTTATATTTAATTTATTTTTAACTAAACGTATTCATTTTGTTAAATTAATGACTATGAGGCTAATCACAATTTTTCTGATAATTTAACTTAGATATATATATATATATATATTGTACACATATATATACAATATCACTACAGCTCCTAGAATGCGGAGTTTTAGACCTCCACTGCTGGAGATGATGATGAAATGACTAGCAAGTTACATAGATATGCCGGTCCGTATAATACACGTCGATGGGCTCGCTATTTTCCCGCTCACCGAACATCCGGTGGGGACGCTCCCTTGCGTTATCGGTTACGTTTTCAAAATAGAACGATTCCAGACAAGATACATCTTATTTTTTAACCCCTCACTAAGTGGCCTGCGAATTTATTCTATTAGCTTTTTTAAGATAAAAATCTTCAAAGGAAATTGGAAAAGGAAGTAATAGGTTCCTTTAATAAAATCTTTAAATATTAAATACTATCGTATGCGTTAAATATAAAATATACATTCAGCCCTCCTCGGTCCTGGTTCTACTCGCACTAATTATCTGGCCAAAGTGACAGAAATTGTTGTCAACAATACTATCTTTATAACCATTAGAAGTCTGAGACTCTGTATTTTAGGGGCTAGGTGTTGATGATGACATTAAGGTCAATGAGAAATACCATTATTTTAGGTACATTTGTTTAATTAATTAATTATCATTAATTACGACACCACCGTTCCTGTTCTTCGAGAAGCACGTTAAAACGTACGCGTTCTGGTTACTATACCCACTTGTGGATTCATTAATAAATTGATATCAGACACATGACCCACGTTGAATTCTCTAGAAAAGTGATTGCCCAAAACCAGGCCCAAACTTTTTTGCAGCGTGCGTCTACTAAATATGTATAATTCAATAATCATAATTATATTCTGTGTTTTTTTTTAAACTTAATATAAACATTTGTTTTTAACCCAGCATTAAAATATAATTTATTTAAATAATCAATTGGTTAAAATTTATGTATCGAATAAGAGCGCTACGATTGGGTACTTTATTATGATCAAACACAGGATTTGAAAGTGAAAATAATTCTCTTATTTATATCGGCGAGATCGAAACTATTGAATTATTAACGTGAAAAAAGTTTTTGTCAATTGTCGTAATGCTAGGGTAAAATAAATAATATTAATTACAGATTATGAAAACACATTATATTTACTATTAAACAAGAAAGAAATCTTTATGGCACGAAAACATTTGAGTGGGCCCATTTCTCTATGAAAAATGGGCATTCTCATTTCTGGTAGGGCTTCAAAAGTGGACGTCTAGGACTCTGCGTTCTTGACGCTGTGATGATTATGATTTTTCAAATCTGTTACGCTACATATATCTTGATGATGGTCCTATAGTAAAGTTAGCTAAAAGTAAATCTGCTTTTTAAAAACCACCTAGCAAGAGATTACAGTCATGATCATGATGATACTTAACTGTGATAGAAAAGCACTTATCCTAACGTGTATTTAATATAACTAATTATCTGCTATAGGGTTAACCGTAACTATTTGTAAAGCCAGAGTTAACGACCGGTTAGTTAACCATCGATTGGCACTGACAATCGCTCCCGATTTGCGGTTTCGGAACATCCGACCCTACAATCTGTAGCACACCCATTGAGCTTATAGCTTCTCCACACGGTGCAATTTGATTTCCAAGCTGCTGTTGTGATTTTCTTTGAGTCAGCAGTAGTGGGTAGTGGTGGGTAGGCGTGTTGTGGCTTGTATTCAACATACTGCTCGGACGTGCTAGCAATCAGCAGATCGTCACAGCAAGTTGTATCCGGCGCGGCGTCGTGACGTGAGTAGTGCTGCTCAGTCGCAACCGAGTCGTAGTCCGTGGCAGTCGCTTGCTTAACAAAAAATAATAACAAGAATTATAAATCTATACACTTGTGAGATAAAGAACGTAAAGTATCATGAGGACCTTAATCCCTAGGAGAGGTTAGAAATCAAGTTCATATTTAGTCACCTTTACTATTATCATGATAAGTGGCAAGCTCATCGATGTCTAGCGTAGCAGACTATTTACTAATTATATATTTGCCCAATATATATTTATTTTGTCTATCAGTAGGCATATATAATTGACGTAGCCTAGGCTAGTACACAATTATTATTTAGAATAAATTGTAATACAGCCTGTGACGATTACACGCAAAATGAAATTGTAATCGCCGCTGCTACGTGTGTAGAGCACGGTCGACCGCGACTTTAACATGTTGGAACGGCAAATTGTGTCGTGTGTAAGCGCTTTTTGACTATGATATGCCATACTAACACTACATACAGGGTTTTGATCGAAAAAATCAGAATTGATTTCATTAATTTGTAACATAAAAAAATTGGCCCATCGTCTCGACCCCAAACGGCGTAAATTCGTAACTGCTACCAAGGTTGGCGTATTTAATTAGATCCGAATTAAATTTAATTTACTTCATTTTTCTATTAATGATTAATTTTATTTAAATTATCAATTAAGTAGTACTTGTATTTTGACATCTTAAGGTACATTTATCGTCGATTAAGCACGTAATAATGTAACCGACCACTAGTTGTCCTTAAATAAATAAATAAATTACGGAATTACTCAAAAAAATACAATGTTTTTTAAAATGAATAGCTTCACTGTGATGACTCAATACTTCGCTGGTATTGAATTACTCACGATGCTAATGGGCAGTCATCGAAGTGTGGGGAAAAACAACAGGTGCCCGGAATCAAACCCTGGACTGACAGACACAGTCCACCTGCTCCGAGCTTTTATTATTATTGACTATTATAGTTATCTACTTGTATTTTCCCTGACGATATACTTTAATACATTGTTTTTTTATTTATTTGTTTTTATAAAAATATCGGCAGTTTTATTTATGTTAACTGCCTCTGTGGTCTATCGGTTAAGACCGTGGATTTAGACTCGGAGGTACCGGGTCCGATTCCTGGTCAGGACACATAAATATTTATTAATAATAATAAATTAATAGGTATATAAATACATTTAATTAATATTTAATTTATTTGTGATATTTCTCGAGTTTGGTACGCTGGAGATGATGTACGAGCCACTTGTCATGATTGGCCTATAGTTACTTTTTTATTATTTATTTATATTATATATTTTTTTATGTCTGCTTCGGTGGCAAGGGACCACGACGGTCATCACGACCGTATCCCTTACGAGGTGGTCAGAAACCTGTGTCTTTCCATTGCTGGATGTAGGCCTTCGCCAATGCTCGCCACTTTACGCGGTCTATTGCAACTCTCGTCCAACCTCCGCCAGCGACCTTATTTAGGTTCATCTGGCAGGGGGTCGTCCCACTCTACGTCGTATTGTACGTGGTCTCCACTCTAGAACCCATTTGCCCCATAGGTCGTCGGTTCTGCGGCTGATGTGTCCGGTCCATTGCTACTTCACCTTGCTAATTTTGAAAGCTATGTCAGTTACTTTGGTTCTCTGACTAATAGCATTGTTCTCTGTCCACTGTATCGGTGTCTGTCTCCACATTTCTGCTCCGTATGACATTACAGGGAGGACGCAATGGTTAAGGATCTTCGTCTTTAAACATTGTGGTATGGACGATGAATGTGCCAGACTTTGCCGAATGCTGCCCATCCTAGTTGCATGCGTCTGTCGGTTTCTTTGCTGAAGTTGGATGTGCCCAATTAATTGGACTGTCCGAGGTATAATTTAAAACTATGGTTAAATATTGTCATCATAGACTCAAATTATTATTGTTATCATAATTATTACATACATAAATATGACGGGACATTAACAAAGTCTATCTATACTTACACAGGTAGCTAACCTAAACTTTAACAGTAAATTTCACAATTAACAGTACAAAAACAATTCCAAAACTAGATTACAATACGAAAACAGTAACTCAACTCAATAATAATTAATACAAACATAGCACCTTTTGCTCTTTGACCCTCCAATCAAAACAATGGACTTACATCTTTAAGTCGTCCTGATAAGGCATTAATACCGTCGCCGAGAGTCGAAAGGGTTTAAGTCGGGAATAGAATACTTTTGGTTAACCACAACTCAATAAATACTTCATAGTATCGGACTTGACCGGATGGCCGCCCTGATCTTTTGCCCTCGGGGCGCCCTAAGTTCCGGGAGGGATTACATGGAAGGCAAATTTTGTAAAATTGATTCTTCCTTATGAAACTAAACTGTAATTTTGTTAGTAAATAAAACTAATAAATACTAGCTTGTTTTTTTATTTATAACTAGCTTTTTTACCCGGCTTTGCCCGTGTAAACTGCGACACGAAATTAATTTCTATATCTCCTAAGGTATTTATTTAATTTGTATGATGTAAAGGGTAATCTTCATGCTCAAGCCAACTAAATTCATTTGAAAAGGATTAATACCGTACTTGTGTAAATAGCTATCCAATTATTAATTTATTTTTATTTAAAAACTTTATTGCACAAAGCACAAAGGCGGACTTAATGCCCGTAGACATTCTCTGACAGCCAAACCTTAGGGACAAATTTGAACAAATATAGGTGCAATGAATGTAACAGTAATTTACAATTATAGGATAATTCAACAAATATTATATACCTACTTATATGTTCTTATATAATATGTATTATAATATCAATATACTAAATACTAATACATACACAAAATTGTACATAAACATACACAAATACAACTTACTAACGTGGTTTAGAGCTATTCATAAAGTGTGAATAGACCAGTTTTTCACACGACAATCTGTTACTTGCTTGCCTTATGTTTACTGGAAGATCATTCCATAATGTTGTGGCAGCTACTACGAAGAAGTTGGAGACAAATCCGAATGATGTGAGGGAACAGAAAGAAGAGAGTTGTGAGAAGAACGTAAAGATTTATCGTGGAAAGAATAGAGATAGGCTAAATTGGTCCTGAGGTTACCGCTTTATAATTGCCCATTTTAAAAAGTATTAAAATCAATATAGTATGTTATCCTTAAGAGATAGTCATATGCCATTGCGGACTTTTCTGTAAACTGTATACACAATTCTTCTTCTTAGTCGCTACACTCTTGGCACAGTGGTCGTGGTCGTCACTTGAGTGTCAGTGGCACGCTTAACATGCCGTCGCCACTCGTCTCGAACTGCAGCCTTCCTGGAACACTTATGTAAGGGGGTGATCCATTGTTCTACCATACATTATTTTGTTATAACTCAAAGTGTTTTTGGCAGCGTTTTTGTTAAAATCTCCCAGTCGACTTATTTTTTCCGACACCTCTAACAAATGTCTTTAATGTATACATAAACGTTCACTCTGTTGGTGCAGTAGTTTTTTTATTTTATCGCGAACAGACAAACAGACAGACAGAGCGGCTGAGGACTTTGTTTTATAAAATGTAGTAATAGTGATAGTGATGATATTGGCTTAATATTTATTGTATTATTTAAACACGTTATTATTTTGCTGTGCTTAAAGTTATAGTACTAAGTTTGCTAAATGTGAATTCGGTTCATGAAGAAAAAAAAAAGTGTGATTTCTGACTACCCAGGAGTAACTTAATTAATACTATCAGTGAAAATTTGTAATGCTTCAATTTTCTATATTTCTATTTTTAATACTGTAAATTTTCCTATGAATAAATAAATAAATAAGACATATACAATTATACAAATAAAAAGTCAGTTATTCAATGGAATAGTTTCACAATATAATAATAATAATAAATATTTCCAGACAGGTCACACAGCGCCATCTAGTTTCCGTGGTAAGCTACGAGGCTTGTGTTACGGAAACTGGATGGTTGATAAACTACATATTATACTTTTTTTTTTTTTGTAAATATATACATATTATACATATAAACACCCAGACCGAGACAAATTATACAATGTACAACTTGCCCCCGGTGGAATCGAACCCACGACCTCCCGAGTTCACGGCAACGTTTGTTACCACTAGACCACGGAGGCGGTCATCTTTTATCAATTGTTATTAATAAAGTTATTTTTGGTAGTTAGCGTGGGAAGTTGTAAAATCTCATAAAAACCACGTGACTTCATGTAACTAGAACACGTGGTCAGAAATAAATAATAGAGAAAGGGTTGTTGGCGGGAAAATTTGGACTTACTAATTAGGGTTGGCAAGTTCTATTTTTCCATACTAATATTATAAATGTATTGTCTGCACGATATGTCTGTTTATGACACAAAAACAAACTATGCTTATTAACTTACTAAGTCAATAATACAGTGCATTCCCATCCTCATTAAACATTATTTCACTGTAACTTTGTGATGCAGTAGCAACTATTAACACTATTATTTTTTATATCTCGTCAAACCTATGTATATAATATAATTGTTACCCAATGCACACAGTTTTAAATCTTTATTATTCCTCTTTTTTTATTTTTTTTATTCCTGCATTTCCTTTTTGACCGCCTCCGTGGTCTAGTGGTAACAAACGTTGCCGTGAATTTAGTTTTTTTTATCAGTTTACTGGGTGTTTATATGTATAATATGTATACATTTACAAAAAAAGTACAATATGTAGTTTATCAACCATCTAGTTTCCGTAACACAAGCCTCGTAGCTTACCACGGAAATTAGATGGCGCTGTGTGACCTGTCTGGAAATATTTATTTATTTTAAAATATTCCCCTTTTTTTGTTCTTTGTCCCTTTAATTCCTTAATTGTTATTATTGCCAACCCTACCGTCAATCCGAAGACGCTAGTTTCCCGGTCAAGAGGTGTTTTATAGGATAATCCGGGCTTAGCATTGTATCTGTCGCGGGCCATTGCTTAATTAGGGTCAATAGTTTATAGTTTACTTTGTAAACCCTCGGTTGTGTCTCATTTCGGACACTTGGCCCCTCCTAATTTAAGTTTCATTGCTTTGAATTACTCAGAAGTTACATAGTTAGAACGCCATTTTTTTCTATAATTTTAAAAAAGTAATAAAAAACTTATAAGCATGGTAATTTAAATAGTATTTTAATAAAATTAAGTATTAACATATTTAAATATAAAATATTAAGATTTTATTTGAAGTTATATACAAACAATATAAAAAATTAATTTATTAAATAAACTATATTAAATAATAAAAATAAATAGAAAATAAAAACATACTTACAAAAAAAATAGCTCCTCCAAATCGCTGTCTTGTGGCATGGTGCCCAATACACTAGCAGCATTTCCCCTTTGAATTAGGATACTTAATTTTTGGGAGAAAAAACTGCCAGCCCTATTGTATTATATAATAATCTACTAACATATTATCATCAGCCTGTCTCTTCACTGCTGGATGTAGGCCTCCCCCATAGCTCGCCACTGCACGTGGTTCTTTGCAACTCTCATCCAACCAAGTGACCAGCTTTAGATCATCCATCCCTATGGCGCCATGATCTCCACTCCAGAACCCGTTCGTCCCATCGGTCTACGGTTTTGCGGCAGAATTTTGAATGCTACTCGTATGTCAGTAACTACTATTATTTATGTAACAGTGTAAGTATATATTAGTATGTAGTGTGTGTAGTATATTCTATATTGTTAAACTTGATATCGGCACTACCCTTAATCTCACACTCTCCCAAAGGTTAGATGTTAGAAAATGCCTTGTAGGCATTAATCTTCGCCTTTGTACACTTATTTTGTGCAATAAAGAATTTAATAATAATAATAATAATAACTTTGGTTGTCTAACGAATATCAACGTTTCTAATTCTATCCATCAGATAAATAACTATTATAGCTCTCTTCATAGCTCGTTGAGCGACCTTAAATTTGTGGATGACAATCACATAACATCACAGGGAGGTCGCACTGGTTGAAGACTTTTGTCGATTGTGGACGCTGAGAGGATGTTTTTTTATACCAGCACGACTTGTGACCTTGCTCCCACCTCAGGGTAAGTGGCGCACGAGGTCCATAAATGCTAGCAACTGGAATCAAACAGTCATGACTGAAATAAGTCCCCAACATTATAGACAGCTTAACTGGGCCTAATGTTAAACTTTCGCGCACATTCATAATAGTTTTTTTAGAATTTTAACGGATCTTTACGCGATTTACCTTAGAGATATATTTCTCCCGACGTTTCAGCCAAGTTGCATTGGCCGTGGTCACGGGTCGACTGGAGCTATGCGGTGTAGTCTCGTACATACTGGGCGGTAGATGTAAACCTACCCACTTATAACTTTTAAAAGTTTTTAGAAATCACGACACACGACACTTACAATATCCTTGGCGACACCGGGCGATTTTTCCCGGCATCGAAACCTATTGATTTCGATTCCACGATGAAGATAGCTTATAATCCCCATCTGGATTGAAATTTTTGTGTTTCTTTATTTCGATCGCTTCACGTACTATTCTAGGGTAATAGTGACGATCGGTGGAAAGTATCTTTGGGTCATGCAGCTCAATCCTGGGCCTAATGTGCCGAAGTATTGCACAACTTTGAGAGTGGAATTTCCCACGTAGATTGACCTTGGCTTGACATTGAACATGACTCTCGTTCTGTCCATAACTAATGTAATATTCTAAATATTTGTCCTGTCAAGATTACTAGTCTCTCTAGGACTTTTGATAGTATACCTCTTTCTGAACATAATATACTATCTTACTTACTTACTTACCAAATAATTTTGGAAAATAAAATATGTCCAATTAAAGATAGTCCCAATAAGAGTATATTTAAAAAAAATGGATTTATAGTACTTTCTATTAAATTTGCTAATTGTTAACAAAATTTAAGTAATCCTAACCTATAAACGTGGCATACTTTTTTTTTGTGTAATGGAATTGTACACTGTATTAGGGATAAAATTGACTAAAAGTACCCCGATTTCCGATACACCAAATAAATATTTAATAGGTGGTAAAGTTCAAAAGTACCTAAATCAAAAGTGACATATTTTATAGGTCAACCTAAAAAAGAGGAACGTTCATTGACTTACAACTTTAGTATTCGGCATTTCTCTACGTTTTTCTGTATAGGATCATGAAGGTATAATTCATCGCTGATGTTACATCCAGGAATATCTTATTTATTTAACAAAACTGCCTCCGTGGCCTAGCGGTTAAACCCGTGGATTTAGACGCTGAGGTACCGGGTTCGATTCCTGGTCGGGCCACAAAAATATTTATTAATGTAAATAAATACATTTAATTAATATTTAATTATTTGTGATATTTCTCGAGTTTGGTACGATGGAGACATCGACGAGCTTGCCACTTGTCATGATTGGTAAAGTTGGCTAAATGTGAATCCGCTTATTTATAAGCGTGGTTTCTGACCACCCCGAAAGGGAAACGGTCGTGATGATACTTTACTTTTTTTTACTTTTAATTTATTGTGGATATTTCTCGAGTTTGGTATCCTGGTGACATCGACGAGCTTGCCACTTGTAATGATTGTTTTTTTCTGCTGACCAATTTATAACACTGGCTACGCCGGAACAAAAAGCTACAATTAAAAGTAAAAAATAAATAAATTAGTTTTATTAAAATTGAATAGGTACTATAACTAAGAACAGTGCCAAATGGCGTATTTTATGGACATTAAGGGCCACTATTTTCAGTATTTGCATTTTGTAATTATTTGTATCCGTTTTGGGTTCCGTGGTAAGTAGCGCGAAAGGTCCATGAATGTTAGCAACTGGAATCAGACACTCATGACTGACATCAGTCCCTAACACTATGTTGCGGCTTATGTCTTGACTGGGCATGACGGCAATACGAGCCTGATCCCGAAAAGTGTGCAGATACACTTTACTGGCTTTATAGGTACGAGCGGTGAATACCTACCCGCCCCGGCAGACTGGGAAAATTACCACCATCAGTCCGCCTACCACCTATTTTTTACTTTCAAGGAGAACTAATATAGTAAGCTTGCCATGGTAGTAACCACTACCACTTTTTAAGATATACTATTTTAATAATATTATTTATTTGTTCCTGGTCATTTGTCATATGTATGTAAGTCAAAGATTAATTCTAAAATTGCGAACAAATTCCCTTTCAAATCTGTTGAATAAATTATTGTTTATTGATAGACGAGACGAGCGACAACGGTTTTTTTAAAAAAAGGTCCTATGATAACAAGTGTACACGGTATTATCATCACTATGTCGCAAGTTATTAAGGTTATAGTTGTGTGGACAGTGAGTTTAAGGTTAGCGGATATAGCTTATTAGAGTTATGGCTGAATCGAGCATATTGGCAATAATGATCGGAGCTGAGATGGTCGCTAACAGATGTCACTGAAGGTCACGTAATTACGTATGTTTTTGTACTGAGCACGACATGTGATTGCGTCCACCTCATGGTAAGCGTGTAGGTACTTACGTAAATTCTAAGAATGGCAACTGATATCAGCCAAGGTTTAGCGGTTTTAATCTCTTTAAAATAGGGTTTAAATTTTTCTATCTCGCTCGCACATTCTAACATTTTTAAAAAGTTCAATTAGACTTGAATTGTATATGCATTCCTAAATTTAAATGATCATTTCTAAAATTAATTTAAAAAAAAAAACATAAGTATGTCAAAAACATGGTAAATTTCAATTAAAATCTGTTCAGTAATTTTATACGTGAAAGACGGACAAACAGACATATACCTATCACAAAGGTTTTTTTTACATTTGTAATATTTATAAGGAGCTGTGGTGGCTCGCTTTTCTTAAAATCCTAAAAAGATCGGTTCGTACCCCAGTATGTACCAATGAGAAATACACCACCGTTCCCATGCCTCGGAAAGCACGTGAAGCCATCGGCTCCGGTTCTACTAATACGATCTTGTGAAGACGTTAATACTGTCATTAAAATTTGACGTCAAACCATTGCCAACCCGTCTGGCCAGCGTGGCGAGTGTAGACCAAAATCTCCAGAAATTTCTAGAAAGCCGATCTACAACAGTAAGGTCGAAGATCTGTGTTCAAGGGTTTCTGAAGACGATGCTGACCCGCATGCTACGGCACACACACGTTCTTTTTCGACAAGAGAAGAATAAAGAAAATATGTAATTTACTTTTTTTGTATGAAATTAACAACCAATGGCCGTTCTATCTTATTTATTTATTTATTATACAAATATATGATCTCTTTGATTAATAATAACTAATTGCCTAAATATTAAGCTAGGTGGCTCGCGTGTAAGAACGCGTTCCTTAAATCCTACAAAGGTCGGTTCAAACCCACCCGGCATTTACCAATGAGAAATACACTTTTCTTACGTACATTTGTCATAGATTTACAACACCACCGTTCCCATGCCTCGGAGAGCACGTTAAGCCGTCGGTCCCGGTTCAACTAATACCAACTTGTGGAATCGTTAATAAATTGTCATTAAAATTGACATGAGATCCTCGCCAACCCGTCTGGCCAGCGTGGTGAGTGTAGTCCAAATTCTCCAGATATATGGGCATCTCCAGCAGTGGAGGTCTAGGACTCTGTGTTCTAGGGGCTGTGGTGATGACTAAATGTAGTTCACTAGTTACAAAAGCGAATTTTAACCCCGCGAACGATTATAGTCGTGATGTTTTTTTTTCAATATGTTCATTAAACTAGAATTGGGGTTGTTTCTAGAAATAATTATTGTTTTCGTTGAAATTAAAGCCACAAGGTGGTCTTAACCAAACCTGAAACAAAATAAACTTTATACATTCAAAACAAAATATGATCCAAACATTGACATTTATTTAAAGACCGGACGCTGATAGAAAAAGTAGAAAACTAAAGTAACATGACGTGGTCATAAACTTTGCTTTAAAAAGAAGCGCATTCACATTTAGCCAACTTTACTGTAGGCCCAGCATGACAAGTGGCAAGCTCGTCGATGTCTTTAGCGTACCAGACTTGAGAAATATCACAAATAAATTAAATAGAGTATTGTGTCCGACCAGAAATCGAACCCGGTACCTTCGAGTCTACATCTACTGACTTAACCGCTAGACCACTACAGATAAATTGCATTCACAGTTATACCTATATGCATTTTTTGATAATTATAAATTATTAAGTTGGAATCCGCTTCTTAAAAAGTATGGTTTCTGACCATCCAACCCCCACCAGCGACCTCCTTTAGGTCATCTGTCAGTCTGGCGGGGGCTCGTCTCACTCTGCGTCTTCCCGTACGTGGTCTTCACTCTAGAACCCGTCTACTCCATCGTTCATCGGTTCTGCTACAGACATGCCACTTCAGCTTACTAATTTTGAAGGCTATATCGGTAACTTTGGTTCTCTGACGGATTTCCTCGTTTCGGACTTTATCCATCAGAGAAATACCGAGCATAGCTCTCCCATAGCGATCTTAAATTTGTGGACTAGACCCACTGTCAGTGTCCACATTTCTGCTCCGTACGACAGCACTGGAAGAACTCACTGGTTGAAAACTCTTCTTTTCAAACACTGGGGTATGTTTAATAAGAAGATGTGGCGCAGCTTCCCAAATACCTAATACAAGGGCATAATTTTTTTTTTTTTTTTTGGGAATTTTCGTTTAAAGATACTCGTAAAAACGGAAGATACGCGGGGAGAGTGTGAGAGAGACACAACACAGTTACCGAGTCATTAATGTTCTTTTTCTCTTTTTGTCAGCGCTAACTGGTAAAAAAAAGCCCTCAGCATTTAAATTCACACTATACATTCTTTTTGACTTGAGCCCTTATATTATTACATACCTACATATCTTCACGCCAAATCCCTTGCGGGGTAGGCAGAGACAATTAAGCGCCACTTGTCACAGTCACGACATACCTCTTTCACTTCTTTACCATTCATCAACCTCTTCATACATGCCCTTTTGTTTCGATGGCTTTTTAATGCACCTTCAGCTATTGTTTTATTCATTTGATTGCAATATGTGAGTCTTGGTCTGCCAGGGCCTCTTTTACCCACAACTTTCGCATTATATATCTGGTTCGTCAACCTCTCTTCACTCATCCTTTCGACATGCCCGAACCATCAGAGCATGTCTTTCTTTATTTTTGTCCCCCTTTCTTTCATACCGGTAGGTATTTGTATTTCGTCATTACGTATGCAGTCCATCAAATATATATTATTAAGGGTGCGATATGCCCAATCCGTAGTAAGTCTATGTATAAAAAAATAATATAAACAATAAATATACCTCGCCTAATTAAGTAAACACCATAAATGAGTACACGAATAACATAAAACAAATATATATGATCCTAGGAAAAATCAAACACAAACGATTGAGATGCCACATGTATCATATTTATGTTTTCAAATAGTTATTCCTGGCCCAACAGAAATAACACATTAACTTCTCTTATACAAATATTCTGTCATATAAGAAAACACAATAAAAATATTTTTGAAAATCGAAACGAATGTTGCCTAATAATTCTTTTAGAAATGTCATAATTTAAAGGGATTATTTTTTTAAACTATCATAATTTAACCACGCCTCGAGTCGAGTGGTTAATTCTATGCTTCGATTCCTGGTCATCATCACAACTCCTAGAACACAGGGTCATGTCATAGACTTCCACTGTTGGATTTTTTTATACTAGCATGACATGACCTTGCGCTTACGTGATATGTAAAATGTTAGTAACTGGAATCGGACATTCATGACTGACATCAGAGGCTGTTCCCCAAAACGTGTGGATACATTTTATTGGGCACGAACGGTGGATACTTCCCAGCCCCAGCAGACTAGGCAAACTAACCACCAGTCCGCCTACCACTTTAGGATTTTAAGGAATCCTTCTTCTTACGACCAAGCCATTACTGCTCAATTCCGGTCGAGACACAATCATTTATTCAATACGCGACATAAGCGTTGCCATCCAATCGTCAACAGGTGATCCTTTGAGTAGGGAATATCTTATTCAAAGGATCAGTGTTGCCATCCAACGAGGCAACGTCGCCGGAGTCCTCGGAACATTGGGTTCATCTTCTTGATTCTTGGATTCGATGATAGATTATAATCAAGATATTTGTAAGTATTTAGTTTTTATATTAATTAGGTTTATCTTTTAGTTTATTTAATTTAAGGTTTAGTTTAGTTTATTTTTAACTTTATTGTTTAGGTAGCTTTAATTTATATTTATTGTTTGTATTTGTGTATCTTACTTCTCTCTAATGAATATTATTGAGTCCCGGCCAGCACTTGGACCCTGTACTTCCAGGTCTAAAGCCACGGACTTAACCGCTAGACCACGAAAGCAGTTGATAATGATAAATTACTTTTTTTATGTATTTACAACTGTAAATAAAAATAATTATTGTTCAATTGTATTTTATCCAAGCATAGGTTATAAGTACGCTTTTTTATTATGAGAATGTTTTAGGTCCGGATTAATAGTCGTTGCTCCGCCAGTGCTTAGCACGAGCTTTTGCTCAGAATTGTCAAATTGACAGTTTTCACTCAAACCTAAGCCTTAAAAATGTTGCTCATATTATAATAAACGCGTTTGAATAATATTTTTCTGCGATCACATGAAACAAGTTGAGAGAAACAGAAAAAAGCTCGTCTCAAAGAAACCAGTCTTGCACTGAGAAGCTGCGCAGCGAGCGAGACAAACTTACGGCGTCTAACACTAGTTAGAGCGAGCCAACACTAACTTCGATACCACGTCAATACATTCCTTCGTTACTATACGTCAGAATATCGTCCTTATTTTTCCTTTACTAGAAGCGACTTTTATACGAACTTGTTAATGGAAAACCAATATCACATCAATACGTTTAACGACGCTTGGATTCACACAAATCCGGTACGTTGCCATCTAGGAATAAGGGTCAAATTCGTGTGAAGTTTTTTCTAAGAAGGCGTACTCGATATCTTGTAAGATAGTACCATTCGAATCTAATCGAAGGTCGATAGAAGCGTATTGGAAAAACACCTTCCAAGATACGCCCAGAAAATCGGCACGCCCTTCTTTTTAGAGAAAAACTTGTAAGATTTTTTCCATTCGATAGCATTGAATAAAAATGTACATTTAAAAGTGTCACTATATATTTAATACTGACCGCGTCGGTAGTTCGGTTGTAAGGAAGCTTTCCTTTAAAATCCTATCGGTTTTTGAACCGATAGGATTCACATATAATAACATTATTCAATAACTAACCACATACATATAACTACATATATAATAAACTATACATAATAATATAGTTACAAATTTTGTTGGGTTAAAGGTAATGCGTACAGACATTTTTTTTAAATAGCTGTTTGTTTCTTGTCTATTTTAGGAGGCAAATTGTTTCACTATTTATTTATAATATGAGTACCAAAGTATCTTCATGACCGTATTCTTTACGGGGTGATCAGAATCCACGCTTTTATAAGAAACGAGTTCACATTTAGTCAACTGAAAACTGTACTTCTCATTGATACATGCCGGGGTTCGAACCGACCTTATTAGGACTTTAAGGAAAGCGTTCTTACAACCGAGCCATCACTGCTCGATTCCGGTCGAGACACAATCACTTATTCAATTAATTTGTGATATTTTTTTAATTTGGTACGATATATCGACCACTTCTCATGATGGTTTATAGTGAAGTTTATAAGCGTAGTTTCTTACCAGCCCGCAAGGGATACGGTAATTGGATAAAGTAAAAAAGAAACTAAAGTAGCTTATAAAGAAGCGGATTCACATTTAGCCAACTTTACTATAGGCCAATCATGACAAGTGCCAAGCTCGTTGATGTCTCTAGCGTACCAGAGTTGAGAAATATCACAAATAAATTATTTGGACACAATCGGACTAGGAATTGAACCCGGTACTTCCGAGTCAAATCCACGGACTTAACCCCTAGACGGATACATTAGTATTTTTGAGTTGTGTAATCTGTCGCCTGCATTATTGTCATAAACTTTTTGAACGATATTGTCATTTACCTAGTTCTGAATTTTTACATAAACTTATAGTATTGGGATCGAAACCTCCAACTAGCAATAGCAGCGGAATAAACCAACTTAAAGGAATAAATTCAGGATGTTTTGGTCTTCTGATGCCCAAAACTAATAACACATTCAACGCCGACACTCTTCTTTTCACCATACATCTTGGCATGTGTACGAATAAGTACTTGTCGTAATACGTAACGGAATGGTCAAATATGGTGACAGTATAGATACGGGATTTATGACAACCAACCAAGTGCTAACACTGACATCGACATCTCTTTCCTTCTCCGCTCAACGGTTACAGAAATATTTAAATTTGAATTCCAAATTCTGCAATACCTTTTACAATGAAAATACCTTTGGGTCAAAACACCAAGAGAACGACTATTAGTAACATGATCTGTTCTTCTTTCCAGGTACGTCCAGCTCGAGCGTTTAATAATGTTGTGTTATATAAAGGTAAGTTTATAAAGAATAAACTATAAACAAAGGAACGTTGACATTTGACGGGAACATTTCATTCGAATTCCGTTAATTCGTATTGAGTTTCACGACCTACCCCTGCAAGCAAATTCCATTTTTTACAACACAATCGTTTACAAACGAATAATCGAATTCGAATGTTTGAATCGAGTCCAGTTGGAAAACTAGAACAATTCGAATTACAAAAACTAATCGAGCGATGCAAAGCAGATGAAGTGAAAGAGCTCGATTAACGATTTTGATAAAGGAACGCCGCGTTCATTATTTTAAAACAATAAAGCCATTCACGCATTGGCTCGTTTGAATATGGAACGTGATGGACAGTTCTACAGCAAACTTGAACGCTTCGGCTTTTGACAGTTTATTTTTGGGGAGTTTAATTTTGCACGATACCTTCTGTCAAGGATACGTCATTTTCATTATTTAAAGTTACAGTCAAAATATCTAAATTCACGTAAACCTAAACATGCATTTCGTCATTATTTTTAATGATTTTACTTCTGCTTGTTGCTCAACTATCCCTTTCAGCTTGTCGTAGTCGAGGAATATTTTCGATTGACATTGTATTATTTAGGTCGTATTATATACCAGTATTTGTTTGAAGATACGAATTAGGAACGGAGACCGTTGTTCCCGCTATCGAGTCGTTTGTTGGGCTCGCCTACGATCCGATAGGCCGATTCTACCGCAAAGAGCAATTTAAGCTGTACAGTGATTGATTCGGCCGATACATCACTAAAGGCGTTTTTCTATGAAAAATGACCATAATCGACTTAAAAAGTCATTAGGGCGAAGACAAAGAAATCGCCCGACCGCCATCCGTCTAATTTGAGTTTCTCGATCGAGACGAATTTCTGGCGTGATTATATTTTTTTTTGTCTGTTTCTGTGATTAAAGGAATTTAAAATGTCGGTCAATATAATATTAAAAACTTTGGTTCAGTTCTTGTTTTAAATTTATTTAATTATCAGATAAATATTTTCATCCAAAACTGCAACAATTTAAAAAAAAAAAGAGTACATTTAAGTGTAAGGTAGATTATTACCGTGATAGCAAGTTCTTGCGGGTGTCAACAAATTTGACAGCTTGTCAGGGATAAATCTAGCTGGGTCTGGTTTAACCAATTTCGTATACTAGAGTTAATTAAAAAAGTAAAAAAGAAAATACATAATTTTATATATGAAATTAACGGCTTTTAATCTCTGCTTAAATCCAGAGTATGCTAAGTGACAGTCATTAATGTTCTCTTAATTCATAGTGCATTCCATAATATTATTCATACAACGAAAGTGACATCGATGATTGAAAAACAAAGATTTATCTGAATATGGATCGAGCTGTATTTGAATAAGGAATACATTATTATTCTTTTGTGCTATTTTTGAATTTGGAACGCCCACGCCCGGCCATTGTCTCCTCAAGTTATTAGCTCATTAGGCAAAGATGTCGCAGTCGAATTCGAATATATAATTTTCGAATCGAATGTATTGATTTGTTGCCAAAGAACAAAGAAATGCATGGAGTCAAAAATTCTAATATTAAAAAATAATCAATGTTTTTAGACACTAACTATTAAAAATATTTGTGACCATATTGTACCTTATATCACAACGGGAGCAAACCCATTATTTAAATCATTAATTAATCCAAAATTGTTTCACTATTGTAAACTTAACAATATTCAAGTTTATTTGTAAACCGCCTACTGTTAATTTTGCAACAATAATTCTAACAACACTTTTAATTTCATATCTCATCCAAGGATGTGGAAGCTTTATTTTAAAACAACAATAGCGACTCGATGATATATTTGAACAATAAGAAAGAGTTGTCGCCCACGTGGTTATAAAAAACCACATTTGAAGCTATACAATCTACCTACTTCACGCAATTCGAGCTTTTATTCTAATGCAATACGGTTATAATTGTTAACCATTTTGCTTAAACGTATAAGTGGTAGTGTGTTCGTTTTAAGTTCGTGCTCACAAATTACGTATGTTAATATTTCTTGTAATCCTTGTGGACCTCCCCGGCTCTGCGTCATCCGTCAGTCTCCTACGCTTAATCGATCGATATTCGAATTCCAATACTATACCATCGATTATGAATTCGATTTAGAATTATGAATTTGCCTTTTTACTATTCCAATTTGCTATTATTGTGAAAGCCTTTCGCCTTAACGCTTTCCTGGTCCGATTTTGATAAGAAGCAGAGTTATTCCTTGAAGCCAAGGCAAGCGAGTATATGACTATATGTAACCCCAATGCAAATTGACGCAATTCAATAACCTATTTTTATATAAACAAAGCCAGGTAGAACTGCTAACCTATGACAATTTATATCGAGACCAACTTAAACGGATTAGCATCCATGGGACGATAAAAACTGTTATAAAAAAAATGACGTTTGTTGAGGTTGACATTATAAATTATATAGAAAAAATTCAAATTGAATCTAAATAATAAATCGTCGAATATAAATTGTTGTTATGCAAAAATGCATTAATATTACAACTGTCGTTCTCGTATCCCTAAAAAATGAAACTTCAAATTTCAAATATGGAACGTCAGAATGAACGAAACGCCACGCGACATTAGCAATAATCATGTTTTATGAGTTTCCCGCCAAAATATATCCCACAGACTTCGCTATCCAATAACTCTTATTCGACTGTTTCGTACTAAATTTGGAAAAAAATGGCTTGGCAATTCTAGTCCTTACGTAAATGATATTGTGACAATCCATCTTTCCCCATCTCCATCGGTTGACGTATAGCATTGTAAAAAGTTAAATTCATATGAATGTCACTCATAAACGAATATTAATTCTAATAAGAAGGTTCTGATTTGAATTTACGTGTTTAGACCGATCGCAAATAAATCCTAGTAGGTACTATGTAGCATACCTAGTAACATTTCAATTATATTTTTTTATTCATATTTTGTACGTAATACATACAACCAAGTTGGGAATCATCATATTCCAAGTATTGCAGAATTGAATGCTTGTAATGAATTAATTCACGTCAATAACATCCAAACAGTTCGGGTATTTAGGGATTCACAGTGCGAGAAAACTGCACAAAATCAACTGCAACTTGTACCCTATATTAGTGTCTTTATTGCTTTCTATAATTATTTACATTGTATCACATTATTAAAGAAAACAACACAACTTTTAACTAACAATATCTACAGTAATTTACAAAACAAAAAAACTTGCACTTGACATGTCCGTGAGAAATGGCGCGAAGAACTCCCGAAGCTATTTTTTTAATGTTTATTTCTAATTTAGACAATTCAGTGGGCCCCAGCCTTAAATCTTATCAATAATAATAGAAAAAGTTAAATAGAACGCGCACTTAATTCGAATATCGAACGGAAACGGAAGCACTACTGATTCCAATTTCAAACTAAATATCGCAATGTTACTATTGATAAATTTAATGTTACAATATTATAGTGTATTGTATTAAAGGGAACTCTGCGATAATAACGTATAATAGAGTTGTGTATTCATTGGAATAATGGGAAAAAATCGCGAATTCGAATGACCGAGTTATTGCAATCTAGCTACTTTTATGACGGCTGCTTATACACCAACTGTGACATAAGTCCCTACCACTATGCGGTCTTATTTTTTTTTTGTGTGAAAGTATCGATTAAGTTATTCTAAATAAACTGAAATGAATGCACCTGGTCTTATCCATTTATCCATTCCAAAAATTTTAATAGCTTTGGAGCGTAGATTTTCGTTATTAATTTGGCAATATCTATTCTTATAAAAGGCGGGAAATAAGAATTGCAGGGAGAAGCAATAACCATTAAAGGCCGAGGCGCTTTCCGAAACTTTCCTATTCAATAACGCGTCTAATATTCAAATTAGAGGCACTAGAGGCCGAATTTACAGCAATATATCATCCAGGCTAATCAGATTTTTTCCTCCGATATAGCCATTATGATTAAAAAATGGCGAAGTAGGGAATTTAGACTTTTTAAATATAACTGTTTATAAGATGATGACATGACATTATGTAAATTCACTTATAAATAAAAAATATACACAATTATCAACTCACAAGGCAAGATTATAAATCCCAAACACACAAGCTTAATCTCCCTCTCCTCCCTTCCCCACTCCTTCCCACACTCACATACATTTTTTTTTACTTTTTTTATTTTACTTTTCTTCTAAATTGTTGTATGTTCATTATTGGAAGACACTGTCTCCTGTTATGCAGCTCAACTCATGCAGGATTCATTTTTGCGCAATAAGACTCACCATTCACCATTCTGTTCCTCTCCCTACCTAACCAAATACTGTATGATTTCGTTTATGCCGGATAAGAAGACAAATTTCTAAGCATTCTATGGATTTACCGTGCAGGTGCTGGGTCCATCATGTGTGGGTAAGAGATGAAAAGAATAGTGTAGTGTCTCGGGTTGGTTTTTTTTTGTATTTTTTATTGCACATTAAGACGCTCACCATCCACCATTCTACTCCTGTCAGCAACCAAATACTTTATGATACCGTTAATGCTGTCTTGGAAGCTCTTTCCATAAATATATTGATGGCAGACCTTCTTAGGCCCAATTCTTTTTTTTTTTTTATTCTTTTTTTTAGTTTTTTTTTCTTTTCTTTATTAGGGTCAACAAACAGAATTGCACAGGTTTTAACATTTAACAATAATAAGATACATTAGATCATGCAATACCCACCACGTTAACCACATATTTATGTATGTATATTTATGTATAATTTTAGCAAGTGATATAAAGATTTTGCTGAAACTGAAAGCTGAGTCTTGAACCCGTTTCTGATCTTTTCTTCTGCATAATATTTATTAGACTTCATGTTGTGGTCTTTTGGAATATTTGATTCCCACTGAACGGCAAGTTCAATAAGAATATATATAGCCTATAGGCTGATACATCTAGTTCATCTAGTCAATATATTTCTAAAATGCGTTTTTTTTTTTTTTTAATTCTAGTAAGACATGTGACCTTGCGCCCACCTGATGGTAAGTGGGGGGCGAGATCCATGAATGTTAGCAACACGTAATCAGACACTCATGACTGACATCAGTCCCTAATATAATGGCATAGGCCAGGCTTGACTGGACATGACGGCAATTCGAGCCTGATCCCGAAATGTGTGGATACACTTTACTGGGTTTATCGGGACGAACGGTGGATACTTCCCCGCCCCGACAGAATGGACAAATTACCACCATCAGTCTGCCTACCACCTATTATTATATAGTTATTGTAATTCCTAGAAATGACTTGGAAAATCTTTGAAAATATTGAAGTGTGCGAGCGAGAGAGATTCAAAGCTTAACCCTCATAATACCTATTGTTTTCTGCTGTACAAATAGTAAAATAAACTAAATGTGCACCATTTACTTCCGTCTGTTAAGCTGCTTACTTAGTTTGTTTGACCCAGTTTGAGCAGTAAATAAAAAAAATTAACACATAATATAGTTTATAGTGCACAGCTAGCAGTAAAAATAGATTTAGGGATGTTGTAGGGTCACATGTCGATGTCAGATTAAGACCCCATATAGTCTATGTTTATCCCTGAACATATATAACTAAATTTTATTTAAATCGCTCTAGTAGTATCGGTGCAAAGACAAGACAAACATTACGACAGATAAATCGCCGCGGAGTCACATGTTGTAGTTATATGATTACGTCATATATCCTAAGTCCGTCCTAGGATCCCAAGGAATAATTCTATCAAATTTTATCAAAATCGGTTCAGTAGGAGCCTATTCATCATCCGGACCCCATTGTTGTCTATAAAGAAAATAGACTGTTCTTATTTAAGAAGTTGGTTTCTGACTACCCCGCAAGGGATTACGGTCGTAACGATACTTTACTTTAAAAGTATTATCGTCAATCAAAATAATTTTGCAACTGACATAAAAATAAATTGTGATAATGCATCAAAAAATGTAATTCCAATTTCCGAAGCCAAATTCCTAATCCAGAAGAAGGTATGGTCCCAATACTCCGATGTGCTATAAAAAATAATTTAAATGGCTCCTATAAGAGTGACTTCGCTATCGCCCCGCGCATTTGCATACTAAAATAATGCAAAAATCTATGCGGTACACACTTGGGGCGCGTTCCCGTTTGCTTTCACGATACGAACACAAATATTAAAACGTACAACTTCATTATGAAGAACTAAAACAATTCGTTGTGCTATAATTATTATTACAGCCCCTAGAGTCCTGGACCTCCACTGTTGTAGATGGGTCTACCAGAAATTTCTGGATAATTTGGCCTACACTAGTCACGCTGACGTCAATTTTTTTACGATTTGTATTAGTGGAGCCGGGACCGACGGCTTAACCGATAACTTATAGTTGTGCTATATATAGTATTATTTATTATCCTACTTTGTGAGTTTATAACGTTCAATTATTTAGGTAAAATTGCAGTTTAATATACTATTTTTTATTACTAGGATTATACCAGCCTCACATTTTCTAGATTTCATTTAGCCAACTTTACTACAAGTGGCAACCTCGTCGACGTCTCTAGCGTACGAAACTCTGAAAATATCACAAAAAAAAATAATTTGTTTGTTTTATTTAAAATAAAAATATTATTGTGTCGCAGACCAGGAATCTAACCCGGTACCTCCGAGTCTAAATCCACGGGCTTAACCGCTAGACCACGGAGGCAGTTTAATACTCGTAGAAAGCTGAGAAATAAAGATATAATACGAGTATACTGCCATAAATGACACCATATCAATAGATAGTCAAATTAAATAAAATCATTTATTTCCTTTGGTCAGCACAACGCTTGATTATTGTCAATACATTTTATTTTCCATAATTTACTATTATTTAGATTATAAGATAACTGTAAAATAACCAGCAGCTACTATTGGTGGACCCATCATATCAAATACCATAATTTTTAACTAAAACAAAGTTGCCATAAACAAGTTTTAACTTAAAATTAATTCGTGGCTGTAAAGAGGCCGTGTGAGCCTAGACTAAAATAAATTACGCATGTCAAGTTATTAATTAATTCGTGGATCTAAAGAGGCTGTGTCAGCTTACAATCTAAAAATACATAAAAATAGTATTATGAATACAATATTTATGTTAATAAATGTAAACACCTATTTGTCATAGTAGCTCATTTTCTTTTCTCTTTTTACCAAGTTTATATTATTTTAAGTTTCTACTATTAAATTTTTTTCTCTTTTGTAATTGTTATGTCTAAGCTGTTTTTTGATAAATAAATGTTTTCTTTCTTTCTAAATTCGTGGCTGTAAGGGGCCGTGTCAGCTTACAAACAAAAATAGATGTGAGATTAAATTATGTAATTAGCAATTACAAATCGAACGTAGGTACAATGGAAACAAGCCAAGTATTAGAAGCGTGGGGGTAAGAAATTTTATGTGTTTTTTTTTCTTGTTTTGAAATATGCCCGCCGTTATGTTATTTATGGGCACCGTGCGAGGTTATATTTCGGGAAGTAATGAGCTTTTGTTCGGGATAGGGCAATTTAAATGTACGTAGATTGAGTCGTTACTGAGGAACCATGATCGGTTCTCGCGGCTTTTTCTTCAAATTTTCTTTAGGCTTTCTAATCATACTGTCAATTCATTTTTTTTTAAGTTCAAATAAGTAAAGTTTACTCACATACCGTAGTCACCATCCCTTCGCGTACGTATAAATTTGGGGACTCTTACATTTGTCGTACGATAAAGATGTGCAATGCTCTTCCAGCCTCTGTGTTTCCACTTTCCTATAACTTGGAGTCCTTCAAGCGAAGTGTGAAAAAGCATCTAGTCAAGCCGGCATAGTGTTAGGGACTGATGGCAGTTATGAGTGTCTGACTTCAGTTGCTAACATTCGTGGACCTTGCGCGCCACTTACCATCAGGTGGGCCCAAGGTCACATGTCGTGCTAGTATAAAAAAAAAAGTTTCGGGGTAGTGTAAAACCACGCAATTTTAGTATACGCCCATTATGTTAAGTGGCTGCCTCCGTGGTCTAGCGGTTAAGTCTGTGGATTTAGACTCGGAGGTACCGGGTTCGATTCCCGGCCGGGACACAAAAATATTAATCAATTAAAATAAATACATGTTTTTAATATTTAATTTATTTGTATATTTCTCGAGTTTGGTACGCTGGAGACATCGAGCGTGCCACTTGTCATGATTGGCCTATAGTATAGTTGCCTAAATGTGAATCTTCTTATTTATAAGCGTGGTTTCTGACCACCCCGAAAGGAAAACGGTCGTGATGATACTTTACTTTTTAATTATGTATATTACTTACTTATTATGTTTTAGCTAAATTAAAATGATAAATGCAATGCAATCAAAAACGTCATTTCCAGTTGGATATTAATATAAAATAATATAAATAAGTATAAAAAAACCGACAAAAAATTAAAAGCCACTGATAATATTTTTTTCCAGATCGTTAACAATGCGAACGAATTTAAATCTTTTTTTTTCTTTAGGGTAAAGCTGATAGGTGTGACCACAAATAAATTAAGAAATAAATTTAATATCTATGATTGTATAAATATTCTCTGATGGGACATCTCTACATTTTATTTTATTTTAAATTCTTTATTGCACCAAAACTTAAAATTAGGTACATAGGCGAGTTTAATGCCTGTTAGGCATTCTCTGACAACTAACCTTTGGTATGGTGAGAGATTATGGGCAGCGTGCAACAATCTAATAATATTAGTCTAATTTATAAATACACTACATACCAAGCGATTACATAAACTACATGTCATTAATAACTTATTTATTAACGTATTTAATGTTTTATTCACTATTACAGCCCCTAGAACACAGCGTCCTAGACCTCCACAGCTGCGGATGGGCCTTCCAGAACATATATCTGGAGAATTTGGCCTACACTCGCCACGTTGGCCAGGTTGGGTTGGCGAGGAAATGTTTTATTATTTATACTTAATTTTCTTTTTATTATTTAATTTATTATAATATATTATTTTAATAAACTTTGAACAAAACATAAGGAATAAAATAAATATAATTTATTAATCTTAGACGCTGAGGAAGGCTGATTCTTTGTGCTTGCAACTTGTTAATATGAGCTCCAGTAAAGTTGGTTCGATCGTTATAATGAATACCTAAGAAAATCTTGTATAGAAGTAAGATTATCACGAGATTATAAAATTAAAAAACTTGAAAATTCTAGTATTGTTAGTAGCTAAGTTGAAATGGCTACCAATTCGTTGTCGCAGAAATCTTTAAATCCTTTGTCTTTTTTTTCTGTTTTAAATGAACCTGCGACACTGAAATACCTCAAGAACAAATTCTCCTTCCTCTCTTCTTTCTACGACAGGTCATTGCGGTCATCGCATAATGCTGTACTTGCTATACCATTTCACCACTCTAGTTTTATGTCCGACTCATTTGCAGTTGTTGCCGCAAATCTGTGGAACAACCTGCCCTTACATATCCGACAAGCGCCCAACAGAATGCTATTTAAAAGAATTATTAGTATAAGATTTAGATTTTGTAGAATTTTAATTATTTATTTTCCTGTTTTTAAATCTAGCGGCATTAGGTCCGTCATTGTACATAGTGCAAAAAGTTTTCATATAAAAAAAAAAATGTTTTATTCAACATCATATTCCTAAGTAAGTAGGTACTTATTATTGTTTTGTTTAAATAATTTGACTTACAGTACAGATGCGGCCTTAGTTTTGTGTCCATAATTGTTAGTTTTACCCTATAAAATAATTTTGCCGAATTCGTGAGTCCGCTAGATTTTGATCGGGAGATAATGTTAATTCAGTGAGGTTTATAATAAGTTAATTTATTTATATTAATTAAACAAGCTGGGCGCAAGTAAGCCGTGACGGTAGCGGACGCGGGGCGATAACCGTTTTCGAATGTGCCTTTCCAAATTTGAAATAAACCGTGTAGTTTAATGACTTTTGTTTTTTTAATTAATAAGCATGGACTGTCAATGATTTTTAATTTGTTTCCTATGCTAATTTCTTAGAGTATGAGTAACTAGTGGTACCTAATCATTACAGCTGGTTTTTCATAATTTTAGTTTTTGGTTCCTGTTTGGGACACAATTATTTATTTGTGATATTTCTGGAGTTTGGTACGCTAGAGACATTGACTAGCTTACCACTTGTATATAGACTATAGTAAAGTTAACTAAATGTGAATCCACTTCTATAATAAAAATAAAAAAGAAGGTTGGAGTGATTAACTTTATTTTCGGATTTCTTCGATTTTCAATAAGAGATTTAATAATAAAAATAGTACAAAATAGATTTAAAAATCTTACCTTTATTAAAAGTACCAAAAACACTGGCTGCTATAGATTTTTTTTTATAAGTTTATTTTTTGAGTTTTTTTTCACAAAATTAACATATAATATTTAAAAATTGACCTCTACGTGACACTATAACACCGTCAGTATATATATTTCTTAATTTTATTACAACAAACGTATCCTTAACTATGTTAAAACATCTTTATGTCAATATTTATATGGAAAAAAACGACATAATAACAAAGAGATCAAATATAAGATAGAGCGGGTATTCGTTGTGATTTTCATACATTATTATTGAGTCATCTTGTCTTGTCAAGGAAGAACGTGTTTTACACTTCCGTAGCATGCAAGTCAACTTATTGTCAGCAAAACAATAAAATCAATTTGAAAGTGCACGTCGAATAATACTCATTAATTCTCAGACTTTGATACTGTTTGGCTTCTTGCCCCATCTTGTTATTTATTGAATAATTTTGTGGTTACCTACTAAACCACCATTTTTTATGTTTTTAAATAACTGTTTCTGTTTTACCATTGTTCAATACAATAACACATTAAAATTCACATAATTATAAAAAATAAGGCTTACGTTGTTCGGCTTTAATTGTATTAAAATTAATGCAATGATAATAATTAATTTTAAAACTTGGAGAAAAGCGGTAACTGTCAAAATTCTTTGAGAGTCAACGATTCGTGCATTATACATTATGTGGGAGATTATAGCTTTACTGCGCATTGTTTTAATTTAATTAATATTGTAACATAAATTAAAAATATTCCAAATTCAAAACTCATCGTTAACATGGTTCGCTTAAAGTCCGTTACACATTTTGAATTTGAAATTGGAATCACTATAATAAGTCGACGATAAGCTCAGTATTCCGGCTGTTAGAGCACTTTACTTCAATCCAAAAATGTCACGGTTAAAGCCCGGCATGTACCAAAAAGAAATACAGTTTTATTATGTACATTTGTCATAGATACTAGACAGTAAGTCTTTCTATTGCAAGAGCCAGAATGTGACTACAAATATAATTCGAAATTTTGTAAAGGAACTAAGAGTACTCAATGCGAGCCTATCTCGATCCTTGGCGTCGCATCAGACTGAAGAATTGTAATGGATACATTTGAACATCTTAAACATGCCAGAATCAGGAACGGATTCCAGCAAAATGTTTGCACTAGTTACTGAAATAATTGAGCCTCACAGGTCTGCCATCAATACATTTATGGAACGAGCTTCCAAGATGGCATTAACAGAATCATACGGTTGAGTAGGGAGAGGAGCAGAGTGAGCGTCATATTGCGCAATAAAAAAAACACAGACGACCCGGCACGCGCACGATGGCTTAGAAATTTGTCTTTTCCTTCAACACGTTCCCTTGAGGCACATTAAATCGTTTGGGTTTAATAATTAAAAAAAAAAAAAAAAAGTAAAAAAAAAAAAACAACAGACCATCTGGCTATAAGTAGAAAAAGAAAGAAAGAAACACATCTCTTAAAATAATTTGTGCGTCAATTATCGTTTTCTAATAATAAAAGTTAAATAAAAACTATATTTAAATTATTATAATTGTTTGTTCGAACATTACTTTTAAAACACATAGAGAAGAAGAAGAAGAAGAAGACAAATTTCTAAGCATTCCATGGATTCACCGTGCGGGTGCCGGGTCCATCGTGTGTGGGTAAGAGATGAGAAGAATGGTGTCTCGGGCTTGCGACCGACAATTGGCTGGTTTAAGAAAAGGAGGCCTCCTTTTTTTTCTATTTCGCGATAATACGCTCACCATCCACCATTCTACTTCTCTCCCTACCCAACCAAATACTGTATGATATATTACTATTGATAAAAAAACTACTTAATAATTAAAAATACAACTAAAAACTAAAATAAAATAATAATATTATACATAAAAAAATTGCTCCAAATCACTACCAATGGGCAAAGTGCCAATGGTTCTCCCAAGGTTTTGACAACGCATTGAAAATTTCCTGTGCACTTGGTCCCCACGGCCCGAGAGTTTCAACTCCAAACGGCGCAAAAACACATGAATACTAATTGTTATTGACAAAATTAAATAGGGCCAATCGAATTCGCGCGCTAAATTCTCACATACAAATAGATGTTAACCTATGTCATTTAAAAAACGAAATAGTAATAATTATATTCGTAAAACCATTCGAGCTGAAACGTGTCACATTTAACCCTTCGAACTTAACCCGTAACCTGAACACGAAATAGTCCAATATGGGTCAATAAATTAAAGAAAAAATAAGAAAGGTCTTGTAATGAAAACCAGTTTTGTACGATTTGATCGCACATAAATTGAATTAAATTAAACAATATTCACCCTTCAATTGTTTATATGATTTATGCCTTACGCATCGATCTGCATATGGTAATACCGAACGCCCGATGCAGTGGTTCTAAACCATTCGCTCGTAGGAAAATAGCAACATTATTTTTAAGTTTTTAAGCATTTTACGTCCTTAATATTGTGGTTAATAGCTTAATACTAAAGCGGTGGTGGTTTAGTTGTAAGACTGTATACATTAAATAAAATGGCGAGGTTCAAACCCCGGCATATATCAAGGAGAAATAAACTTTTCTTACGTACATTTGTCATTTATTTACAACACCACCGTGAATGCAATGATAATTGATTATTATATTAATTTCTAAGATTAGTTCTAGTATTACAATGCCCATCTATAGCTGCAAAATAATAATTATTATTATCTATAACATTATATATTTAATTAGGGTACCAATTATTTCCTATATTTTTCAATAAATATTTATTAGCTTTATTTAAAGGAAATAAGGTACAATGATTTAAAAAAATAATAAAATATTAATTAAACTAAAAACTTACATCTTAAAACATAAATTACTATTAATAAAAATAAACCTAATTAATAAATGAAAATATAACTAAAAACTAAAATAAAGAAAAATAAAATTCAATAAATTAAATTGTTTAGTGGATTGATGTTACTGGTTTATTTATATTTTCTATTGTTAGAATATAATTATTGTTAAATATTAAGTACCTACCTACAATTATAACTACTTAAATTTTTAATAGTTGATATTTTTTTTTAATTTGAATAACAAAACCACCTAATTATAATATATTAGGAATAATATACTGAAAAACTAAACAAAAAATAAAAAACATTCAAATCTACATAGGCGAGCTTAATGTAGGCATTTTCTGACAGCTAACCTTTGGGAGAGTGAGATGAGAGTGTGGAATAACTAACTAATTTAATCTACTTATTAATCAACAAATAATAAAGTATATTGCAGAAGAAGTACATATATATACAAATAATAATACATTTTGCTTACGTAATAAACATTATCAACATAACAGGGAACACATCCCTTGCTAAGTACAAAAAAAAAATCAGACCTCAAAAAAAAAGGTTGGCGATCCCTGGCCTATAGGGTCTACTATCAGACATTATTTTTTTAGTAATAATTATTACCATTATTTAGTCTGGTTCACCTTTTTAATATGCAAATATTAATTAGGTAGCGTTTCCTTAACTTCAGTATGGGGCAGTATGTTTCTCACGGAAAGGGGTTGATTGATCGAATTTGTATATAATTATTCCGTTACCTTTAATTATTAATTCATATTACAGTACCTTGTTATATATTTGGCTAATATATTTCTTTAATACTTATGGAATATATAAATATTTATATATTTTTATGTAACTTTAAAAAAAAAATTTTTTTTTGTAAAATTTATCATTACAGCCCCTAGAACACAGAGTCCTTGACCTCCATTGTCGAAGAATTTAGCCTACACTCGCCACGCTGACCAGGCGAGAACCTGATGACAATTTATTAAGGATTTCATAAGTTGGAACCGGGACCGACACGGCTTAACGTGCTGACCAACTGTGAACTGGAACGGTGGTGTTGTAAAACTACAATTTTAGGTTAAAAAAGTAGTATCATCACGAACGTTTCCCTATTCGGGGTGGTCAGAAACCACGCTTATAAATAAGCGGATTCACATTTAGCCAACTTTACTATAGGCCAATCATGACAAGTGGCAAGCTCGTCGATGTCTCCAGCGTACCAAACTCGAGAAATATCACAAATAAATTAAATATTAATTAAATGTATTTATTTACATTAATAAATATTTTTGCGTCCCGACCAGAAATCGAACCCGGTACAACAAGACTTACTGAAATGAAAAAGTATTTCATGACTAAACTTGTTGATATTCATATAATTCATTCTCAAAGCTTAGTAAAAGAGTCAAATACGTCTATAATATGTCCCGGCATGAATATCCTTACTATTGATCAACGCATCAGTGTCAACTATTACCAAAATTCTAAATGAAACGTACAATAAAAAAAAAATAACCTCGAAGAGACATCTGGACCGATTCACGGATTCAAGCCCTTATAACCCTAATCCTATCTTTGAGAAATGTTTCTTATTACGAAAAAAGCATTAACAATGACGCATCCACATATATTTAAACCTGTTTTACTATAGATCAATAAAATCGGCCGAGTTTTTTTTTTATTAATAGATGCGCGACAATGCGTCCAATGCATGCGTATGCGCTGATTTGCATATTATTTCTTTGACGATGCAAATCATCTTTGGGCCGTCTTCTGTTCATGGAATCTATGGGAATCGGTATTAGGGGTGGTGTGTATGCTAATGAGTAGATAACAGTTTAGGCTGTGAGATTTTTTTTAAGTTTATCTCGTTCAGTCGGTTGTGGGCTCGCGTCAGTGCAGTGACGCCTAGCAGCGCGGTGTTTACAAAATTTTGACTAAATTTACGAACGCTCGCAACTTGATTTAAATATAAATAAACATTTATACATAGTGTTACAACTTACATATATAAATAGAAATAGTGTACAAACGCAAACTTTATAATAAAAAAATACTTATATACTTACATTGTGATACGAAATAAGTCTTTAAAAAGTGTAATAAAATAAATTGTAATAAATAACAAAGTGAAGTTATACCTATTTGAAAAAGTGATTGTAATTTAGAAAATTATGAAAGTAAGAAGTTATTATATGGAGGTAAATGATTTTTAAAACTGTAGTATAATTGGGAATTTTAGTAATGCATTACAAAGATTCGACGTTTGATATTACGACATTTGCAAAAGAAGTCTGTTAGTATGTATGTATGCGCGGTGGTGGCTCGGTTGTAAGAACGCGTACCTTAAATCCTACAAAGGTCGGTTCAAACTCCCGGCATGTATCAATGAGAAATACACTTTTCTTACGTACATTTGTCATAGATTTACAACACCACCGTTCCCGTGCCTCGGAGAGCACGTTAAGCACGGTCCCGGTTCCACTAATGTCAAATTGTGGAATCGTTAATAATTTGTCATAAAAATTGACTTGCCAAGCCGTCTGGCCAGCGTGGCGAGTGTAGGCCAAATTCTCCAGTTCTTGAAGGCCCATCTCCTGCAGTGGAGGTCTAGAACGCTGTGTTCTAGGGGCTGTAATGAAAATATATATATGTATATATATATATATATATATTTATATTTCACGCCTTTACGTCTAAACTGAACTGATTTAAATGCGATTTGGCAGATATGTAACTTCCGTGTACGCCGGATTAAAAATCTAGTAGGTATAATATATCATTTTTGTTGTATCAATGAGATGATTGGTGATGACAATATTGACATTGATATTTTTGCTATGAAGCCTTCAACAGTAAGGCATCTACTTTCTTCTCAATTCTTTAACCCACCGGCTTCTGTACATTTTTAGGATTTGTTCTTTTTGTTTTTTTTTTGTTTTTTTATGTTTTTGTCAGTGTATTATTTATTGTATTTAGTTGCTATAGGCGAAAAAAAATAATTGGCTCATTTTTTATTATATTGTTCATCTATATTGTTATCTAGCTATAAATATAATATGTATACTTTTTCGTTACGTATATTTATTATTTTATTATATTAATATTTAGAAATTTAAGTAATTTCTTAACAAAGACTTGACATCTTAAGTTCTTATCCACTTAATTAGTTAAATGAAAGCAAACACAAACCGATGCTAAGTAGATACTAAACCTAACCTTTGCTAACCCTATTAAAAACTTCGTCCCCAAACTCTGTGTCGTCGAAATGAAAAGGGAATCTATAATGGAAAAGACTGGATGCATAAAACAAAAGACGAATCGTTGGATATGACATTTTATTATCCTTTATTTATTTATTTATTATTCTATTCTAGTATTAGTAGAACATAGGCTAAGATTTTATATTATTTACATACATACATATCTTCACGCTAAATCCCTTGCGGAGTAGGTAGAGACAATTGAGCGCCACTTGTCACGATCACGACATGCCTCTTTCGCTTTTTCGACATGCTCTTTTGTTTAGATGACTTTTTAATGCACCTTCAGCTATTGTTTTATTTATTTGATCGTGATAGGTTAGTCTTGGTCTGCCAGAGCCTCTTGCCTAATGCGAAAGTTGTGGGTGTTTTATATATTTTTCTCTGTCTAAAATTTCGTATAGTATGTACTTAATTTGTTTCTGGCGTTCCTGATAATAATACTTAATATGGTTATCGACAGTATTACATTTTCTTATATGTATGTATATTATTATTGTTTATTTGTATGTAATTATTGATATATAAGTATATATGTCACTATATTATCCAATTAAGCCTGTAATTGCACTTACCTTTTATTGCTTTTGTTGTCCCAAAGGTTTGACTGTTATAGAGTGCCTAGCTTTAATTCCGCCTTTGTACTTTGTGCAATTAGGAATTAAATAAATAAATATGAAAGTGAAAATATGTCAAAAATATTTATGTGTCCTGTTTTTTAATTAATTGGTTAAATTATATTTTGTAAATTAATGTTTATTTCATGAAGAGTTTTGTTTTTATTTGTTTTTATAAGAAAAAGAAATTCGTGAATAATACGTTGAAAATTACATTATACAATAAACTACCTCAGATTATAACTAGACTACAACCAAGTGAATTTAAAACAAAATTGAAACTCTTTTTCCAAAACAATTATTTTTATAACCTGTCAGAATTTATTGACATGCCTTTGACGGAAAATTCGTTTAAATAGTTGTATAGTTTTGTGGTCTTATGCCTTCTACTGTATTGTGTTCCCAATGCTCCTTTGTCTACGATACATGGTATTAATAGTATTATGGTTATTATTTTCATATTTGTTAACTGACATATAACGATTGTTATATAGGTGATATATACAGATATACAATTAACGGGGTTAACTGGAATAATAAAAAAAGAGTTTTTTTGAATTTCAACATAAAAGTGCAAGCTTTATAATTAAGTTACGCATAAAAAAAATAGATAATAATAACAAAAAAATAAAAAAATGTATTAATCATTCTTCGTACATCCGTGTTCTCTTATACGCGCCTGGTAATTAAGACAGACACGCAAATTAGCGACACACGGAAGACGTGTGTTTTTCTTTTATTCGCCGACCCCATACGGGCTGGAGACAAAAGGGAAATTCTTGTGTAAAAGCAAAAAGGGCTAAGTACTCTGTTAATAGACTTTTAATTAGTATAACTAGGACGATTGGAAACCCTTTTTGGAACTTGTTATTAGGTTTTGCCATCGTCAACCAATAATTTTTTTTTTATTTATAGTTTAGATAATAATAGGTGATTAGAGAAATGAAGGTAAAAACTAAATAAATAAAAAAAAACTATTTATAATTAAAATTTTAAATATCGTATTAAATCAACTAGTTTTTATTAATTTTTGTCTTATTAATTTAAAGAAATTTATCGTATCAGATCTCGTACGATTTTTATTCTAATAAGACATGTTATAGTTTTTCTGAATCCGCGTTCCAATAAATCCTGTCAGATAAATATTTTATATAAAGTTTTCTTAAGAGTACCTAGTAGATTTATTTTGTAGTTAATAATATAATAATAATAATAACATGTTTAATCACCAATATACCTACAAAATGCAATCTACACTTATTCCAAACAAATATTTATCGAATATACTGCAACAAAATTTCAAATGTGATTAGTAGTGGACCCACACAAGACACTTTTATGCCTGACCAACTATGGGACCATGCAGTCAAATGACCAAAAATTGTTTACTATAACGAAAATACAAATAAAAATTAAAAAATAAAATCTAAGTAAAAAAGCATAAAAAATATAAACAAATTGTTGTGTTCTTCAAATGAACGGATGGTTCTTAAAAATCGTTCTGTATCTTGATAGTCCCATGTTAGCAATAGTCCTGAGAGTCTGGACCTAGCTTCGCGGACACTGGCGTCATTAAGACTACACATATCAAAAAGCTTGTTGTAGAGGAAAGGACCGAGAAAGTTAGTAGGGTAGGGTTTGGTTCCTGGTCAGAACACAATAATTATTTTAATTTATTTGGGATATTTTTTGAATCTGGTACACTTGAGACATCGACGAGCTTGTCACTTGTCATGATGGGTCTATAGTAAAGTTGGCAATCCCCGCAAAGGATATTTGTAGAGACCTTTATTTATTAACTGCCTCCGTGGTCTAGCGGTTAAGTCCGTAGATTTAAACACGGAGGTACCAGATTCAATTCCTCAGACACAAAAATATTTATTAATGTAAATAAATACATTTAATTATTATTTAATTTACTTGTGATATTTCTCGAGTTCGGTACGCTGGAGACATCGACGAGCTTGCCACTTGTAATGATTGGCCTATAGTAAAGTTTGCTAATTGTGAATCCGCTTATTTATAAGCGTGGTTTCTGACCACCCCGAAAGGGAAACGGTCGTGATGATAGTTAACTTTTCTTTACCTTTATTTATCAACTGTTTTTTTATATACATACTTAAGTAATCATTTGTTGGAGGCTGTATTGACCACCAATACAACATAATATAACATACTGGAAGAAAAAAAAAAGTATAATTCCTTTGACGGTCGTTTTGATTTAGTCGTTCGCGTGACTATGCATAACAAACAAGACTGGATCAAGTAGCAAGAGCAATTTAACAAGTTAGTATTAGTGGAACCGGGACTGACGGCTCAACGTGCTCTCACATGTAGGTACATAAGAAAAGTGTAATTTATTGGTGGTCCAAGGTTTGAACCGACCATTTTATTATTTGAGGAAAGCATTCTTACAAACGTGCCCCCACGTATACGGATACGCAACAAATATGGATACCTAAAAAAATCCAAAAATATCTTGATCCAGTTTTCTGCAGACGCTACTTGGCATTAAAATTGATCAACACATAACGACGTTATCCACATAATACGGACCCTTTTCAGCGGTCACTTCGACAGCGGTTGCCAACCTTTTCCAAATTTCTCCACCCACCCCTAATTTACAACCCACTTTTTACATCAATGTTTTTCTATAGAATACACCCCGTATAAGTAAATGATGGGGGGGGGATATCACAACATCTCCCTTATCAGAAAGGACCCGTGTCCTAAAAGAGGGGTTTTCGACAAGTTTTTCCGAAAAAGGATTATACATGTCCGAGGAGGCGTTTTTAAAAGGGGTACAGTTTGTATACCTACTTCGTGACTTGGCAGAAATATTCCAGTATAAAGATTAAATACTTACGCGGTGGTGGCTCGGTTGTAAGAACGCGTACCTTAAATCCTACAAAGGTCGGTTCAAACCCCCCCGGCATGTACCAATGCGAAATACACTTTTCTTACGTACATTTGTCATAGATTTACAACACCACCGTTCCCGTGCCTCGGAGAGCACGTTAAGCCGTCGTCGTCCCGGTTCCACTAATGCCAACTTGTGGAATCGTTAATAAGCCGTCTGGCCAGCGTGGCGAGTGTAGGCCAAATTCTCCAGTTCTGGAAGGACCATCTCCAGCAGTGGAGATGAAAAACTCTTATCTTATACAATTTTATATTTTTATAATATAAGTTAAGTATAAAAAACTTTTTTTTTTTTTTTTTTTTTTTTTTTTTTTATACTAGCACGACATGTGACCTTGGGCCCACCTGATGGTAAGTGGCGCGCAAGGTCCATGAATGTTAGCAACTGAAGTCAGATACTCGTAACTGCCATCAGTCCCTAACACTATGCCGGCTTGACTAGATGCTTTTTCACACTTCGCTTGAAGGACTCCAAATTATAGGAAAGTGGAAACACAGAGGCTGGAAGAGCATTCCACATCTTTATCGTACGACAGATGTATGAGTCCCCAAATTTATATGTACGCGAAGGGATGGTGACTACGGTATGTGGGTGCATATTCTGACCTGTGCGTGTGGTTCGGTTGCGGAATGGAGAGGGAGGGATTAGGTTATAGAGTTCTTCGGAGCACTCACCATAGTATAGCCGGTAGAACACGCTCAGAGAAGCCACATCTCGGCGAAGCTGCAGGGATTCGAGAGTTCCAGATGTAGTGGCATCGTCCACAATTCGTACAGCTCGCCTCTGCAGGACATCGAGAGCATCTGTGAGGTACTTGGCGGAACCATCCCAATGGTGAGAACAGTATTCTATACATGATCTGATCTGTGCTTTGTACAGCAACAGTCTAATTGAAGGCGGAAAAAACCGCTTCACCTTGTTCAGTATTCCGAGCTTTCTTGACGCTGTTTTGGTGATGCTCTCAATGTAGTTCCGGTGGCTAAGGTCTGAGCGTATTTCCACCCCGAGAATGTTGAAGCTGGGTTGTAGGTCCAGCGTGGTGCTCTGAAGAGTAGGGGGAGGAGAGAAGGGGGACTTCTTGGCCGTCAACGCGCAAGCCTGGGTCTTGTTGGCATTGAACTGGACAAGATTTTGAACACCCCACAAATAGATTTTGTGGAGGGTGTCGTCCAGTTCTGCCGTCATGACCAAAGCTCGAGGACTCAGATACCGCCCGTGAGCCGTGCTGTCATCTGCATAACAATGAATGTTGCCCAGAGACAACATATCATTGATATGCAGAAGGAAGAGTGTTGGTGACAACACAGAGCCCTGCGGTACGCCGGCGTTCACTGACATGAGATCAGACGCATTCCTATCTACAAGGACACGAATGCTGCGCTCATGTAGGAAGCCAGCTATCCAGTCCACCAGCCGTGGGGGCAGACCATATGCCGGCAACTTGGACAGTAAAGCCTTGTGCCAAACCCTATCGAAGGCCTTGGAGATGTCCAGACTGACCGCCAATGATTCACCATATTTGTCCATTGCCTCACCCCAGACGTGGTATACGAATGCTAGAAGATCACCCGTTGACCGTTTTGGACGGAAGCCATATTGGCGGTCATGTATTACGGAGTGATCCTCTAGATATCTAACGAGTTGGGCGTTGATTATTCGTTCCATTACTTTACACAGTACTGAGGTTACGGCAATGGGGCGGTAGTTGGAAGGGTCTGAACGATCTCCCTTCTTCGGAACGGGCTGCACGTTGGCCACCCTCCATGTTTCCGGCACAACACCAGAGGAGTATGACTGACGGAAAAGGCGCGTGAGGGCTGGAGTCAACTCAGGTGCACACCTCTTAAGAACTACTGCTGGAATACCATCAGGACCATTAGCCTTGCGAACATCGAGCGATCGGAGCACTGCCCGCACATCACACTGCCGAATGCGTAAATCGCGCATTGAAGTGCCGCAACAAGGCAGTGTGGGGGGCTGCGCATTCCCGTCGTCGAGTCGAGAGTTAGCCGCAAAGAGTTTGCCCAAGTAGTCGGCTTTCTCTTTAGCGGTGTGGGCTAGTGATCCATCCGGATATCGCAGAGGTGGCAATGAGGAGCGACATAAGTTGGTCTCTACAGATTTGGCCAGTTGCCAGAAACTGCGACTTCCTCTTGGTCGCGCGGCTAGGTCTCGGCCAATCTGAGAGACGCGCTGGGACTGAGCTCTGACAAACACCTTCCTGCAAACCTTAGAAGCTTTGTTATAAGCTGACTTTAAGGAACTAATATTGGGGTCAGAGTGAGCCTGACCTCTCACCCATGCCCGGTATGCAGTGTTTTTGGCTGCTACAGCCGAGGCACAATAGTTGTTAAACCAAGGTCTGCTTTTGCCGCTGCTGATGACTCTGGAGAAGGGAATGTAATATTCCATTCCCAGAAGTATCTCATCAGCAACGGCAGCCGCAGACCTGGATGGGTCATCGTCCTTAAAGCAGCGAAGCTTCCATGGGATGGATGCGTAGTACTCACGCAGTCCATCCCAGTCTGCTGACGAGTAGTGCCACACGATACGCTCGACGCCCATCCGAGGAGGAGGCGGAGCACGCGGCACTGTCGTACTTACCAGGCAATGGTCCGAACCACCGAGAGGGGCTAAAACTGAAACATTGTAGCCGGTAGCATGGCTCGTCAGCAGTAGGTCAAGTAAGGAAGGTGTATGTCCGACTACATCTGGAATCCTGGTGTTCTGGGTTACCAGTTGAGTCAGACCGTATGTCAGAGCAAAGTCATGGGCAGTTTTGCCCGCATGGTCGGTTTTAGGGGAACCCAGCCACTGTGCATGGTGAGCATTAAAATCCCCCAAAAACACCATTTCGGCGGTCGGAAACCGCTCCTGCGCATCATCTGTCGCTCGACTCAGGTAGTCGAAGAGCTGAGTTGTCTCGAAGTCACCCCGATGGGATCGATAAAGGCACACGTAGATCCGAGACTGATGCCCCAGATCCACATTCACCCAAAGGACCGAAAAGGAGGAGTCCTCCATGAAACGAAGACGGCGACAACAGACATCATCGCGGACATATAGGCATACCCCAGCCTTCGCGTGGAAGGACTCTTCCAGCGAGTATCCAGGGTAATGCAGGTATGATGTGTCCGCGGGCTTTAGTATCTGTGTTTCCGTCAGAAAAAACATTGCCGGGCGCGCCGTTTCAAGATGATGATGAACGACGTCGAGGTTGGCGTGTAGACCACGAATGTTTGTGAAATCCACGCCAAACTCGGCGGTGGGGGTGTGCACCGCTGTGGAACGTTTCTTCTTATTATTTGTTGTCATGAAGGTTGGGGGCTTGCGATAGAGAAAGAAATGAAAAAATAGAGGAAGAAAAAAAGAAAGAAGTGTGGATGGCGGTGTCGACGCAGTATGCGCGGAAGCCAACTGATGGCTACCTTACCTAAGGCTGCTTAAAGAGAGATATTGGCTGATCCGTCGTACGGAAGGGCCCCCGAACCCCCCCGGAGGCGCTTGTCGGGACCCCACAATCCGGTCACCAACCGGCACAACAAGCGCACCCGGGATTATGCGCAGCATGATGGGGCAGCCAGCCGATGATGGTTGTCATCGGTGGGCCCCTGTACTATGCCGCGGGCGGCCAGCGGAACAACCGTTTCTCCGGGTCTCCCTGACCGACGGGTCACCCCATCTCTCCCAAACAAAGGCTCAGCAGCCGACTGTTTGCCCCATCACAACTGTGTCGACACCCCCCAGCATGTATGGGCATGCCGGCTATTCGAGCCTGATCCCGAAACGTGTGGACGCACTTTACTGGGTTTATCGGCACGAACGGTGGATACCTCCCCGCCCCAGCAGACTGGGCAAATTATCACCATCAGTCCGCCCACCACCTATTTGTTGTTCTCGTTGAAAGTATGTGCCATTTGCAATGATGTCAAATGCCAATTTTTACTTTCAACGAGAATTAATGTTGTAAGCTTGCCATGGTGATATTTATATAAAAAATAACACCGCTTGAAACAAGACTTACTGCAAACGGTGGTGATCCAGTTGTTAAAATGCTTCTAATAAAAAAAAAATTATTTTTGTTTGTACTTCATTTTGTTGTTAATATTTCTAATATGGCAACACTGTTTTTTAAACTGCTTTTTAAAATTTTAAAAAAATCCTATTAAAACTTATTAACAGTAGTAAAAAAAATATAAAGAAGTGGTGTCATATAAAGTTTTTTTTTACTTAATATACCAGCACGACATGTGACTTTGCGCCTACATGATGGTAAGTGGCGCGCGAGGTCCATGAATAGCAACTGGAATCAGACACTCATGACTGACATAAGCCCTAACACAATGTTGGCTCGATTGGGCATGACGGCAATTCGAGCCTGATCCCGAAACGTGTGGATACACTATACTAGGCATACGAGTATCGGCACGCATACTTCCCCGCCCCTGCAGGTTTACCTGCTATCAGTCCGCCTACCTATTAATATATAATATTATTAAGACTGCCTCCGTGGTCTAGCGGTTAAGTCCGTGTATTTATTTGTGTACGCTGGAGATATCGCCGAGATTGCCACTTGTCATGATTGGCCTATAGTAAAGTTGGCTAAATGTGAATCCGCTTATTCATAAGCGTGGTTTCTGACCACCCCGGAAGGGAAACGGTCGTGATGATACTTACTAAGAACTAAATGAGAAGCTTTCCTAGACTAATTTCATGACAACCTTCAAATAGGTAATAATTGTCTTATTTTAAATAAGACAACATTTCATTATATAATATTTAAACCATAAACAAAATAGTTTATTTATTTTAATTAATAAATTCATATTAAATTCAAAACTTCTTGTTTATAAAAATAATTAGCAAAAAACAAACCACAAAAGATCATTGAAAAGAGATCATTGCTTGACCTAAAGATAATTTAAATAAACTCAAAAAATTTGCTCCCATATAAATTTTCTGTATTGACGTGCGTTAAATTCAATGCCTCCGGGTGGGGGTTGGAAGGGGTTGAACCCTCTTTAGGGGGTGATGAAGATAACTCGGGAGACATAAAACGTAGGAGATCGCTAATTCATCATAAGTTAAAGGGGTTTTTATGTACGGACGCTCGGACGTAACGCGCCTTTGAACAAATTCGATCCAATACGTCCCACTTGATATTCGGCCCATGAGACGAGATAGTACAATGTTGAAACAACAAGTTAATAAAAAAATATAAAATATATACTTAGCACGAAATGTAACATGATCCTACTTAAAGATCGACTTCCAAGCACAAGAGCAACTAAAATTAGTTCATATTTAATTAAGACACCAATTACTTTTGAAATTACACACATTTATTATAAATTAAATACAATCTAATTCTTACATGAACTGAAAATTTAATTGATTTGCATGAATAACTTAAACTAAAGTAAATCTACACCAAATTAAAAATAATACAAAACGTGCCATAGAAGTTTACAAAATGCAAATTTAATACTAGCTAAACACGGATACATAAAAAATTTTAAAAAAAATTTTCAATAATACCCAAATTCAAATTTTATATTTATAAATAGTATGTACCTGAACCCCAAATGTTTTAGGGCCAAGATTGAACAGATCTAGATTGTTAGATATATCTGTTAAGGTCATAGAAACTACAACACATACGAGTGATAGGAGCGTTAAATAAGACATCGTTCTTTGCTGAGAGAATTTTATTTATTATTATTACATTATTTGTACGTTAATTCTATTACATATATTATAACAAGAACAACCTATTATTGTTTCAAAAAAAATATGACCATGTCTTGAGATCGGATATCTTACAATTATCATTATTACTAACACTTACTCGCTTCACAACGACATAAAGTTAGGAAATAACGTGTAATGAATTTCAAGTTTTTCTTAAACTTAAGAAATATTATTGTGAGACGAATATTAGCACAAATATGAATTCGACCCATAAGACGAAATATTGGGTCTAAATAAGCACCAAATCCTTTCAGTACAGTCCACAAAAAAACGTCGGCGATGTCTGAAGCGATATCATTCATCGATGGTAGGAAAAAATCAAATTTCAAAGGGTTACCGTGAGTTTAATTAATGTAGAAAGATGCATATTAAATGGGATCTTATTTGTTCATGAGCTAAAGCATCTACTTGGCCATGCTTTTTGAACTAATATTCGTTGATTAATTTTTCCTATAAAGAATCTTTATCGCATTTTCAATTTTAAGATCATATTTTAAAGTTATATATTTATTTACCTATATTAATAATTTGTTGCTATACAATATAAAGGCAGGATTTAGTGCCGACAGATACTTTGTAATAGCCAACCAGTGGGACATACTAAAAGGAAGGTGCAAAAAAAAGAAGATAATTCTAATAAAAAAAATATAAGAAGGTAATTATTAACTAAACTTCCCCCATAGTCTAGCTGTTAAGTCCGTGGATTTAGACTTGTACTTACCGAATTCGATTCCTAGTCGGGACATAATAATTTATGACGAGCTTGTAATGATGGGCCTATAGTAAAGATAGCTAAATGTGAATCCGCTTAAAAAAAAAAAAAAGAAGCGTGTTTTCTGAACTCATGATATTTTTACTTTAATAATTAACTGTACTAATATAATAATAGCCAACGAAAGTAGATACTCAAAAATAGCAGCAAGTTCACAAAAAAATTGGTATAGAATCCCAGATCATATAAGAAAAAAATAAATTTTATAAGTGCACATTTTTTTTTCATTAAAGTAATAATAATAATTATCTTCTATCTAGTAGTAGTCTTTAATAAATATTGTTTAATAGTGAGCACTCGTGCTAAGTAGATAACTGATTCAAATATTGTAATATCTATATTTAAACTTTTTAACTTCAAAAAAAAAAAAAAAAACAATAATATTTTTTTTGTTGTAAATTTTATTATTTATTGTGTTTGACACAATCATTTATTTAATTAGTTTGTTATTATTTCTCGAGTTTGGTTCGCTAGAGACATCGACGAGCTTATAGTAAAGTTGGCTAAATGTGAATCCACTTCTTCAAAAGATGTCGACGATGGTCGTGATGATGATGAGGATGATTTAGAGAACTGTATGAAAGACGCTACAATTCTTGCTAGTAAAGATCTAAATATTAAATAAAATTTAATTCCGATCTCAAATGATCTATGAAGCATGGAAGAGGGCTGATCACGTCACACCAAATTTTGAACGTCTAGAAGTAATGACATATGACGGGTGAGTAATAAAATTCTCATTAAGATTGAACAATGAAAGGGAGACACGACAGTGTAATAAAAGTAATAAATGGCGAAGATCGATAAAACGATGCTCTTAATCAAGTCGAGTTTCGGTCTATCAAGAAACGTATGCTCCGTGAATCATATGGTGAAAGATGTATTGATTTGAATCTTTGCACTGACAGCGATGAGTGATCCAATCAAATGGTGCGGACTGGTCTGATTGATCGCAGACCGAATGTGAATGAATGTATAACAATCAAAGACTTGCATCGAAGAATGGACATACGTAAACAACATATTTTTTTTAACGTCCTAATTTTCACGTAATTGTTACTATTTTGCTGACCTAATTTAAGTAACAGCAAATATAAATTCATCCTTTATCACCCCATCGTAATAAACTCGCTCTATCACAGTAAAGTGTATCCACACTTTTCGTGATCAAGCTCGAATTGCCGTTATGTCCAGTCAAGCCGGCATAGAGTTAGGGACTGATGTCTGATTCCAGTTGCTAACATTCATTAATTTCGCTTCCCACTTACCATCAGGTGGGCGCAAGATCACTTGTCGAGTAAGTAAAAAAGAAAAAAAAAAAAAAACTTATTTTGAGGCAAAAAAAAATATGTGTTTTTTCCGATGGATTGTGACATTGTGATGGGAATCAAAGCTAGGTCATAAAATGAATTAGGTAGTCTATAACATTGCCGATTATGGTCGTATTCGACGTCCACTTTCAAACTGGTTATATTATTTTGTTTTGTTCCACGGACGTGTATAGCACATTTTTGTTCAACAAAAATATAAGGTATTTTATAACTATTAATTACTGTAACAATATTTTTCTAGAGGACAGAATCTCAAGTTAGTTTACTAAAATAAGTAACAAATATTTTATATTAAAATAGCAACCAATGCCCGATCTATCTTGTTTGATCTCTTTGGATGAGACTCACACGGGTTTTACAGTAACTAAGCCGTTTTGCCTAAGTTTTACTAACTTCACTAATTGTGTGCGTATAGTTTCTATGCGTTATTATTCTATGTATGTAGATAGATATTTAGATATTTGCGGACTGGTCAGATTGATTGCAGAATGTGAATGAATGCACAAGGAGCCATTCATTAATTCGTCAAGAATCGCCGCGTCTGCTGACAGTTCTACTGTCTTCCATATTGGACGGTTGCCATCTTTGTTTGGGCTTGTATTTACAAATTCAAATTTGAAATGTTGACTTATTGAGATATCGGTTGAAAATACTAATTAGTTTATTGTAACTGTAACAACGTGTTTATTTTTTCAAAAACAAATATTGCAGTTGTTCTACCAATGTATTAGCCTCGCTATACGCTATAAATCTCATTGGGACTATCCCTGACAGTCGGTCTAAGGGTCTAGAGGACATTTTTTACTTATTTTTTTTAAATTAGGTTTAGTTTTATATATTTTTTTTACTTACTCGTAAGTATTTTTAATTATATTATGAATAAAGTCGAAAAAAAAATTATGAACAAAAAAATTTTTAAAATTTACATTATTGTATAAATGGTGGTTAAGGTCGTAGATTTAAACGCGAAGGTGCTGGCTTCGTTTCTTGGTAGGGAACACAAATATATATTGTATATACATTATTTGTGATATTACGTCGTGGGCAACTCTATGTGGCATGCTCACGTGTATCAAACCCGCAAAATCTTTATGTTTTGGCAAAAGATGGAAAAACTAAAGCCGTCGCATAAAAATGTCACTATTCCAGGTGGACGAAGTCGCAAACACAGCTAGTTTATACAATTATACAATAACATAATAAAATATAAATATTTCCGTGATCTTGACGGTTAAGTCCGTAGATTTATTATTTTATATTATTAAGTACCGGGTTCGATTCCTAGACGGGACACAATAATTTATTTGTGTTATTTCTCTAGTTTGGTACGCTAGAGACATCGACGAGCTTGCCACTTGTCATGATGGGCCTATAGTAAAGTTGGCTAAATGTGAATCCGCTTCTATAAAAAATAAAAAAGCGTGATTTTTGACCACCCCAAAACGAAAACGGTCATGATGATACTTCTAAACTTTTAAAACTATTTAAAATAAACAGTGAACTAATATCTAATGTCAATATCAAATTAGGAAAGGCGTTCTCACCTGAAGTGTCTCCGGTGGATTAATAATTATAAGGCGAAACGACGCAACTTCATGCCAATTTTCACTTCATGCTTATTTGTAGCTCATCGAGTTTTACAAAAAGAAACCTGAAACTTGGGAACTTTGTAAGTTTTACTCGCAAACTCGAATTCTGCGGCGTTCTTTGTGTGTTTAAATTACTTATACTAGAATACATTTATTAAGAAAATATAGTATATAAAGCATTGGCGAGCTTGCCACTTTAAAAGCGAAGCGCGAGACTATTTACTTTAAGAAGGTTGTTACTCTTTGCTTTAATTTATAAAGTAAAGTATCATCACAACCGTATTCTTATCTTCTTATACGGCATTCTTCATAATCCTAATACACCCCGCTACTTGAGCGACCGTTTCGAATATCTGTGCGACTCACATACCCGTTCTCTTCGTTCTTCACAGAACAACCAACTTTCTATCCCTCTTCACTCTTCTAGCAGATATTCAGATTCCTCACCGTGTCAGCAGCTCGTCAATGGAACATGCTACCATTGTTTATCAGACAGGCACAGTCTTTAAATATATTCAAAAAACTTCTTCTCTCTTATTTCCTTAAAAAGCAAAACGCATCCTAATCACCTGACATATTATTAGTACCTATATATGTATATATAATTATTTATGTATTTATCTTAATTATGTATTATTATTTTTCTGTTAGGTATTATAGTATTATAAATGTATATATTGTATTTATTTACATATTTTAATTCTGGTTTTTACTATATTATTTCCATTTTCACACTCTGCACCCAAAATATTAATCTCTTACTCTCCCAAAGGTTAGCTGGTAGAGAATACCTTCATGGTATTATGCTCGCCTATGTACAACACTTTATATTGTATATTTTGTGTGCAATAAAGAATTTTATTATTATTATCCTTTCGGGGTGGACAGAAACCACTTTTTCTTAAAGCAGATTAATATTTAGCTAACTTAACTATAGGCCCATCATGAAAGTGGCAAGATCGTCTATGTCTCTAGCGTACCTAACTCGAGGAATATCATAAATAAACTATTATGTCCTGACTAGGAATCAAACCTGTTACCTCCGCATCTGAATCCACTGACTTAGACCACGGATATATTTACATTTTATTTATTTACTGTATATATTTGACCGCCTTCGTGGTCTAGTGGTAACAAACGTTGCCGTGAACTCGGGAGGTCGTGGGTTCGATTCCCACCGTGTCAAGTTGTACATTATATAATTTGTCTCGGTCTGGGTGTTTATATGTATAATATGTATATATTTACAAAAAAAAAAAGTAGGTATAATATCTAGTTTATCAACCATCTAGTTTCCGTAACACAAGCCTCGTAGCTTACCACGGAAACTAGATGGCACTGTGTGAACTGTCTGGAAAAAAGAAAAAAAAAAATGAAATATCACATATATATATAATTATGTGTATTATATATATTGTTATTTATATCTATTTAGTATTATGTACATACATACATACATATCTTCAAGCATTGCGGGGTAGGCAGAGACAATTGAGTGCGACTTGACACTATCACGGCATAGCTCTTTCGCTTCGTCGACATTTATCAACCGCTTCATACATGCCCTTTTGTTACGAAAGATTTTTAATGTGCCTTCAGTCAGTGTTTTATTTATTTGATCGTGATATGTGAGTCTCGGTCTGCCGGGGCCTCTTTCACCCACAACTTTTGCATTATATATCTGGTTTGTCAATCTTTCTTCATTCATCCTTTCATCATGCCCGAACCATCGGAGCATGCCTTTCCTTATTTTTGTCCCTATGCTTTCTTTCATACCTACCCTTTTGCGTTGCAGCAAATTAAAATGTAAATATATCCAAAATGACAGTTTATTTAATTTGATTATATTTATTTCGGTAGATTGTATTTTTATTTTTTTTTTATATTTTGTACACATTCTTTTGAATACATTGTTGTACAAATGACAAATAACCAAATGATTAAATGACAGTCATTTTAATTTCTAGTAAGCTTGATAACGAAATTTTTATATGTCTATTAAAAAGAAAAAAAATATAATTTTATTTGTTAGTTTTTTTTTTTTTTTTTTTAATAAACAGTAATAATTTCTTCTTCTTTTTATATTGGTGAATGCTGTGACACCTAATTGGTACATATATTAGATACGTTATAATTATACTATGTTACGTGTGTGATAATATATGTACTGCTGTGTGTACTATATAAATAAATAAATAACGAAATACCAACTCATACCAAATTTCATAAATTTCCGCATCTGTATTTCATTCCTTTTAGAAGAAGATAAATTTTTAAGCATTCAATGGATTCACCGTGCGGGTGCCGGGTCCATCGTGTGTGGGTAGGAGATGAGAATAATGGTGTCTCGGGCTTGCGACCGACAATAGGTTGGTTTAAGAAAAGGAGGCCTCCTTTTTTTTATTGCGCGATAATACGCTCACGATCCACCATTCTACTTCTCTCCCTACCCAACCAAATACTGTATGATTCTGTTAATGCCGTCTTGGAAGCTCGTTCCATAAATATATTGACGGCATACCTGCTTAGGCCCAATTCTTTCAGTAAGTGATGCAAAGATTTTGCTGGAACTCCTCCCGCACCAACTTCCACTGCGTAAAGCGTTATTAGTAAATTCCGTTTTTTACGACAAAGTTTGCATCGAAATTACAAATTGATTAATTAATTATTGTTATTATATAGTTAACGGATTCAAGTTACCGTACTTACCTATTAATAAACTTTTAACTACTGTTTTATAAATTATCGTGAAATTCCTGAAAAGTTACAACTTCTCACCCTCTTCAGTTCAAAGTCCTTATAATTTGATAAAACTCTTTACACTAGAGACACCATCGTATTGGCTTATTCCGAGACTACGAACTACTACGACTGCTACGAGCTACGATGGTCTTGGACTCTATTTTTATTATTTTATTTATATTACTAATTTATTCTGCTCCGGTGACAAGAGTGCTGGTTCTTTACTAATCAGCATAGCGATTCATCGAGTAAATGAGGCTAACGTGAAACCGTTCGGACACGATTTATATTTAAATTAGGTTTTGTAAGTATTATTTTTTTGTTTAGTTTATATTTATTAAAAACTACTTTAATATTATATAATATAAATTTAATCTGATTATTAGCAATGATTGATATATACCTACTTGTATATAATAAAAATAAAAACGTTTATTGGCTTAAAAAACCTATTAGGTATAAATCAGTAAATACGGGGATCCCTGTACTATTGCCCAGGAGGTCTGTGATACAGCGAGCTCCACTCTGTCTTACAAAGGCATTCGTGAAAAACATGCATTAACAAAAATTTTGGAGTCAGTAAAATATAGATGTATATGGAGATACGAGTAGCACGGATGATGTAGGTACAAGATATTAAAACAGAACATAATTATAGTTGTTTTCTTCATTTGTTTTAATTTAATTCAATTGTTATTATTTATTAGTAATAATTGCAACATTTTAACATTTAGGTTAGGATATTTTTTTATACTTATGTTTATTTTATTATTAAAGGTAATTTATTAGTTGTTTATTTATTTTAATTATAGTTATCCTCCAAAAGCTTATTCCATAGTCTCTCTAGTTGATAGAACATGCCTAATACTTAGAAAACTCTCTCTTCAATAAACGCTTGTAATCTTATGACAGTAATTGTTTTAAAATAGGATTCGAGGCGGTTCACTCCTGTAACTCGATCAATATACTTTAATACAATTAACATTACAATTTTGTTTACGACAAAATCATGTCGCGTATAGCAAAATGAGGAACTTTATTTATTTAAATATTATTTTTAATAATAATAATAAAAGTGATCAAAAAAGATACACTATTACATAGCGTGGCTCTGGCTCCTAAAAGCTGCAAGCCAGTATTTTAGCAGTCAAAATAAGTTTGGACTTCGAACGAAGGACCTGATGCCGATAGACACTCGGTCAATTTTAAAGACATTGGCAGGTGTAAAATTTAAATAATGAAAATATTTTAAAAATATTTTTTGACCAACTAATCTTTTCAAATTGACGTTCAACTGCCTCCGTGGTCTAGCAGTTACGAGTTCAATTCCTGGTCGAAAACAAAAAAATATATTTAATTTATTTGTAACATTTCTCAACTCTGGAGATACAACGTCAAGCTTGCCACAATTACAATAGTAAGATTGGCTAAATGTGAATTCGCTCCTTACAAAGTGCCATTTTCAACATGTTTTGTATCTATTATATATTAAAATGAAATAAAAATGTTGTCCAAATCTGTAGTCCAGAAATAAATTATTAGGATTAGGGTTCCAACAACTTGATAATTGCCTGTAATTAATGGTAGATCATATCCTGGGTACTCATAAGATACTTTGATTTAACTAGTTAAAAGGCAATTTTTGTAAAGTAAATAAATAACAATAATTATTGTTATAATTGGTTAGAGCATTTTGCCATGTGAGGGCAGGGGCTAAAGGGCATGGGTTAAGAAATTAATAGGCATCGATTGGGTTAATTGTGAACTTCGAAGATTTCGCTGATAAAATTAAATATAAAGTTAGGCGTAATGGATTTTGAATAAATAGATTTTGTGCGCGTTCAGTAGAACAGATATTTCTAATAATGTAATAATTATACAGCATAGTAGAATATAATATTATGTAATTAATGGCATTTAATGTTAGTGGTTAATGCTTAGACCCAAAAACGACCGAGAACATTAATTGAATTTTTAATATTTAATATATCAGCCAAAGATATTAAAAAAATATTAAGACGGGGCAAGAAGCCTAACGGTTTAAGAATCTAAGCGCATTAAAAACCTTCTAACCACATTATTTCTTCGGAAATAGAATGTATCTCTCGACGTGACGTAAGTAAGTTTGACATTTGGATATCCATTTATTTATATTGTATGTATTGTATGTATATGTTTACTCGTATGTATGTTTGTGTGCTATAAATAATTAATTGTGTTTATTCATAGTTTTGTTCATCCTGCTCATCACCTTCCACGATCCCTAAGCTTAGCTAGTGGTTAGCCTTATGGCGTTATTACTCGCCTATGTACTAGATATTTAAATGCAATTAAGCGCAGACAATTGTCTCAGAATGAATTAGGCTATGACAGTGTATTGACGGTCATGGTTGTGTTAGACGTGCACTTATTTAATTTTGTTGTATTACAGACAATATATCGATCTGCGTGCTACGAAAGTGTAAAACACGTTCTTAAAAGTATTATTATTATTATTGATTAATAGGCTCGCAGCGCATTGCTGATATGCCTATATCAAGCACTGGTGTAAAGTTTATTAAATTGTCAATTTCGATTGTCAGTTGTCCAGTTTGTTTTTAAAAGTGTTTACAGTTGAGGACTTATTGTCTTCTGGTATTTTGTTCCACATATTTACAACTCTGTTATTCATGAAGTGATATCCGATATTTGTATTGCTGGATTTGCTCATTAGTAAAAAAATAATGAAGCAAACATTTTGAAGTATGATTATAACAAGCAGTGCCCGCTCTATCTTATTTAATCTCTTTGATATGAGCTAATTTTCTCTCCCTTGATGAAAGCTAATAATGTGTCAATAAAGTCGAACCGAACCGCTTGTGAGGAAGCGACGAAAATTACCTCGACTGAACAACTTTAATTTTGTTATACGCTCTCTCAACGTAGATTTTGGTTAAAGGGTTTTTGAAAGCCCCAATAATTTTATTGGTTATATCACTTTATACGAAATTCACTAAAGCCCCCTTACTAATAAGGAAATTGATTAAAAGTTTTTGCATTTATGTAGTAACATATAGTTTTATAATTACATCATACTACATATACTACTTAATATTTTCTTTTTAAACAAGCAGAACAATGTCGACCGCCTCCGTGGTCTAGTGGTAACAAACATCGCCGTGAACTCGGGAGTTCACAGTTTCTCAAGTTGTACATTGTATAATTTGTCTCGGTCTGGGTGTTTATATGTATAATATGTATATATTTACCAAAAAAAAGTATAATATGTAGTTTATCAACCATCTAGTTTACGTTACACAAGCCTCGTAGCTTACCACGGAAACTAGATGGCGCTGTGTGACCTGTCTGGAAATATTTATTTATTTATATTTATTTAATATGTTTAAAAATTTAAAATTCCCAATATTATATTATTTTTATAAATATATATCTCTTCTATATGTTAATAAATATTTAAGTAGTCTATGTATACATAATATTTATGTAGTTTATCAAAATTTAAAATCAGGTTAAAATTGCACGCTACATACTTTTTCACTCTCCCAAAGGTTAGGTTAGGTTAGGTTAGAGGTTAGTAAAAAAAAAATCGATAAAATTAAATCGTACTCGTGTATTCATCAATTTTTTAAATCACCCACGGTAACAATTATAGTAACACCTGTACACTATTCGAAAGCTAATTAAAATTCGATTCCCATTATCACACCATATCACCCCTTATTTGATGTAGAAACAGTTCACTTACATAATTTACGTTCAAATCACACATTAATTAAACACTCGAGTAGTTCAAAAGGATGGATAAAAGCCGACTCGTCATCGGTTCGCACCTCATTTAGCTCGCGATTTAACCTTTGAGACAACTAATTGGAAATGGATTCTTGAACTGAACGTCTAAACGTTAATAAATCATTTGAAGCTGAATCTTCTGGCGAAAATAGTCTTGGACTCGCTACTGATGCTCTTTTTGTTACCACATCACTATTATTAGTCGTATCTGTTCTTGAGTTAAAACTTGAGAAAATTTACAATTACTTTTTTTCCTTACCTTGGGCCCACTTGATGGGCCACCATTTATATATCTATATATATATGTGTATATATTATTTATTTATTATATAGTATAGTATAGTTTCTGAATAAAAAGACTAGGAAGTAATAACTAATTAGTCATATTAGACTTACCATCTATACTGTCTAAATGTTTTAAAGGTTTGGCTGTCAGAGAAAGCATAAAGTCCGTCTTAGTACAAATTGCAATTAGGATTTTAAATAAATAAATTTAAGTTTTTTTTTTATAGTTACCTTAGAAGTTTAGCTTGCCAACTGAAAATATAACCAATTTCTTTTTAACCGGATGCGCGACGCTAAAAAGGGTTATGTGTTTATCTGCCTATTTATGTATGGTATGTATGTTTTTTGTGGCACTCTGAAGACCAAACGCGTGGGCTGATTTTAATGATTCTCACATCAGCAGATTCGTCTCAATCACGCGAGTGTCACTGAAGTCATATCTTCAGTGACACTCAAATTTTAGTAAGGCAACAACTAGAAGCCATATTGTTGATTAAAAAATAATAATAATCGATGTGGGGTATCATCAAATGGGTATTTAAAATCATTTTAAGGTTCCTCTTATCATTTTTCATTTCGGGTTATCACTTATTTAAGATCTACAAGTATCAGGCAAAGCTTTTTGTAGATGTCGCTAGCGGCACTGGTACCTTGTTTACACCTTTGACGCATCATTTTTTAAATGTTAAGATACGAGTTAAGAAAGCGGAAAGAAAGAATTAAAAAGAAAAAAAGGTTGAATTAATAGAACGGCAATATTGAGATCACCATATCTTTGATTTCGCTTGGAAATCTCGATTTGTACACTTAAAAGCTGCTCACTTCGACATAATAATAATATCCAGAAAATAATATATTTCGTAATAAAAATACAAGTTTTGTCTGCAACTGACAGTTATATAAGGTACCATTATTATGCACCATCTATCGTGATAAAAAGTTAGTAATACACCCCATTCCATCGTGAAGTAGTTTATCTAATTGAAACATAAATTAATGTTTAAACACACGTTTAAAAGTATTTCCGTTGATTCCGTACTCTCTCCTATTTAACAAAGAATTGCCTCGATACTAAGCGAACCTATGATTACAGTTAAAGCTCGCATTTAAACAATATTTAAAGCAGCTAATTTAGATGTTATCTTAGTGAATTCGCATCCATTGTTCATAGATTCCGTTACTTTTGTAGCTTGGCCATCCAAACAAGAGATGGTCGTTTGTACACAAGATAAAGCCTTTAATAAGTGAACTAAATACCGTAAAAACTGAATCGGCTTGTCATGTTTCGAGAAACCCGAAAGAATATATACTAATATTGTAAATGTGATAGAAGCTTTGTCTGTGTGTGTGTTTGTATGTCCTCATATGTTCACCTTTTTCATGTGTAAAAGATTGGCTACTAATTGATAGTTATTTATTTAAAGTAATATACAAACTGTATAAAAGAATTACAATATTAAATAATTGAAAAGAAAACCTAACATTAAATAAACAAAATAATAAATAAATTACACTACAAATAAAACTAAAAGAATAAAAACTAAAATTTTACTATACTTAAATTAAATTTTAAAGAGACAGAAAATCTCTTCTCAATTGCACTAAAGTCAATCACATTGTTCAATGATATACACATACACACACAGACACACACACTCCCCTGCATACTCACTCATAATCTCGCATACACACATATCGATTTTAACTTATTTTTATGTAGGTTACCTTTCTTTTAAGTTTATACATTGCTTTTTTTATATTTTTGTTTACTTTCTTATATTTTATACATAAGTAATAATATTATTATTATTTTCGGTTAAATCTACCACCACTAGGGGCAGTTTTATCTGTCTATCCGATTAATATATCTCAAGCCTTAAATTAAATAAACTAAAAGATAAACCTAATTAATATAAAAACTAAATACTTACAAATATCTTATTATAATCTACATGTCATCGAATCCAGGAGAAGATGAACCCAATGTTCCGAGGACTCCGGCGACGTTACCTCGTTGGATGGCAACACTGATATCTCTTAATAAGATATTCCCTACTCAAAGGATCACCTGTTGACGCTCGGATGGCAACGCTTACGATTTAGCGTCCTCAGACCAAGGGTCCATCATCTCTACGGCAAACGGCACAAAATGGTAACGATTTGCCAACTCTATGTACTTATTACGTTTGCCGTTTGCAGCCAATTCAGCCGCTGCAAAATAGAAAATTCACATATATCTAATTCACAGATTTTAATAAAATTTCCCAGATCTGATTATTGAAACCCATTGATAAATATAAAGTTACCATATGTATATGATTACTTCCTACTAAAGGCCATTTTATTTCATGGACAAAGCCGGGTCAACCAGCTAGTTCTATAAATAACTCCGTTACGCAGACTGTTACTTCTACTGTCGCACTATACGATCAGATAAGTCAACAAATGTTATGTTTTTAATTTATTTTATTTAGAATTCGTTCCCAAATTACGTGAAGCAATATATAATTTTCTATTTTCTTTCAGTCGATATCCACAAGATACGCTCTTAATCCCTCAATGTCAGTTTTAATTTTCCCTCAGCATCGAATTACCTTTCGAGCGTTTTATTTTCAAACGAATTTCGTAGAAAAATCTCTCACTAGTCCACGTTGAGATCTATATTTCGACGGTTACTTAACTAAAGCAAATTATCTTAAATCCTAGTTTGATAAATCTTGACGAGCGGTGTTTTTTTTTTGTCCTCTTCTCCCGATATGGATGATGAATGAGGTGAAAGGGAAGAGATAGAGAACTAAATAAAAGTTTCTGTCAGGGACCATAAAGAGTAGATCGAAATCTCATCGACAAGGCAACAAGCAAACGAGATACAAACAGAGAGAATTCAATCGAAAACTAAATAATTCAATCCCTTATAATTCCAAAAGGACCGCGAACTCAAACTCCAATTGACAAATTCGAATATTGTAATTCTAAATGCGAGAGACAAATTTATCAAACACACACATTGACAAAAAGTTGTTCGTTTTGCCAATAGACAGGTATTAGAGGAGCGCAGCTAATCATTATTAGAGATTGAATTTTCGTAACTTCGGACTCATCCGCTTTCTAATTTACTAATGAATCCGAGTACTATTAGCTCCCTCACCCCCTGTGGGTAAGTTGGGAGAAAGGGGTAAGGAGTTTTGCGCAAATTTTCGTCTTTTATACGTGTAGAGCGATAATCCGATTGGTGATCCAAACGTTCCACATTTGAGTTTTCATGGTACGTTTTGTTTGAATTGCTAACACTAGTTCGCGTCGGTTATGAGCCTTTCAAACCGATTGTTTGGATTGCAATTTGTGAATGGATTTCTGACACGAATTAGGTGTAATTTGATTGGAAAAGGAAATTATCGTCTATTTGCTTTCCAGACGCTTTTGTGTTTGCTTAGCAATTTAGCCAATAACTGTTTAACCGCATTTACAGGAGGTTCATGCGAAAGCTAATAAACTTCCAAAAATCTCTAGTTTGGCCAAGTATAACCTAAGAAACAATAATGAAATCTATATATATAAGGTTGAGAAAAACGTTTAAACAAGGTTTGCCGTTGAAAATTACATTATACAATAAACTACCTGAGATTATAACTAGACTACAACCAAGTGAATTTAAAACAAAATTGAAACTCTTTTTCCAAAATAATGCTTTTTATAACCTGTCAGAATTTATTTTCGGATTAATAATATTAGTAGGATATAATTATACAGCAATGAACTACGAGTAGTTACTGTTATAAAAAAACATATGTCGTAAAAAGTAAAGTATCATCACGACCGTTTCCCTTTCGGGGTGGTCAGAAACCACGCTTATAAATAAGCGGATTCACATTTAGCCAACTTTACTATAGGCCAAACTCAAGAAATATCACAAATAAATTAAATATTAATTAAATGTATTTATTTACATTAATAAATATTTTTGTGTCCCGACCAGGAATAGAACCCGGTAAGTACCTCCGTGTCTAAATCCACGGTCTTAACCGCTAGACCACGGAGGCAGTCCATCTGTCGTATTTCAATATATTTTAATATTACGTTTACAAAATCTAATTCCTCTTTGATTTGGAAGAGCAAACGAACTTATCAAAACCAAATCCAACTATAATTTTACCTCTAACACACACACACACACCTGCAGCCATACGTGATGCATTAATAACCAAATATTGAGTTAGCGAGAAATCCAAAGTCACTCCTGAATCCAAACTAAGTTGGAGTCAATAAAACTGGATTGGAGCCGCTTGCACCTGTACGCCGCAACTCACCAGCAATCGTATTGTTCTCTCATAGATTAACAAAATAGATATGCTACTCGATTAATACTTTTAATATATTTTTTTAATATTACGATGGGCCCATGAGGACACTCAGCTAAGCGTCTGGCCAAGGAGTTCTCCAAACAGCTAACGGAAAAGTCTGGAGACAGGAAAGCTGGCAATTATTTCTGCCAACGTATTAGCCTCGCTATACAGAGGGGAAATGTTGCCAGTCTTCTTGGGACTATACCCTTTAGGGTCGTCTTTAGAGGACATTTTTTACTTATAGTTTATTTTTTACTTTTAAGTAGGTAGTTTTAAAAAAAAATCGTTGTAAAAATAACAAAAATAATATAATAATTTTTGACTAAAATTTACAGTTTCAAAAACCTGTATAAATCAATTATCATATAAACTTTAAAGTCACCATATGTAATTGTCAAAAGAGCAAAAATTTTTTGGGCTTTAAGTGTCATTAGTAGAACGTATGTATTTTTTTCAAAGATAAAAATCGGTTTCAAAAAAACAGGACACTACTGCATGGTGAATAAGACCGCGTCAGAAAATCGTGATAAATACCTAAAAGCTGGGAAGTTATTATTAATTGATCTCGCTTACAGCCGATAGACGAAATTAGAGAGAGAAAGAAAATGAACGGTGGATACTTCCCCGCTCCCGCAGACTGGGTAAATTACCACCATCAGTTCGCCTACCAATGATGTCAAACGCCAATGTTGACTATCAAAGAGAACTAATAATGTAAGCTATATATTTAAAGTTAATAGTTTTTTATTTTTTTACTTTTTAGATACGGTATAGATTTAGTTGCACTCGCTACTGACAATTTGTTTTAGTTTTCATAATAATTTTGATTTAATTTAATATTAGTTTAGTTTAATTTAATTTATGATTAGACTTAATTTTAGTCGATTTAATTTAATTTGATGTTAGGTTTAGCTGAATTTTAATTTAAGTGCTGTCTATAAAATAAAAATCATTCTGGCTAATGTATAACAAAATTTCTATCGTCAAATATGTATTAATTTATTGCTGTGATTTTGTAAAATCAATAAAAAAATAAAATAAAAATAACACCGCTTGAAACAAGACATACTGAAATGCCGAATGTCTTATCTGATTGAATCGCTTCTTCATCTCTTTCGCGAACGTCGGAGTTTGAATTTTGAAATCAACTATTGGTGTTCTATTGAGGCAAAAGTTTTGGAAGTTGCGGGACATTTATTTGGTTGCTACCTTCACAAGTTTATTTTACGTTCGAACCCCACACGGGGAGGCTGAAATTATTATTGCGATCAAATAAACGTTTTTGAAAACCGCATTGTTGTGTCTGCTATTTCAAATCAATATTAAATTTTAGTAAAAAGTTACTGTTACAGACATCGATGTATATAGATAAGCCTATTCAATACAAAACGCACTCTTAAAAACGTGCCGCTTGCTTTGTGTACCTACCAACTTTGGGGGGCAATTCTCAAGCAAGGATAATGCCACATGCTTTATTCATCGGAAATTATATCACAATGCATACAAAAAGACTAGTTTTACTCGATATAAATATTAATATTAGGCGCTCTCGACGCTTCCTATCTCGCGACTGTTGGTGCAGCTACATGACTTCGATTGGTTTTACGGGAACGTTTTTATATCAGTGAGGGCCTATCTATATATATCGATGGTTACAGAGCCCTAACTAATCACTGTAAATTAAACAAGCACATGTTTACCATGGGCTATGCTATGCTAGGCTATGCCCTGCATTACAAGCTTAGCACCATCTTGGGTGCTCACAATTAAAGCTCCGTTTTGGGCTTTTTGTACGTTCTGTTTTTCATAAGTTTTTTAAATGTTCGCGTCCGCCTTTATATAATTAGGTATTGTTTATTGTTGAACTGTAAAAATTTGGTTTGATTGAATGAAGCACAATTTTCCTTCTTAGATTAATTAATTATATATTTATTGTACAAAAACAAAACAAGCGCAAGTACATAACATTTTAGATCGGAAAACACGCTTTAAAAGCCAACTTTATTATATTTAAACTTTTAAAACTTTCGTTTTTTTTTTTTTTTTATAATAGTTTTTATAATTTTAACGGGTCTTTACGCGATTTACCTTAGAGACATATTTCTCCCGACGTTTCAGCCAAGTTGCATTGGCCGTGGTCACCAGTCGACTTTGTTATAGACCCATCATGCGATAAGTGGCAATTTCGTCGATGTCTCTAGCGTACCAAACTCGAGAAATTATAAATAAATAATTTGTGTCCCGACCAGGGGCCTAATTCTGTCGCTTTCGACTTGCGTGTCGGTTCGAAATAGTCGAACGTAAAGCGACAGATCTCCATAGAAAACTGTCAGTTTCATTTGAGCAAATCAAGCGGACGTGCATGTCGAAGGCGCGAGAATCAGGGCCCAGGAATTAAACCCGGAGTCACCCACTACACCACGGAGGCAGTACTAATAAATTTTAATTAAAAATAGTTTCTCCGTGGTCTAGCGGTTAAGTCCGTGGATTTAGACTCGGGGGTACCGGGACGCAAAAATATTTATTAATGTAAATAAATACATTTAATTAATATTTTATTTATTTGTGATATTTCTCGAGTTTGGTACGCTGGAGACATCGACGAGCTTGCCACTTGTCATGATTGGCCTATAGTAAAGTAGTCTAAATATGAATCCGCTTATTTATAAGCGTGGTTTCTGACCACCCCGTAAGGGAAACGGTCGTGATGATACTTTATTCTAAAAGTAATATGTTACATCAATAATTTTTACATTTTTATTACGGCAGTATTTCCAGCAGTATATTTATTTTTGTCTATAAATCTGTAAATGTTACGACAAAATTCACCGCTCAATACTAGCGCCGCTACACAACACGCACACCGAATTAGCTGAAAACAAAGAAGCCGCTAAACGATGCATTTCGGCAATTATATCGAGGCCTACAATGGTCAGACGAGACCACCCTCCGGGATAAGACAAGGGGCTCCAGACAGGGACATCAATATAAGTAAATAAACATTGCCAAAAATATGCGGATCTACGAACAGTCTAGAATGGACATACTTTAAAATTAACAATTAAACTTCCTACTGGTTACTGGAGATTGAAATTTAAAATTTGTTGTAAAAATCATTAATTAATAAGGTGAACGTACAATGGTTTCGTAAATGATACTTATTCTTATAAGGTAAGTTTAGACTGCCTCTGTGGTCTAGCGGTTAAGTCCGTGGATTTAGACTCCGAGTCAGGTACGGTTTCTGGTCGGGACACAAAAATAAATAAATACATTTAATTAATATTAAATTTATTTGTGGTATTTCTCGAGTTTGGTACGCTGAAGACATCGGCAAGCTTGCCACTTGTCATGATTGGCCTATAGTAAAGTTGGCTTAATGTAAATCCGATTATTTATAAGCGTGGTTTCTGACCACCCTGAAAGGGAAACAGTCGAGATGATACTTTACTTTTAGACCAAACGAAATCAGTGTTGTGTACTAACCATACGAAAATAAATGATTTGATTAGATCTTTATTAAATTATTTAATTTTATTTGATAAATGACCATGGGGCATTCGTTTGCGTGATCTAAAAATCAATCATGCATTTGCAATAATCGTAGTTCGATTCCCATTTTTTCGCGTTGGTATTGTTTTGGTGTAAAGGAGATCTCGTTTACACCAAAACAAGACGACCGTCACCCTTGTTCTAGATCTAGTGCTAAATTTAAAAAAATATATGTATGTGACGAGTCGGGTCTAGATGTACTTAGGTCTACGTGTGCAGCAGACCGAGGGATCCCGTAAGCCACAAAACGATTTTCAGTTAATGCCTTTAATTTGTTCCTGGCAAAAATTGCCTAAATAATAAACGCTCAAAATCCCTTACTTTGTGTTTCTACAATAAATGAAGAATGCGTGGCTATACGTGCGCGGTGGTGGCTCGGTTGTAAGAACGCGTTCCTTAAATCCTACAAAGGTCGGTTCAAACCCACCCAGCATGTACCAATGAGAAATACAGTTTTCTTACGTACATTTGTCATAGATTTACAACACCACCGTTCCCGTGCCTCGGAGAGCACGTTAAGCCGTCGGTCCCGGTTCCACTAATACCAACTTGTGGAATCGTTAATAAATTGTCATAAAAATTGATAGCATATCCCCGCCAAGCCGTCTGGCCAGCGTGGCGAGTGTAGGCCAAATTCTCTAGATGTATGTGGAGCAGCAGTGGAGGTCTAGGACGCTGTGTTCTAGGGCTGTAATGAATGAGAATGAAGCGTGGCTATAGTCCCAAGGAGGCTAGCAATTTAAATATATAAATAAAGCGATGGTAGCTCGTTTGTTAGAACGCTCCTTAAACTCCTAAAGAGGTCTGAAAGGCGGTACTGATAAGAACTACACTTTTCTTACATACATTTGTCATAGATTTACAACACAACCGTTTTTGTGCCTCGGCGAGTAGGTTAATCATTCGGTTCCACTAATACCAACTTGTGAAATCATTTGATTGGCAAGTGTAGGCTTTAAACTATCCAGATATTCCTGGAAGGCACATCTCCAACAGTAGAGTAGGACTTTGTGTTCTAATGGCTGTAATACAATACTCTGCCAGACGGTTTCAAGGACTTGCCTCTGCCATTATTTAAGTCAAAGAAAGCTTTACTGGGAAAATGTTATTATACAATTGACGATTTTCTGACTGACGATGATCTTACATTTGACATACATTATAATATTTAAAATAGGACACTAATTATATATTTTCTTTTGTGTTTGAATACCAAAAATATTTTTCGTTTATACGACAAACGATTTTTTTGATTTTTTTTTATATGCATTTATGACAAAAATTTTGACTTTGGCATTTGAATAAATATATCTGTATGCCCTTAAGGGTAAAGTATAGCTGAACGAACAAACTACTGAATACCAATTGTAATATGTATGTACCTATACTTAAGGATGAATTAATGATTTGATTTGATTTGTGATGATGTAGATATAAGATATAAAGGCGTAATACGCTGGACCACCTAAGAGTGATTACACACTTGTCCGAGTCGAAATAATCAAATTTTACGAATTACTTCTAAATTCGATTCGGATCGAAGTGTCATATATTTTCATACGAAATATATTTGATTCGATTGGCGCGTTCGTCTGTGAGTTCTCGGTCGCATTAACGTATCTAATGGGGTGTATCACTAACTTTTTATCACGATAGATGGCGCATGATAGATGGTACCTAATATAACTGTCAGTTGCATAGAAAACTTGTATTTTATTACGAAATCTATTATTTTCTGGAATTATGCCAAAGTGAGCAGCTTTTAAGTGTACAAATCGAGATTTCTAAGCGAAATCAAAGATATGGTGATCTTAAAATTGCCGTTCTATTAATAAAACCTTTTTTCTTTTTAAAGACGGTGTGCGCTTTCTTAATTCGTCTTTTAAGGTAGGTAACGTTAATTTAAAATATATTTTTCTGTTATAAACATATAAAACTACGAAAACATTTTAAAAAAATATGGGATATAGGTGAAACATAAGGTACCATTGCCGCTAGCGACATCTACAAAAAGCTTTGCCTGATACACTCCATTGCTTTTATATATATTGCTGGTTTTCAACCTTTACTACAAATTATTACACAAAAATATCATATTACAATTTAAAATTTGGAAGTCCGTTCTTCTATTAAATCAATTAACATTAGGTCCAACCTATATCTGTATACCCGAATGAAGACATCCATACCGTTCCATACGAATCTCTCACATATTTATTTTATTTCAATTCGGTCTAAATTTAATCCTTTTCCATTAATTAGTGACTGGTCGGCGTATAATGCGAGGGTTCGGACTCCCCCGTACTGGGTTTATCTGCATTTCAAGTAAACTTTTTGACCCTATTTATTTTACTACAGTTTGTCCCTTTTTTACACTAACTTCAAAATACAAAAAATAAAAATACTATTTATAAGAATAAGGTGTGCATATTTATATTAATAATTTATATTAATAATAATATATTATTAACTTTACAAGGTCTAATTCTAAAGGTCTAAGAGGATTATATCTTTTTTTATTTTTAAAAAGACTATACAGGTTTACAATAAACACCAAAATACATAGTGTTTTATTCTGTTTCTCCAGGAACGATGTGGTTAATCAAAACGCTCGCCGTAATTATTATTGAAATGTTTAATTAAATTTGGTTAACTATTTCTTAGGCGAAGAAAATCACAGCACATGCATAAGTCCAAAACACGCTTCATATTTTTACGTTAACATTTATTGGTATTGATAACATTTAGGGCGAAATAAGAAAATAACATAGAAAATCAAGACGCCGAATAAATACATAACAAATCGAATTCGATTAGACGAACAATGGAGAAAATTTCAAAACAATAAACAAATCCATGGTGAGCTTTCAATCGCAGAGGACCAGGAGTTTTCAGTATTAATTTCTCTCCTTTCATCAAAATTAATCAATTGATTGTTTACCCAAATTTAAATTCATCGGGCTCTTGACGACTTGTCATTCATTTCTTAGTATTTTCTTAAACAATTTCCAATTCAATATCTTCTACATTATTATTATGAATTTGTATTTCAATTTGATCGTATTTAGTAATTTCAGAGAAAGTTTTTGATCTTTCTTCCGTTATCATAATAGTTAGGTATACGATCAAGTCGCATCAAGTGGTCACGATTCGCCAGATATTTATTTTGAAAGGCCTATGTACAGCAGTGGAGGTCAACTATAAGTCCTGTGATGGTGATGATTCTCACAAATTCTATTAGCCCATTACTGTCCGCTGTATACACTTTTATATACCTTAAATAGCTTTCTATTTAGTCCAGTATTCCATTATCATTTGATTAGGATTTTATTATTCAGTAATCTTATAAGATCTGTGAATCCATTGCCATCATCTTTATACGCTGGTGTACACCTCAATATCTTGCAAACTATTTGGTTTTTTTCTTCTTCAATAACCTTCTATTTTCGCGATGCTCAATTTTAATTTTAATCGTATTTAGCTATCTCTCTTCTATTAATTCAACACCACCACACACAATTGTGTACATCTCGATAACTAGCAACTTATATATTTTTTTGTAATAGCCTTTTTTAGATTACAATTGTTAGTTAATTTTACTTTTGATGTTAATAGGTTAATATGAAATCATAATGTAGCAATTTCTTGCATCATTTTTGTTTTGCATTCATCGCAGAATTATCTTTGAGAGAATCGGCTTACTTTATTGACCAATTACCTTAGGATTGTAATTAAGAAGAAGTAACAGTCATACGAATTCATAACCGACCGATGACTTCAATAGATAAATGTATATTGTCTAATTTCAAATCGTGTTCACTTACTTGAGATTCAACTTTTAAGCAACGTATAATTACTTTGCTATTAAAATCTTGCCTCTTTTTTAATCAATGTTCAAACTTGGTTAAATATTCCAACTTTCTAGTACCGAAAATATTATATTGTTCTTTGGACATATTTTCTCACATTACATGTCACAAAGAGTTTTATCTATTGCAGAAACTGCCATTATAATCGTAATTATAAAGAAATTTGGATTCAAGTATTTAGAGTGAGACACTTCGGTTATTTTTAATGATTCCAATTTTTTTTTTATGTTTCGGTTCACACAATTTAACGTGAGACGGTTTGATGATTTTTGACTATTTAATTGAATGGGTTACTTTCGTGTGACCAGAAAGTTGTGTGCTTTAATGATTTTGTTTACATTAACATTAACCACAACACCTTATTGTATTACTAAAAAGAATAACCCAAGTTTCACAAGACGTAATGTGGATTCATAGTGGACCTTCATTCGTTACTTAAACTTACTGTTCCAGATTCCGAGTAAGTTAATAATAAATAATCTAAGTTTATAATTCTTTAGTCACAGATTTAGTTAGTGGGCTGTGGTCATCATACGTCGATTACGTAAGTCTTGATTTGTCCTGTCCAGTCAATTGAGGGTGATTGATCAGTGTTGTTAGTGATGAGTCACGATATTATTTCAGACCGTGAACTTCTTGCCCTTGATTATAAGACTAAAATCAATTTATCCAAAGACAGCATTAGCTCTATTAATTTAACTTAAGCAAAATGTTGTAGCTTTGTTTTAGAGTTGAACAAATTAGATTATGTAATGTACAATTAGCGTCTTATCTATCGTTCCGTGAAAAAATCACAAAACAGAATAATCTTTTGAAACAAGCATCTAAATCTGTGTGTGTAATTTGAAGAGACGTCTTGACGCAGTCGTGTCTGTAGACGTAGTGATGTTATCGAGTGCGCGGGAGCATGTCACGTCACGCGTCTGCGCCCGCGCCCGCGCACACTCTCCGTTCAAATAAAATATTTTGTATAATCCAACCGAAAATATTTATTAGAAATTATTATACCCGAAACATCATTTGATTTACATAATTAAAACTAAATAATCAGAAAGCATGAACACATGAATCCGTAAAAAGATATATTTAAACAATATTAACATAAGCATAAATTCTATTATGTTTACGTATTCGACAATTAACAATCCGCATTTCCGGATCATTTTCGAAGTGGGCAAAACGAGATCTGCTGATTAGCAAGTCCTGAATGAACGCGTCATAATGAATGGCACAGGAAATCACTTGTAACGCAAACACATACAAAGCTTTTTATACACCAACGACTATAGAACAATACCGCATAATGAATAAAGTATGGGAACAGGCATCGCTGATAATTAGATTAAATAACAAACGCCGGTTGTTAATGAAATATACCGATTATACAGTCCATGAATGTACGACAGGTAATCAGTAGCAATCCGGATGTCCTTAAATTAGAACACATCTATCTGTGCGTCACTTTGTCGATTATATATTGCTAGCTCGAAACCTAATGGATAAGTTATCTATTCAAAAAAAGATTTACAAAATATAATATAAAATAAATAATAATACTAAGGATAGGGATATAAGTCCCGTCCGCGTGGAATGGTGGCAAGATCGCTGGCTGCATTTCCCCGCTAAATTGCAATACTAATTCTTTGGGCGAAGAAAGAGCCAGCCTTCTTGTTACCGGAGGAGATGCGGAGCCGCGAGGGTGTCGATGCACGTGGCGTCCCACACCAGAGCACGTCCTCGTTCCCAAAGGATCAACGTCATACCATCGCGTCTTTTCTATCATCTCGAATAACTCCAATAAACTTAAATAAATAAAACTAACAGTTGTTTTCTTTTGTTCACAGAGAGCCACACTGGCTGAGAAAGAAGTGACGACACTGAAGGAACAGATAGCGACGGGATCTCCGACGCCACTGACAGCCAACTTACCGCCCAAAACGCCAAATGGCAACGCTCATTTAGAGGCCTTAGTAAGAGACCAAGCTACAGAAACTAGAATCCAAGAACACAGGTTTAACAACCTGAGGATAAGCGAAGAATTTAACAGAATCTCAGAGAAGGACGACCTTGACAAGTGTGATCTCAAACGGGGAGAGTCACCTGATATAGACAGGAACGTTGATGAAGTTGATGTAAAGATGGAGTTAGCGGCTACTGTTAGGAGTACCAGCACCTCTTCACGGAGTAGTCCAGTAGGAGGTAACCAGGGAGCCAATTTGGAAAACGAACTAGCATCTAAGGAGAAAGAGGTAAGCTTTATTTATAATAATAATAATAATGCATACTCGTACATATTAGGATTGCAATTCGGTTTGTTATTGTTTATATTGAAGTACTATTAGACAAAAGTGAGAAAATACATTTTATGCCTGGTTTTATAGTTCTTTAAATTTAATACACTCGAATATTCGATGCAACAAATAAAATTGTACTAAATGCTGAATGAAATACAAAGATACGATAACTAAAATAGTCCATAAAATCATCCGCATACCCAATTGATTCCCCTTAGCCGATAAAGATAACGTATGGCTCTGAGGTCACCCGGTTAACTAGAAAGAAAATTGCTGTTAAAGGATGCAATAGCCTTGTAGTTAAGAGAGGAACAGCATACGCCAGTCATCTCGTATCGAAGCTAACGTACGATCAATAAATCAATTACATGCGCGGGAGCATCGCTGAATTGGATTTGACAGTTGGCTAGATCTAGTGTTGAACCATACGAGTTATCGATATTTGTAATTTTAAAATAGAATAGCTCTTTTGTTATGTAAGTTGTTTTATCGTAAATTAGAAAAAATACAGACAAAGTCTACATGCAAAATGAAACGCAATTCGGCTATTACTTTACTGTTAAGCAGTTACACGATTATGGTAATAATAATTTCCAAATATTAATAATTTTATAGCTAAAATAATTTTTGCATCATTTTACCCCCTCCTCTGGTAATGGGATATTATTGTCCATATGCTGACCAGAACCGTATTTCAGAATTAAAAAAGAAAATAATATAGGTATTAGTGAAAAATAAACTATATCTATAGTGTTTATTTCGAATAGTTTGTATGTCGATGTTTGATCGGAAGACTACATCACTAGAGAAGGGAAACAGGATACATTCAATGAAATGATTGATCGGCTCCAAACGAACGGTAATCCTTGCACTAAATAAATATCACATTTTATACTCGTTGAAGCTTGCTTCAATATTCTAATAGGAATAATAAGTATTGCTTTGTGACGCTGTTAATTAATTGCGTTTTTATTAGATATACTTCTTTGACTTTCTACTCTACCAAAATTTACTTTAAACTGGTTAGAACTTAGGAGCAATTTTATTTCGCTGGCTGTAATATACTACCATGTTAATGTTAATTCTCTTGGAAAACAAACAGTTGACAATTATAGATAGATATTACACAGTAAATTCCCTTAAAAGCTTAAAATTAAGTAAACAAGCAGAGGAAGAAAACATCACTATACAAGAATATTAACAATGAATGTGAAAAGCAAGTTACTAAAACTAATAAACAAACATTTTAATCACAACTGATGCCTACCATTGACTGATTCAACATACCGAAGCGTTAACTGACGTCTAATGCCTGCCGCCCAGGAATTGTTTAAATCAATGTTAATCAGCTATTCCGCAAGGACATTGAAATCATTAAAGACGCTTAATAAATGATTATTTTGCCTATATAACTTTATATGGTCCTGCCTCTTATTTCTTTAATTTTAATGTAAACAATCATTAACTTATTGGTTTTCACTTATTTATAATTTTGTTAGGTATTGCTTCCAGTCGCAAGTCACTGTTCAATGTCATTAATAATTTTAGTCTATTTACTATATTTAACTGTTATTTCTGTTTTAATTCTATTGTCTAAATTTGGCTTGTGTTCCACATCGCTACTTTGTTTAATATAATAACTAGTGATTTTTTGAAAATTAATATATAAATAAAGCTTTGTATATAGATGAATTGATATCAAATATCTATTTCAGAATAATTATTATTTAATACTAGTGTATTAATTATTGTACTAGTGTTATAATTATTATTTAACACTAGCTTTTATAAGAAGCAGATATAGTGCTAGGTATCATCACCATTCAGTTGGGCGCAAGGTGACATGTCGTGCTATGTTATGTATGTGTACAGTTTTTATTTAAGCAATTTAATATTAACATATTTTTTTCATCATGCCCATCACCTTTTATGATCCCCAAATTCTGTAAAGGTCTTATATGGCGTTATAGCTCGCCTATTTAGGTTCTAGTCTATTTTTTTTTAAATAACAATAATATAGTTATATGTTGTGGGTTTTGAATTGCTTCTTTTATTAGTGTGGGCAGTGGAGTATTAATCCATTTTGCGGTAGAACGTTCATAAATTGATTTTTACGCTGTATCACTCCGCTCTATTGGGTCCAATTCATACAACCCAACCCGCTTGTTGATTCAATTGTCTTTTCCGATACCATTGATTGATCGATAGGCGTCGGTAATTCATTTCCACTTTAACTATCTTTAAAAACTATTTACTGTACTTCAAATCCAATTGTTATCACAGCCCCTAGCACTTTAGCTAGTTTTCCACTAAACAAATGTTATAGGAATTTTAAATTATTATCATTTCAAATTTGTTATTTATTTTATATTATTAATTCTATTTTATATTTAACCACCTAGTTCATTGGACCTTCGACACATACGCGAGATCAGAGAATTCAAGTTAATTAATTCTAAGACGATTGTCCTAGGTTTGATTCTCATACTGTTTGTCTTCTTGTCCCGTTTATTTAATATCTTTACAAACATTTTTCTCTCCACTAAATGCTATATCACCTGTTTATTTACCAATCCAATCAGAACCTCCGTAAACTCACTTAACTCATTCAGCGTTTGCGTAAACCCTTCCACTTTTTTGTCGTTTCAAAAAACGTTTTGCCCGAAATCCGGAAACACGTTACCAATTGAATACCAAACATCGAAACTCAATTCGAAGTTACACCAATTATACCGACCACGTCCTACACGACTCTTCGCTTTGCCAACGAAAAAACAGTCAAATGAACGTCCTGTCAAACTGTCGACTACCAAATGATTTGGCACAGCACTAATTGAAATTATCCCACACCTGATTGTTTGCCAATGCCAATTAAACGAGGAACGTCAACGTTTCGGGAAGCAGTATCAATTAGCTAGAAAAACGTGTTTAAAGAAAAAAGAACATTAAAAAACATGTTAGACAATTTGATAAAAAAAGTAAAGTATCATGACGACTGAAGTCACAGACAGGGGTCACAAGCTTTTTTTAACAAGCTCGAGAATAAAAGTATTATCACGACCGTTTCCCTTTCGGGGTCATCAAAAACCACGCTTCTAAAGAAGTGGATTTACATTTAGCCAACTTTACTATCATCACAAGTGGCAAGCTCGTCGATGCTTTAGCGTACCAAACTCGGAAAATATCAACAGGAATCGAACCCGGCACCTCCGAGTCTAAATCCATAGACGTAACCGCTAAATCACGGAGGCAGAGAATAGTCACAAATAATTTAAATATATTTTTAGGGAATCGAAAATCAACAGTCTTAACCGCTAAACCATAGGTATTTCATATCCAAGAAAACTGTGTTACGATATGAAAACAATTTATCGATGTACCTTTAAGCACGATAAAACTACAATTTACATAAGTAGTTGAGTGTTATCCAAAGTTTTTCCCTCAAATATTTAAGTTAGGCATTATCGAATTGTTTATGGGTAGTTTTGCGCCTTTGCGAAGCTTACTTCAAGCGCGCTGCGTGACTTCGACGGAATATTGTTTCCATTGCTTCATTCTCTAACTCCTTAAAATCATTGTCTCAAGTAAAAGCGGAATTGTAAAGCATGTAAGGCGTTCCTATTTCCAACTCGTTGAACAGTGGCAGTGCAGGTTCACACAAAAGCACATCATTACAGTGCTAAATAACAGCTTTTATATCACAAACTCTGTGTAAAGTTTTGCTTTACAGGAAGAAGGGTAAGGTTATTGATTCATAACTTTAAAATTTTGGTAACAATCTATATTTATGGAATTCTCGACGGTAGTGGTTGTAAATTTCTTCGGAAAGTTTTTTTAACGGAACCAGCGTCGTAGCCGGATTCTCGTTGTTTATCCGAAATTATTTTGTAAATGATTCTTTCAACTAACGAAAACTGTTGATGATAGAAATGATAGTTGCACTGTTATTACATTTACAGAACGAGCTACCAAGACGGCATTATTTTGCTAGCTATAGTTAACAGTAGTTGAAAGGCTATTAGTTTAGCTAGCAGCGACACATTTAGTAATAAGTATTAGCCCTAGTAATAAGTATTTTTGATTAATAAACAATTTTTTTTATTTTTTTTTTTAATACATACTAAAACAAACTATTTGAATTTGAATTAACAGTATTTGTTTGGTTAGAGAGAGGAGAAGCCGTCGTATAGTCCGTCGCTAATTAAAATGTTTTTTCTCGCTCTCAGACTTATGCTTAATAAAGCACAAATAAGGTCAGGCGTAGAATGCTGTCCTCACACCTGGGATCGTTACGCTAAGAACTTACAGATGCTGTCATTGTCCTGCAGAGGCGCGCGATTCAGACAGTGTCTAAAACTCTTCAGCAGCTTCAGAGTTATGGCCTCCCTGAGCGTGTTCAGAAGAGTTCCACAACCTTATCCCTTCTTCTCTATTCTGCACGCACAGGCCAAAATATGTACCCCAATACCATAGCCACTATCGCTACGCGTACATATAAATTTGAAGACTCTTACGCATGCTGAAGATGTGGAATCCTTCAGCCAGTGTGTTTACACGTTCCTAAAACCTGGAGGTCTTCAAGCGTAGTGTAAAATATCTACTTGATAGGCCGACATTATTAGGGACTAATGTCGGTCGTCAGTTGGTCCTATTCTTGAATCTCGCGTACCACTTATCATCAGGTAGGCCCTATGTTATATGTCTAGTCATCCATTGACCCGGCATCCGGACAGTGATTCATGGAATGCTAACAAATATGTATTCTTGACGTAAGATCGGCTATGCTCGGCTAAGCTTTCCCTAAAACAAAAGTCTACTATTTTGTCTATATAACGTTTGCTCTAAAAGCAATAGACTACTGCTGCTGAAATAAATAAATTTATTTATTTAAATCTTTATTGCACAAAGTACAAAGGCGGACTTAATGCCGCCAGGCATTCTATGACAGTCAAACCTTCGGGACAACAAGAGCAATTAAACAATGAAAGGTATATAATATAAATAAATTATCTGCAACAAATAAAGTGTGTTAGATGTGTTTCTTACTTGGTAAAATATATAAATTGAAGCTATAAAATTTTATTGCCAAATATTTCGCCTCTCTTTGGAGCGGCGTCATCAGTGACAATGACTGAAGGTCTATGTCATAAATTTTAAAAAAGTAATTTTATTTCTTTTAGCAATGGTAAAGGTAATGCACTATACAGTTTTGTATTTATTTTTTAGAAAAATATCATCATCACCTATTATAATATAAATAAAGGTATATTTACATATCTACATACTAATACTACATGATGTTCTATTTGGTTTATAAAGAAAAGAAAGAAACTAAATGTATTCGCGTGCAGACCGTCCGTTTATGCATTAGAAGCGAGCGCATCTGCATCAGAAGGTGTTTTTATGCAAAATACGATCTAACCAATTGAAAAGGAAATAATGAATCGTGCATGTAGAGGATTCGCTTCAGTTTTCCTACTTCTTTAGATGGTTTTGTATTTTTAACCATTAAATTCGGCGTTTCAATGCACTAATGACTGGAAGTATACCAGTGAATAAGTTTCGTTGAATAAAAGCTTTTTCAGTATATTTTAAGTATATTCATGTTTTTATATAATGTGGCTGGCTGTGGAATCATTTAATGAAACACTTTTTTTTTATTTTTTTTATTTATTGCACTAAAATTGTACATAGGCGGGCTTAATGGCCAGTCATTTTCCAACAACCAACCTTTGGAAGAGTAGAAATACTATGTAAAAGTAAAGTAGTATCATCACGACCGTTTCCCTTTCGGAGCGGTCAGAAACCACGCTTATAAAGCGGATTCACATTTAGCCAACTTTACTATAGGCCAATCATGACAAGTGGCAAGCTCGTCGATGTCTCCAGCGTCCCAAACTCGAGAAATCTCACAAATAAAAAATAATAATTAAATGTATTTATTTACATTAATAAATATTTTTGTGTCCCGACCAGGAATCGAACCCGGTAACTCTGAGTCTAAATCCACGGACTTAACCGCTAGACCACGGAGGCAGTTCCTAAAAACTATGTATGGGTGCAAATTTATTATGATAAACTACAAACTAGAGAATAAATCTATACATAAATACATACATATAACTATAAAATACAAAATATAAGCCTACACACTAATAAAATAAATGATAAATATTAAAAATTAAAATTAACCCAAAAAAAAAAATATATTGATTTCAAATTTTAGAAAGTAGGTGGTTAGTTAACGTTTAAAAATTTGAACAGAGGGAGCCTGTCTGAACGTCAGTGGGAGCTTGTCCCATTGGCGAGCGGATGACATGGTAAACGAATGTGCTGGAACTATGAGACTTAACAGACACTCTCACATGTAACGGACAGAGTGTGTCGACACATGTGGCATCGCAAACCAGTGCACGGCCTCGTATGTATGGAATCAACGACATCCCATCCGGACGCCTACCACCAGACTTAACCCCGATGGTTCGAGGCTGCAGGGGATATTAGCAGATTGATTGCATGGTGTATGACAGTGTGCCAAGAACACTTGCAGCATTCCCCCGCACATGTATGCTGATTTGCTTGGAGCACATATAGCATTAACCAGCCGCTTAGACAGTTCTTTAATGAAATTTTAAACAATTTTTCAGATGTTTTTTTTTGTACAAAATGTTAAGAGGTAGTCCTTGAAAGTGTAAAGAAGCATCTTGATAGGCGGGCATAATGGTAGGGACTAATGTCAGTCGTCAGTTGCTGGCATGAGTTGCTCTCATTCTTGCTTTTAGTAGCATGTCAATCTGTACCTATAGGTTTATGTTTTTTTTTTTTTTTCAAATTAACATTGTTTATTATTATTATTTATTATTTATTCTAAGTTTTTACACGAACTTATAAATAACGTTGTTGTGCCAATGTCAGTATGACACTGTGTGACAGCAATCGTTAAAAACAATCTTTTTTGAAAAGAAATCATTGTAAAAGGAAAGGGTTAAGAAGTTATTTCATGAAGTTAATTGAGGTTCACAAAGAGCTTTATTTTGACGGAACTTTGATGAATTCCGATTCTTATTATTTGAACTTTTTAAAGGCAAACAAATTTCTTTTTACACCAAATCTATAGGGACATTGGCATAGACGTAATATTTATAGACAAGGCCCTACAAATATTGGTATGAAAAATCTGACTCAATATTATTTAATTTATTGTTTTGAAATCTCATTTTTAATAAACGCAAATAATTAAGTTAAAGATGGTTTATTTTTGGTATAGTGAATTATTATTTATCTTTCAAATTCAAAATATTTATTTGCATATGGTTCACATGTAACACTCCGAAATTGACAATGTTTGCAATTAATTTACAATATTATTAAAAATATTTTAAAAAAAAGATTACAAACAACAAACAATAAATTAAAAGATTAAATTAAATTATGGATGGTCCGAAAGAAGTAAGTAACATTGTTTTTTATTTAAATTTGATTTTACGTATATATGTATGGTCCGTACTGGGTAACACGGGTCCAGCCATCGGTCATGCGGTCTACTCTGCTACTTTGTCTAGAAAATGAGTCACTAAAGCAAATGGCAAGGATCTGCTAGAACCAACAAGTGGACAAGAAAAAAGGACATACCACGGGAAAAAAGCCAGGTTTTCACTGCGGGCACGCTTTCTTCTCGCACTTCACTTTCTCGGAACTGTTTTAGGCACGATTTAGAGTCCAACCCGGCTTGGGAGCTTTCACACTAAAATCGCGGTGATTTTCGAACCGCACGGGCCGAGCGTAGATTTTGTACTGGCGCCAACTTGGGCGCCTCTAGTGGTAGATCACGAAACTACTCGCGATCCATAGACGATACTACCAGGCTTGGTGGTAGGAATTTTGGAATGAATGTGGATGGGATAAATTGGTGTAGGATCCTGTTGGATGTCTTAACATTTCCCCCCACTTGAAATCATCTAAGATTTCAAAACAAATATTAAACTAAACCATAATTTGGTGCTCGAAATCTTAACTATTTACTTAACTTAAATTAAATGCTAGGTTAACTAAGAAAAAAGTAGAAACAGAAAACTAAATTAAAGGTAAAGGACAGATCTTAACGACTGGTCGTCGGAAGACGTGCCCTTTGGGCGTGCGAACAGTAACAACACGCACCGTACCATCGGCACCTGTATGTAGTTCAGTTACAACAGCTAAAGTCCACTGCAAGGGTGGTAGATTTGGATCCACCATCATAACTACATCGTGTAATTTGACATTAGGTGTGGAAACAAACCATTTGTTTCTTTGCTGCAACGTGTGTAAATAGTCTCGCTGCCAGACGCGCCAGAAAGACTGAGTAAGCTTCTGTAGCATCTGCCAACGAGACCGCGGATGATAAGTCTCGTCGTGTACAAGCTCGGGTACAGCGACGAGCGGCGCGCCTACTAGGAAGTGACCAGGCGTGAGCACGTCGGACTCACGTGGTTCTGTAGACAATACGCACAGAGGTCTCGAATTTAGCATAGCCTCGATTTTCGTGAAGACGGTAAATAGCTCTTCTAACGTGAGAACTTGACAACCCACGACGCGTTTTAAGTGGTATTTAGTGGATTTAATACCACTATTGTACTGTATATTATAGCATAGTATTTTTTATTGTATTTATAATAATGATTTGCACCTACTTTTATGTAAAATACTCTTCATTTCCCCTAAGTTAGGCTGTCACATAACGTCTAGCCATATTAAGTTTATCCCTTGTATAAAGTGCAATAACGTTTTAAATATATTTTTTGCTAGTCGATACCAACCTACTATGATTTCTGTCTAATCTCCTATTGGGGCCATCTTTTAATCCAAAATGCCGTCACTAAATATACGTCTATGGCCATTGGTGACAAGACTTGCCTTATTAACTGTATTGAGGGAAAACTTTCCTTCTTTTTGGGCCAAACTTACTCGATTTTAATTAAGTTAGAGAAAAAGGGTTCGGGAATTCTTATTTCTCTTTGATGTCATTCAATGAACGATTTGTTAATGAGTTTTTTGGTTTTGGCTTCTTATCGTAGGTATATTTATTTTAAAACCTATTAACTTTCTTTGGTAATTAGTTATTAATTTACAAACAACACAAAAAAATTGATAATGCACCCGGCTTCGACCGTGTATAGTGGTCGAAAAAAAAAACTTTCACATGTCCGTGGAGTCACATGTCATTCTTAGATATTAATGTTATATACCCCATGTCGATACCCACGTCACAAGAAACAACACTGACAATAGAGATTGCCCAAAACCAGGCCCCAACTTTTCAGCAGCGTGCCTCAACTAAATACAATTCAATAATCATAACAATTCATTGTGTTTTTTTTTAATTTATTTACAACATCTCTTTTATCCCAGCATTAAAATATAATTAAATTAAATAGTCAATTGGTTAAAATTTATGTATGAAATAGTTACAAAGCACTATTTATACGATTAGGTTCTTTATTATGACCAGGTACTTTATTATAGATAAAACACAGGATTTCAAATCGACGGGATCAAAACTATGTAATTATTCGTAAAAAAAAGTTTTTGTCCATTGTCGTTAAGCTAGGGTAAAATAAATAAAATTAATTACATATTATAAAAACACAATATATTAACTATCAAATAAAAGAGAAATCATTGTGGCACGAGAACATTTTATTGGGCCCATTTCTCTGAGAAAAATGGGCATTCTCATAAAATCGATTAAGTACTTTGGAAGAGCAGGCATCACCAAAGTTTATATGCAATGCTAGCAATAATTTTTAGCAAAAATCTACTAACAAAATAACAGATTACCATTTCTAAGGGTCAAAAAGAATTTCTACTGATGTGAAATCAATTAATATAATGACCAAATTGAGATTAATGTCTACTAAAACGTTAAATGCTTGAAAATTAAGAGTTATTGCCAACAGAAAAAAAGTTATTGAAAGTTACAATTGAATCATATTTTTCACTCAAATTGTCATAAAATACCGAGTTACTGACCTCTCTCTTATTAAAAAAAATACAGTTTGACTTGTCTATATGCCAGTTTGTGTTATTTTTACTAAGAACGATATTTGCAAATATTTAAACAGGAAAATAGATAATTAAAATTCCACTAAATCTAAATCTAATACTATTATAAAACATAAATATATACAAAATTAAAATAAATAATAATACATACATACAATATTACTTACAGTTGTTAGGAACTATTTAAGAAGTGTGTGAAGACCATTCTTTTAAATAGCATTCTGTTGGTACTTGTAACACTACTTATAAGCGACTGATGCATGAATGTGAGTCACTATTACACTACTAGTAAAGTATCATCACGACCGTTTCCCTTTCGGGGTGGTCAGAAACCACGCTTATAAATATTTAGCCAACTTTACTATAGGCCAATCATGACAAGTGGCAAGCTCGTCGATGTCTCCAGCGTACCAAACTCGAGAAATATCACAAATAAATTAAATGTATTCATAATAAATATTTTTGTGTTCCGACCAGGAATCGAACCCGGTACCTCCGAGCCTAAATCCGCTAGACCACGGAGGCAGTTACACTACTACAAACGCAAAAACGTCCTCAAGCTGTTTAATATGTAGTTGGCTATATTTTACAACGTTTTTTATACTAACAAAAATATATATGAGAACAGTAAACTTTGTAGCTCAATCTAAGTCTATTAGTGATTAACGCACCTGCTAGCTATTTATCTAAATCATAACAGAAAATATTAAAATAACAATAACAGTTAAATGTAAATCAAATACACCTTTTACAGCTATAAAAACTGGTGCGCTTTCATCTTTAGATCATAGATGGCGCAGTTAATATAGTAGCGTAACTGCCTTTTAATGTCACTCCTGCACATGAAAGACTGATGACGCTATTTTTGTACTACCAAAACGAAAACCCTCGAAATTAGTTTATGACGTCTGCCTGTCGTTCGATTTATTTTAATTCCGCTATTTCTGTCTCCACATATCTCTATTATTAAAATACCGAGTTCATCTTTACGAGGAACATCACACATACAACATCAACCATATTTCGAATACTATTTTTATCCTATCATCTGGTTTTGGTACTATTATGAACTTCAAAACAAATCAAAGAGAAAGCTCGGAACGCGTTGACAAGAGAAGCAATCAAACATAACCTATCATCTCAACAGAATCCGCACGCACACCCGATAATTTAATAACAAAAAACCTACTAACTCGGGACTCAAAAAAAAAACAAAATCCACTCTAAGTACAAGGGGTTAAGGCAGCATCGACCAAATTGCCGGCTAGAGATGCCCATAATTACATCCAAGACACGCAACTGCCGACACATGAAAGCAAATGTCAAACTTATGTATTTATTTCCAAGTATTGAACAGTGTGCCTCGTTTCTGAGAATCAAGATCGACCCGATGGACGTAAATATTATCGTGTCGATGATGAAAGCGATCTGTTGCTTTGTACTGCTGATTAGTCTAATTTTGAGATCACCAGAAAAAAATATGTAATTTGTTTATACCGTGACAACGCTTTGGCGTGACTGCGTGATGTAAGAACTCGACGATTGGAACGGCTATAGTGATTAACATTAGAACGTAGTCGTGATTCTGTATATGTTTCGTCAGCTTTATAATTGTCACCCATTGGTATAATTCGCGTATCAAATCAAATATCATTAAAGACGATCGCCCTATGAGGGATTTAATTACTTTTATGTCGTTGAAAATATGCTCTTAATTGACTAAAGGAATATGAAAACATTTCCCTTAAATTGGTGGTTTATTTAAACATGAAGCGACTCGTCGATATTCAGAAGCGACATGATAGATTCATAGCAGCTAAGATCAAAGAGCTAACATTAATCATAACTCACATCAATCGCCGGTGAACAGGTCTGTTTTTATTGTAAATCAGTATTAAAAAGCGACAGCGTAAGGCCATGAATCAAACGGGCACCTTGGAGACGTCGACGTATGCGATAAATTCGTAAAATGTAAATAAAAAAGAAACGGGCTCGACTAGACCACCTGTTGCAGCCGCGCGCTACCGATTCCCGTAATTCTGATCCAGAATATTGAGTACATTGCTGATATAATCGAAAAAGAGAGTGACAGCTTCCGCCGCAGCGACTCCGTCTGCCTCATATATCACGTTAGGTGATCCGTCACGAAAATCTTTTCAGCAATTATAGTGTTAAAGGCTCCAGTGAAGTCGAGATAGCAGATCAAACGAAACCAAATGGCTTTCATAGTAAATGATGCACGAATATCTTTTTAATTTTTCTTGCTCCCATAAGTAAGATTCGTACTGCAGCGGGATTCCATGTTTTTAAGCGTTATATAAAGGACTGTAACTAACATACTGTCAGTGTCAATAGCTTGTTGGTTGGCTTGTGCTCGCGGTAACACTAACAGACATAATAATAAAAAAACACTTATATATCAAATACATTCATATACACACATATACCTACACTTTACACACTTTCATTCATACATAGTACTTGATGTATTTAGTGTCATTTTGATTTTTATGTGATTTGATTCTTTATTATTATAATATATTTTTGGACGCAAACTTTTTTTCTGTTTGTATTTCATGTAAAAAATCGATTTAAAATTACAAATATTTTTTGTGAATTAGATTTTTTTTTTTATGTAATAGTGCGGTGGTGGCTCGGTTGTAAGAACGCGTTCCTTATATCCTACAAAGGTCGGTTCAAATCCACCCGGCATGTACCAATGAGAAATGCACTTTTCTTACGTACATTTGTTATAGATTTACAACACCACCGTTCCCGTGCCTCGGAGAGCACGTTAAGCCGTCGGTCCCGGTTCCACTAATACCAACTTGTGGAATCGTTAATAAATTGTCAATAAAAATTGACATCATATCCTCGCCAAGCCGTCTGGCCAGCGTGGCGAGTGTAGGCCAAATTCTCTAGATATATGTTCTGGAAGGCCCATCTTCAGCAGTGGAGGTCTAGGACGCTGTGTTCTAGGGGCTGTAATGATAATGATGAATCGGTGAAATCCTTTGGCTTGGCATGTAAATTGTTAATTGTATTGCTTTGTAAAATGGATTGTCTTAATAAATCAATATAACAAAAGGATCTATGGTTAAGAAAATGTTGTTGGAAGCAGGGTTTTAATAATCTCTGTTATTATATAATTTTAATTTAGTGTAACAGTAATAATAATAAATCTAAAAAAAAAAGAATTGATAAAAAAACAAAGAAATAAAAAAGACGGAAACTACTCCAGCAAATAATCAACTATTTTGACAATCTAACGTTTCGTTTAAATAAACAGAATCCCGCGGCTGTACTAATAAAAGCTATATCCTACGAAGTGATTATTTATGTATCCACGGTATGAGCTATGCCTTCCATCTTTTACGATCATCAACAGTTACCTACATATTTTTATGTTCGATGTTTATCAACAATTCTTTCTTAAGCAAATTTTACTAAAACTATAAATCACCAATCTTCAAAGACTGGATATTTTTCAACTTTTGTTTCATATGTAAGTTTGTGTGCAAACAAATCATTTTAATTAATACTAGTAATGGAGTAACTGCCCAATACAAGGTTCAAAGTACATACATATTAGTACATACTTATAGTTACATAGATATGTATATATATACATTGTACAGAAGAGCAATAAAATTGACATATAGGAAACATCTACTTATAACAAACATATACTCATACGATTGTCCTCGCTTTGATTCTATACATATATATATCATAATATATATATTTAGTATTATTTACAAGATGTGGAGTTATGTCTTTTACAAAAATGTTGTATGTATTATTGTTACTTTACCGTTAAGTTTTAAAGCTGAAAAGTTGACGTCAGAACGATTATTAGGTAAACGTTATTATCGCATTAAAGTTTAGATAAAATTTAATGCCGTGGTATTTCGATAATGTTTCTGTAACATGTTATTTCGATTAAGTTTGTCTAATGAGATCACTAATCATAGTTGGGCTTAGTCAGACTACGACATGATTGAGTCAACGTCAAGACACGTTACAAAACCACTGAAATAATGACACGTATTTTCAATGATACTTTAACAAGACTTAGCCCTTTTCACATGCATAAGATGTAAAGTAGAAATGTATGTGCTATATAGACTACGACATGATTGAGTCAACGTCAAGACACGTTACAAAACCACTGAAATAATGACACGTATTTTCAATGATACTTTAACAAGACTTAGCCCTTTTCACATGCATAAGATGTAAAGTAGAAATGTATGTGCTATATACAGCTTTAAAGGTTTCGGCATAGCAACCATCTTCATCTCAACGACTCACGCTCTAGACTAGAATATAGCCTACACTTGCCACGCTAGCCAGACGGGTTGGCGAGGGAACCATCTTAGCAGCGTTGACTAGTATAGACCAGTTCATATGACACGAGCGCAAAAATAACGTCTAGTTTTGGTAGTATTTGAATTCTTCCTTATATGATTTTTAATTTGCACCAACCTTCCACATAAAATGTCCCTAAGATTGACCGAGTAATTCGTGTATGGTGCGTAGTGTGTAGAAAGTATGTCGGTGTATTGTGGGAATGAGGAAGTGGAAACTGCATATAATGGAAATGGAAAGATCCATAATGAGTAAAACAAAAGCTAATTTAATATTTATTAAATTGGTAATGAGTTAATATTAGTTGTATACATAAAATATTTATTTATGAATTCCTATATATATATTTGCGCATATTAAAATAAACCTTGATTAATATTCACAATTTTCAAACTATATTAGGGTGCCAATCCCCCTCCCCGTAGAGGAAGACTCCCCATGAATTTATAATGAGTATATTAACAACACCTATTGTTTTGTAAAGCGAAAAAAGTAAAGTATCATCACGACCGTAATAATAATAATAAATTATTTATTGTACCAAACTAGTGGCGAGATTAATGCCGTAAATGCATTTTCTACCAACTAACCTTTGTGACTGAGATCTGTAATCTGTGCAGAAAATAGAAATTAAAAAATAATAATTACGAAGAAAATAGATAGTTGAAATTATTTATTACTATATAAAACACAAATTAATTAAATACATATGGTAGTTATTATATGCAATACCATATTTATTTATTTATTTATTCGAAGTACATACATACATACATACATATCTTCACGCCAGGTCCCTTGCGGGGTAGGCAGAGACAATTGAGCGCCATTTGTCACGACCTCGACATACTCGTACCTCTTTCGTTTCTTCGACATTCATCAACCTCTTCATACATGTCCTTTTGTTTCGATGGCTTTTTGTTGCACCGTCAGCTATTGTTTTATTTATTTGATCGTGATAAGTGAGTCTTGGTCTGCCAGGGCCTCTTTCACCCACAACTTTCGCATTATATATCTGGTTCGTCAATCTCTCTTCAGTCATCCTTTCAACATGCCCGAACCATCGGAGCATGCCTTTCCTTATTTTTGTCCCTATGCTTTCTTTCATACCCACCTTTTTTGAAGTAAGGTACAAATAACAGCTAACAAACAAAACAATTATTGAATACATAGACAAATAATCCTGTCGGGTTTGCCAGCCTAAAAAAAATGTACCCAACATTGAATAATACAAAAAAAAATATATATATAAAATAAAAGTTAATTGAAAAATATATATATATCAAAAAAATGCAATTAAAAGTAAAACCTATAAAAACTAAAAGTAATAACTAATAAGATTATAAAAGTAAACATAATAATAATAAAATAAGATATTGACATGAAACAAAATCACTTTTTCCTTCCTAACCCGTACCACAATTTATCATGCATACCTACCGACAAACAATTTAGTGAGGTTAATTTTAAATGAGTGATTGTTTTACACCAGATACCTCGCGTTTTTTGATTATAGGTTCAACTTGTTCGTTGTGTTGTCTTCTCCCGATGGATCATGAATGAGGTGATAGGGAAGGCAAAGTGTCTAGCCCATACAGCCAAGTCTGACGTAATATATCTTTCTTTTTTTATGAGTTAATGAGGTCATCACCAAATGCTGGAGAATTTGACGCTTGGAGTTACTACCGGCATTATAGCTCAAACACGTGGGGTAAAATATGGGAGTTCAGTGCTGGAAAACCGCAAAAAATAAACTGCAACTTGTGCCCCATATTCAAAGTCCAATTTATCGTTTTCCATAACTATTCACATTGTAGCACATTATGAAACTAAATAACACCACTTTTTTTTTTCAAATATTTCTTTGTATAATATTTTTCTTCTTTGCATTAGAGTGCAACGAGAAATTACACTACTAAATTTATTTGAATCCTCGATCAGGAATCGAACTCGGGAACTCCGCGTCAAGGCAGTTATTACACGATGGCCTATTGTTTAGAGCTCTGTTTTTTTATAAATACCATTGGAATATTAATATCAATTTTCCATTGTCTCCCGAAATGAGACTGGGGCCCCGGAACGGAAGAAAAATTTATTTTTCAATTCTCTTGAAAGTAAAAAGCGGGGGAAAAGTAAGTTAAATTGATTGATTTTTACATTAATTTTAATTAGGGAAGCATTCTATTCGAGTTCTGGTTCGGACAGTTCTCATTTTGTTTCGTGTTAGAAGATAACTGTTTTAAATCGATAATTATAATTTTAATTACGGATTTTGTGTGCAGGATATTGTGGGAATCAAATATTCCAAAAGACCACGACATGAAGTCGAATAAATATTATGATCTCATAGAAGAAATGATCAGGAACGAGTTCAAGACTCAGCTCAGGTGGATGGTGAGCGTATTATCGCGCAATAAAATAAAAAGGGAGGCCTCCTTTTCTTAAATCAGCCTATTGTCGGTCGCAAGCCCGAGACACCATTCTTCTCATATCTTACCCACACACGATGGACCCGGCACCCGCACGGTGAATCCATGGAATGCTTAAAAATTTGTCTTCTATAATATCTAAACATTTATTTTTTTTGCAAATACAAGTACTTATCTAACTATAATCAAAGACTACGCGTTTGTGTCATTTGCTGTAGAGACCCGTGAGGTCCAAGCGCTAATTTTCAACTAACTTCAACATTTTTTAAAAAACATCACACCCCGTCTAATTGACTGCGCTGGTGACAAGAGGTCTGGTTCTTTCCTCGCGGATACGATTTATATTTAATTTAGTTTTTTTTTTTGTTTTAGTCTATTTTTTATATCTTATTTTATAAATACATACATACATAAAAAAGTCATTACTAAAAAAAATCGTAACAATAATAGTTTTTTTGTGACAGTAGTCTGTTTTATTAACGCAACTGTCAAACCTTCAAGCGAAGTATGAATAAGCATTGTAATAGACCAGTATAATAGTAGGTCGTCAGCGGCTGGCGTCAGTTCCTCCCATTCTCGGAGCTTTTTTGGACCGCATTTTTTTCCTTTCCTCTCTATTTAGTAATATTCTTACATTATTATATTTAGCCAAACCATTAAGGTTTGTAGGCGAGAGAGATATTTGTAATTTCTTAGGTATTTTACCTTTAAAATTAAGTGGGCGATATGTCACAAAAAATAAAATGAAAAAATTGGAAAATATTGGATTCGTTTATCAGATTGTCAAGCCTGCAAGCCTATAATTATAAATAGGTATATAATATATGTTGTGATAAATATATAAAACTTTAGTTTAAATATTTAATTAAATTGCCAGTTATAATTTCAAAACCCTAATTACGTCGAATGTAAATAATGTATGACAATTTCACTTAGAATCTAATTTAACCAACAATCAAACATTCGCGAACGAAATTGTCAATTACTCAGAATACGTAGACATTAATGATCGAACAATACCATCCTTAATGTTACTATAAGGGTTAATGCTAAATAGACCTCAAATTTGAGACCTGTTAAAAAAATTATGTATCATTAAAGTTGAAATAAACCAAATTAGGTAATGTCATATATTTTCATCTAGTGATAATTACTTTATCTAAACTAGAGATATGATATTGTTCTAATATTAAATATAAAAACTATAGATATTGGTTACTGTCTAATTTCTTAACACGTTTTGGGAGTGGGCAGAAACCACATTGCTTTTAAAGAAGCTGATTCTCATTTACCCAACTTTACTCTAGGCCCATCATGACAAGTGGCTAGCTCGTCGATGTCTCTAGCGTACCAAACTACACTTAAATTAAATATTTTTTTTGTGTCTTAACCAGTAATCAAACCCGGCATTTCCGGTCTAAATTGACTTAACCCGTAGACCACGGCTTAACAAAGTTACAAGTTAAATTACAATTAGTCTTAGAAGTATTATTGTTACATAGCTTTAATAAAATGCAAACTGAGGATGCAGCGATTCGGCATTGTCGGACACGTCTATCAAAAATCCGACAAGCATTAATTTAAACAGGTTCTAGAGTAGATAGCACGTAAGAAAGACTCCTCGCCGGACAGAAATCCAAATGGATTACCCTAAAAAGTTCGCTGTTGCTTAGATGAGTGTGGCAAAACATCACATCAATAACGAATCTTATATCCAGCAGTAGAGAGATATTCGTTCTAGATACATCAGGGAGGAGGGATAGCATTAGGTACCGAAGAGAGATCCACAGTATGCAAATTCGCATTTTAAAATAAATGAGTACTTATTTGTTGATTTAGTTGGATTTAATGGTGTATACCTATATAAATAGTTTGATCATACAAAATAAGGGTCAAATTTAGTAGGTCAAAGGGGTACGTTCAAAGCATATAGGGCGTTATTTGGATGCGATGATAATATGTCACAAATCATCTTCAATACGACGTAAAGTTTGTAATGAATTGACATATTCCACACACGTGTTGGCTTGCCGCTGTTCAAACTAATAGGAACCGATGTGCACTTGATTTTCACGGGAAAACCATAAAATCATGATGCAAAGGTTCAAAATCGAATGCTAAATGTAGAGGATTGATTTGTGGAAATTGAAACTTCATCTATATGTTTTGAGTTGTGTTTCTGTTCTATTGTTATTTATTTATCTTGTAATGGAACATATTGTTTCTAATTTTAAGCTCCACTTTGGCCGATACGACGCCGTTAGCAAAATTGTTCATACACCGACATCGGCCCGACACGGTGGCTATAATTCCATTTAAGCTTATTCTCCAAGCTTGCGTGTGTACACAACACAAACATAACAATGCTGGCCCGACATGAGTCACTTGGCGAAACTTCGTAAGAGAGTGCAGTACAATTACAGATGTCAGTCTTGACAAAATGTCGGGTGCTCTAGTGGCTGAATATTTTTTTATGAATCTCTTCATATTTATCTGACAACTATTTATTTTCGGTTCCATTGGTTGTTTTCCAGCTAGCAGTTGCCTACCAATCTTGTCGGCCATTTGCAGTACATTGCAAATTTTTGTTTGTTTTATTTTTACATCAATACAAAAGCTTTATCCATCGTGTAGACTCGCGTATACTGTAAAAAATTGACTTCAGCTTCGGTCGGGTCCGACATCCGACTAGTGGTAACGTGCTCTCAATCGATATTTAATGAGTTATATAAAACTCTACAGATATTGAAATAGGGTCAAAAACAAACTGTATAAATTAAAAACAAAAAACACTTTATCTCTCCCATATATTTACTACGACCGACGAATATACTGTTTTTTTAATTGATATTTTTAACTTTTTTTAAAAAAAATTGTTGTTAAGTTGAATCACTTCACCCCTCATACGACGGGCGTATCGTATCGGCAGCATATAGACGTCTAAAATTGTAAAAAAAAATCTGAATAATAAATATAAATATTCAAAGAAGATTCACGCTTTTGCGAATTAAAATACAATAAATAGAAAAAAAAGTTCTCAATAGTGAGTGAGTTGGAGAAAATCGGAGCGGACTCCATTTCAATGACAAAGGACAGTTTTTTTGGGTATATTAAACGAAGCCGTTTGTTTCCGTGTCAAAAATTAATATTAACGATATCCCCTGTGAGTAGAAGTGGGGAAATAATTTATTCCAAACCAGACGCCTAGACTTTCTTTCAATGATACTCCATTTTTGTTCTTTGTTTTCGATTTGGTTGGCACTTCTGAAAAATATTACCATATCAAACTTCTGTATAAAATTATACTTAAACAATTGGCTGCTAAAGCTTCACATGGCGGTAGGGTCAAAGTCAAAGTTAAAATATCTTGATTCACTAGGTTTACAGACATTTGTGACACGTCATTATTTAAATTATTTTGAATGATTCTACTCCTACTAGTGGAAGTTCCAAAGAGTAAACTGTTTGCAGAAGAGTTTATATATGTATGTATATGTGCGTCGTATATGTAGTTTATATGTGTAGTGTATATATACACTATCAACTGGTATATACAATATTAAAGCATGTTTTTTTGTTTTTTTGTTCTCTTCTCCCGATGGATGATGAATGAGGTGATAGGGAAGGCAAAGGGTCTAGTCCATACAGCCAAGTCTGACGTAATATATCTTTCTTTTTCATGATTTAATGAGGTCATCATCAAATTCCAGATGCTGCAGAATTTGATGCTTTTCTTGGAGTCACTCGCGGAACCACGTCGGGTAAAATATGGGAGTTGACAGCGCGGGAAAACCGCAAAAAATAAACTGCAACTTGTGCCCCATATTTAAAGTCCAATTTATCGTTTTCCATAATTATTGACATTGTAGCACATTATTAAATAAAACAACACCACTTTTGACCAATAATAACCACAGTAACTTAATTTACAAAACAAAAACTTGCACTTAACATGTCCACGCAAAATGGCGCGAAAAACTTTTTTTTGTTCTCTTCTCCCGATGGATGATGAATAAGGTGATAGGGAAGGCAAAGGATCTACTAGCCCATACAGCCAAGTATGAGTTGTTAATAAAAACATCCTTGACTTATAAAATGGAATTAAAATCGGCAATTTTTAATATTGCGTCGTAAAAAAAACTAGTTGATCAATAGCGATCAATGAAGGCAGCTGGTCGGCGATTTTATTTACCAATACAATAGCACAGCGCGCATGGCCAATCGTACCTATTTCAATAGGGTGTTTTATTAAAAACCGGACATAACCGGTTAATCCTGTCCACCCCACGACACGTGGTCAGTCTCCCTTTTTATTAAAACCTATCGAAATTCATCTTTGTTGTCATTTTATTTATCTATTGATTTATAGTAATCATTTAGATTTTATGGACTGCGCTGAATACCGTTTCTTTTAGTAAATGGTTGAGCGTTAGATTCGCAAAATAGTGGATTATTTTATTTACTATCAGTTTCCAAGTCGTAAAAAAAATATTGTATCATCACGACCTTATCCCTTCCGGAGTGCTCAGAAATGACGCTTTTAAAGAAGGGGATTCACACTAATATACCCATAATGACAAGTGGCAAGCTCGTCTCTGTCGGACCAAATTTAAGAATCACATATAAATATATAGACGTCATTATCTGACGACGACATGTGACTCCGCATATGACTCTGTATATTTATTTTGCCATCACGTATATATTACTGAAGCTTAAAAGGCGTCAATATATAAATATGACATGTAACCCTCCTCCTCCTCCTTGCGTCGTTCTCCTCACTGCTGAGGGTCGTGACCCCCTCCACGGATCACTTTGTCCCGGACGATGCTGCGCCATCCGGGTCTGTTCACGGCTGCATGTAGGGCATCGTGCATCTGGGTATTCAGTGAGGTGCGTATCTGGTCAGACCAGCGTATGGGGCTTCGGCCACGTGGTCTTTTGCCTTCGACTTTCCCTGTGATTACAAGCCTACCCATGTAACCCTACAGCCACCTAATATCGAGCATTGGTATATACGCAACTTGTATCGACATCCTTGCTCGGTCTCATGTCCAGTCCACATCTGTCAGGTCTGGGGCTGCAGCGGACTCGGCTACAAAGGCCAAATGTCGCAAATACGAGTCTGTTAGTAATTACTACGGGTTTTATGACTTTTGGTCTTAAGACCATGGTCTTAAGTCGTGTGGGCTAAGTGCTAAGAAGTTCTTTAAAGAACTGTCTAAGCGGCTGGTTAATCCTGTATGTGACAAGAGGGCTGGTAGGTTGCTGTGCAGCGGGTAAATGCTGTAAGTGGTCTTGGAACATATAGGCATGATCAAGTCATGTGTGAATATATTTATTTACAATTATGTTTTATTTTTAATTTAAAATAATTTTACCTTTCTTCGAATAAATGAATTCCAATGTTGAGAATACGAGTACAGTTAATTTAATCTAACAGACTACGACCAAATTGTTTTATGACCGCTAAATATATGAATTGGTAAGATTTTTGCAAAAACTTTTTTAATATTCTGTTAGTACGCTTTCTAATTCGCAAATTATGTTATTTACTTTCGAATAATTACTAATTAAAATTAACGTTAGTTTTTTTATATGCTTATTTATAATCGTAACAAGTAACATTACTTGAAAGAAAAATAGAAATTTCTAAGCATTCTATGGAGTCACCGTGCGGGTGCCGGGTCCATCATGTGTGCGTAAGAGATGAGAAGAATGGTGTCTCGGAAAAAGAAGGCCTCCTTTTTTATTTTATTGCGTGATAATACGCTCACCATCCACAATTCTACTCCTCTCCGTACCCAACCAAATACTGTATGATTCCGTTAATGCCGTCTTGGAAGCGTTTTTCATAAATGTATTGACGGCAGACCTGCTTATAATTTACATATATACTTCGGCGTATTTTTTATAATTTTTGACACAAATTAATTTAACAGTAACAAGTTTTATATTAGGCCAATAGTAAATTGTGAATCCCCTTCTTCCTTCAAAAAGTGGTTTTTGACCACCCAGCAAAGTTAAAAAGATTACGGTCGTAATGATACATTACTAGTAACAGTTGTTTAAAAAAAATAGGGTAAGTTGGGGCTATATGATCCCAATCCTTATATATAGATTATATTAGTGTTTTTTTTATAATTTCTTTTTTGTATAATAAAATATATTACGCAATATATAAAGATCACATCATCATTATAATAATGAATGTTATTAAAACAATCGATACTATATGGCAATTAATATTTCGGGTGTATTGCCCGAGCTTATCGATCCGGGGTCAAATCATAATCGCCATTGTTACGATTCAATTATCTATCGTTTATACTGATAGTTTGCAATACGTTTAAATTATATTCTGTTTAAAAATTATTATTATTTGCGTTTGAAAATCCGTACTGGATACCAATCTCCGCTGTGGACGCAGCAGGGAAAGGTTATGTCGGGCTCGCACCGACTAAAACCTGACGGCGTGACGGCGTTCCTCCTTGGCGTCGCGAGGAACCCAAAGGGATACACCCGCTAATAGCCAGCGCTGCCTAGGCAGACCCTCCATGAGCAGGAGGAAATGGAACACGAGAACATCACGTGCGCCATCTTTCGCCCTTACGAGTAGGTAACCCCCATGACCTTATCCGGGCGTGCGCGCACTCGCTACAATGTTCGTAATGTCCCTAAGGTTGACCGAGTAATAATGTCTAGCGGCATTAGGTCCGCCTTTGTACATAGTGCAAAAAGTATTTAAAGTGTTTTTTACTATTGAAGTAAAACTGTAACAGAGTAAACAAAAAATATTTATTGCAGTTGCAGATCATTTTTAAGTTTTTTTTTTTTTTTTTTTTAATCATAGCTTATACTTATTAAATTTATAAACGAAGTAGCAATAGTGGATCACAATCAAAAGAGATTTTATATTATTTAGATAATACAATTAAAACAGAAATAAGAGTAAAATATAGTAATACAATTTAAATTAATAGTGCAATTGAACTGTGACTAGAAAAAGTAAAAGGAAAGTACCTAATAATAATAATAAATAAGTGAAAACCAATAGGTTAATGATTATTTACTTAAAAATAAAATGAATGAATGAGAGGCAAGAGCAAAATTATACTATTTATACGAGTATAGCAGTATGCGTATATTAGCAAGCGAAGTGGATTTGTAAATGTAATGTAATTATCAACAATTGCCAGTACGAGAGAACATTCGAAATCAATCGATGCGATTATTTACAATAGCCGCTATTTTTATTGGCTGATAAAAGTAGCTGACAACATATTTTGGTAATAATATCCACAAAATTAAATAAGCTATCTAACGTGACATTATATTCCGCGTATCATTCCTGCATCCGCTGTCGTCAGATAAACTACAATTTTTGACATTTCATTATACACAATCAATTTTATTCATCCAAAAGTTTGCACCAAGTATAAGCGGCACTACTGATTGATAGAAGTCAAACAGATGTTGATAAGGTTAGTAAAAACGTTGTTTTATTCGAATTACATCATTATCATCACGACTGTATCCCTTCTAAAATAAGCGCATTCACATTTCGCTAACCAATTTATAGTTACCGTACCAAACTCGAGAACTACCAGTATCATCACTATCATCACGACCGTTTCCCTTTCGGTGTGGTCAGAAACCACACTTACAAAGACGCGGATTCACATTTAGCCAACTTTACTATAGGCCAATCATGACAAGTGGCAAGCTCGTCGATGTCTCCAGCGTACCAAACTCGAGAAATATCACAAAATAATGAAAAAATATTTAAAAAAAACTGCCTCCATAGTCTAGCGGTAAAGTTCGCGGATTTAGACTCGGAGGTATCGGGTTCGATTCCTGGTCGGGACACAAAAATATTTATTAATTTAAATAAATACATTTAATTAATATTTAATTTATTTGTGATATTTCTCGAGTTTGGACGCTGGTCCCGTCATTTAACATAGCATAGTGTGCAAAAGACTGATTAATTTCAAAAATCTAGATTCTAGAGATAGTCTCATTATTGTATTTAAAATTGTAACTGTGTTAGATTGTAGACTACCTATATATGTCGTGAGACATCAGTTTACCCGATTATACGATTTTTTTTTTTTTATATAATATCAGTTTTTCAGGATTTATGAAAAAAAAAAAGTTTTTTGATCACTATATGTGACATCGTACCCACCTGGTGGTAAGCAGTACGTGAGGTCTGACAACTGACGCTACTGACGACATAGGCTGGGAGAGCTTGCAAAATTTAATAATTTACAAAGTGTATTATACACTGTTAGAGTTAAACAGATGCTGTAACATAACAGTTGTTAGTAACAATAATATGTTCAGGTTAGTCGACAGCTTTATGTCTATACGTACACAAACTTAAATACCTATTGTTTTATCAATCGACATTTGATCAATAATTCATTGTATAGTTAAATGAATACATTAGAACGGTACTGTATTCGCTTAGAGGACATTAAACAATTTACCTAATGCCTGTTACATTTGCGATACAACGCGCAAATAACAACCAAACAATTGAATTAATAAGATGTATTTTCGATTGAAGACTTCGACACCTTCTTAAGAAATTTAACTTAAACCAAAACAGTGCATATCCAATAATTTAAAAACTAATTTAGACTATATTGCTGTTTGCATAAAGGTGAAGATTGAATATTGCGTTGACTTTCTATGGGTTGTTTAATTAAGAAGGTTGGTAGCTCTTTGAACCAATCTATCGGAATAGTTCCCGAGGGATAGTGAGGAGATATCTAATGCTTTGTCGTTAAATTAATGCCACGATTTATGGCCGTAGAAATTAGCCCAAAGACTCACACAACAATCGGACATCTATTTTGATAAACATTAATGCTTCTTGTTTAATGACATTTGTAGTGAAATGACATTGATGGTCATTATTCATTTATTTATTTATTTATTTAAATCTTTATTGCGTAAAGACAATGGCGGTCTTATAAGGCCGTTAGACATTCTATCCTAGCCAACCATTGGGACAACTTGAGCATTATAAGGTAGGTGCAAAATTGTATTAAATTATACAGTTTAACTATATTATTATACACTAATACACACATATATATACATATTATTACATACACTACATATTATATATTAATGACAACAATATACTAAATACTAATAAATAAGTTATTTACTTATTTTTTGCAATTATATTTTAGTTTTTTAAGGCTTTTAAACCCTTATTTAATTTATTTGTGATATTTCTCGAGGCGCGGTGGTGGCTCGGTTGTAAGAACGTGTTCCTTAAATACTACAAAGGTCGGTTCAAACCCACCCGGCATGTACCAATGAGAAATACACTTTTCTTACATTTGTCATGGATTTACTACACCACCGTTCCCGTGCCTCGCAGAGCACGTTAATCAACCGGTTCCGGTTCAACTAATACCAACCCATGGAATCGTTAATAAATAAAAAATAATAAATAATAATAATAAACAGATCTTCGCTAGAAGGCCCATGTCCAACAGTGGAGGTCTACTCTGTGTTCTAGGGGCTTTGATGATGATGATGTATCTAATATACCCACCTATATTTAATACATCATTATCATTATTATAAATATTTAATTAATCTCATTATTCTAATTTACAATATTATTTCTGCACTCGCATAAAACTTAGTTGGTAGACAATTTATTTATAGCATTACTCTTTCTATTGTACCTACTCTAATTTTGGTTCTGTAAAATAAATAATTATTATTATTAACTAGCTGACCCGACTTCGTACCGCCTAACAGTCATTAAATGGTTAAGCTTAATATAAATTTCTGAACGCACCCATATATATTTGACAACCAACATTATTTGACAGGTACGAAACCCACGATTTTTTTGCATGGGAAAAAAATTTTTCTTTTACTTTATTTTTTTCTTCCATTTTTCAATTTTATTTATAGTTATTCTGCTATTCGGGACGGAGACAAATCCAACAAATCAAAAACCGTGAATATCTGTCCAGCCGTTCTCGAGTTATAAGTGTTCTAACAAACCCGACTTTGTTTTATAAATTAAGATTTACTTATTATGCAATCTAATATGTCAGAAACCTTCCCTGATGTTCACACAATATATTTACAAAGTTTCATCCCGATCGGTCAAGTAGTTTTGCAATGCATAGGGAACACACACACCACACATTCACCTTTATATATATATAGATATTAAGGATGGATAAAACACCATTTTATTTTTTTTATTTTTTATGGCAGCAATGTCACTTACTTATTTCGGTCTATCCATAATTTAATTTAATCTTTTTATTTATTATTTTAATAATATTGTAAAAAAATTACAATATCCGAGTGTTACATGTGAACCATATGGAAATAAATATTTTGAATTTGAATATAATAATAATTTATTCAGAGGTGGTAGGCGGACTGATGGTGGTAATTTGCCCAGTCTGCCGGGGCGGGGAAGTATCCACCGTTCGTGCCGATAAGCCCAGTAAAGTGTATCCACACGTTTAGGGATCAGGCTTGAATTGCGATCATGCCCAGTCAAGCCGGCATAGTGTTAGGGACTGATGTTAGTCATGAGTGTCTGATTCCAGTTGCTAACATTCATGGACCTCGCGCGCCACTTAACATCAGTGTGCTTAGTGTAAAATGTAAGTTTCGAAAAACGTAACTGCTGTAGTTACGTTTTTATTTTACATTGCGTGTTATTGCAAGTTTGGCTATAATAACAGGCAATGAACATCGAAAATTTAGTAAAAAAACTCTACTACTATAGTTGCGTTTACGAAACTTCACTGTCACACTAGGCATACAGGAGGGCCCAAGGTCACATTTCGTGCTAGTATAAAAAAAAAGGAAAAATTATCTCAATTGGAAACTGGACTCAATAACTGAATGGCCAATGATTTTCTATATAAAAGCAGTCAGGACAGCAAATTGACCGTACGAAATGACTGTGTTTGGTAGCTTGTCAAGTTATCTATGTAGCGTGCATAATATCCACATGTTTGATTCCAGAGTAATTTTCTTATGTATTTTAATAATAATAAATGCAAATGTTGCAAATACTGTAGATTCATTTTATAAAGCCAGGTACTTTATATACACTAAACTAAATGACTAATTGGAGGTCAGACGTATGTACCAATATACAGGGTGACTATGAGGTCTCATAGTAATATCGACTGGAATTGTCCCATACTATTTATTTATTTATTTAATACTTTATTGTACAAAGACAAAGGCGGGCTTTAATGCCGCAAGACATTTTATCATAGCCAACCATTGGGAAAACTTTAAACTATTTACTGGAAAGTAGGTGCTGAAATATTAAATATAAATATCAAAAGTATTATTTAATAACTAGCCACATACATACAACTTCATATACATACATACAAATATACATATAATAAACTAAATACTAATACATAACTATGTGTATACATACATACATACATTATAATATACTTACAAATTTTGTTGGGAAATGAAATGCGAATAGACCATTTTTTTAAATAGCGATCTGGTTGGCATTCTCTGACAGCCAAACCTTTAGGACATTCAGAAAGGATAGGTGGTAGGTGCAATTAAAAATTAGATGAAATTTAAATAAAACAGAAATATAATTGTAATATAAATATATACCTACTAATATCTACATACAATTTACATACTAATTCATAAATAAGTCATACGATAGATATACTAATATAAGATAATATCACCCTTTAAAGCCATAGCCACTAATTCCCTGGTCACCATGTATATTGATAGTAGTAGTTAACCCTTTCCAAGATATTCCTTCTTTAAAAAAAATACAAAAAAAATCTACTCTAAATCTTTAAATAGCTGTACTCGTAATTCCTAAACAATGGTCCTTTTGGTCCATTTTTTTTTTTGTTTTCCAACAAAGATATTATAAGTAAAGAATATGAATAGTCAAATCTTCGTAGTTGTTGATATCTTACGCAAAAATCTTTAAACAAAAACGAAAAAAATAATTATAAAAAAAAAGTAAATTTCAAAATTTCGAAGCGTTGTTCTGATGTTAAACGTTTCATGAATTGCCAAACCTTACTGAACAGAAATGTCAACATAGTTTGACATTATCAACTGTCAAACCATAGACAACAACCATCGAAACTTCCCATGCATCTGAAAAAACGGCCTTCGCAAATACGACCACATCTCTGAGTATCGAACAAAATTAAAGTGGCTACCAATTCGCTGTCGCAGGAATCTCCGAATTCTCTGTTTACTATTTTCTATACTCAACGAGCCTGTGACACCGAAATACCTCAAGAGTAAATTTGCCTATCTCTCTTCATTCCATGATAAGTCTCTTCGCTCTTCTCATAACTCTGTTCTCTCCATTCCCTCTCACTATACTGGATTTATGGCCAACTCATTTGCTGTTGTCGCCGCAAATCTGTGAAATGAAATCCGACAAGCATCCAACTGAAAAATGTTTAAAAAAATGGTGTCATCGTATTATTTAAATGGTTCGTAAGTTATTTAGTGGTATCATATGTAGTATATGTATTATTAGTATGTATTTAGTAATATCATTGTATTTTTATGTACATAGATTTATTTATTATTATTATTATATATAAATATTTAAACCTACCTTACATTTGAAATGGTCCCCATTGTCCCTAAGGTTGGCTGTCAGATAATGTCTAGCGGCATTAGGTCCGCCCCTTGTATAACGTGCAATAAAGTGTTAAATAAATGTATAAATAAATAAAAAAACACCACTATGTCTTAAATAGAAGAAACCTAATTTCAATAATAAAAATATGCAAATTTGTTCGATTGAACTTCTTTGTAACTAGAATTGATGACAAACAGAAGTTACCCTTTTCGATAATTGAGAGCAAATTCTCGTTAATACCTTTCGATTATTTATGTAAGACTTTCGCCACCTGCGGCTTTTTGGTAAGCCGACAAAAAACAGGTGGACAATTAATTGTTTTATTTGGATTCGGTGACGCGAAAGCTTTGCGGTTACATTTTATACAAAAGGCTACAAAAACATTTAAAAAATATTACTAGGTATACTATTTATAGCAAATAAAAAAACATAGTTATTAAGTAAAAATTCATCACGACCATTTCTCTTCTGGGGTGATCAGAAACCGCGCTAATAAAAAAGCGGATTCACATTTAGCCAATCATGACAAGACAATACTTTTTTTTTAAAGAATAAAAAGTATTTATTCGAAGTACATTAATATGATACATTAAATATAAATTAAGAGCTACCCAAATAATAAAATTAAAAATAAACTACACTATAAATAAAATATGTCCTCTAGAGATGTACCATCCGAGATAGTCCCAAGGAGACTGGCCTGAGACCTTTCTGTCCGCCGCTTTGACAACTCCTTGGCCAAGCGCTCGCTGACGGTCCCCATGGGCCCATCGTCTCGACCCCAAACGGCGCAAATTCGTAACCGGCACCAAGGTTGGCATATTTGCGCAATTTGAGGTTCTCTGCAGAAAAAGCCGCTCTCCTCGCACCTGACGAGGTCGCCTGGATGTGAGATGGAGCTAATGTGTCTACACACGTCGTATCCCACACCAGAGACCTGCCAAGTTTCCACGGCCCAACAGTCATTCCGTCGGGTCTCTTGCCATCGCTCCGCACAATCCCAGATGGTTCTAAGATTGCGAGTACACCAGCAGTGAAAAGAGCCCTTCGGATGATGTCGTTGAGAGCCGCGTGACGAGAAATGCGGCCAGCACTTCTAGCACAAGAAAGCCAAATAAACAAAATAATATTTTTTTAAATTTATTATAAAAACAAAATAATAGTACATAATAATGGCGAGAGATTTTCCTTACTTACATTATTTGCAGTAACTTACAGTATTTTCAGTTTTATAAAATATTTATTACTTATGCCAAAGTTGGTTACACAGCACCTTTTTATTTTTTATTTTTTATTTTTGGTAAAATAATATTATAATTACTTAATCCTTCGCTAAGAGAACGCGTATTTTTTTTTTTTTAATGGTCCTAATTTATATGTCGATATTCGAAATAATTATTAAATATTATCAAAAAACAATTGGTAAAAAGAATTTAAATGGAAAACATAAGAAAAATTCTTTGAGTGACAGTTAAATGCCGCGAATTCGTTCAAAACAAACAGGGATCGAATTTATTAGGCTTAAACCTGATTAAAAGCAAAGATTTCGCGTCGCGGCGTCAGATAGCCCCACACTCCCCTAAGACATTATGGAAAGAATAATATGGATAACATTCTTTCCAATATCTACCAATTTAAAATGTATCTATGATAATAAAAAAAAAGTTTTTTTTTAAGGTACAGTAAAATTATTATTTATAAAAAGTAAAAAATATATTTACAAATTATAAATTAATAATTACAAACTACAAAACTTAATTAAATAACTATAAACTAATAAAAAAATATTATAAATAAAACCTATCAGATATCGTTTTCCCATACCTTCTCCTCTCCCTCTTGCACACGCTTTTACGCATATTAAATTTAAAAAGATAAAAGATGAAAAATAATAATAGATAATACCATTAAAGTTGAGAAAGCACTGGTCCTATGTTTTAGAGCCCAGTAGCCCTATACTGTTAGTCGCAAACGTTGTATAATGTAATCCGTTAACTATAGTATATATCACGCTATTAAGGTTGATATTTGCACAGACGTGTTAACGTCGAGCGCTTATAGAGTTGAGAATTGAATAATATGTTATTATGACGCAATCTCTGACGTAAGTAATAAATTCCATTAATAAGGGCACATTATTAGTTATAGCACCAGCCTGCCCCCTACATTACTTCATTTTTATTTAAATGTAATATTATTATTTTTTTCTAGTTTTAAGATTTTTGTAATAGGATTTTTTGTTTAGTAAAATATTTTAATTTGAAAACATAAAATCTTCAAATCCATATATTCACCGCAATGAGGGCGACGGAGGCAAAAAGGGGAGGTTGGGGGAAACTCGAACCAATACACAATTAAACGGCACGAGAAAACAACGAGACGCAGAAATACGCTACACTTGTAAGGTACTAATACTAAGATGAATGTTGCGGAAAATCGAACCCCCCCCCCCCCCCCTGGCTTGATAGGGTCGCTAGATGTCCTTCTTATGCGACCGTTTTTACAAAATTATGTTTTAACTTAATGAAATCGAACTAATTATATTATGACGTATGCCTAATTTATTATTTAAATATTAATTAATAATCAGTCATCATGGTGGTGGCTGGGTTGTAAGAGCGCGTTCCTTAAATCCTACAAAGGTCGGTTCAAACCCCCCGGCATGTACCAATGAGAAATACACTTTTCTTACGTACCTTTGTTATAGATTTACGAAACCACCGTTCCCGTGCTTTGGAGAGCACGTTAACCCGTCGGTCCCGGTTCCACTAATACTAACTTGTGGAATCATTAATAAATTGACATCATATCCTCGTCAAGCCGGCCAGCGTGGCGGGTGTAGGCCATTTTCTCCAGATATATGTTCTGGAAGGCCCATCTCCAGCAGAGGAGGTCTGGCACGCTATGTTCTAGGGGCCTGTGTACGAGTATGTATATTTATTCCTTTACCAACCCTACAAACAACCCCCGATACATTCGAAGGCATTTTCTTTCTCTAATTGATAATTTTGCCACGATCTTTCATCCCCAAGAATACTCTCGTAAAATAATACAATTAATTCCCTTATGCCTCGGCCTACTTATAAATTTCTTCCGCACAACCCGTCTTAGACAGATCGCGGAGTGGATCACTTCTCCCCCTCACATTGATATTGGAGCTTTATAAATTGTCTAATTCTTACAAGCTCTAATTTTTCATACATTATAATAATTACGACTTTGACGTACATTTTTGGAACGACCTTTTATGACGGCATTAGCGGAATCATACCTTGTTTTGTTGGGTAGAGAGAGTAGCAGAAAGATCAGATGGTGAACGTGTTATTAAGAAAAGATTGCAACCCCGAGACACCATTCTTCTCTGCTCTCTCCGTCACCCGCACGGTTAATCCATGGAATGCTAAGAAATTTGTCTTCTCTTTGTTTATTTACTTTAAAAAATATTGAGTATATGGAGATAAATGTAAATCCGATGCGATGAGGTCCAAAACTAAGAAGGGGCTCAAATTTAGCCATCATTACTATAGGCCCATAATGGCCATGTTCTCGACTACAAATCAAATACCGTGCATAAATAGTTTTTAAAATAAAGTATCATGATAAAATCAATAATTTGGTTATTAAAATTATTATACGAATTATTCTCGTTGGCCTGGAAAATTATTTATATTATTTTTTATATATTAAAAAATTTAGTAAAATAGTAATATGCCAGCGCTCTAAATTATTGCCGCTAACTATACTTTAATATTGGACAATGCCTATATATAAAGTACAGTCGCAGACAGAAAGTTGTAGATAATTAGATTTTACGAAAATTGTATCTGCATTTGTAGCAAATCACCCCCCTTTCCCCACTTCCTTTACCCCTCCTAACAATGACTAAGACTTTATTAAAGACCGGTCCAGAAAATATATTTTCAAGTGGAGTTTAGGGCCAACTTTAATTCAGTTGATCGAAATTGGGCAATTAACACTATTGGCAGTTTAATCGACCGTATTTGGTCTGGAACTGTCAAAAGTTGTAGATCGATCATAATGTTCTTTTCTTGGGTGCTCATCCCGAACTACTCCCTGAGGTTCTTGAGTCAGGACGTGCCTCCTCTCTACGATTTTCCTTGCATGGAACTGCAGCAAGCTATACTTTTTATTGCGATTCACCAGCAAAGTGGTCCAATAAGTAGGGTGTTAGCAGAAGACCAGCATCTGTGTCATAAATACTCTAACTACCTTCGCTTCATTATTTTAATCAGTTCCACGCAATTTGTTAATCGTCTGCAATTTCATTGCTCTTTCCATGATATCTTCAACATTCTCCTGTATAGGCACATTTCAAAAGCGTCTAACTTCTTCGACATAGTGTTTGTTAGGGTCCATGATTCGACAACATACAGAAGAATGGAAAATATGTAATTCTCTTACTTGGTGGCTTATTTAGATATTGGCGCTTCTAGCTGGTTCCATTTATACTATAAATTTATTAAAACTTTTTTGCACTATACTTACCTCATGCCCCTAGACATTCTTACTAGGTCAACTTTAGGTACATTACAAACAATGTATGTGGGAAGTAGGTGCAAATATTGAAATACTAAAAACTAGAAGAAAATTTAATAAAACAATAAATCCAAATGGCATTTTCTTAATGAATGATTTTTTTCTAAACTGCTGGTCTTCTACTAACAGCTTACTTATTGGACAACTTTGCTGCTTAGTCTTCTACTAGCAGGAGTAGAATCATTTAAAATAATTAAATTAATGACGTTTCATAAATGCCTGTAATAGGTTTACGTGAATAAAGATATTTTGACTTTTTTTTTGAGGGTGTTGAATTATTAAATTTGTCATACTTAACTGAAGTACGGTGTTTTTGTATGTTTCGAGTTTTAGGGCCAAGGAATGTAACATTGATATAACATTGGTGTCAGACTCGTCTTTTGGATTAGGTCTATGTCGTGACTGCGTTCTTTCCAGATGGTTTGATCGGGACTCTCCTTGCTCAATTTCCCGTTGTAATGCTTAAATATGGACTTCTCTGTTTGTTTCCTATTTCAATTTTATTTAAACATTTCCTTTAAGTGTTTAAGTTACAGTCATTGTCGATAATTAATCAATTTTATTTTTGTTACAGGTAAGAAAACTTGTCCTTATGAAGCGTCGTGTGTTATATATACAATTTATATGTGTAAGTTATAATGCATAAAAACCTAAAAAAGTATCTTCAGAACCGTATTTCTTGTGGGGTGGTCAGAAACCACGCTTATAAAGAAGCGGATTCACATTTAGCCAACTTTACTATAGGCCAATCATGAAAAGTGGCAAGCTCGTCGATGTCTCCAGCGTACCAAACTCGAGAAATATCACAAATAAATTAAATATTAAATAAATGTATTTATATACATTAATAAATATTTTAGTGTCCCGTCCAGGAATCGAACCCCGTACCTCCATTTCTAAATCCACGGACTTAACCACTAGACCACGGAGGCAGTTATTATTCCTTGTGGGGTAGCCAGAAACCACGCTTTTGAGTTCACACTTAGCCAACTTAACTATAAGTCCATCATGACAAGTGGCAACCTCGTCAATGTCTCTAGCGTACCAGACTCGAAAAATATCACAAATTAAATAAATTATTGTGTACCGGACGACGAATCAAACCCGGTACCTCCGCGTCCAAATCTACGGTCTATATAATAACTGTATAACCCATATATCCATACTATTATTATAAATGTAAAAGAAGCTTGTCTGTGTGTCTATCAGTCTTTTTGTCTCGCTTACACGTTTATATTACTGAACTATTATTACTGAACCGATTTTGATAAAAATTTACAGGATGGTTTATTGAAACTCTGAGGTCATTTGTCTATAAGGTTTTTGTCTTGCCTTCATGCCTATATTTACTAAATCAATTTTAATAAAATATGGCAGTTCGTTATAACTCGCGATTGGACTTTGGAGAATTTGGCCTACACTCGCCACGCTGGCCAGACGGGTTGGCGAGGTACTAGTGTAACATAAAAATTTAAAAAGCTAGTGTATTATATAAATTCAACGAACCCTATATCTGTCAGGTTTTATTTCATCCCTATTATTATATTTATTAATTTTAAAAAAGTACCTACACGTACATTCAAATGTCTGTCAGTTCAATTCGCCTTTTCGATTGACAGTTTTTTTAAATCCCATAGCTACCTGAAGGTATTTTGTCTACTATATTACACAGGCAAAGACGGGTAAACAGGTACACTCAAAGATCACAAAAAAAAAAAACAAAAACTACTCATAAAATGTACCTACTCATCTTCGATAAAATGGATACAGTTTAAAAATGGTACCTTTTAATCTGCACAAGATTTGACGTCATCCTTTGACAGTTGTCAGATTATTTCGTTATTAATGGCCAGCATTTAAAACAATTTGAATTATTGACAAATGTTTAACTAACACTCTGATAATGGGTATGAACGGTCGATTGTTTTCATATCAGTTGAGTCATGATTCCTTTTAAAAAGCTCGCTTGTCTTTGTCTAATTAAAGTTAAATATCTGTCAAATTAATGTCACTGGAGTTTTTTTTAATCGTTTAATGTAGAAATGAGATATGGTTTTTTTTTATTTTTATACTAGCACGATATGTGACGTTGCGTCCACCTGATGGTAAGTGGGGAGCGAGATCCATAAATGTTAGCAACTGTAATCAGACACTCATGACTGACATCAGTCTCTAACACTATGCCGGCTTGACTGGACATGACGGCAATTCTAGTCTGATCCCGAAATGTGTGGATACACTTTACTGGGTTGATCGGCACGAACGGTGGATACTTACCCGCCTCGGCAGACTGGACAAATTACCACCATCAGTCTGACTACCACCTATTTAAAATTCTCGTTGAAAGTATGTGCCATTTGCAATGATGTCAAATGACAATTTTTATTGGATTTTATTGGATGTTTCAACATCCGTGTTTAATTTTTATACTAAACACGACATGACATCGCGACCACTTGTTGGTATAGGTACGCGAGGTCTAATATAATAATAATATGAACTGACGCCATTGCTAGTAATAAAAAAAAAAAAAACATAATAAAGACAAATTACTACAAGCTACGTAGATATGTTTTTTTTTCATTACATTAAGCATACAAATACAATTATTGAATGGAAGTATCGTTAGGACGTCGTTGAATGTTTCCAAACGATAAATTTTCATTAAAAAATCGTTCGCAAACGACTTCATCTGCATATTTACGTCGTTTCATCATACATTTTTTTGCTTATATAGGAACTTTGATTTTTATAAATAAATATCATTTAAGTCCAATTATTTAATGTTCTCAGGAGCCCTATTCTTAGTCGCAAACGTTATATAATGGAATCCGTTAACTATATATATATGTATATATATCACGCTATTAAAGACGATATCTATGGAACAAGCTGCCCATTGAAATTCGACAAGGCCTAACAGAAAACTTTTTAAAAGAATGGTCTACTTGCATTACTACAACAGCTCCCTACAAAGTATTAAGTACTTATTATATGTAGTATGTGTATGTATTATATGTAGTGTATGTATATATATATATATATTGTATGTAGTATATGTATTCTTGGATGTAGTTTAGTATGTAAGTATATCCTTTTATCTAGAGCCTAATTATTTCCATATTTATCATATCTATATTACATGTTGCACCTACCTCACACCTTGAACTTACTACATTATCCTAAAGGTTGGCTGTCAGAGAATGTCTAGCGGCATTAAGCCCGCTCCTTGTATATAGTGCAATAAATATTTAAATAAATAAATAAAATATTTGCACGGACGCTGCCAATGTCGAGCGCTTATAGAGTTGAGAATTGAATAATATTTTGTAATTATGACGCAACATCTGACGTAAATAGTGAAATCCAATAATAACGTTTGCGGCTGAGTAACAGAATAGGTCTGCAGGTCGCTAGAACTTCTAATACAAAAGGAGGGACAATTGTCTTTATTGTGCTGTAACATCCTAAAAAGGTTAATTCAAAATCCGGCATATACCAATGAGAAATACAGTTTTCTTATGTACATTTGTCTTATATTTATTCGTGCCCGTGCACGTTTTTTTTTTTTTTTTTTTTATTTTTTTTTATTTATTGTATTTATTGGTTTTACAAAATCACAGCGTTAAATTAGTACATATTTGACGATAGGAATTTTGTTATACATTAGCCAAAATGAACGTTAACGTTAACGTTACGCTCGGTCCCGGTTCCACTAATACCAACTTGTGCAATCGATAATAATTTGTCTTTAAAAATTGACATCAGACCCTTGCCAACCTGTCTGGCCAGCAGGCCAAATTCTTTAAAAAATCTAGGTCCATCTCTAAGAGTAGAGATCTAAAACTCTGTGTCCTTGGGGCTGTGTGATAATAAATAATAATAATAATAAATAAATAATAAATATTTCCAGACAGGTCACACAGCGCCATCTAATTTCCGTGGTAAGCAACGAGGCTTGTGTTACGGAAACTAGATGGTTGATAAACTACATATTATACTTTTTTTTTTGTAAATATATACATATTATACATATAAACACCCAGACCGACGTTTATTACCACTAGACCACGGAGGCGGTCAATGATTTTGTACTTATTACAATTTACTTTTATACATGTATTTGTATTTATATATTACTATTTATTTTATGTATGCGTATTTAAGTACAATATTTATTAGTAACTTCATAATACTACTATAAAAATACCCAGTGACATAGTTATGTATTGATATTAGTTCTAGTTCATTTTTCCTTTTAACTCTGCACTCCACAAGCTCTTTTGTCAATCTCCCAAAGGTTAGGTATTAAGTCAGCATATGTAATTTATTTTATTTAAGATATTTATTGTTCAATAAAAAAATATTTAATTTTACTTTACGTTAATATAAACATTAAATTATCATACATTATGTAGTATAAAATTTGATTGATTGAACTGTTAATCGGTAATATCATAGAATATTAATTAAGTCTAGTTTGCTAATATTGCATGGATGATTTATGTATGTTGTCTTTACAAGATGACATGTTCAGAGGAGCCGGTTCATTGATTTTTGATGACTATGGAAATTTTAACGAATTACTGCTTAGAATCGATTTGGGTATATCGACATTTTTTTTACTTATTAAGTCAGTCATAAGTGTCCGATTCCAGTTGCTAACATTCATGGACCTTGCGTGCCACTTACCATCAGGTGGGCGCAAGGTCACATGTCGTGCTAGAATAAATAAAATAAAAAAGGTAAATTGTAATTGTACTGTGTTTTTTTTGGTTTGAACGAAATATATTGGATTAAAATAATAATGTCATTTTTTTGTAATATATGTTGTAGATTGGATAAATGTACAAATTTAAAATATGTATATAATAATAATAAACATAATTTATCATCATTACAGACCTCCTAGAACATCACTTTATGAACAACATATATCTGGAGAATTTGGCCTAAATTCGCCACCGGTCAGACGAGTTCGCCAGGATCTGATTACATATAACTTATTAGATTTATTAACGATTCCACAAGTTAGTTATTCGAGGCACGGGAACAGCGATGTTATAAATATATATCTATATATATATATGACAAATGCCGTATGTACGTAAGAAAAGTGGTACATGCCGATTAACTGGGTTCGAACCACGACCTTTTGGATCAAAGAAAAGCATTCTTACAATCGATCCACCAGTTTCTTTTAATAATATAATTATAATAAATACATTGAAAATAATCGTAAAATTAGAGTTACAAAAAAAAAAGTCGTCGATGTGACTGTACTTTTAACAACACATTGCTATGATTAATTATACTTATTTATTAGTAAAATTTGGCCTTCTCTTCGATCCCCACAACGAAGGGTTAGTTTTAACCCTTTCTCGTGTATTGTAATTCAGATTCATATTTATAAAAAATAACTTTCAAATATTTTTTTATATTTTTTTATTTTTACATATTATTATTTTTTTGTTTTTTTTTTGAAGCTCCAGACGATCCATTCTGGGCATACCTAACTTTTACACAAGACGCAAAAAAAAACTGGTACCTAAGTAAGTACCAAGCTCATACATTTCTTCACGGCAAATCCCTTGCGGGGCAGGCAGAGACAATTGAGCGCCACTTGTCACGATCACGACATACCTCTTTCGCTTCTTCGACATTCATCAACCTCTTCATACATGCCCTTTTGTTTCGATGGCTTTTTAATGCACCATCACCTATTGTTTTATTTATTTGATCGTGGCCTCTTCTACCCAAAACTTTCGCATTATATATTAAGTACCAAGCTGTAGTGCAGTGTATATTTATATTATATATATTTTAGTTTTTAAGGTATATATATATATTGTATATTCATTTTGTTATCTGAATATAAAGTTTTTTTTAAATGCCAGTGTTGCAACATGACCCAAAAAGGCAAAATCCTTCGTCTAAATAATTAAATTAAGTGCCAATATTAATTCCATACAATACAGAAAACTTAAGGTAAATGTTCCGCACGCCATCCAACCGAATACAGCAAATATACAAAAACAAACAAAAACATTCGGAAACTACATAACAAATACCGCGTTAAAAACATTGTATTAACCTTCCATAGCATTAGTCATAATTAGAACCGTCAAAATGACATCATTCATCTTGTATTGAGATTTGGGCTAAATTGTATTCACAGATATATATACACTAAATTGTATTCATATTAATGAAAAATCAATGAAAAATCATTGCAGCCCCTGGAACTCCACTGCTGAAGATGCACCTTGCAGAACATTCTGGAGAATTTTGGTTAGACTTCCCCACTTAGGCCAGATAGGTTAAGATGTTATTTTTTGTCAATTTCTTAACTATTCCACATGTTAGTGGAATCTGCAGCCCTATTATGTTACTTAATCGCAAACGTTATATAATGGAATACGTTAACTACATATATATGCACTATTAAAGTTGATATTTGCTGCACGGCCGCTGTCAAGGTCGAGCGCTTATAGAGTTGATAATTGAATAATCTTTTGTAATTATGACGCGATCTCTGACGTAAATAATGAAATAAAAAAAGAACTTAGAAAAGCCACCACCACTGTTTGTATTATCCTTTTTTTTTCTAAACACCTAAATAAATGTCCACTCTAAACATGCTAAATGCTACGACTTAACCCTCAAAACGTTGCACGCTATTGCTATAACACAAATGTTTGCTTGTACCAAAATCGCCTCCATTTTGAATTCGCTAATCAATGGCACTGGGTCCGATCGCATGTCGTCTGAGCATAAAACTACATTATCTACATCTCGAAATGTCTAAATACAACCATCGAAAGTAACCCTCCTTTGCAATATTTTAAATCAACCCCTTTTTGGAAATCACCGCCCCACGCACCCCCTATGTGTTGCGATCAATCGTTACAGTTTCACTTGTCCAACACTTTAATTAACAAAAAAATGTACAAACAAAAAATTATTAGTCATTCTCACTGCTAGTTGCAGAAAGGAAAAATTAAAAATGAAATATTTATTTGTAGGAAACATGGTAACAAACAATATTAGGTCTTATTAATATTAAATGGGTCACATTTTTCGCCATAAGCATGCAAAAATTTACAACAATTGTTATAGAAGTAAAGTGACTAAAAACTCAGCGTTGCTTCTTTAGTTAGTTTACTTCACAAAAACCTTTGTGTTGCTTAAAATACACATAGTATTCCTCCAAAGTATAAACATTCCTAAACTAGCCACGCATGCAGTACTCTGCATAATATTTTATAAGGCAACTCTATCCATACCTTTGGCAAACCATTATATATTTAGCACTCATGTAGGAGGCGTTTCGTCTAATGATTTATAATTTAGGGATATTAGGTATAAGTTTGGTTACTTCAGCCAATGACATGTCTGTCAGAATTTATTGGCATGCCTTTGACGGAAAATTATTTTAAATAGTTGTATAATTTTGTGGTCTTATGCCTTCTACTGTATTGTGTTTCTATGCTCCTTTGTCTACGATGCATGGTGTTAATAGCATTATTGTTATTATTTTTAAATTTGTTAACTGACATATCAAAATATAACGATTGTTATATAGGTGAAATATACAAATATACAAAAAAAATATAGGCATACGTTAAACATGTCAAAATATAATCAGTCTTTCTGCAACCGGCCGTCAATCTTCTACAAGAGAGAGAAAAACCTTTTCATATTTTTTTTACGAAGGCTTTTTAATGCACCTTCAGCCAGTGTTATATATATTTGATCGTGATATGTGAGTCTCGGTCTGCCAGGGCACCTTTTACTCACAACTTTCGCATTATATATCTGGTTCGTCAACCTTCCTTCGCTCATCCATTCAACATGCCCGTACCATCGTAGCATGCCTTTCTTTATTTTTGTCTCTATGCTTACATACAAGAATATAGTATTATCTGACATCAGTTGTTAACATTCATGGACCTTGCGTGCCACTTACCATCAGGTGGGCCCAAGGTCACATGTCGTGCTAGTATAAAAAAAAAAAAGATATACAAGCTATGTTAATGTTTCATTATAATCCGTTTAGTAGTTTTTGAATGAAACATCAACAATCATCTACGAGTTTGTCTCATAAATATATTAAACTAGCTGCTTTACCCAGCTTTGCCTGTGTAAATTAATCGTTTGTGAATTAATTTCGTTACGCATTGTTTTGATTATGCTATATGTCTGAAGGTATTCCTTTAATTTGCATGGTGTAAAGGGAAAAAATAATCTTTATGAAACGCTGAATCCAACTAACGTATTTAAAATGATAAGAATTAATACCGAATTTGTGTAAATAGCTTTCCATTCACCGCTTTAGAATTGCCTATTTTTTAAAGCATTAAAATGGATATAGTATGTTATCCTTAAGAAATAGACATATGCGATCACGGACTTTTCTGTAGACCTATAAAATATACACAATTCCACCATACATTATTTTGTTATATCTCAAAGGGTTTAGGCAGCGTTTTCGTTGAAAGCTCCCAGACAACTTATTTTTCCCCAACAATAATCGTTAATGTATACAAAAACTTAACAAATTAAATACTAAAACCTTCCTCTAGAACCATTCTATCCATTGGTGAGAACAACATAAAAATCTGTGTAGCAGTTTTTGAGCTTATCGCGAACAGACAGACAGACGCGCGAAGGATATTGTTTTATAATATGTAGTGAGTGATATTGGTAGAATAGAATAAATAGGATGTCAATGCATCAAGTAATAATCCAAACCATTATGTAACTGTATCAATGTACCAATCAATCGATACCTAACCCTTATTTTTAAACTATATCATCAACTCACACATACACACTAATCCGCTGTAACACATGCACAGATCAATATTTGATAGGGTTCAATCGAAGCCCTGATTTTTGGCGACGCTACACCCCCATCTCAAACGGTGTCCCCAGAGTACCCACCCTATCTAGTACTTCCCATATATATACACGTATTATACATTATATCATATTGTACTTGAATAATATATAGAATTAAAACTGTTCCCAGGAGAGCCGACAACTCACATCGCTCCATTCCTAATCTTTGCTGATGTAATTACCTTCGAGACAACAAAAAGCTTCCAGTATTCGCGCTACCACTCAAACGGGATCATCACGTAAACAATTCTTTTGATACCTCATTTCAAAGCTACGCTACATAGCCAAAAATTGCTCTGACATAATCATAAACAATGGTATTAGAGGCACGCAATACCTCAAACAAATATCAGGACAAAAACATATCCATAAGCGTGTGTAGAACGATTCGTCTCTCTAATAACCCTTTGGCATCGAGAATTAACCCTTTCGATACAGCAAAAAGGTGAACAACCGCCCAACCCTGCTAAAAAGGGTCCAATACTCTGTCTTATCCGTAGGGCGACACGCGCGCCCATGCTCACGAATATTCATAAAACATCATATTTCCAATGAAAAAAAAAACATGTAAGAGGACTCGACTTTTTTTTCTCCTGGTGTCTCCTGGAACGTATCCAAAGCAGTCAGTTACGACGTTTTATTAGTTGCGACGCTCGCCTTTTAATTAAAAACGACTGATACCAATAATAACAAGTATGTGGAGTGCCGTTTGACAAAATTTAATATTGCAATACGAAATCACGTCTTGTATTTGTTAAAGGGGATGTCATTTGGCCGATCACAGTCGGGAAGCTTTTGACATTTGACATTGACAACTATTAATGATGGCTGACATCTTGATCATCCCAACTTACGACATTCGGCACGGCCTCTTGGCAATCACATTTCATTATATGTCACTCAAACTAAAATAGATTACTTTTCTATATTTGACTAAAGATATTTAAACGGAGATCGTTTGATACTCCAATAAGCTTCATTAATAATAAATTAAGGTAAAGACTCCTACTATACGTCATAATTAAAAATACCCATTACGTTAAGCTTTGTTTAGGTAATTTCCGAATTAATCCACAATGAGCGCTTCGAACGTGAAATTACTAAATTATGTATCTGCAAACGATTGCTGAATATTTCTCGAAAGTAAATTAATTCGCGACTTCGCAACGGCAAACAAAAAATAAATGGGTCGGGAACAAAACAATACGTCTCAGCGAAATATCAAAGGAAGCCTCACATCCATACGGCTTGCGAAATATCGCCCCCATTAATTATTCTATTCCATCATGCCGAGATGAAAATCAGACAAATTAATAATTCCATTCTATTCCACGATTCTTCCAACAAATGTGTGATATTAATTTATTAAAATCTGACTAAATATTGTAAAAGAGCGCTTCTGTACGACTGTCTCTAACTTTCACCCGTTCCGTATCGACGCTGGTATTTCGGGTGGACCATACAATTTTACAAAACTCATGCATATTTATAAACTACACACAGATATTATTTAATATTTGCATGGTGCGTCTGTACTGGCGGGGAGGGCCTTAATAACAGATATTCAATCAAAATCAACCCCTTTCCTGGCCGATATCTTTTGGTCGGAGGCACCGATACATCTCCCCCTTGCCCGCTTTATTACTTGTGTACGTTTGTTTTATTTTAGGGATAATTCTGTCCATTCCTACGCTTTGGTGGTCTCGGGGACCGTCGATGTATTTAAGTACTGGATTTTTTGTTGTTATTACTCGCTGTGTCATTATTTCTGTGAATGATTTTTGTCGTTACGTCTAACCTTGATTACCGGGTTCACTTCTTTTGTGTTCGATTATATTTGCATATGAACCCGATACGTTTCTTTCTGTCATTGTATTACTCTCCTCCTCTCGCTCAATGCAAGAATAGTTGTGAATATTATTCTTACAAATGCTTCGTTAAAATTATAATACAAATTACCAGTTGAGTTTTTTCTTAAAAGTATACTGTAATATTAATGTGTCTGTATGAATTTGTGTGCGATTGGGGTTGCATTTTAAAATATCGGTCTATTCTTATTTGCATACTAACTAAAATAAATTTATTATTTTTTACTATGAAGGGTCTTTCTGTAGGGTGGCACCACAGTGCGGGTGAAGAGCTCAAGTAGGTTAGTAAAAAGAGACACAAATATAATTATAGGTATCATCTCTGATGCATAAAAGCTTAAGTTTATTTATAGTATTCTTCAGCGATCGGTTATCCGAATGAAATTCTCTTTTTATATAATAAACGCTAACATTATCAACAGTAATGGATTGCTGTGGAAACTCTAGTATAACACTACATCCTTATGTCCTCCAGGTAAATGGAATTAAATAGAAAAAAAATATATTCGAAGTTAATAAAATTAAAAGTACATTAAATATAAATTAAAAACTACCTAAATAATAAAATTAAAAATAAACTAACCTATAAATAAAAATGTCCTCTAGAGACGTCCCATCCGAGATAGTCCCAAGGAGACTGGCAACATTTCCCCTCTGTATAGCGAGGCTAATACGTTGGCAAAAATAATTGCCAGCCTTCCTGTCTCCAGACCTTTCTGTCAGCCGCCTTGACAACTCCTTGGCCAAGCGCCTCGCTGACGGTCCCCATGGGCCCATCGTCTCGACCCCAAACGGCACAAATTCGTAACCGATCCCAAGGTTGGCGTATTTGCGCAATTTGAGGTTCTCCGCAGAAAACGCCGCTTTCCCCGCGCCTGACGAGGTCGCCTGGATGTGAGATGGAGCTAATGTGTCTACACACGTCGCATCCCACACCAGAGATTTGCCAAGTTTCCACGGCCCAACAGTCATTAAATAGATAATAGGTTTCTTACCATATATTAAACAACATAAAGATATTCAACTTATTTTTTTGTGTTTTCTTCTCCCGATGGATGATGAATGAGGTGATAGGGCAAAGGGTCTAGCCTATACAGCCAAGTCTGACGTAATAGATCTTTCTTTTTCATGAGTTAATGAGGTCATCATCAAATTCCAGATGCTGCAGAATTTGATGCTTTTCTTGGAGTCACTCGTGGCATTATAGCCCAAACACGTCGGGTTAAATATGGGAGTTGGATGCGCGGGAAAACCGCAAAAAATAAACTGCAACTCCTGCCCCAAATTTAAAGTCCAATTTATCGTTTTCCATAATTATTCACATTGTAGCACATTATTAAACAAAACAACACCAGTTTTGACCAATAATATCCACAGTAAATTAATTAACAAAACAAAAACTTGCACTTGACATGTCCACGCAAAATGGCGCGAAGAACTCAATATATTTTACAATTTAACAAATTTCATGACTTACAAAAACATTAGGAGATATTGACATCTAATGACAACCTTCAAAATAACTTCTTTTAAAAGATTGTACATTCTCACTTACTCAATATGTTTTAGGACTATATTTTTTTAAATTATTATTTTCAATAAATGAAATCAACTATATTATTACACTGGCTGATAGGGTCGCGTATAAGTATCAAATTTTGGGAACTAATGTCAAATGTCAAACTCAAGGAAACTGCAGAAATCGAACCCTATTGTAAAAAAAAACGTCCGATTATCAGCTAGGATATTAGTTTTTTCAAAAATTCTATGTAGCAATTTTATACTTTATTAACATCGACGTACTTAAAAAAAATCTGTATAGCTTTGGACATATTTTGTTAGGCAACCCATCACCGTCGCTTTAGTTTAGTGATGTATTCTTTACAACATTTTTTACAAATTGATGAAGTCAATTGATCCTAGTAATTCGAAAATAATAAAAAAAATCTGGGTTGATCATTTTTTTTTTCATGGATATTAAAGTTGATTTTGTAATATATTAGTTCCTTGGCATTCTGTTGTCTAGCGGTTAATACTGTAGATTTAATACGCGGAGGTTGCCGGGTTCGATTCTTGGTCGAGAACACAATAATTTGTGACATTTTTATTTTTGATCGAACCTGCTACGGTTCCTAACTGTCATGATCGGTCTATATTAAACGTTGATTAGCTTCTTAAAAAATAATAGTTTTCTGACCACTCAGCTAAGGCTTATGGACGTGTTTTTTTTTCTCTTCTTAAGTGTTAAGTATTCTAAAATTTAATTTTTTTTTTTTTTCATAATTTATTTATTTCATACAAAAACTTAAATTAAATAAACAATTTTACAACAAAATCTAAATTTAACCTAAACAATAATAAATAATAATAATAATACATAGAAAACAATAAAAGTTGCTTCACAAAAAACCCATAGTCAAATCTATTGAATTTAGTGTGTGCAGTTGAAATGAACGCATCCCTACAAAATATTGTCTGATTGCACGAAACAAAGGCAGACGAAGCAACTTTCTGTGCAGAGATAGTTGACGAGTAACGACAGCAAAAAAGTTTTATGAAAGGATTTAAAAGTTTGTACCGCGAGTTTCAGATGAACGGTATCCAAAGTTGGTCGAATTTGAATTATGTCTGCTTCAATATTCGCTGTTTTTTAATTGGTTCCAGGAATTTCAACGCATGCGAGATGTTTCTATGGCTTGAAAAAGTTGCTTTGCTAACCCTATCCCACCCGGTTATCACCAAATCAAAGAGAATATTTCAAATACTTAGATATAAAGCTGTACAGTAATGAAATAAAGTTACAGTTGTAGAACAGTGTCTCGTTTTTAGACTTTCGAAGCATCGAATTTTGTTTTTGTGCATAAACCTTTTTCGTTGTTGTACAGTTGTGTTCAGACCGTCTCGCCTGAAGATTTATTTGCAATATTGCACGCTTTAAATCCTATGTTCCATTATTATTTCATTATAATGCGTTTTTACGTTCTATATCTCAACTCCAAAAGTCTTAACTATACGGACTGTTTTAGCAACACATCAACTAAAATAATAACAAATGCTCTCAATATCCTGCAGAGGCGTGTGATTTGGACAGTTGACGACACCACAGTGGCTAGAACTTATTTCATCATTGCAGCTTTGCCTCTTTGAGCCTGCTCAGCTCAGCTTTACCACGCTTTATCCCTTCTTCATTAAAAACGAACCACACACATAAGCTAAAATATGCATCCACATACGGTACCCACTTATTATTTTATTTTTTATTTATATATTTATCGCCATAGGATCCTATCGGAGTACTCCTCTACAGCCTGCCTCTTAGTATCCGTCAGGCACCCAACAGAAGTGTATTAAAAAGACATCACACTTTTAAAGATGCAATAAATATTCACAATTCATTTCTCTTCTCATTGTTATTGTAATGTAGTTGTATAATATAAATATTAGTTTCTGTTTATGTATATACGTTTAAGTAGTTTATGTATGTATTGTATATGTATTATTTATGTAGTGTATGTATTATTATTATGTAGTTTAAGTATTAAAATTATGTATTTATTTATTTAGTTATAAGTACGTTATTTAAATTAACATCAAAATTATTTAATTATTCTTTATTTTATGTTTCTCTTATAAACCTACCATAATTGATACAATGTCCCGAAGGTTGATGGTAAGAGAATGCCAATCGGCATTACATACGCCTTTTGTTAACAAAACAATAAAGTTTTTAAATAAATAAATAAAATAAAAATACTCAGTTAAGTCAAAATTTATTAATAACGTGAAAACAAAATTAAACAATAAACAATAAACAATAAACAAAAATAGTAGAAGTTGTTTATTGCAATGATTAAAAAAAAACTTAAAAGTAAAAAATAAAATAAATATAAACTAAAGCTAATAAAAAAATGTCCTATCATTATTATTATATATATAATAGTGTAGACTCTTCCACTTCTAAGCCTAATAATTATTATAATAATTTAGGTCTAGTTTGTGGCTGTAAAGGAGCCTCGTCGGATATTTAAATAAATATTAGTTAAAAAACTATATGAGAACCTAAAATATCAATAAACTATAACTAAAAATACAAATAAATTACAATATAATTTATCCGTATGCGTACTTATAAATATGGAGAAATACATCTGCCGCAAGTTGAAGTTGTGAAATGCTGTGTGTTTCCCATCCCTATAATAATAATAATAATAATAATAATAATCTTTATTTTCAGGCAACAAAATGAATATACAAAAGGCCCATAGATATATACCTTAAAAACTAAAATATATATAATATAAATATACACTGCACTACAGCTTCCGCATCTTCATCTTATTGTGGTCAAAGTAGTACCCTTTGGGTACGGCGACCACCTTCTGACGAAGGCTGACTGCTGCAGTGGGGATCGGCGCCGGGGTCCTCTTAGGTGGTTCACGAGGGTTTGGTGCTGCGGTAGGCCTTGTCGCATTTGCAGTGGTGCATTTCGCAGGCTCAAATGAACCTATGTATCGACGAAACACAACGCCCTGCGGCCAGAAATCTTTCTTCAAGTTTTTTTTTACTTTATCCGACCGCACAAGAATGCGATAGGCCTTAAAATTTGTGTCTCGCCATTCCGAGACCAGCTTGGTGATTTCCATAACGGATTCAAAATAACCTGGAGTGCTTTAAGCGAGCGTTAAAAAGCATCTTGTTAGAAGCATAGTGGTAGAGACTGATGTTAGTGACTGACGTCAGTTGTTTCCATTCTTGGATCTCTAACCGGCAACTTATAGTTAGCATTGTATGTGTCGTTTTATGTATGTGTGTGTGACAGGGCAGTCATATTTAATTCGAGGGGTTAAAAACTTCTCATCGATTTTAATTTTATGCACGCTTCCCGACGTCTGTGCGTCTATTTTATTTGTTTTTTATGTAAATACTCCTGCGATGTTAGGTCGTTTTTGGCCGACGCCGCTTCTGCGGTTTTTCTTTTCGATGATTTTATTGAAATTCGCCCTCCATATTTTAATTTGTCTAAACGTGATATTTGATCGCCTGTTACCCATAAAGCTCGTTCACATTAAAATTTAAATTTTCTTCATTATAAATTTTTATGTATTATTTCTGACTTTTCAATCAAACGTTTCTTGGGCCCTGTTTCCAAAAAGCCACAAGTCACATAATAACAATTAAGTTTTTTTTTTATTGAAATACTTTATTACACTTAACTTAAAAGTTAATGTACAAAGGCGAACTTAAAGCTATTTCGGCTTTTTCTACCAGCTGATTGAGATAGTATAAATATGTGGGGTGCAATTCTAACCAATAAACTACAGAAATACTTATTAATAGATATAATTATACATATATAGATATATTTAAAAGTATCATCACAACCGTATCCCTTGCTGGGTGGTCAGAAACCACGCTTATAAAGAAGCGGATTCACATTTAGTATAGGCCAACTTTACTATAGGCCAATCATGACAAGTGGCAAGCTCGTCGATGTCTCCAGCGTACCAAACTCGAGAAATATCACAAATAAATTAAATAATAATTAAATTTGTATATTTCTATTAATAAATATTATTGTGTTTCGACCAGGAAACGAACCCGGTACCTCCGAGTCTAAATCCACGGAATTAACCGCTAGAGGAGGCAGTTAGGCTAGACTTACGCTGTTACATAAATTACACATATACTTATAAATAAAATAAAATGCCAAATATATATTTCTTAGCCTGATGACGACTCCTGTTTGTCTAGAAATAAAGCAGTGACCAAGCGCTTAAAAACGTGGACTTGTGAGCTTGTTCCATTGGCGGGCTGCAGACACAGTATACGAATCTGAATATTTGCTAGAGGAGTGGGATGGGATTTTAAGTTGGTTGTTATGTGAAAAACGAAATAATTGTTTTTGAATTTTATATATAATATATTGTTAGTGTGTTTATGACCGTAGCATTCGAAAACCCAAAACTCTTACGTATTTTATATGCCAATAAAACAAAATACACCCTCTCTTATACCCACAAAATTAATATCGCCGAAAGCACCTACGTCAAAAATCATTATATTTTATGGTCGGGAGAAATAAATGGCGCTTATGTGGATCTCGTCTAAAGTTTGTATTCAAATTTAGCTCTCGCCATCCGTCCGGCATCTCTAAGGATCAATTTACATATTTTCACAGGTTTCCCCGATTATATTTATGTGGGTTTCTCTCTATGCAACGACTTATCCTCCTTCGTTTGACGACCCGATATACCATGTTTAATCATCATCAGCCTTTGTCTCTCCACTGCTGGATATATACTTCCTTCAAAGCTCGCCACTGCACTCTGTAATTTGCATCGCTCTTGGAGTACGACAGTGAGGCTGCGCCTAGACTAAGGTTCTTCCAGACTGCGAGGACTCTTCCGGAGGTCTGCAGGAACCAATGGTCCAATAGAGACTAAGTGTGGAAAAGCCACCGTAATCACAATCACACACTCGCTCATGCAGCCACCTTATTTGGGTCATCCGTCCATCTAGTAGCAGTTCGTCCTATTCTGCATGGTCCCGTACGTTGTCTTCAGTCTAGAACTCGTTTGGGACAAGATGAGTCCCATTGCCTCAGCTTGCTAATTTTGAAATTATATTTGATCATTAAATTTTATTAAAACAATTACACTGACTCGAGGTAAACAAAACACAAATAATATTTCAATTCTTAGGAGAAAGAACAAATCATCAAAGCGAACTCCGAACACACGAGCGTGCCCACAATAAAATTTACTCTTCCAAAAACCAAATATCACAAATAAATTCCATAACACAAACAAATTCCTGGAAAACGAATTGTTCGCAATTAAAATGACTTTTGTTAACGACGTTATGTCTACACAGAATGTTACCAATACATACATAGGTACATTAAAATTGAAAACGCAAACAAATTAATATTGAACACAATTCCACCCCTTTGGTGAAAATATGAAGAAACTCTGCTTATCCACGATCCGATAAGGCAACAAAGAAATCAATTAAAACCGTACGAATTGAGGCATTAATATTACAAATTTCATTATCTCGTAAAATATTCGGTTATAAAACGGTACTATATCTGGTATAGTGTTTAGTTGCTGCGTTGCCAAATGTACGAATTAGAACCCTTTCAATCGGAGCCTCCCTTTCCCCCTTACATCGGCTGCCATTCATTTTCATAATAAAATCGTAACAACACGCCACAGGTAACAAAATATGGAGAACGATCTTCAATATATTACTAAAGGGGTTTAGATTTATGCTGTAACTTGAGAACGGCAAAATGATTTACTGTCTCCTAAAATATTTGATGATGGAAAGGCATCTGTACCGAGTATTTATCATTGTTCTTTTTTAATGGTAATCACATATGTATGTGTGATTATTTCATTTTAAACAAAAACATATTTTTTTTTGTCAAGATGTTGAATTACTTTTTATGACAGATATATGTTAGGTGCAAGTTTCCTACTGTAAACACTTTCAAAATCACATATGATTTAAGCTTTTCATTATTATATTACTAAATCTTCTGTTACTTTAACCATATGTGTACTTATTTTAACTTAATTATAATCCACCAAGCGGCGCAAGTATGTAAGTATATTAAAAGATTACATATTTGTGCCGTTTGCTGTAGAAACTCTGGGCCCATGGAGTCCAAGCGCAAAAAAGTTTTTAAAAGACATAACACCGCGTCTTGTTGTCTCCTCCGGTGACAAGAGGGCTGGCTCTTTCTTCGCCCAGAGAATTAGTATTGCAATTCAGCGGGGAAATGCAGCCAGCGTTCTTGCCACCATTCCACGCGGACGGGACTTATCCCCTATCCTTATTAATATTTATTTAATTTTATATTTTGTATTTTTTTTTAAATATATATTATTTTTTATGTAGATTATAATATATATATTATAGGTATTCATTTTTATATTTATTTAGTATAATTAATATTAGTATGTAAGTCTATTATAATAAATTGCATCCTTTGTTGTTACCTCTCCACACTCCAAAATGTCGGTTGTTAGAGAATGCTTAGTCAATAAGCGCCTATAAATAATTTTTTTTTAGTGCAATGTATTTTTTTTTTAAATTAATGGCCAGTGACAATATAGACTATGAAGAAAAAAAAAACAATAATATGAGCATTCTTCTGACAGCAATAAACGAAAAATATAATAGTTTTACTTATTAAAACATCTACTTTAGTAAGATAACAATAATAACGAAGTTTCTGCAAATGATATTTTAATATCAATTGAAAGCTTAAGATAATATAAAACTGTATCCATTTGTGTTAACAAAGGAGTCCCAATCAATCTGTCTCGGAGAGATAGAGCCTCTAAAATCTAACTATTGTTCACAAATAGGAAGTTTCCATTTGGATTTATTCATTTGTCTAACTATTGTGGGGTTCATAGGGCCTGATAAATTCTCCTAAAACATTTTGTATTGGCGTTCGTGATAAATTAAATTGGGCATTGTTATACATTCAGGTGTTTCAATTGCTATGCTGATATTTGAATATTCTAATTTTCGAATCGACTATTTGCTTTAGTACCTTGTTTTTTACTTAAGTTTTATTATTATCATCAAATGTAATGTCGTGACATTTCACTTCTAAACAACGATGTAATAATATAAAATGATACACCACACTGACTAGGACAACTTAGCCATTACTACGATTTGTAAATTAAATCTCTTAGTATAAATTTATTGTTTAATATAAAAGAGAAAATGATAAATTTTAATGACAAATTCGAACGCTTTAGGCTCTATTTTCACGGATATGGCTCAATTGACAATCGGGTTTCAATCGTGAATACTCCCAGCAATATAATAAAGTACCCCCCACACCTCCCACACTCCTATCTCCAGGCAATCTTATTTCTATTCGGAATATTGTGGTGCCAATCTCGCATATTGAAGTGCGACAATATACGAAGTTGTAATATACCTTCCTTATTAAATTATTACAATTGTCACTAATCGTAGCTGTAAAGATGTCTCGGAAATTGCTCGAATATAAATGCTTCGTACATTTCGTTGGCGGACCTGCTTTAAACGTTTTTTAATGTGGTTTGTGCATGAGGGTTTCTTATAAGTCAACTTTAACTTCGATGTCATATATTTTGCCTCTTCTTATTAACTCTCCTAATATTCATCAAAAATCAAAATTTAACCTCAATTAAATTCACTTGTTAAACACCATACATCGGAAGCCAAACAAATTAGCCAATAAAGTCAAAAATAAAATTGACCCAAATCAACAATACAATACAAACAAGCAAATCAAACAAGCATTCAATAAACAAGCTGTTCAAACAGAAATGTAAATAGAAAAACCTAATAAAGAATGCCGCTAAACATTCGACACAATAAAAAATTCGATCAACGCATTGTGCATGAAAGTATTACGAACAATATCCAATTGTGGTTCTGTCATCGAGAAAAAAATACCCACCCTGAGGGTTACCAATACTAGAGAATGCATTAATATCAATCTATCAATAATCTCGAATACTGAGGCGTGATCAATTGATCAATATGCAATAGAAAAAAAACCCTACTTTTTTCGCCCCTCGAATTTCGGTTTATCGGTGATTCCCGATCGGTCACAGTACTACATGTTTTGATTGGGTACTTGATTTATTTTTGTCATCATAATATTATTTATTTTCAAATATAATTATAGATTTTATTTGTTTATTCTCCGTAAGATATGCGAGGGGAATAATTTCATTATCATTTAAAATACACACGTCTCTTAAATCCACCTTTCAAAAACAAACGTCAAATTAATTAATCAATTAAATGTTCATGCTTCAACTTCAGCATTCTAAAATATTCCATCTGGCTCCATTTACTGTCGCATCCTTCTTAATCTCTCGTTACCAAAACCATCTTCTAAAGTTCGCTTTTCTCGATCCATATGTAGGTACTTAATTACAATCGGCAAACACAATGGGACTCTTAAAGACAGCATTATAGCTGGTATCTATCTACTTATATATATAGAACTGCCTATAGACTTCAGGGGGAGATAGAAATCGTATGTTTTCGGATTAATTCGTTCGTAAAATCGTCTCCGTCGATAAGAATGGTAACTGCTGTGTACTAATTGAATCTTCAATTGCGTTGGGATGTCTGATTTCATTAGAGCCATCGCTAAAGGCGGATGTGTGTGTTGAATTTATTATTGTTGTCGAACCAGTGTTTATGTTTATTGAGATATATATTACGTATTGTTCAATTAGATACCTTTTTGTATAGCTACTATACTATACTAAGGAGAAATTAGGGATTCGGAAATGTTTAAACTTTTAAAATATTCACAAACAATACGTAAAATGGATATACGTTTGCGATATACGAAATTTCCTATATATAAATAATTCAGTAAGAATATTCATAAATCCGAACAACTTTCTTGAGAACAACATCAGAGCGAGCGAAATGTGAATTGTTTCAGAATAATGGTATTTATATGCTACATTGGTTTCAGGGGAAATCACTCGCTGAATCGTCCATAACGTCTGCTTTAGGCACACGTTCTCACCTTTACGACATAATGTCTTATGGGATACGAAGTTTCAATGCGACTTACGGTGTTATGATATTGAAATCAAAACTTGAAATGAGACTTAAGTCCTTATTGAAATGAGACTCTGACACGGGGAGACCGATCTTCGAAGCGTCGAAGATTTTGAGTAGTATTAAATATTCACATTTATTAGTTTGTCGTCGGTACGCGTGAACGTATTTGGTAGTATAAACGAGGAGGAATTTAGTTCGATGATCGTGGTTAACTTCCTGAAGTTGGGAAGTGTGTTAACGACTTCACCCTCGCGCAGTTAGCTAGATTATTCTATTCAAAGCAACTAAATTTCAAAGTTATTCTTAATATTTTCCTGATTGCAACGGCCAAAAACTCAACCCCGAACTTTTCTAACCAGTCAGCATTTCTGTTTCCGTTAGAGTTGAATTGGATGTATTTAATCAATAAAGCTCTTTGGCATCACCCAAATTAAGGCGCGCTCCTCAATCGCAAAACAAGCATCCCTCAAACGTCAACTCACCCTTACACTACACATGATAAAGAATTATCCCACACACCCACAAAAATCTAACAATCCACACCCTCACAGGAGCCCGTAAGGCGATGTGGGGTGGTAATTTGGGCAATATGCAAAAGTTGGGGTGGTAACCCCCCCGGGTGGTGTAAACGAGCGGGGGAGGGGGGAAGGCGGCGATGTCGTGATTAGGCCGTGTGTGACGATGCGCATCTTATGCCCGCATTACCCTTTCGTTTTCCTTCCGATAGCTGCTTTTGTAAAGCGACAGACCCGAGCGGCCGAGCCACCCTGCGTGCTCCAGACATCTCCGCGAAAAATGACAATTATCGAAACTCATTCCATATTTACGAGTAACTCGAATGTCAACAGATATGTTTAACCTTTACGAACACCTAATTGAGTAGTATATTTAAAGTATTATAATTATGTCGGAATATTATTATTGGCAAAGAGGCCGCCTTTGGATCTCGAGTGAGTTGCAAGAAACTTGTGCATAATTCCAAGCGGACTGTTGCGTTAATCTGTATCTAGTACAATTATAATAATTGCATCAACGTTTAAGAACATTCCATTACTTTACTTGGTGCTCGAGAATTATTTCTAGAAATTGCTAACCCACTTCAAAAGATGGACCCGTGCAATTAATGTCAATTTTATTTATCATTGCAAGGCGCGCGTAAAGACTAGATTCTGTCGCAGCCGTACAAAAAGTGTCGGGTATGTACACACAAGTAGACCTTGAGTGGACATTATATAGCAAGAATTAGTGTCAACTTGTTGATTTCATTTTATGATATGAGCGAAATCTATGTGACAATAATGATCCAAGGTACTCGTCAGACGTATTATTAGGTGCGTATTACTGCATGCAATCATAATAATTGCTAATGATTTTACGTCGGCCTTCGCCAAGAATACAATGGCAAGGAGTCCGCGAGGGGCGTAGGCGCAGAACGATGTGTTACAAGAAACGATAACACGATTCGATATCGCGATAATGGCTTCCTTCATTAAAGCTATCATGGAGGCCACAAACGGTTCATATTAACTAAACATTAGTCACATGTTTGATCGAGATACGAGAGTCTTTAAAATTAGGAATTTCCGAATAAGATATGATGACTAAAGAACATGATGTTATTTTATTTCAATTAGCCATCAGTATAATTTGGAAGCCGTTGTCTTGTTGTATTTGCATACGGAGGCGGCATACGGGCCCCTTTGCCTCACCCCTTCTTCTGTTCTATTTGTTCAACTCCTTAATGCTTTATTTCGCTTGTATACTTAGTCTAATTAGAAAAGTCGGTATTGGCTAATGGGTGATTTCTATTTTTTATTTTGCTTGATTAGCTGCTAAATCCGATTACCTTTTTACTACGATGACTGGATTCGTCTTTTGTCTTCCGTCGATGTCTGAACGCGAAAAGGTTTCTACAATCGTAGCAGTCTGTTCAATTTCATGAATTATCATTAACTTTGAATGTTGAACTTGCGTCGTAATTTCATCAATTTCCGAAAGTCTTTTAGCATCGACTCTGGGACATGTCTCCCTTAACATCGTATACTTCCCGCGGAAAGACTCCTTTGAGGCAACTCAGGAAGTCGTTGAAACACGCTCCAATAGTCAAACTCCCTTTCAACCGTGAATGCTTGGCGAAAATTTCAATTTTCTAAACTTCTCTTCAAGGGAAATCGCTACGTTTTATTTGTGCCATTCAGTAGTATTTGATGATGATTTTAATTTCTTCACTAACTTCGCGATCAAAGGTAATTCCTGGTTGGGTTAGTTAGTCAAACTTTAATATAGAGTTGGAAGAGATAGTATCAATGCTATTTACTCGACAAAAACTTTCATGATAGGAAAACTATGTTCAATTTAAAGTGGTTACAAGGTGGGTACGATGGAAATAGTAGAATAAGTAACACGGGCGGCGCGTCTAAACGAAATTAAAATTATTATCTTGATTGCAGTTTTTGGTGAAATTGCACGGCTTGTTTCGCCCAAATCAGCCATTCTTACAGGCAACTACTAGGCTCGACGTGAATTGGCGTTAAAATACGCTATTTATTTTTCTTTTTGTCTTTTTGTTTATAATAAGCCTCTCGTGTCATTCTATTTAGATTCCTCGTTATTTTGTGCCAATAGCATTATGATTAAATTCACAAAACATTTTCATTATTAATATCATCATCACAACCCCCAAGAATACCGAGTCATACCTGTACCTTTAAATCCTAATAATTATACTATAATATTTACAGAACATATTATATCATTACAATTTATCTTTCTCTTTGGTCAGATGAGTTGGTAAAGTTCGCTGAAATCAATTTACGTATTTTTTTTTTTTTAGTGGAGAATAAAGATTTTAGAAAAGACACTGGAAATAACAGCCAATTCAAGACGCCTAAGATAGTCGCTATAGAAACGCCTAAACCTAGCGCAACACTTTTAATTGCACCACCAAAACAATATTTATAGTCGCAAACAACGAACACTGCACTCGCCAGTTTTCACTATTTTTTTATTAACCAAACCGCATTGGGTCGGTCGTTAGTCAAAATTATCTTCACTGATATCTTCGCGAAAACCGCAACACTCATGATGTATGCGTTTTTGTAACGAAAAACTACTTCTTTCCGTTGGAAAATTTTATTTTTCTAATCGCATATAACGTTTATATTAGTCATGATAATAGCTGTTATTTTTGTTTTCATGCAATGGTTTATATTACTACTTAAACCTCTTTCTACATTATTATTAAGTAGTCCAAAAATTTTAGTATTTATCATTAACAGTGCTCGAGGTAGGTCTTTGAGAATATATTTCTGAAGAATTTGGTCTACTTTGACAATTTTCATAAACTGTCTCGTTATATTTATAATCAGATCAACCATGTCAGAGCTTGGACGCTAAATGCAGAGGGCCTAACACCTAAGTCCAAGCTCTGAGCGAAATATATAAACTTAACAATATATAAATTATAGTGGTAATGTAAAGATAGGAGTCTCACTGCCGTTGTAATACCCTAAGGCAGCGAGGGAATGGAGAAGATGGTAATTTGGTCCAGGCGCGCAGGCTCACGCGACTGTGCCTAGAGGAGGCAGGCGGCTAGGTGTCTTGACCAACGTGATGGATCCTAACAGAGGTCGGGCAGGGATTCAAGGTGGTGGATACACGTTCGATCGAGCAGGATTACAAGATCGTACCTAGAAGAGGTAGCACGCAAAGGCGTCTTGGGCAACGTGTAGGAAATGAGACAAACAACGTAATGTTGCAATCTGATTTAAACCCAGATAAACGTTTAAACCGTCAATAAGTTAACTAAAAGTTCTTTACTGTTTTTTTTTTATATTTTAGATATTAAATAATGTTTCTTGATTGAAGGAAATAAAAATATACCGTCAATTTGTCGCTAAGGCCTAATGTTTTGCATCAATTTGCGGTAACTTCTAATTGACCCTTTATATTTCCAGTTAGTTCCTTTATGAAATAAAATAAATAATTTATTGGTTAAAAGGCTAAATATTTGAAAAGTAATACAAAAACTGGTATAGTAGCAGTATAAAGTTGAACCACAACAGGCAACTGAGCTTCCATTTAGTTTTATACTGCAACGAACGATAGACAGGCAATAAATGAGGTTCTGGAACTTATAATTGCTTCATTTTGCAGTCGCACGACCAAACTACTGTTTTTATAGACATTTTGATTTGAAATGCTCCATCATTGTCTAAGTCGAGCTATTCAAGGCGATTTTAAGACATACATATTTTTGTTGATAACTTTGATAGTACTAGTACAATAACCTTAAATAAGAACTACTAAAAAAAGGTCAGCGAATAACATATGTCTTAAAACTAATTAAAACTAATATTTTTGTATCTAAGTACCTACTTCGAATAAATCTTAATTTATTTATTTAAAAAAAAAAAAAAAACTTGATAATTTAAAGTAGAATATATTTAAGAATGAAATTTTCAAGGCGTTGTCAAAACAGGACGTCAAAACACCTCAGGAGCCAAGAGGGTCTGGGCAAAATTTGGGCCAAAGGATCAGCATTGCCATTCAACGTGGCAATGCTGCCAGTATCCTTGGCATTTTACCCATTGGCAGCGATTTGGAGCAAATGTTGTTATTTATAATAATTTTATTTTGTTTTTTCTTTATTTAGGTTTTTAGATGTATTTTTATTTATTTAGTAACTTCTAATTGACCCTTTATATTTCCAGTTAGTTCCTTTATGAAATAAAATAAATAATTTATTGGTTAAAAGGCTAAATATTTGAAAAGTAATACAAAAACTGGTATAGTAGCAGTATAAAGTTGAACCACAACAGGCAACTGAGCTTCCATTTAGTTTTATACTGCAACGAACGATAGACAGGCAATAAATGAGGTTCTGGAACTTATAATTGCTTCATTTTGCAGTCGCACGACCAAACTACTGTTTTTATAGACATTTTGATTTGAAATGCTCCATCATTGTCTAAGTCGAGCTATTCAAGGCGATTTTAAGACATACATATTTTTGTTGATAACTTTGATAGTACTAGTACAATAACCTTAAATAAGAACTACTAAAAAAAGGTCAGCGAATAACATATGTCTTAAAACTAATTAAAACTAATATTTTTGTATCTAAGTACCTACTTCGAATAAATCTTAATTTATTTATTTAAAAAAAAAAAAAAAACTTGATAATTTAAAGTAGAATATATTTAAGAATGAAATTTTCAAGGCGTTGTCAAAACAGGACGTCAAAACACCTCAGGAGCCAAGAGGGTCTGGGCAAAATTTGGGCCAAAGGATCAGCATTGCCATTCAACGTGGCAATGCTGCCAGTATCCTTGGCATTTTACCCATTGGCAGCGATTTGGAGCAAATGTTGTTATTTATAATAATTTTATTTTGTTTTTTCTTTATTTAGGTTTTTAGATGTATTTTTATTTATTTAGTAGGTTTATTTTTATTAATAGTAACTTATGGTTAAAAAATGTAAGTTTTTAGTTTAATTAATAATTTAGTTTTTTTTAATCATTGTACCTTACTTTCTTCAAATAAAATACAGAACATATTTTATAATTCACTAAGAGACATTAAAAACACAAAACACTAAACAAGAAAGAAATAACAGAAAAAGTGTGTTTGCTACAAATATGGAATCAAGAGTATTATTTATCACGACCATCAAAAACTGCGATTATAAAGAAGCGGATTCACATTTTGCCATCATTATAAGTGGCAATCTCATGGATATCACTAGCGTACCGAATTCGAAAAATAACACAATTAAAATCGAACTTCGGCGTCTGAATCTACAGTCTTCAAAAATAAGCTATAATCGGGACTGATCTTGAAAATTATATGAAATTTATCATTGAAACACACACAGTTTCAATACTTAATACTGATTGAAAATTCAGATTATAATTTGTAAATAAACACCAATCATATTCCAAAATGATAAACGTCAAACATTAAACAGAGAGTGGTCGCAACTAAAAATAACAGTTTCGACAATATCATTTGCAAAAATAATAATAGAAATGATATGTGCCATCCACATCGAGTTCAAAAACGAAATTCTAAAACAACTGACACACGTCACAATCACATAGACAAGTTGGCGCGTCAGTTTTTGCCACGAATCCTGACGCCGACCGGCATTAATTTTTGCCATTTGCATCGTGAACATTCGATCAAACGGACTCACTGATTGATGGTCACGACGTTTTTTGTCAATCACACTCATGTTCTATAAAAGCTTTTCCACAATTAAATGTATTGTGTGAATATTTATGAATATGTATCCTGTTATAACAACCGCAAATGGATGCCTCATCAAAATAATACGGTATTGAATAATGTCCATAATAATCTACTTCCGCGGTTAAACTTACATTTCACAATCAAATTAACGAACTGTCTATTACAATTGTCATCAGGAAAAAACACAAATTGAAATCTCTTTTAGCCGAACTGGTTTCAGGAAATATTCATGCCTTTCCAAAGCTCAATCATTCATGTCATTTATCATTTTTTTCCAAAATGAAACTCGTCACATCAAACTACGTAGTGACTGCGATAGATAAGAAAAAAGTACATTTCACCGCTCGTAGAAGCTCACCGTTCGTCTTTTTGTTTCGTGTACTTGGCCAGTCCGATGAATTTATGAGCTGAAATTTCGGGGGTGGTTTTGATACTGACGCTGCATACCCTATGTGGGTCACATGAATTCGGCCGGTTAATATCGCTCTTGCCGCCAATTCGTATTCGGTAGACCTATTGTTTGATCAGTTTGACATATCGTCGGCTTGTCGACATGGATTCTACTTTTGACGGCAAAATGGCGTATTATGCCTTTTTTATTTGCTCACTTGTCTTTCATCACTTCTTTTGTGATTGAATTCAATACGAGCTTGCGACGATTCATTGTCATAGCACGAATTGGTTCGGTTTTGTTCCTTTATTAGTCGAACCCTCAACTCTACTATTCTTTCACAAAATAGATTAAGTTTTTGTTTTATCGTATTGATTAACGTATTTTCTGGTAATTGAAGTAATAACACATTTTATTTTTAAATCTGTTTTTGTATTCCCTGACTAAAAAAAGTTCTCCTAAAGCATTCGAACATTGCATATTACACATGAAATAAAACATCTAGAAAATATTCTAATGAATGTCTGGTATCTCGGACGGCAAGTCGAGGGGTGGCAAAAATAAAGGTTGCTACGAGAAATATTACCCGAAATGGACATAAATCGACGAAAAAGCAAGAAACGATGGCGTTTGCGTGCACAGACAACTGTTATTGCGGCTTATCTCGATCTCGCTGCTAAAGATGGAATATTACTGCAAAATAATATAAAAATAATATTTGATTTATGATATAAAAGAAGGTATCTCTTTTCTTTATAAATTAGACTAGATTGTATTTACGGTATAATAGAAGACTCTAGATATAAGAAACTAGAAACATTAGGTAACCTATTTACTATGACTTACCTACTTCTTGATATTTTACTATTCAAAAAAAATACTCCAACAATAATTTGATTAGTTTACAATTGTAGTGGATTTAACTTCATAGATATTCCCTAAACCATTCCTTGCACATAATTGCAATGTTCAACATTGTCTAGTGAGGATTTCTATATGACATTCAATAATTATCTCATACGCTCCCAAACGACTGGTGTCGACAAGTCCCAAGCTCCCCAGGTGAAGCCAAACCAAAGGCGAACAATAATTGGTCCGATTACTAAAATGGCATTTAGTTTAATGTTAGTTCTATTGTCTTCCTCGTGTTCTGAAAATTCTTTATTAGATATCTCATCCCCCCTATTTCTCAATATATTCATTACGTTAGCGATTACACCTGCTAAGTCATTTCGCTTTATTAAAAATTTACATTAATAATTCACTATCAAAGCTAAACTATTTGAAACTCGCAACAACACGCATTCAAACAGTTTGTACAAAAGTAATAAACATAACGAAACCTCCCTGAGACCCTCTAGAAATGCAAGAAACGTCACCTATAAGGCCAGAGCGGTTAATGGAATCGAACAAACGCCGTGATAAAACACAACCGGAGACATTACAACTGAATTTATAGCCTCCGTTAGTTCGCGAACTATTTGCATTTCTCCGCCGCGAACTGTTACCCGTCCCTTTTTAATCGCCACGCCAACTCTAAGGGCTAAAAATGCGGTAAAGCGAACGTCAATAAAAACCTGTAACTCCATTTCGGAGACACTCAAAAACGAGAGCCGAGAGAAACACCAGTTTGTGGTCGAAAACAAAATTGTCCATTGTAATGATTGTAGGTAATTGGCGAGACCGACTGACGAGGTTCGGACTGACCCTAGCAACCCTTCCGCGCAAAAGAACGGCCCTTAATAGCGGTCAGGCTGGGGCGGAATTAAGACAATAATTACTTGTAGTCCGCAGTCGGAAAGTTTTCGTTTCGCTTAATACTTTTTATTGGGCGTCACGCCGAGGTGAGCCCGGCTATTCGGATGTCATCGCGAATGTATGCATCGCTTTTGTCCCGAACTCTTACCGAATCTAGAGATAAACATAATTGTCGCCGTCAACCCATAACATGCTGAGATCTCTTCTAAATTACAGGAGGGGTCAGGCCATCGAAAATACTAATGTCGCATTTGTTTCAATGTTGAGTGTTGATCTCTTTTGAATCACAGGAGATTTCTAGCGCAATAATTCACCAAGGCCTTGTATCTTATCAAGCGTAACATTATTATTATTATATAATTATGTCGAAACATAATATCAAAGCTACTTTTTGTTCCCTCAAGAAATATTCCTGAGAGTCACCAAGTGCGGTAATTTGTGTCATAAACGGAACCGCCTATCTATAGTCATAGTCAAACACCAACGTCGATACGTTATCGTCTACCTATAATAATTAAACAATCAACAATGTTTGAACATGATGATGTTCAGTTGATTTCAAAAGAATTTTTATATCATACTAAACGTTATCAGGATTAATTCTGATAAAAGAAAGATTTATTACACTATTTTTCATCTCGTTTATGTCAAATGATAATCAGGGACATCTATTAAAGACGCATTGTTTACTGACGCATTAACTGGTGTTAGTGTCATCGAACACTACAATGGAATCGGTGTCAAGGCGCATGATATGTCCATTTACAGATTGTTTATTTAAATCTCTTACTAGCACGTGATCTGAAAACATGAGTGCCAAGAATGGAAGCAACTTTGTCCAATCACTGAGGACAGACATCAATCCCTCATACTACATCAGTTGAGATTGCATTTCTAGTGTGATTCTACAAAGCGACTGAAGTTTTAAGAAGAAGACAGGTTTATCGACTAGAAACGGTGGACATCAGTTACCACAAACAGTAACCGTACGCACAGTGTAAAATATATAACCATATAAAATATATTACCTTCCCATACTTAACATATTAGGAGACTATTTAATTTTTGCAGGGATCGGTGTATTCCTTCCCATGACCTAAGGTTTTTCAATTGAAGTATAAAAATATATGTTATGAAAAGAGACATTAATTATTTGACCTCGTTGGTTGTCAAGTATATTTAGTTATTTGTGTCTATTGTCAGTTGCTTTCATTCCTGAAATTTGAATTCCATTTACATTTGGCAAGCTTGTATAAAAAAATCTTAAGCATTGCGTACTGGTTGAGTAACTATATAAACATCATAGATCTAAAGTTGATCTCACTGCGAGTAGTCTCCGTTCCTAACCATTTCCTGCAGCGGATGTGGTTCCATATGACGTCCACACTCGTACAATTGAGACTATATCTAATACAATTCTAAAACCACCGTCATCCTGACATTTGTATTGAAATCGTTGTTCTTTATGTTGAATAATGAAAAACCTGTTAAAGGGGCCAAGTCGAAAACTCACTATCCAGTGATTCTTCATTAAATTCAATCATTGAAACTAAACTGCGAAAAGAAATGATATTATCTAAATTTGTAGAAACAATCTGGGCTAATTGCAAGTGCAATAGAAATAGTGAATATTGGCAAGTTTAGAAACTGTACATCAGTGCTTCAACATCATCAGCCTGAGTCTCCCCACTCTTAAATATAGTGCAGGTGCAGTGGAGAAACACAGGAAAATGATGTGGTTTGATGACGTCTGTCAGTGTTGCCAATGTACGATCTTAAAATAATAATATTTTTTTAAATCGCGTAAACTAAATATTAACGCTGGTATTTGTGACAATATTTGATCAAACAATGCTAAATACTGGAAACATTAAGCAGGTATACGTCGGCCATCCGATTCTGATAATTGAGGCCCACAACATGCTATTTGCTGACCTTCGAAAGATATCAATTGTTGTCGAGCAATAGCAGGTGAGGTGTACTGGTGTTGAACGGAACGCACTGAAGCGTAGAGATGGTATCATACATTATATACTTTAGGTTGAGATTCACGACGGTTTTCGCGAGGCCTGGCCGTGAATGGAATACTCCGATTTTGACTTATCAAGTAGTTCCAATAGTGGTACTACTTGGAAAGAAAAGAAGACAAATTTCTAAGCATTCCATGGATTCACCGTGCGGGTGCCGGGTCCATCGTGTGTGGGTAAGAGATGAGAAGAATGGTGTCTCGGGCTTGCGACCGACAATTGGCTGGTTTAAGAAAAGGAGGCCTCCTTTTTTTTCTATTGCGCGATAATACGCTCACCATCCACCATTCTACTTCTCTCCCTACCCAACCAAATACTGTATGATTCCGTTAATGCCGTCTTGGAAGCTCGTTCCATAAATGTATTGACGGCAGACCTGCTCAGGCCCAATTCTTTCAGTAAGTGATGCAAAGATTTTGCTGGAACTCCTCTTGCACCAACTTCCACTGCGTAAAGCTGAGTCTTGAACCCGTTCCTGATCATTTCTTCTGTGAGATCATCATATTTATTCGACTTCATGTTGTGGTCTTTTGGAATATTTGATTCCCACGGAACGGTAAGTTCAATAAGGATAACTTTTTTCAAGTTCCGAGAAAACACTAAGATGTCTGGCCTATAGGCTGATACAGCTAGTTCATCTGGGATCCTATAATGGTGTTCAAATGTATCCATGAGAATTTTCCAGTCTGATGCGGCGCCAAGGATCGAGGTGGGCTTGCATTTAGTTTTCGTGCTTTGCCCTTCCTTTACAAATGTGGTCAAAGTTTTATTTGTAGTCAGTCCCTTTCTGGCTCTTGCAATAGAAAGACTTACTGCTTCACGGATAACACCTAGGACTTTGTCATGTCGGCGTGAGTAATAGCCCTTTTCTAGGAGAGTAACGCACCCTACAAGTGTGTGTCTAGCAGTTCCTATGGCAGCACCACACAATGTACAGTTCTTTTCCGTAGCTTTTCCCCACCTTACCAGATTACTCTGGTCCGGGAGGGACATTTGAAAAGCGTTTAGGTAGAACTTTAGCAACGCCGGAGACCAATCGTACATTAGTGTGCGCCACTTTAGGGCTGGAGGGATGCAAAAATCGCCCAAAGTTAGCCAGTCATTTTGAACTTCTAGAGTCATCGCGTGCACTCTGTATTCATGCTCTTCATCTTTCCTGAGGAAGGATTTTATAACCTCTTTGTCACTTTATTTTTTCTTCCAGCCAATGCCTCTTTTGTCAGTCTGGGCACCTGTCATGAATTTCTTGAAGATAGTCTCGGTTCCATATCTGAGACCAGAGGGTCTCTTGGAAGGGATGAAATTGTATTATCCTGGGAGCTGGTTAGAATTTGATATTTGCTTATACGTAGATGTTTGTATAATTCAGATGGTCTTTTCAGATCCATTCCGAAGTTTCTCCGTCCTCTAAAGAATGTTGAGGAGTCAGCACCCTGGGCTAATCCAAGCCAAGACTTCAATGTTCTTATGACGTCCGCGTCCAGACTTGATAGTAGGCTTTTGTTGAAATCATATACTAGGAAAGGCCAAGTGAGGCGAGATGCTAAGTAGTTGTCATATATCCAAGCTTTTTTGACATTGCTTATAGGCTGTAGAGTAACCCTATTCATGTCGTCAGTGAATTGTTTTACAACTACTTCTAGGGATGGTGTTTTTCCCTGAAAATTTATCCTTCTGCCAAGAAATTTAAAGGGCATGGTTTCATTTACCGGAGCTATTCTCTGCCCTGCTATACTCAGTCCAGGATCATAAGACGTAAATGTAGTGTTTCGCCTAGCCAGACATAGGCTGAAGCATTTTGATGGTTTCGTTCTCATTCCCTTTGTCCATGAGCAGAAATCATCCACTATTTTCAGCAAGCCCTGGCATTGCTTGGGATTTCTTGTTATCACCGCCAAGTTGTCTGCAAAAGCTAAGACGGATTCCGTATAGATGTTGTTTTGTTTGAATCTATATCCCCACTTCTTCTCACGAGATTTAAGTTTGTCGATTAGGATATTGATAATTATATTAAAAGCTACAGGTGATAGGCAGCAGCCTTGGAACAGGCCCACATTGTATTTTAGTGTGTCTGTGTAGCCGTCCTTGTTTGTTACGACAAATCTCAAGTTCTTGTAATAATTGGCAATTATATCTCTGATTAGTGTTGGAAAGTTATACCATTTTAGCGCAGTTTGCAGCAATTCATGTTGCACCGACCCAAATGCGTTTTCCAAGTCGATCCAACAGACGCTTAGTTGCCGCTCCTGTTTCCTGGCATCCTTCAAACACTCAGCGATGTTGTGTTCTAAGCAGCCAGAAACTCCCGGCAAAAAACCTTTCTGGTGCTGGCGTGAGAAGTTCTTGATCATAAATCGGGACATTCTTGCTTGTACTATGGAGAAGAAGATTTTGGACATTGTATTCGTCAAAGCGATCGGTCTTGCATCTTTGGGATCATTTACCTCAGTTTTCTTTGGTATGAGAACGAAGACTGCCTCGCCAAATGCCTTTGGAACTTGATTAGTAGACCAGATTTTTCGATATATATTATATAAATGCTTACGGGTGTGAGGACATTTTTTATATACAATGTACGGAATGCCATCTGGGCCTGGTGCCGATTTGGAACTTTTTCTTTTGATTTGTTTCTCCATTTCTTCCATGCTTGGTGGAAGGCATCGGAAGTCCTCTAAAGGTCTGACGGGTCGAGGCGAGGGTGGGTCCAGATATTGTTCCTCTTTTTGTATTTCTGTGTATGTCTCTTTGTAATATTTATATATTTGATCTCTGGTCAGCGATAGTACACCACTTTTTTCGCTGAATATCTTTCTGGCATATTTATTACAGATACTCGTATTTTAACTCTACAATCAATATTACGCAATAAATTTAATCTTTCTCAAACATTTTGTTCAGTCATTGCGCAATCTTTCAATTCTACTCTGTATGATTAAAACACTGATGAGTTCTTTATATTATAAGAGTTAAACAACTCTAAAATCAATATTACGCAATAAATTTAAGCTTTCTTAAATTTTTGTTCAGTCATTGCGCAATCTTTTAATTCTACACTGTATGTACTCTGCATTGTGCGATAATCATTATTACCTTATATAATTTTTTTATGTTTACGAAATCAAACAATCAGTTTGTTTAACCACTGACGAGTATTTGACGAAGACGTTAAATAACTTTTAAAATTTTCTAAACTTATTTAATCAGTCGATAACAATAAGTCAAAAATTAAATAAATAATTAAACCAAAAACTTTATATTATATTATATTGAATAATTATTGAATGCAGATACCGCTTTTGAAAGTAAAATTTAACCATTAGTTATTATTTAATATTTAAAACATCTTTTAAAATTTATTTAATATATGTATTTAAATTTGTCTACTGACTAATAGGAATGTAAATACCTACTAGTTCCATTTTAGAACTACTTTATGGTACTAACAGGAAAATGCCGTCAACGATCGCTGGTCGCTTGTTAACCTTAGAATGGTTATATGATTGATGCACTAAGAACAATACATGGAAGTAGGTACTAACAGGATCTTGAAGATTTTATGACTATTTTATTATTCAAAATAATAAATAATAAACTTTAAAACGTTTAAAACGTATAATTAATCATTTATCATCATCACAGCCTGTAGAATAAGTGGATAAATATCCGTTTTCGCAGACATCTGTAGCTTCTTTCCTTCCTGTATGGCGTCCTCAATATCTATCTCTATAACTCTTCCTTACCTGCAAGATCGTTTTCAATTTCTGTACGATTCGCACAGTCGTTCAATTCAATTCAATTTATTTATTCTGTAAGTAGGCATAGGACAAAAAAACAATTAACATAACGAAAAGCTTATTTTCTGGGAAATAGCTTGTATTTGGAGCAGCACATTACAACCCAAATATACATAATCATTAATCTTAAAATTATAGCTGCTGTAAATAGGCATTGTCATATTACAAACTAAGACATACACAATTATAAAATAAATACACCAAGGATCATAGCTGCCGTAACGAGGCATTGTCATACTACAAGCTAAGACGAAAACAATTATGAGGATGTCACTAAGATTATAGCTGTTCTCTTCGCTCTTCTCAAAACAATCAACTATCTATCCCTCTACTCACTTACAGCGGATATTCAGATTATCTTACTGTCTCGGCTGATCGCCAGTAGAATAAACTTCCACTTGTGATCAGACAAGCTTCTTCTTTTTTGGATGGAGATCAAAAACTTGGTCTACAGTCACTTTCATTTTTAATATGTATACTATTGATATACATATATTATATACTGCCACCGAGACTGTGGACTTAGAAGTTATCGGGTTCGCTTCCTGGATTTGGAAATAATTTATTTGTGATATTTCTCGAGACACTACTTTTGTCACTTGTCATGATGGGACTTTAGTAAAGTTGGTTAAATGTTAATTCGCTCCTTACAAAATAACAGTTTCTGACCACTCTGTAATGGCCGTGATCGTACTTTACTTTTTTATATTATAAAAGTATTTATTTATATTTATATATCTATTATTGTTGTTTATTTTGATTTGAACCCCGGTAGCCCTTGTACAATACTTTCGTAAACAATGTACAATACATATTTTATTGTTATTATTATATTAGAACACAGAGGCTTATACCTCCACTGTTGAAGATGGGCCTTTCTAAATATACTGGTATATCTGGAGAATTTAGTCGACAGTTGCCACGCTGGCCAAACGGGTTGACGACGAAACTAATCTAAGTCGCAAGAGTCTATTAGTTCGTAGGCGCACATGATTGGTTGATTCATACCTCCACCTGATTGGTCGATGTGTACCGATCAACCTACCAAAGTCTAATACACGCTTTTTTTAAGGTACCTATTACAGTCGTAATAATACATTAATTACGTTAACTTAGCTAGGTAATAAACAAAATTAGTAATATAACATTACTATGAATATGAATTAACCTTGTGTTTATTAAAAATGACACATTCAGAGCCATAAAATTGACTTAAGCAAATATTTGTCGATCGAAATGTAACATTATCTTTGAGCTGCAAGACACGAACGCAAATACACCAAATATATAACAAGATGGGGCAAGAAGCCAAACGGTATAAGAATTAATGCTACGACAATCGTCTCAGAATTATCTAATCTATTTTTATATATTTTTAAAAACCTTATTGCATAGAAGTGCAAGGGGCTTAAATAATGTCGTTTCTTCAGTTTTAGTGACAGAAACACAATACAACACAAAATATTTTTTAAATATCTAACAACTATTATAGACCTAAATATGTAATATACCTATATAAATATAATAAACATACATATACTATATAATAGATACATAAAGTAAATAAAACAACTACACAATACTGTCAAAAAGTAACATTTTATAAAATAAATAAAAGTGACTGCCTCCGTGGTCTAGCGGTTAAGTCCGTGGATTTAGACTCGGAGGTACCGGGTTCGATTCCTGTCACAAAAATATTAATGTAAATAAATACATTTAAATAATATTTAATTTATTTGTGTTATTTCTCGAGTTTGGTACGCTGGAGACATCGACGAGCTTGCCACTTTTCATGATTGGCCTACAGTAAAGTTGGCTAAATGTGAACCCGCTTATTTATAAGCGTGGTTTCTGACCACCCCGAAAGGGAAACGGTCGTGATGATACTTTTTGAAACATCGAATAGCCGTCATGCACAGTCAAGCCGGTGTTAGGGACTGATGTCAGTTATGAGTATCTGATTCCAGTTTCTGACATTCATGGACCTTGCGCGCCACTTACCATCAGGTGGTCACATGCCATGCTATTATAAAAAATCATATTTGATTTTATGTGGAGGTCTTATTGTGTGCATTGGCGGTTATGGTCGTGTCCGGCGTGTACTTATAAATTGATTTGTTGTTTTTTAAATATGCCGAACTGCATGCAACGGAAGTGTAAAACGCATTTTCGACAAAAGAAGAACAAAGTCGCTGCTAATAATAATAATGTAACAAGTAGTTTTTTTATTAGTAGTAATTTATATGTATTACCTTACATACATACATATCTTCACGCCAGATCCCTTGCGGGGTAGGCAGAGACAATTGAGCGCCATTTGACACGATCACGACATACTTCTTTCGCTTCGTCGACATTCATTAACCTCTTCATACATGCCCTTTGGTTACGAAGACTTTTTAATGCACCTTCAGTCAGTGTTTTATTTATTTGATCGTGATATGTGAGTCTCGGTCTGCCAGGGCCTCTTTTACCTACAACTTTCGCATTATATATCTGGTTCGTCAATCTTTCATCGCTCATCCTTTCAACATGCCCGAACCATCGTAGCATGCCTTTCCTTATTTTTGTCCCTATGCTTTCCTTCATACCAACTCTTTTCCGTATTTCGACGTTACGTATGCGGTCCGCCAAAGTGACGCCACATATCCGCCGCAACGACCGCATTTCTACTGCATTAACCCTACTCTCATGCGTATTCTGACGTATCCACGTCTCGCTTCCATACATCAGTGTTGGTATCAACATGGCATTGTGACTGGCGAGCCGAGCTTTGTCACTGACATTTCGACCTTCTATAAATAAAATAAATGTAACAAACATTTTGTATGAAAATAACAACCAATACCCGCTCTATCTCCTATATATCTTTGCACGTACGCCATCCATTAAACAAACTACCTAATCTAATTTTTATCTGATAACTATTAGTTTTTTGTTTTAAACATGATTTTAGATAGAAATGAAAGAATTAAAAATAGTAAAAAATGTCCTCTAGAGACGCCCCTTCAGAGATAGTCCCATGGAGGCAACATTTCCCCTCTGTATAGCGAGGCTAATACGTTGGCAAAAATTATTGCCAGCCTTCCTGTCTCCAGACCTTTCTGTCAGCCGCTTTGACAACTCCTTGGCCAAGCGCCTCGCTGACGGTCCCCATGGGCCCATCGTCTCGATCCCAAACGTCGCAAACTCGTAACCGGAACCAAGGTTGGCATATTTGCGCAATTTGAGGTCCTCAGCTGAAACCGCCGCACGCTTGACTGAATATATAATATTTTTTTTTACTTAAATAAATTATTTGACTGTACAAAAACCTTAATTACTATAATAAAATTATCTTTATGATTACTTTTCGAGAAATAGACAATTAAGGCCGAATTTATTGTTTAATTATTATTTAATGTTATTGTCAAATAAGTAATTTCTTAGAAGGTTGTTTATTTCGTGTAAATTGAGGCTTTACTTTGTACGTTACTGCGTGGCCAGGTTATATATTTTTTCGTAGGGTTTTTTTTTTTCATTTCGGAATCAGGCTCTGATTGCCGTTATGCCCAGTCAAGCCGGCATAGTGTTAGGGACTGATGTCAGTCATGAGTGTTTGATTCCAGTTTAGCAACATTAATAGAACTCGAGCGCCGCTGACGCAAGGTCACATGTCTTGTTAGTATGAAAAAATAAAGTTTTAATTTGTATTTTACTGCGTGGCGACGCTTTATATTCGAAAAAAAAAGTAAAGTATCATCACGACCGTTTTCCCTTTCGAGGTGGTCAGAAACCACGCTTATAAGTAAGCGGATTCACATTTAGCCAACTTTACTATAGGCCAATCATGGCAAGTGGCAAGCTCGTCGATGTCTCCAGCGTACCAAACTCGAGAAATATCACAAATAAATTAAATATTAATTAAATGTATTTATTAACATTAATAAATATTTTTTGTGACCCGACCAGGAATCGAACCCGGTACCTCCGAGTCTAAATCCACGGACTTAACCGCTAGACCACGGAGGCAGTTTTATATGCATTCGTAGAAATCTGGAATATTTTTTTAAAATAAAATATTAATGATTGTTTAATAGTTTTTAGTTTAAATTATGTGATTGACGAAGCCTTTACAGCGCATTTAATTTATAGCTTTTTTAGGAATTTGTTACATATTATATATTAATTATATTGACATTTTTTACACATATATATATATATTTATTTTTAGTTTATTGACATATCTAAATTAGAATATAGTATTTTAAGTACTATTTATTAAAATACCCGACGAGGCAACTTTAGACCTACCAAACTAGACCTAAATTATTATATATTATAATAAGTGGAAGAGATAGAGATAATAATAATAAAATAATAATAATGGAAATTGGGGCTGTTCCTTGCCATACTGTATCACCATATCTGGCCAGGTATTTTGTTTAGCATTTTTATTAAGAAAAATTGACTTAACCGAGTGTTCCGATAGGATCCTATGGCGATAAATATATAAATAAAATAAAAAAAATAAAAAAAAAAAAAAAAAAAGATTTTTTAAATATGTCATATAGGTCACGCTTTTGCATTCTTTGTGCTCGCATTTTCAATTGTTTAACACTATTCTTCTATTTGTTCTAGATTGCTCAACTAGTGGATGACGTCCGAAGACTGCAGGCGTCGTTAAACCAGATACAGGAAGCGCACGCGCAGCAACTGCAGCGGCTGGAGGAGCGACTTGACGAGAAGAAGCAGCATATAGCACGGCTTGAAGCCAGACTCGACAACCAACGAGACTATGAGGACATCAAGAGAGAAATCAGGTAAATAACTAGACTAGTACATGACGAGTACTACAGACAATATACAAGCAGAACCAGATACAAGAAGCAACTGCCGCGACTGACGGGAAACAGCATATAGCACATAATTAATAGGTGGTAGGCAGACTGATGGTGGTAATTTGTCCAGTCTGCCGGGGCGGGGAAGTATCCACCGTTCGTGCCGATAAACCCAGTAAAGTGTCACTCATTCATTTATTTTGTTATAGGTAAATAATCATTAACCTATTGGTTTTCACTTATTTGTTATTATTGTTATTTTTCTTATACTTTTGCTAGTCAGGTCACAGTTCAATTGCACTATTAATTTGAATCTAATTACTATATTTTACTCTTATTTCTGTTATAATTGTATTGTCTAAATAATATAAAATCTCTTTGGCTTGTGTTCCACTATTGCTACTTTGTTTATATGTTTAATATAATAAGCTGTTATTTAAAAAAAAAAAAAAAAGTGTATCCACACATTTCAGGATCAGGCTCGAATCGCCGTCATGTCCAGTCAAGCCGGCATAGTGTTAGGGACTGATGTCACTCATGAGTGTCTGATTACAGCTGTTAACATTCATGGATCTTGCTCCCTACCTTCCATCAGGTTGGCGCAAGGTCACATGTCGTGCTAGTATAAAAAAAAAAAAAAAAAAACTTGAATTACTAAAATCTATTCACATATAAGTAACTTCCGAAGCTAGTTTACAACTAAGAATACCGATTCTGAAGATCCCTTGAGACCCGTTTGATATCTGGAAGGAATGGTTGAGTAAAGGAACCATTGAGGAAACGTCTTAATAGAATACGGGTACGGAATACGGGTTATACTCATGGCTACAAGTGGAGGCACTCGTTCGCCTCGTTCCATTTTTTTTTTTAATATATGGTTTATTAAAGGTATGGTAATTTCGTGTTGGACCTATTCTTGGACCTCGCGTTTCGCTTTCCATTACTTAGTTTAGGAATATAATAATCCAGAGCTAATGAGAGAACATGGCGCGGTGGTGGCTCGGTTGTAAGAACGCGTACCTTAAATCCTACAAAGGTCGGTTCAAACCCACCCGGCATGTACCAATATGAAATAAACTTTTCTTACGTACATTTGTCATAAATTTACAACACCACCGTTCTCGGGCCTCGGGGAGCACGTTAAGACGTCGGGCCCGGTCCCATTAATGCCAACTTGTGGAATCGTTAATAAATTGTCATCATATCCTCGCCAAGCCGTCTGGCCAGCGTGGCGAGTGTAGGCCAAATTCTCCAGTTCTGGAAGGCCCATCTCCAGCAGTGGAGGTCTAGGACGCTGTGTTCTAGGGGCTGTAATTAATGAAAATTAATGAATGAGGGAATTAACGACCATCAGCTCGTCTGATGTAAAATTTCAAAGCGTTTTCCCTTACGATTAAAATCTTAAAGTCAAAAGCCTTGATAATGTCGGGCTATCGACCGGCAGCCAGTTCGTTCACCCAACACTTTGTTTGGTAGAGATTAGCCATGTTTGTAAAGTGGTGCAACGATCAAGAAGTACACACTGACGAAGGCCTATGTGGCCTAGAACTCCGTGAGCAATGTTATCTTTAAAATGTATTCAGTATTGTGACTTCTCACTTAGGAACCTTGATTATTTTCTTCATAATTGTTATGTATTGTGTTTTTATAAGTATCTTATTTTGTTTCTGATGAATCTTGCACTCTTTGTCTAAATTTGAAACGTTCGGCTATCGGGAACGGTTGCGGTTGTAAATGTTCACTGAATATTTGAGAAAGTTGTTCATACCTTAGTTTGGTTCTTCTGGAGAACATAAAGCCACTAGGAGGTCGTAAGCCTCCGGTCCAATCAGCGTAATTAGTGTCAGAGTTCTTCTCTCCTCCGATACGTCATTTGCTATAAAAAATTGGTCTAGCCTTGCACTATATGTTTTCCAATTTCCATTTTCAACATTAAACGGCTCAATTGTTCGCAGTGGCATTTTTTTAAAGCCTTTACCACTCTATTTGTACGGTTTTATTTAGTTTAACGACTGCGCCATTGAAAAATACAGCTTTTTAGTTTAAGACGTTTATTAGACAAATCCTGCTGACAGTTGGCATTATAAAATTCAAAATAAAATACTTATAAAAACACAATACATAACAATAATGAGTCGGTTTAACGTGCAATTATTAAAGTATTTTTTTTTTAAGTAGCAGACGACATAAATAAGGGTTATGTGTGTATTAGCCAATATATGTTTGTTCCTATCGGCGCTCTGGAGACCAAACGCTTGAGCTGATTTTGATGATTCTCACGTCAGTCAATTCGTCTTGCAAAAAGGCTGATTATCTTTTGACATGTTTAACACATATGCCTATAAGGCACGTCATTGGCTGAAATATCCAAAATGACAAGCTAACTACTCGTGCCTTATATCAAAATATGGATCACAGATTATTTTAATCTGCATTTGGCTGTAGGTATATTATCTCATTCATTAGTTGGAAAATTAGATGTAAACTAATTTAATAATATAAATAATAAAATAATGAGTCTAACTATCTAATTAAAAATGATAACAACAAAACTAAAAAGCAGGCATTCAGCTGAAAAAACAAAGGAGGCGCGTAAAGGCAAACATTAATAAAATATATAAACGCATCGCACACAATTCTTAAGCTTGGGCACACTGGATGCTCACTGACGTCTATGATGGAGTCGCGTGCATTGACATATTGATGTGACATCGCGCCCACCTGATAATAAGCTATACGCGAGGTCCAAGAATGGGAGAAACTGACACCATTAATTCCATGTTTGTTGAGTTTTTCATGGTGCTAGCGTCTGGGACACCAGTTTAGGAGTTAGAGTAAAATTGCTTGTTCGGACTTAATAGGTCATATCAGTGTGGTATCCCCACTAGTTTCAGGTCATTCAACTTCTTTTTTGGTAAGTTGTCGCCAATTCACTCGGACTCGGGCTTTCCCCTGGACTACCAGGCGCTTGATGGAAGCTTTTCCATGTGACACGTGTTCAAATAATGTGAGAATGATTGTACAGTCGAGGAAAGGCGTTGTCAGATCCCTTGTACCTCCAGTTTCGCGTAGGATCCACGTCTCTGCAGCATACAGAAAAATAAGGAAAAATAGTTTAGTGGCTTTGGTAACGTTTTGGTTCCTCCATATCTTCTTCAGCTTGTCCATAGCATATCTTGTCTCTGCCATTCGAAGCATCCTTACATCCAACGTTATTTGATATTAGTGCTCCCAGATAAATGTAAGATTGGACCACATCGCACTTTGCTATCCTTGTAATTTCTGGACAGTTATTGTTGGCACGGTCTGTGATCATTACCTTTCCTTGCTTGCTTGGGTCTATCCCGTGAAGTACCCCCACCACTTCATCATCGAACGCGTAGTAATGGTGCTGCCACAAGTATACAATGACGGTATACGTCAAAATGTATGCATTAAGTGTATCCATGCTTTAATTGTTAATGTAAACTTGATAAATAGTAGTAGAAAAGCTTGTCTCGGAAAGTTTATATAGCTAGATAATTTGAGACTTTGAGTTTATTTGCCGACAGTGCTGACTGATAAGCGGAGTTGAGGCGCTATGGTACTATTTCTTATATCTACTCTTATGTTCACATATAGTATAGCACGATAAGCTATGATACGTCTTGTTTATACGCTTATACTGGGGGGCATAACAATCGGGTTTTTAACGAAAAGTTTTATGATTTTCAAGTGGCATTTCTTAAATATCTAGTAAAGTATCATCACTTTCGGGGTGGTCAGAAACCACGCTTATATAGAAGCGGATTCACATTTAGCCAACTTTACTATAGGCCAATCATGACTAGTGGCAAGCTCGTCGATGTCTCCAGCGTACCAAACTCGAGAAATATAACAAATAAATTAAATATACTCTTAAATTAAATGTATTTATTAATAAATATTTTTGTGTCCCGACCCGGTACCCAAATAGAGCTGTCAATAAATCAACAGATGTTTGGTAAACGGCTCCGCTGACTCCATGAATCCCATGTTTGTTGTTCCACGCACTCACTTAAAAGTGATGCTTTGAAAAACAAAACACTCAAACTGTCTTAACAATTCTAAATTTGAATTCTTCGGCGGAGATCTTACGTTTTTCACCCCCACACTAAAAACAAAGCGCCGTATAGTGTCGAATATAAACGCGTATAGACGTAGAACAGACAGGAATGCGGTGGGATCGCCCCGGATTGCTAATGGGCCTGGATTGGGGATGGGGACATTTCACTGTTTGTCCCGGCAAGATCTGCAAGGGCCGCTAATTCATGCACTTTTTGTACAAACTCCTGCCGTTACAAGTATAACAGCAGGAGTTCTTTGCGCCATTTTGCACGGATATGACAAGTCCAAGTTTTTCGTTTTGTAAATTAGTTTACTGTGGATATTGTCAGTCAAAAGTGGTGTTATTTTGTTTAATAATGTGCTACGTTGTGAATAATTATGGAAAACAATAAATTTGACTCTATACATATATATATGGGGCAGAAGTTACACTTTATTTTTTGCGGTTTTCCCGCGCTGTGAACTCCCGAACACCCTTCGTGTTTGGGCGATATTGACGTTAATCACTCCGAGAAAAGCATCAAATTCTGCAACACTTGGAATTTGATGATCCCAACTCGGTTATGAACTCTGTTATGAACATAAACTATGTAAATAAATTACGTGTTTAGGGCTCATGTATTCTGTACAATGTCCTTTAAAGACACTTTAAAAAAAACAAGTATAACAGCGCCCGTATTGCTCACGAACCCAGGAAGCTAGGTACAACTCCTTCAGCTCTCCTATAGAAGCTCTATTCTGGAGATGCTTGAAGTCCGTTGTCGGCCCGATAGAGCATACGCCTAGTCAGGCCGATGACAAACGTCTTAATAGTAATATAAACGTATTTCCAGATCTCTAGCTATGACAGAATTACACACGAACCATAGCCCTCGGGAGACCACACCACTCTTGTCCCTAATAGACGTAGAATGGTCAGACTTAAAGTAGATTGATTTAAAGTTACACTGAAATGAATATTTGATGTAATGAATAATCATCAGTTAACTGATAAATTTTACGAATGCAATTCTGTTTATCTAACTCATTTCGTTACGAGGTGCTGGCAGTGAAAAAATCTCACAGCACCTTATTGCCAAGAAAGTTTGTGAAACGTTTTTAAAAACGTTCAGGCGTTCTTAGTATTAATTATTACCCATTGTACCATTCTGTTTTACTAAATTACATTGATTGATTTAACCGTTAAAATAAATATTGAAAAGTCAATAAATAAACTTAAAAATCCATAACTACTTGTGACAATCCCACAGGTTCTCGCATACTCCCGCTAAACGCTCCAGATAAGGAATTTAGCGACTGTATCCATATTTGAAGTTGGACCGTTTTTACAAATTCAAATTTCGAACTAGCATAGACAATAATCTGTTGGACAGGCCCAATAATTTATCGTCACGCAAAGTGTCACTGCTAAGGTCGTCAGGCTTATATGTATGTATCTTGCAGAAGCAATGCGATTGCATGAATTTCAAAAAAGCTGTCAAATGTACATAATTTTATTAATTTTTTATTTTATTTATTAATGCGATAATGATGTTTGACAGCGACTATTATGCAATCCATTGCCTGTCGCATTGATTCTGTAAGATACATAAAACGGCCCTAACTGATATCATAACGTTTACATGAAACTAATCTGAATTCTCTAAAGGCGATTAGTTTGTAGTCGCACCTGATTGGTCCATTCGCACGGCGCCTCTACTTGATAGGCTAATCTACCTCCACCTGGTTGGTACGTGGCAAACGGTATGTTTTTCCACTGCGTTTTCTAAGCTTATCTATAAGTAAAACTGAAACTTTGGTTCCCGTTCGCAAATATAATGTCAACGGCAGTAGGTATTTACGTAACTTATTGATGGAGTCATGAAAAAATCTAACATTGCACCCGCGTTGTGGGAATAGTGGAGAAAACGACCCCATTTGTTTAGGATTTCCTGTACCCATATATTATAGGGAACTGGACCCAAAGTCTGTTTCTTGAAGCGCTGACACCGTCAATCTCAATTGATATTAAAGTCTATATTCGTACGTTTTGTAATTTTGATGTAATTCTAACGATAAAGCTCATAAAGAAATCCACTATTTTGACAATTTAACGGTTGCGGTTACAAAAACAGAATAGGTATATGATTAGTGCGTACCTTTAGTTATAAAAAATATCTGAATTATATCAAATTCATTTGTCAAATTAGCGATTTTCACATACTCTAAAGTGACCAAAATCAAGCTGTTTTTGAGAGGTTAACAGATTACATACCTATCTATAACTGCAATCATTATTAATTGCATTCTTTACCTTAGGCAGAAGTAACCCATATAAATTTTGGCATATAGGAAAACCTATTTTTTTTATTTGTACTCTAATAGATGGACTTAAAACAGCTTTTTCTGCAAGTCTACCTTTCGGCTTATTGATATAATAGGACGGTCCATAATGAGTATAAAATTCCAGTCACAAAATTTGACCAATCATCAATCTGCCTTTGTGGTCTAGCGGATAAGATTTAAACGCTGAGGTACTGGAATCTATCATTCTCCCAAAGGTTAGCTGGTAGAGAATACCTTCATGGTATTATGCTCGCCTATGTACATCTTTTTATTTTGTATATTTTGGGTGCAATAAAGCATTTTATTATTATTATTAATACTGGTTTCGATTCCTTGTCGAGTCACAATAATTTATTTGTAATATTTCTTAAGTACGCTTGCCACTTGTCATGATGATTATATAGTAAAGTCAGCTAAACATGAATCCTCTTCTTTTAAAAGAAGTGTGATTTCTGACTTAAAATAACGTTCGTGATGACACTTTTTATATACATAAAACTATAATAATAATTAACTATAATGAGGGCTTATATTCCAAAAAATGAAGCGAACAGTGATCTTTAGAACGGTAACATGTTTAGGCAAATCTTGATGCATCAAATAAAATTTTGATTATCTAAAATAGTTCAACATCCTAATTAGTTTTTAGGCGTTTATTGTTTGCACAATCTTATTTTTACGAGGCAGGGTTGTCGGCCTGTTTGAAGTGACTCTACCCTTTGATGACGCGATCAAAGGCGCCGCCATCGGTCACCATATTGGTAAAAATAACACATTAAACGCACAATAACACGAATAGTGTTTGGTTCTTCTGCTAAACGATCCACACATACTGTGCGTTCGAGTTTTACGATTTTTAAATGTCAAGCTGACAAACTGAAGTTATTGAAATGCTATTAGTTTAGTAAATTCTCCAAAAATGTATTATGTAAAACGACCGCGAAGGCTCGTCGAATAGGCTCTAGTTTTGCATCGTGTATAACGTACTATATTTTAATTTTATTCAAAAACTTTATTGCACAAAGCATAAAGGCGGACTTAATGCCCGTAGACGTTCTCTGACAGCCAAACCTTAGGGACAAATTTTAACAAATGAAAGTAACAGTAATATACAATTATAGGATATTTCAACAAATGTTATATACCTACTTATATACTCTTATATATGTATTATAATATCAATATACTAAATATTAATACATACACAAAATTGTACATAAAGATACACAAATACAACTTACTAACGTGGTTTAGAGTTACTCATAAAGTGTGAATAGACCAGTTTTTTAAACGACAATCTGTTAGTTGCCTGTCTTATGTTTACTGAAAGATCATTCTATAATTTTGTGGCAGCTACTACGAAGGAGTTGGAGACAAATCCAGAATGATATGAGGGAACAGAAAGATGAGAGTTGTGAGAAGAACGTAAAGATGTATCGTTGAAAGAAGAGAGATAAGCAAAATTGTCCTTGAGGTATTTCGGTGTCGCAGGCTCGTTTAAAACAGAGAAAAGGAGTCTGCAGAGTATACAGCAATATGGATGGTGTGTAAGGCGTGTAAAAAGGTTTCAATGGTTTGTGTGTGTGTGTGTGTGTATAATTGTTTATTTTTATACGCACTGTATCTTTAGTATAATTTGATCTATTCGCAAGAACTCGACGGGAAAAATATAATCAATGTTTTAAAAATAAAAAATATTAATTCCCAATAAAAATGTAGCTTTCCCACACAATGTAGGGCGGAAGAGTCAACATCCTTTTGCAAGCATATAATCTTTAGACAAATAATGTCTTAGATAAGGCTCCGTAAAAACTATACGACAAATAATCGATATGAAAATTAACCTCATTATCAACTTCCTATTTAGATAAATTATGGTGTTAATTGGCATTATGTAGGTGTTAATTTAACTAAAAACTTTTTGACGGTGCCCACCGGATGTGACATTTTATTATAAATTAGTCTATCTTAGTTTATAGTACGACAATGGCTATTCGTACATAAATATCATCACTACAGCCCCTAGAACACAGCGTCCTAGACCTCCACTGCTAGAGAATTGGGCCTACACTCGCCATGCTGGCTCTGGCCTTGACAGCTTGGCAAAGATGTGATGTCAATTTTTTATGACAATTTATTCTACAAGTTGATAGTAGTGGAATCGGGACCGACGGATTAACGTGCTCTCCGAAATACAGGAACGGTGGTGTTGTAAATCTATGATAAATGTACGTAAGAACCGACCTTTGTAGGATTTAACGAACGCATTCTTACAACCAAGCCACCACCGCGCCATAAATATAGTTAAATGTATATATTATTTATTTATTTTTATTGGGATTTGTGTAGTTGTATGTAAATTATTATTATGTATATTTAAAAAATTGTTTTTATTTTTAATACACCTGCAATCGTCTACCACACTTCCAAAGGTAAGCTAATATAAAATGCCGAGAGCTAGTATAGCATAGCTAGTATAAATATTTACAGCAGCTTTAATTTTAAGCGTTATTTAATAATTTTCAAAATATTTTTTTTTCTCTCTTTCCAAATCGTGGTTATCATGCACTGATTCATATATGTACACTAGGTAGTACTATGTATTATAAAATAATATTATACTATACCAATATTGTAAAAAAATTATTTGTAAAAGCGCAGTATACATATATGTATATATGTCCTACATACATACATACATATCTTCACGCCAAATCCCTTGCGGGGTAGGCAGAGACAACTGAGCGCCACTTGTCACGATCACGACATACCTCTTTCGCTTCTTCGACATTCATCAACCTCTTCATACATGCCCTCTCATTTCGATGGCTTTTTAAGTCACCTTCAGCTAATGTTTTATTTATTTGATCATGATAGGCAAGTCTTGGTCTGCCAGGGCCTCTTTTACCCACAACTTTCGCATTATATATCTGGTTCGTCAATCTCTCTTCGCTCATCCTTTCGACATGCCCGAACCATCGGAGCATGCCTTTCTTTATTTTTGTACCTATGCTTTCTTTTATACCTACCCTTTTGCGTATTTCGTTATTACGTATACGGTCCATCAAAGTTACGCCGCATATCCGACGTAAAGACCTCATTTCTACTGCATTAACTCTACTCTCATGCGTATTCTGCATTTCCACGTCTCGCTTCCATACATAAGTGTTGGTATTAGCATGGCATTGCATATGTCCTATGCCTAGGTACTTGAAAAATTATAGAATTGAATTGAACACGTAAATATTGACCTCCCACTTAGGCTAGGTTGCAAAGAATACAAAAGTTAACGAATACAGATAGTTACAGTTACAAAGGCATAATTTTGATGCAACCTAAACTAAGTTGCGATCCAGTAGTCCTAGTCTGTTTAATTAACCGCATACGTTAAATGAATAATAGATTACTACGTTTAAGAAAACAGACTAGGGCCACTGGACCAAAACTTACAGCCAGTTGCAGAAAGTCTGATGTTGACATATGCCTATGAGATATGTCATTGGCTAAAATAACCAAACTACCAATCCTTTCTGCAATAGGATGTTATTGGGACGCCCTATATCATTAAAATAAGCACCCTCAATTTTGTTGGCTAATGGTCTCAAAAAGTGATACAAAAAACTAAATTTATAGATACATAAAAAAATTATTGGATAAATAAATGAAATCCGCAATAATTCCATTGGGATTGGAAATTAATACCAAAGTAACACTTGACGTTTTTCCCATGAACGGTCCTCATTTCCCCCTATTCAATGTTTTGCAACAAAAGATAGTAAAAACACTGGATGAAAGAAAAGTCCACCCCTAATACTTCTACAGTAAAACCGCGTTAAACGTGATAATTAAAACAAATTAAAAGTGACCTACAAGTTTGTGTAACTGTTTGATTCATTTATTAAAATAATCTTAATTAATGAAGATAATATGTTGAATGCTCTTCCAGCCTAAAAAAAGGAGTAATTCAAGCGGATTGTGAAAAAGCATCTGATCAAGCCAGCATACCTAGTGTTAGATTCCAGTTGCTAAATTTCACGGACCTTGCGTGCCACTTACAATCGGGTGGGCGATTACATCTATCCTATTGGTTTTCACTTATTTATTATTTCTTCGTTTATTTAAATAGGTGGTAGGCGGACTGATGGTGGTAATGTGCCCAGTCTGCCGGGGCGGGGAAGTATCCACCGTTCTTGCCGATAAAACCAGTAAAGTGTATCCACACGTTTCGGGATCAGGCTCGAATTGCCGTCATACCCTGTCAAGCCGACATAGTGTTAGGGACTGATGTCAGTCATGCGTCTCTGATTCTAGTTGCTAACATTCATGAACCTTGCACGCCACTTACCATCAGGTGGGCGCAAGGTCACATGAGGTGCTAGTATAGAAAATAAAAAAAATTGCTAGTCATTGTTCAATTAACACTATTAGTTAAAATCATACTTACTATATTTTACTGTTGTTTTTGTCTATTCTTAAAAAATCTCTTTGACTTGTGTTTTACTATTAATACTTTGTTTATATGTTTAATATAATAAACAAAGGACTTAACTGGTAGACCTCGGAGGCAGTTAATTACGTTAGTATATTGTAAGCTGTGAAATAAATAAACAATAAAGGTTTATTAATTCATATTATTACTACGGAACGGATATATTGCATTTTCCTGTTAAATTGCAATACTGATTCTTTGGGCGAAAAAAAGAGCCAGCCCTCTTGTCACCTGAGGAGACGACAACACAGGGTATTATGTTTTTTAAAAACTATTTTGCGTTTGGACTCCATGAGTCCAGAGTTTCTACAACAAACGGCACAAAAATATAATCTTTTAATATAGATACATACTTGCACTGTTTGCCGGACTCCGCAATTTTCTGCGCGGTCCCTGCTTTACAATAACGTAATATTAAATTCTAGAGATAAAGAGGTTTTACTGTATAAATCTTTGATAGGAAATCTCTCGATCGAGCACAAAAGGCACCTGTACTGGTTTATAGCTTATTTATTCCTAGCTCGGATCGAGTCCGGATTAAGTTATTACCCCACTTGGAAGATTAAAGCTTAATAGGGGTTAGATGGATTGATTTCATTGCCAAATATCTCAAAGGAAACGTGGTTTAATGAATTTTACAAGATATTGTAATAATTCAAAACTATTTGGTCTGTTTTTGATTTATTTTCTGCAACCACAACTATCTTTATTCGTTTTTTAATGACACATGTTCAATTGGCATTTTTTCGCGCCATCCTTGCACTAAGATCACAGCACGGGAACGGTGGTATTAAATAAATAAATATTTCCAGACAGGTCACACAGCGCCATCTAATTTCCGTGGTAAGCTACGAGGCTTGTGTTACGGAAACTAGATGGTTGATAAACTACATATTATCCTTTTTATTTTGTTTGTAAATATATACATATCGTCATGATCGTAGAACAGTGACGGATCTGCTATATTAAAAAATTTCATGGCGGCCATTTAAAGTTGTTTCAACTGTTTTTTTGACTCTTCTTTTTTAAGTTAATACAGTCTCATAATAAGGGCAACCATCTAGATTTCATTTTGGAACCCTTTCTAACATTTGCATTATACATTACAGACCACAAACAATATAAAACTATATATAAAATCGTTTTTTTTTATACAAGTTATAATAATTCCTATTATTTGCTATCGAAATAATGGAAAATTATGTGTATTTTTTTAAATCCAACACTGTTCTACGATCATTAAGATATTATACATATAAACACCCAGACCGAGACAAATTATACAATGTACAACTTGCCCCCGGTGGGAATCGAACCCACGACCTCCCGAGTTCACGGCAACGTTTGTTACCACTAAACCACGGAGGCGGTATTGTAAATATGTTACGTACGTTCACGTCGCACTATGTACAAATGCGGACTTAATACCGCTAGGCATACTCTGACAGCCTAACCTTATTCAGACAGTATATATGGTAGGTGCAATCATCAATTAAGTTATTCTTAATAGTATACATACGAGTAAATACGCAATACGTAGCAGAACACAATCGGTGCGTCTTCCAGCAGAACTGGTCGATCATAGACTTCTTACTGGGGCGGGGCGTTACGTGCGACTGACGATTTTAGCATTGATGCTTATAATGTAAACTATTTTTTGCAAATCCACAAGTGGGTACTTCTCGTTGCGAATTTAATTAACAACTATTGCGACTTTGAAGTAACGTTGCGCCATCTAGTGGTAGCGTAGTTGGTTATACTCATATTCAATTATATATAAATTAAATGTACTAACATAATAAATAAACAATAATATAAAACTACTTACATGTACATATATTCAATGACAAACAACAACGAGAGATGAAAAAGAACGATTCTGCTTCTCAAGGAATAATGTGGTTTAAATACGTTCAAATACATTGACAGACGGTCCTTCTCACGAAAAGCCGTCATATTTGCCTTTCGAGACGCTATGTGCAGCTTATGTCATTCTAACTATGTTCCAAAAACTGTTTGTTTAAGTTTTTAAACAATAAAAAGCTTATGAGAGCGGGAAAAAGCTCGTTTTATGGTATTTAAGATTCGAGAGCGAGTTGTAAATTAACTGATAATTTGTGTGTGACTGTTTTTGGTTAAACTTTCGTTAAATGTAAGGCAAATATCGTTCGCCTAAGCAAATGAAGACAGGTGTGCGCCAGAGATGGAGATTATTGATATGTTACGAACAAACACGACTAGAGGTATGCGTTTTGTTAATTCTGTTTGTTTTTCTCGTAAACTATGTAAAGTTGGATTTTTTGGAATCATTAATATGAAGTGTTTATTCTGTGACTTGCCTACTTTTATGACTTGATTTAGACTATTTACCTTATTATATCCTCAATATAACCAACATTTTTGTAAAAAAGATTGTCTTTTTTATTTACTCTTTGTCATCTTGGGTTGTACTAATAGGATGTCTATATAATTGTAAAAATTGTGTCGAATGTACTAGCTATATATATGCTAGCACCGATTGTTGTTAATGTAATAATGGCCACCTTTACCTTAAACACATTTTTTATAGCAGCACGGGCTCTTTAAATATAGTTGCATCAATGGCATTCATCATTCCTTTTCCGTATTCTTTATTCAACATTATTGGTCAAGGCAAGATTAAATCGTTAATTTCTGGTATATTTTTTTTATATATATTATTTTAATTTTCTGGTTAGGACACGATAATTTGTGATATTTCTCGTGTCTGGTTCTTTAAATTCGTGGCCGCGCGGCGAACGAGTGCCTTCACTCCGTAGCCACGACTCAGACTTAGCTGTTAAGGCACACAGGGCCAACAGTGAGAGAGGGACGGTTTATAGGGATTTAGTCCGTTGGCGCCTTGGGGTCTTCTTAGGAGGCCTCACAGTGAGTCGGGCATGCGTCCTCCCGCGGTGGCCCTTCAGGCTGGGGGCGTATCATTGATGATTTATCGATTCACCGTCTTTAAAAAAAAAATTGGGATCTGACCACCCTGAAATTACTGTTGTGATGATTCTTTACTTTTCTTAAACGCATAAATGCAATACAGTATTTGAATAAACACTATTGAGCAAACCTCAGTTATCTGTGTTTGGTTTTGGAGGCGGGTTTTTTAACAGCGATTTGTCGATCGATCGGTCGACCGATTGGTCATTCATATTTGCTGAAGTAGGTGGGGCTATTGTTAAACAAAGATTGAACTGATAATATTGGTCAATGTCTATTGTTTGATATCAGTACTATATCTTGTATTTACTTTGTATTGAACATCGATAAAGCGTTGGGCATATAGATAGCGTGGTATCATTATGATCAATAGGTATATTTGTAGTTAGATTTGTTTTCCCTGTCCTTTAGTCCAAAATTACAATAACAATTACACGAATAAATATTTACAAATTATGAAAAATAAAATTGATAGTACGATAATGTATAATGTGAACGGTGATGGCTCGGTTGTAAGAACGCTTTCCTTAAATCCTACAAAGTCAGTTCAAACCCCCCCCCCCCCCATCCCCCGGCATGTACCAATGAGAAATACACTTTTCTTACGTACATTTGTCATAAATTTACAACACCACCGTTAACACTATCTACTATTTTAAGTTTTTATTTATTATTTATTTAGGTTTACAAACAGTAACACACATATATCTGTGGTGTGAAAGAAAAAGGAGATGAGTCGAAAAATTATATTTTTGCACCTATTGGTTCAAAACATTCATATGCTTCAATGCAATAAGGAGATGAGTTTATAAACTGTACAGTTTATTTTACACCCTACGTACATAAAGGTATAAATAACATTAAAGCGTATAAATACTACTATACTTATCCCCTTTTTCCTTGACACCACAGATATATAATTACATTTAAATAAACAATTTGTTAAGTATGTTACCAACGCCGTAAACCACAGATTATTTAAATAGGTAACATCAGATAGTGAAGTAAAAAAAAAGAAAACAACTATTAGTAAATATAAATATGAATAAAGATGAAGAAAAAATAAATAAACAACAATAATGATGGGTTATGGTTTTAGTATGTCCAAAAGACCTGTCTGGAAATATTTATTATTATTAAATAAGTATTTATTCACTAGTATATATTGAAGTGTAATATTTTTCTAGTATTAGTTTTAATAGCACCTGCCTTATCTTGACGTAACTGCTTTAGTTGTCCCAAAGGTTTGACAAGTATAGAATGTCTAGCAGCATTAGGTCCGCCTTTGTACTTTGTGCAATAAAGTTTATAATAAATAAAAGAAATAATAATTAAGGCATTATTATCATTATTATTATTATATAAGGCATTATTATTATTATTATCAAATTATAACTTTATTTAACTGTTATGTTATTCTTTCCATTATAATTAAGCTTTCAATATTTTTCAGGTCGAATTATTAAATTTTCAGCGAAATTTACAGAAATATTAAATTGTTACAAATCAAACTTAAGTTCGCGTACCTGTAAGCAGATTTACTGAACAATCTTGATGAATTAATCGAATTCTCTATCGAACCCCCTACCTCCACAAGGTAGAGGGGTAGCATAGAACGCAAAGACATATACACTAATACAAAAATAGGAGCAGCCATTTTTTCGTTTTTTATTATTTTAAGTTCATCAATAAAATTAGTTTTAGACAAACAAGAATAAGCATCGGGCTGACAATAAATATTTGACAAATATATACTTTTATAAAATGTATGTATTTAGTGTATGTCTTAGTATGTATTTCTTAGTGTGTAGTGAATGTAGTATATTGTTTGTTATTTTATTATTTTAAATCAGCACTTGACCGCCTCCGTGGTCTAGTGGTAACAAACGTTGCCGTGAACTCGGGAGGTCGTGGGTTCGATTCCCACCGGGGGCAAGTTGTAAATTGTGTAATTTGTCTCGGTCTGGGTGTTTATATGTATAATATGTATATATTTACAAAAAAGTATAATATGTAGTTTATCAACCATCTAGTTTACGTAACACAAGCCTCGTAGCTTACCACGGAAACTAGATGGCGCTGTGTGACTTGTCTGGAAATATTAAAAAAAAAAAAAAAACTTCCCTTCATCTCACACTCTCCCAAAGTTTAAATGTTAGAAAATGCCTTCGCCTTTGTACATTTTTTTGTGAAATAAAGAATTTAAAAAAATTAAAAAAAACCACATGGTATATATATTTTAGAATTTATTATATAAATTAACTGCTGGCTTCTTGAACACAAGTAAAAGTATCATCACGACCGTTTCCCTTTCGGGGTGGTCAGAAACCACGCTTATAAATAAGCGGATTCACATTAAGCTAACTTTACTATAGGCCAATCATGACAAGTGGCAAGCTCGTCGATGTCTCCAGCGTACCAAACTAGAGAAATATCACAAATAAATTAAATATTAATTAAATGTATTTATATAGGTGCATTAATAAATATTTTTGTGTCCCAACCAGGAATCGAATCCGGTACCTCCGAGTCTAAATTCACGGACTTTACCGCTCGACCACGGAGGCAGTTGAATTGTAGAATATTTTTGAATTGTAGAACATTTTTGAATTGTAGAATACATATAAATTTATTTTGTACCATCTCTATTGAGTCTTTGTATTTGTTCCGCTTAGACTGTCCGTCTGAGCTTTTCTATGGCAATGAAACCTTTAACAAAATATCAAAGACATAACTGAGCACGAATCCTGTGATATTGACTGATAATAATTTATAGCGATAAGTATTAAATTTAAAATTAAATTGATCATTTTAGCGGATTAATGAAAAATAATTTCTTATCACATTTTATTTATTACTAGCTCAGCAGACTTTATGTGGCGATACGATTACATGTTATGGTTGAATCGTAGTAGGAAAAGTTGATCCAAACTGTCATTTGCTATCAGATATTCTGGAACAAAATACTTGAAAACTCCTTTGTGCTAAGATCATCCCTAAACTACAATCAAAATTTCGGTGATATTAATTTGTTCGGTGTTAGTGTTGCTAGGTTAAAAAAAGAAATAACTAAATGAATCATAATTGGAATGCTTGGAGTACTTTTTATTAATTTATTTTTCATTATTTTATTATATATAGGTATATACTTATATATTATTTAGTTATATTTGTTTTTAAGCTTATACCTATTATTATTATTATTATTTTGCATAATCTATGTTTAATATTTAAGTGGAAACTTTGCTGGATTGTGTAACTTATAGAATTAAAATAAAAATTAAAAAAAAAAAAATTGTTTACGTACAACGTCAAACACCCAGCATTTCAAAAAACATTTCTGCCAATTCTTTTTTTTTTAAATCGGTTTGATAGTTTAGGCTTGAAGGCGAATCTAACAGCCGTATGTATATATAAAGCCTATGTCCGTCACTGGGTTTTAAGGAAAGAAAATATTTTATTGTCGTCACGAACAAAAAAGTTACAGAGTAGATTAGTTTTAAAATGGTAAGATAAATTTTATTCGAAGTTAATTATAGTACATTAAATATAAATTAAAAGCTACCTAAATAATAAAATTAAATATAAACTAAACTATAAATAAAAAATGTCCTCTAGAGATGTCCCATCCGTGATAGTCCCAAGGAGACTGGCAACATTTCTCCTCTGTATAGCGAGGCTAATACGTTGGCAGAAATAATTGCCAGCCTTCCTCTCTCCAGACCTTTCTGTCAGCCGCTTTGACAACTCCTTGGCCAAGCGCCTCGCTGACGGTCCCCATGGGCCCATCGTCTCGACCCCAAACGGCGCAAATTCGTAACCGATACCAAGGTTAGCGTATTTGCGCAATTTGAGGTTTTCCGCAGAAAAAGCCGCAGTACATTAGTAGAAAATTGTTAATAATTAATATAACACTAAAGGTAAATGTGACTGAGAAACATTTTACAAAAACACAAGTGTGGCGACAAATAGGAAATAAGCATATAATAGTTTTTCTTTTCTTTTTATTAATTTCTCGAGTTTGGTACGCTGGAGACATCGACGAGCTTGCCACTTGTCATGATTGGCGTATAGTAAAGTTGGCTAAATGTGAATCCGCTTATTGATAAGCGTGGTTTCTGACCACCCCGAAAGGGAAAACGGTCGTGATGATACTTTTTTTTTTTTTTTTCTTTTTAAATACTTTATTGCACTAAAATTGTACATAGGCGGGCTTAATTACCAGGAAAAACTATGTATGGGTGCAAATTTATTATGATAAACTACATACTAACAATACATATAAGAATAAATAAATACATAAATACATACATATAACTATAAAATACTAAAAATAAGCCTACACACTAATAAACAGTAAATGACAAATCTTAAAAATAAAAATTAACACAAAAATAAAATGACATGTCAATATTTGATTAAAAAACACTGTTTTGCTTGTTTAGAAAGTAGGTGGTAAGTAAACGTTTACAAAATATAAATAAGTGAAGTACGGACAATACATACATATAGACAAAGCAGGTTTCTATTTTAATATAACCCGAGTTGCACCAAAATTAAGTCTCTGATAATCGTAACGATTGAAGGTAATTAAGAAAGGTAAAAAAAAATATTCATTTTGGTACAACTCAGCCTTAGTATGGATTCGTTGCTATTTTTACCCTATAATACATACAAACGAAACAGTCAATGTAACACTAGAAAGATATAAGTTGAACGTTAAGGAAACTCATCAATTAAGGAACACACACATCTTAAAAGAGCTCATTTGAACGAAGTTTGATGTATAAAATATTCAGTGTATTACAAGCTTTAAACCGAAGGCTTTTGGCCAAAGACAAAGATGCTTTTAAGCTTCCCCTTGTAACACGGAAATGAGTAGAGTCGATCATCGCGCTATATTAAAACTTTGTACTCAAAATTATGTGTTATATTTATTATCTTTTACACTTTTGATTATTTTTTTCTTAAAGTAGGTTTTTTTATTATTATTTTAAAGTACCTATCTATAAATAGTTTTTAAGTATTTATAAATAACGTAAAATATTAAAATGTCATCAATATCACTACGGCCCTAGAACACAGCGTCCTAGACCCCCACTGCTGGAGATGGGCCTTCCAGAACATATATCTGGAGAATTTGGCCTGCATTCGCCAAATACTATTAATAAAACATGTACTTTACAGATAGGATTTATTTTAAATTATTTATTGTAAATTAGTTTTATTTTGTTTTTTGATAAAACAAAAATGTACAATAAGCACAAAAAAAGAAAAATGCAAAGAAATCTTTCATCAAAAAATAATTCAGGTTTTATAGCTAATAATCAACATTAGTAAAGTAAAGTATCATCACGACCGTTTCCCTTTCGGGGTGGTCAGAAACCACGCTTATCAATAAGCGGATTCACATTTAGTCAACTTTACTATAGGCCAATCATGACAAGTGCAAGCTCGTCGATGTCTCCAGCGTACCAAACTCGAGAAATATCACAAATAAATTAATTAATAATTAAATGTATTTATTTACATTAATAAATATTTTTGTGTCCCGACCAAATGTATTTATTATTTACATAACAATAATACATACTAATACATATACAAATACATAAATGAATACATACATAGATACAAATAAAATATACATCATAAATAGACAATAATATAAAACAACTTACATGATGAGGAAAGCGAAATAGGATGTTGCTGTATTTTAGAATAGTGAGAAAATGGCAAAGAAACATGAATTTAGGACAGTCTGTTTAGAAAGAAAGTGTTGGCAAACAATATTTTTTTTAAAGATTTGTAGCTTGTCTAATACCTAAAGCTAATTAGAGGTGTGATGGGAAAGGGTGAAGTTAGAAGAAGAGTGATTATTTAATTTGTAATAAAATGCCTCTCCAAGCACGTCTATAGTTACTTGAAAAGCTATTAAAACTCTAACCTAATTCGCGATGGAAGTATTTCACCTACTTTAGACTACAGATGCGCGTAAACTGTGTATTTTAGACATAAATACACTTTTAGCTTTACGTAATAAAGATAATAATAAAAAAAAACATAACTTAGACTATCACCTCGTTTCGAATCAAGCTCAGAGCGCTTAGAATGAATATGGTACTAACAGTCGTTCCGAATCAAATATCACGATTTGGATGCTCAGAGCGTGATATCAATTCGGAACAAATCACATTTTAATTCATAAAAATGTTTTTTTTTTTTAATGTATGGAAGTTAAATTGCGGATTCCACATCTTTGAGTATGAATACTAACAAATATACATCTCTCGATTTATTCATCTTTATATGTATAAAGTTTAATATTATTAACTTATTTTGGTATTTTAAAATAACTTGCCGTATTACAGACATATTTTTTCACTTCCTACTTAAATATTAATTACAGATTTGTTTAAGAAGTAATATAGAAACAGTATAAACGAATTACAATATTAAATAAATTAAAAGAAAACCTAATATTAAATTAATTTGAAAATGGCGCGGGACATTATGACAAACAACTGACAGCGCTCAGAGCGATCTACCTCGATATCGTGAGCAGTCTAAGCGCGAGAAATGATGTCATTTGTGACGTCACATAGCTTTAGAAAAACAGTTTAAGCGCGTCTTGGAACACCTTTAAGCGTGCTTAGGTTACTATTATCGTGTCTCGGAACGACGGGTATGTTGATAGCTATTATCCTGACGTCACCGAAGAGCTACTGAATAAACTCGACCGTTTGCTCAACTTATGCATTCGCTACGTTTTCGGCTTGCGTAAGTATGATCATGTCTCCCAATTTCGCATTTAGTTAAAATGTCTCAATATCCGCTTTTGTCGGTCTGTCCACCTTCTCTCTTTACTTTATAACACTTTCAATCACCCTAAAACACCTTTGTACTTAAATCACGTTTTTCTCTTTGATACGCACAACTGTGCCCTTGGCTCCTCTCACAACAATCAGCTAAAGACTCCTTCCCATTCCTCTAGCAGATATTCAGATTCCTTTACTGTTGCTGCCGCTCGTCAGCGGAACAAGCTGCCCCTGGCTATAAGGCGCGCACCGTCCGTCAACGTATTTAAAAACCTTCTAACCACATTATCTTTTGAGAAACAGAATGTATGTCTCTCAAATTAACTAAGTTGTTTGCCATTTTATTTATATATAACAATACACACATACATATAATGTATGTTTAAGTATGTATTATATGGCATGTTTGTATATTGCTTTTTGTATTGTATACGTATATGTATTTTTGAGTGATATAGATGTAATTATGTTTATTTTAGTAATTTAAGTTATTTTAATATTTTTCTTCATCCTGCCCATCACCTTTCGTGATTCCTAAGGTTAGCTGGTGAAGAATGCCTCATAGCTCGCCTATGTACACTAAGATTTTAAGCGCAATAAAGTATTTAAATAAATAAATTAACATGACCGTGAATATAGACCCTCCACTGGTTCGATTCCTGATCAAAAACACAAAAACTATAGTACATATTTTATTCGTAATATTTCTTGATTTCTTTGTTGTAGGTGTCCCATCTAAGAACTTGCTATAGTAAAGTTGGCTAAATTTAAAACAGTTCGTAAAAAAGCGTCGTTACTATATTAAAAATAAAGGCACATGATAAGTCGCGAAGTTTTAAATTAACTAAATTGAAGTCGAATATACAAAAACAATTATAATAATAGTTTAATTTGAAACTGTTGACTAAAGAGAACAAATTTCAATGTACAATACAATATTGTATTTAACAACGTATTGTAAAACGTAATAACTGTCAACGTAATTACTATAACTTACGCCGTTTCGCTTCCAAATACAGTATTAAAGGTATTAACCCATTTGGCGCCGATCACCGATTAAATCGGCAATATATTAAATTGTAATTAAGGTATACAGGCGCTTATTGGTACAGAGGTGTTAAAATCTGCCTGAAGGCGCTTGGAATTGAGAGTGCTTGTCGGATCAATCCAGCGATTAGTCGAGCAATCGATCCTGATATTGTTACCAATTTCAAAATCACAGATCATAGTAAACAAAGCTACTGATGAATGTGAGTCTCACCATGCTGCCAAGACGGGTATGATGTAATTTGTTTGATAACAATTCCACAAGATTGTATTAGTTGAATCGACCGCTAAACATGCTCTTGGAGGCAGATATGGTGAAACTCGTCCGCATATCAGTTCAACGATCAGTCGAGCAATCGGTCCTCAAATAAGTACCAACAATTGGTCGGAAAACAATAGTGTTTAATGGTAGGAAATTAAGTCAGTGGTTATTATCGATAGCTTAAGTTTCATTCAAAATATTTATGTACTTGTACGTAATATCAGTTTAGAAAAGTACTACAATAAGTATTATTAATCAATTAATAATATACTAAAGGCCAAAAATTTAATGAAAATATGAACCCAAATGATTCTATCGGAGTGCCTTGTCTACTAATAGCCAGCACAAGAAACCTCCGGCCTCAAAGGGTATCTCAATAAATTTATGAAGGAATATTGCCAATAAGGGTACGGGATATCCTATTAATTAAAATACTTAATTAATTCACCTGGAATGGTTTTAATCAATTCGTGCTTGCTCAATTTATTAAGGTGTATCAGAAGATGGTGACCTCGCTTAATTATAATATTTCCTGATGTTTCACGTAGTCCTTTCCATTTATTGATAGAATTATTTTTTGTTACAGCATGCTTCGGACTATTGAGATGTCGACAACGCCCAGCGAGCGCATGCTAGACAGGAAACCCGAGCCACTCCGGTCTCCTATCACGCACCACCACGTCCAGCGGGACCGGGACGAGCGGGCTTCCTCAGAGAGAGACCGCAGCACAGAACGTCGCGACATAGGTATGTAATTATCCCAACTCTTTCTTACGTAAGACTCGGGTCTTGGACATCGACTGAGACATCAGCCGTCACCAGCTCGATATTCAAACCGAACAAGCATTAGATAGTGCGTGTTCGCTTTACTTTTCTCATAACCACGATGTGGTAACCGTGTGCGGAGTACGAGGACGGCCATCGTTCCCACACTCTCCTTCGTTCTAGTCGAGCGTCGCCGCTCTCATGCCGCTCACGGATGCGCGTAATCGTTCTTCGTTAATATCGCGCAAACCGAAATGACCGTGGAAACACATTTAAATTCTGACCATGCAAACTTCACAGACACCGCCGGCTCGCGATCCTGCCGATAGCGTACATTACTGATTTCAGTCGTACGTCTTTCCACATCGTTTTAGAAACCTCCGAATGATTGCGCGCGCCGCGGACGGAATGAGCTAGCGAACTACCGACCCTCTATCCCGCGACACTCCTGCACCATAGCGCGCACCGTCCTCCTGCTCCTGCATCCGCACGCTCCTCGGGTTCCCTCGTAACAGTAGTCTTGATGCAGGTGGCGACGACTGGCCGAGCGTGGTCACACCCCCGCCTCTCAACAACAACACAACGCATCATAACAACAACGGGCCTCTGGGACCGCATACGCCGTTGCCACATCACCCTCCTCCGAGTCCGTACCGCTTCGACGACCATCGGCCATACCGATTTGCCGACGACATGGGCCCGTTACCTCCTGGAGCGCTGGTCGGACGACTAGGCGACTCGCTTATCCCCAAAGGAGACCCGATGGAAGCAAGACTCCAAGAAATGCTCCGATATAATATGGACAAATATGCGAACAGCAACCTTGATACGCTGCACATCAGCAGAAGAGTTCGAGAACTACTCTCAATACACAATATTGGCCAGAGATTGTTTGCTAAATACGTGCTCGGTCTGTCGCAAGGCACAGTCTCGGAGCTTCTCTCAAAACCGAAGCCCTGGGACAAGCTGACAGAGAAGGGCCGAGATTCCTACCGCAAGATGCACGCGTGGGCATGTGACGATGCTGCTGTCATGCTGTTGAAGTCCCTCATTCCAAAAAAAGGTACACAATCAAATTTTACTTGGTTTCTATTAATCTGTTGCTAGATAAAATCATCCAAAAAACTATTAGTTCGGTATAAATATTTTCTCAGACCCATTATTGGGAGCAAAATCCTATCAAAACGAATTCATCAATTTCACCCCTTCGGCATAATCTTCCGAGTCGGTTAACGTGATTACTCGTTATCAGTGCTTGTCAAACTGCCGCTTCAGTACGCGCCGTCTTCGCTACCTGACAATAGGCGTCCCATCAATCATCAGAAGAATGTAGTAATGGCGGGAAATGTTACTGAGACTCCATTTTCTCGCAACGTTTAGCTGCTACGTCTGAAAAAACAATGCCTTTATGTTTACACGACTAACTATAACAATTTCAATTTATACAGACGTCAATTTACTCCTTGAGCTTATAGCTTTAATTTATTTTAATATATTTCGCGGACATTTTTCATATTATAAAATTTAGTGTAATAATAGATCATACTTCGACTAACAATAACCTTAAGCTTTTGTACACTAAATGCTTCTTAAATAGATAATCTTTCAACCAATACACGTAGATATTCTGTATTCACTCCGCACTTGGCTTTTATTTTTAGTTTGGCTATTTGTTATTATGTTTTGTTTTAATTTTTTTCCTTATCCTTGTCCTGATTAATTTTATTTTGACCTTGATCCTTCCTTTTCGCACTGTCCTTGATACATCGCGGCAATGGTGCGGAGTGTCCGTAGGAACCCTTTCTCTGACCGAAAGGGAGACGACGTGTCTAGGGAGGTCGCCCAGACTAAAGGGATATGGTTAAGTGATCATACCTTTGGTCTGCTAATTGCATTATACGACAAAGCTTTTAAAGCTTCACAAAGGAATTGTGCACCATACTAAGTTATAAAATATTACCAACGATGAATTGCAATTAGAGATACAATGTCGATAAAGACAGTAAAAACCAAAACATACAATTAGCCGGACAAAACATTGCAAATAATGAACAAAAGAAAAGTGAAGCAGACACGCGCGGCCAGAGCGAAAAGCGCCGGCCTAATACACAATAACCGAAAACTTCGGTCATAAAAGGAGAGTCGAAAGGATCCAAAAACGAAGAGACCGGCTACGGCCCACTCCGGACGCTCCTATCGAAAAGAGGGAACTTTCGCTAAAAAGCGGGAGAAAATTCTCATTGTATTATTTAGCGTAGGAAATATGAATGACAATACGAAGAATATAAATCTAGAAAAGACAATGGTTATGTGGGCTGCGCTTCCATACATTTTGTTACTCTACTGCATTACCCTTTGTCCGACGTATTGATAGGGGCGGCTTCCGTGAATTAGATTGAATTTTAGATAATTTGAAAGGGTTACATTTACTTTTTTCTTATTATAGCGATAATTATCGCTTTATTAGCGTTCTTTTTAAATACGAATATACGCTTTCATCTGGACAATGAGGGTCCCACAGGTTCCGAATTTGTAGCACTGTTTACTTAATCTTCTGATTTTATCTTGTCTAGGTTTTAAAATCATAAGAAATATTATCAACACTGACTCTTAGACTTCCACTGCCGAAGTATTTCCAGCCAAAACGTTTCTGGAGTATTTCGTCCTCTCTTACGCTGGTTTGATATGTTTTTGTCGATTACTGAACCAAGATCTTCGGATTGAATTACAACCTTCTGACGACCACCAACATTATTCATGATATTGATATTATACTGTATGATACTTATGACAAGTACAAGCAAAACAATAAGCCAGTAACTGTTGCGTTAGTTCTCAAGACTTCAATCGCGCATCTATATGTATGCAAAACGTGTACATTTGCAACAAGTCACTATTGCCGACATATTTTATATTGTTGAGGTTCGAAAGTGAGTGCGAGCCATTGTCGCAGGTTCCCACGACTGACAGACAGTATGATTATCGGTAGCGTGACCAGTGGTGGTAGACCCCCTCATTACTAGTTATTACAGCGTTCTTAGCGGATGTGGATTTGGACTGGAGTTGCAAGAATTTTGATTTTATCGTTTAATTAATCATCTTCGAATTTGTATTATAATATTTATTTATTTAACGTTTGACTTCAATCTTAATCTTAGCTAAGCTTCATGTATCATGAATGTTTTAAACTGATTTGAAAAAATAGGAACATCATTTGGTAGGGTAATAAAATCCATAAATCGTCTTTATGCATAGATTCCAGAGTTCTCTTCTTCCAAATACAATGGACGCACTAGCACCGGACGGTAAATCAATATAAAACTGTATTCTTCATAAATATTAAAAAGGGAATCCAGTAAACTATGCAGATAGCAATCTTATCCATCACAGCAGTCATGAGAACGTCAAAATTGTTTGACAATTGCGTGGTGTATTGCAAAATTTCAAACAATCCACTCTTGATAGATGTCAGTCCGTGTGTCCGACTTTAAAACGTGGGAAACGAGGAAATGTATCGTGGAACCGTTTACTGTGCAATGTTATGTTTCCATAAGCCATAGCTAATGATAGCTCATGTGTGTGGTGAAACATCGAATCACTCTTCAATCATAGTAAAGTAGGCACTTGATAATTTTCTTTGTGTTGTCTCTCAAACTCAGTTTCTTAGTAGGCTATTAAAAACCATTGTAACTTATAGAATTGTTGAAGGTATTTATTGTAAAACTATGTATTTGACGATTAAGTATTTTAATATCATCAACATTATCATGAGCATACACCCCTCTCAGTAAACCAGCAAGATATTTTTTAGGTAAATTATCTACCTAGCATTTCTTGTTCGTGGTTTTCACTCTAGATCTCGTTTACTTAATATAATTTAATACTATCAACAGCATGTCTCTTCACTGCTCGACATTGCATGTGATCTTTTGTAACCCTCATTCGATGGTTTTCTTTAGGTCAGACGCCCATTTAATGGAATGCCGTGCCACTCTGCTTCACCCCAGCTCTACTTCTAATTAATAAAATATTAGTAATTAGCTATCTATTAATTTAAATAAATGCTAATAGAAAAGATAATACGATTAGAGTTTAAAAAAAAGTGATTGCAATTTGCCTTCACAGACAAGTGAACACTTATCTATTCCTAATGAACTAATGCAGAGGGGAATCTAATAATCAATTAACTATAATATAACGATACAGATCCCTACAATTTGTATGATAGTGCTATCGTTGAAAACGTTAAGAAAAACGCTAAAAACTATTTATTAATTACGAGTTGAGGCGGACTTAATGATCATATATCAAGTTTTTATATAGAATAGTGATAAAAACTCGAAGACATGACCTGGTCGAAGTATATCCAAGCGTAGCGAACGCCTATGTGGATTCGATGCAGTTTATAATTTTTAGTTTATGACCTCCTTGCTAGACAAGTTTTTATTTAGTCTTTATTGAAAGCTCAGCATAGTTTCATAAAATCTAAGATTATAAGAAAAATTTAGTAGTATTATAAAAAAATATAAAAAATATTATACCCGAAATTGTCACAATAAATTCAATATTAATTAAATATCTTAAACGCTAGACCACGCCAAGGCAAGTAGGTCTTGTTTTAAGCGGTGTTGTTATTTTTATATAAATAGCAAGCTTCAATGTTCTCCTTGAAAGTAAAAATTGGCATTTGACATCATTGCAAATGGCCATACTTTCAACTAGAACAAGAATAGGTAATAGGCGGACTGATGGTCGTAATTTGCCCAGTCTGCCGGGGCGGGATAGTATCCATTGATCGTGCGGATAAACCCAGTAAAGTGTATCCACACGTTTCGGGATCAGGCTTATATTTTGCTATTGGTGTCAACTTATCAATAGCCATACACTACCCATATGTACTGTATATATATTTTATCTATCTAGCTGTAAGTTGTCCTTAAACATAAAAGAAAAAAAATGCCGTCATGCCCAGTCAATTACTGTTAATTCTAAAAAGGTATCATGATTTGTCTATCTATAGCAAAATCAATGGTGAATGATTGAAAGAATTGAAGCAAGAAGGGAGCTTAACTTTAGGTCACGAAGCGTGTTTTGAAGCAATAACTATAATAATTACAATCGCCATACTACAGTTAATTAGTGTCCGGATTAAGTGAATAAATAACAAACACCAACTAATTTATAAAACAACTAACTGACCGTGAAAAAATTGTATGTCTGGACTTCGTATTACTTATTTTCCTATCAATTTCAGCATCCGTGGCTAGTAATGCAAGAACAATTTTTATTTTTATTTTTGTTTTTTGCCACGGCCAATGCAACTTGTCTAAAACGTCGTGAGAAATATGTCTCTAAGGTAAATCGCGTAAAGACCCGTTAAAATATAAAAACTAAAATTATAAGATGTTACTTTTCTTCTTTTTAGTCGCTACACTCTTGGCAGAGTGGTTGTGGTCGCATTTTAAACGTTCACGTTTAACAAGCTCTCGAACGACAGCCTTGCCTTGGGGGTCATCCATTGCTGCTTTAACCTCGTCAGTCACTCTTGCCAACGACTTTTCCCTAAACCACCAAGCGCTGAATGGATCTATCTCCACGCGTGTCTGAAGAATGCGTAAGCTTACGATTGAGGCTCTGTCTTATTCCCAATGGAATTTTTAGTCCTGAACTCTCTCTATAGTATGCCTAACATCCTCCACCAACACCACATCTCTAGAGCATTAATCCGATTTATTTCCGTTTCGCGTAAGATCCATCTAAATTACAAAGTTAAAAAGGTCCGATAGTAAATCGAATGAATTACCAAGTATGACTTGTATTGTTCGACACATATTTTTTTTTACAATTCAAATTCAAATTCAAATTGTTTATTTATTCGAAGTTTCTACGATTATGTCTGTCAAACTTAACTACGTGTATGTATGCAGTACAACTTTTTACTAATTTGTTAAGTGATTATTACAACTGTAGATTGAGCCGCAGAGTTTATGGAGTCAATTATAGGTCGAGATCAAAATTAACTTTATTTGTGATGCGCGAATCTGCTATGTTAGAGACATCGACGAGCTTTTTTTTTATACTAGCATGACATGTGACCTTACCCTTATGGCAATTCGACCCTGATCCCGAAACGTGTGGATACACTGTACTGGGTTTATCGGCACAAACTGTGGATATATCCCCGCTCCGGCAGACTAGTCAATTTGCAATAATGTTAAATGCCAATTTTTACTTTCAAGGAGAACTAATACTATAAGCTTGCCATGATGATATTTATATAAAAAAGCACATTGTTATGATATGTTCTATAGTAAAGTTGACTAATGTAACTTAAATTCTAACCTAAGATTATACTCTTCGTCTCTATAAATCTTAATTGCGTGTTATAGACACAATATTTCTTTTGATTTATTTGTCTATAAATCAGTTGTTGCTTTTTATTTGTCTACATCGGTATGTCCAAGCCTAAACTTTCCGTGTTTGTTGTAGAGTCGCCCAAGACTAACTTTGCTCTCGAAGTGTGCTTAGGAACTGTGAATAAGCGTGAAAATCTATTTTCAATGGCTATCGGCCGGCACAGGGCAGGCTGTAAGAGGCTTTGCGGCATTTCGCCAAAGTTCCATGCTTCAACTGCCATCAACTGCCGTTTTCACTTGAATTCGAAATTCAAAATTGTAGGTATTGTTTATTTTAGTTTTGACTTTAAACTATCAAATACCGTTTATTGTTTTTAAAAGCAAATCTATCATTCAAAATTGATCTTTGCTTAAAGTTTTAAAAAGTGTCGATTCTAGATTTATTTTAATAAACCAATTATAATTATTGTTTAACCTATTTAGGTAATCATCAATATAATCATAGTTAAAGTGTAAAGGAAGTTTTTATTTGGAACATTATTAGCCTAATATTTCATACATTTTTTTAAAGACAAATTCATAAATCTTACCTACTACAAAATTAGAAGCATTTATTTTAAAACCGTTTTAAGACACACTATTTATTATACACAAAAAAAATAATTGTTATTTTGATTAAAATGTGTCCGACAACATCACATTCTAAATTCAATTAAGAACTACATGATTTTTTTTTTTGTTTAAATTTACCCATATGGGAAGGCAAAGGAACTTGTCCATACAGCCTCGTCAATCGTAATGTTTTTTTTTTTTTTTTCTATTTTAGGTAATAAGGCATAAGCCATTTCTTTAGTAAATCTTGTCCTTTTTTTATTCGTCATAATCCGAGGATATGTCTTAATACGTGTGTTTTTTCTCTCTAAGTGGGTATAAGAACTACATGCATTTTTACCAAATATTTTTTCAGGCATTGGATTTAAGTCCTTCAACCGTAAATCAAATGCATGCAACTATTGCTTTTATCTATTTTATTAAATGATAATAATAAATTGAACGAATTCAAAAAATATTTATATTTAAAAAAATTGTGCCAGGACTGATACCCTTACTTACAGACAGGCGCGAGATCACATGTTTCTTTAAATATTTTCAACAATATAGCATAATAAAGCTAATGCCAATGGTAGGTATTAAGGTAATTTGTTTTTCCCAACAACCCAACTCATTAAACAGGCAACAAACTCGAAAATGTTCACCAAATTTCGGCCCCAGTATGGGACGTGTTGAAATTCGAAACAAGCGGGTCAATCTCTCATAAATCATAAGTTTAAAACAAACACGGAAAACCCGCTAACGGCCGATAATCACATAATAATTATCCGATACACCCGTTGGGAATCGAATGTGGAACCTCTGTGTTAATTATGAGATTACACGCCACACCCATTGGTGAAAAGTTAGTTTTCTGCTTTCTAAACGATGTTCTAATTTACTTTGTTTGGAAACTTCCTATTTTATTTACTAAGTCGGATAGACAGTGGGGTCGTCCAAGCCCCCGTTTTCCCCAGCAGAATCTCAGCTGGTAACCACCCGCCGGTAATTCATGCACGTTTACTAGTATAACAGTGCCCGTGTGGCTCACGAACCCAGGGGCTAGGTTCGACTGCTTCAGCTCTCCTCCAGGAATACTTCTCTGGGAAGATATTCTGGAGATGCTTGAAGTGTCCGTTGTCGGCCCGATAAAGCATACGTCTAGTCAGGCCAACGACAAACTCCTGAATAGTAGGCATCCCCAAATCTCGAGCTATGACGGACGAACCACGGCGCTCGGGAAACCACTCTGACCTTTACTAAGTTTTAAGTAACCTATGACAACGCCTGCCATCTGCCGCAAACTAAGAGAACTATTTCACCCACCCTGTGTTTGACATGTCACTTTATTTTCACTTTATATCGTTTTTTAAAGTCGTTCAACTTGACTTTGAACTATGGTTTTTCTACAATTAAGCAATATTCGGTAAAGTTTGCGTTGCTTTAAAGTCAAACACAGCACCAATATGACGTCATGATCTGATTACTACACGGTCGTTTATCTGTCAGTTAGATTCGCTTAAACTGCTTAACCGATTTTGGTTAAATTTGAAGGTTTCTTTCGCCAAAGCCAGGTAAAACAGCTAGCATTTATATAACTTAAAGTATTTAATAACCTCTATCATAAACTACAAGGAATAGCGAAAAGAAGTCCTTTTTTAATAAAAAAAAAAAACAATTTTAGCTGGTAATCGAACCGGTTGATTTAAAAAAAAAACTTATTCTGTATTATTGTACCATCTGATAGTGTTGCTTATAATGATAATATGGTGAAAATTAACTAAGTAGGTAAATTCAGTCTGTGTATAAATTATGACAAATAAATATAATATTAAAAAAGATTTTTTTTGTTTTTTAAAATGTTCTGTATTATCATAAAAAGAATGCAAAATTAAATAATAATATATACCAATTAATAAATGTTTACAAAGTCTTGAGCGTCAGTAAAAAATCAAATACCATTTAAGCACATTTACGTTGAAATAACTTATTAAAAACCTCCACTTAGCGGCAAAAAATGGCGCGTATAGCGTTGTTTTTCAGCGCCATCTGTTGGTGAGTAGCGAGAGCTTTTAATAATGTCTTCGGGGTCAGTAATTCGCACATTGGTGGAATATTCTTTCTTTACCAACGCGGTGCCTTTGAGTACTTCCAACGAAGCAATCACGACTATTTACCGCATATTTATGATTATAATACGTGGGTCATTATCTTCTTTATCATTTTATACGTAAGTTGATAATTGTCTGGATGTCCATTGCAGTGAAGCTATTATAGGATAGAATGTATAACATGATCCTGAGATAAGTAGCTACAAAAGTAGCATCACGACCGTAGAAGAAGAGAAGATATTTCTTTAAGCTTTCAGTCGAAACACCGGGTCTATCGTGATGATAAAAATAGTGCCCCAATTCTTTCAGTAAGGTGCAAAGATTTTGTTGGAAATCCTCAAACAATAACTTCCACAATTCTGAGTTTTAAACCCGTTTCTGATCAATTCTTCTGTGAGATCATAATATTTGTTCGACTTCATATTTGGCCAGAAACCGCGCTCTTTTTGCCATTAAGTTCACATTTATCCAACTTTAATACAGGCGCATTATTATTAATGACAAGCTGTCACAAATTACATTATAAAAAAAAATATTTTTGTGTTCTCTCTGGAATCGAACCCAGCACAAAATTACCAAAAGTAAGTAAAGATCAGTGTTGCTATATTAAATTAAATCTTTAATAAAACGCGTAATTCTACGAAAATATAACACTAATCACCGGTGTTAAAACACACTATTTTCACTTCTTAATTACCTATTTATAATTGTTAGCGGAATTTTGTAGCATTTGCGATTTCTTCATAGAGGCCATAAATTACGTGCATTTACATCGTTCTATCCAAAAATATACCCATTCTGATCTCTCTCCTCGCTCCATGACAGTTGCAAGGCGTTCATTAATCTAGTTGTTTTGTACAAATTATTACGTCCGTGACACAGACGTCTGAATCACGGACCGGCATAATTATACAAAACTCACTAACGCTGTGTTCAGAAAATACCTACATATTACGTACCTATAACTTAAAATTAATATACTTAAATAGTAAAAATATAATTAAATATAAATTCCATCAGAAATAGTCCCAAGGAGACTGGAAACATTTCCCCTCTGTATAGCTGTCTCCAGGCTCATCGCCTCGACCCTAAATGGAGCAAATTCGTAACCTTTATCAAGGTTGGCGTATTTGACGAGGTCGCCTGGATGTGAGATGGTACTAATGTGTCTACATATGTCGCATCCCCCACCAGTGACCTGCCAAGACTATAAGTTCACTATTATCTGGCTAATAAAATAATCATAAAAGTAAGAAAGTAGTTTTTTCTTTTCAATAATGATGTTTTTTCTTGTTAAAGAACTATTTAATATATTATACCTAACAATTTTAATGCACTCGTAGTCTATATTTGCTATGATTTTGTTTACTGTCACCGTTCCTTAATAAAGGTTTTGTAGTTTCAATTTACATTACGTGTTTTTGTTTATCTTAACACATGCTTTGTACGAAACAACACGCAATGTAAAGTATAATTACAAACCCTAGAGAAAAAAAACGGCGATTAGTGAAGCATGGCGCGCTTCTGATTTGACATGTCGATACTACTTTGGCGCGTTTTAATTGTGTCTGTTGGAACGTCCTTATTGTATATGTGTCTAGAATCTGTGTTTTAGTTAAATTGTTTCAATGTGCAAACACTTAATAGCTGGTCGGTCGGCACCTATCCTCATTAACTAGAGAAATTAAATAATTATTTTATTTTCGAATGTCGTGGAAATTGCTAGAAGTCTTGGGCTAGGAAATATTTAGAATAGAATATAACTTCATTTCCTAATTCATTATGCTAAAAATATGTTATAATGTTATTTAAAAAAATATATATATTTATATTCGCGCCATTTTGAGCAGACATGTCAAGTGCATCTTTTTGTTTTGTAAATTAATTTACTGTGGATATTGTTAGTCAAAAGTGGTGTTGTTTTGTTTAATAATGTGCTACAATGTGAATAATTGTGGAAAATAATAATAATAAATAATTCGACTTTAAATATGTGGCACAATTTGCAGTTTATCTTTTGCGGCTTTCCCAAGAGCAATAATGTCTCGAGTGACACCAAGAAATGCATCAAATTCTGCAACATCTAGAACTTGATTATAACCTCATTAACTTATAAAAAAGAAAGATATATTACGTAAAAACTTGGCTGTATGGGCTAGACCCTTTGCCTTCCCTATCACCTCATTCATCATCCATCGGGAGAAGAGACCACAAACAAACAACAAAAAAAAAATCCTTGTCTATATCGATAAATAACCTAAAATTTTTAACAAACGTAAGACAGCGGCCATTTTAAACAAATAAATGCAATTTTCTTAGCATCTCACGGTCGTTTCAGAGGTGCATGATTATTTTAATGAAGCTTAAACATTACCGCGGAATGCATTAAGATGTCACTAAACGCCGTCTGTCACCTCCCACGCGCAACTGTTTTTGATTGTTTCTGATCCACAATAAACTTAAATCTTTGACTTTGACTCGAGAGGGTTTAATGCTTTTGCATACCTCTCGCTCGCACAATACAATATTTTTCTAATATTATATTTTTGATAAATTTAGCCAATCAACTATTTAGGATTATTTTTATTATTCTAGCACGACATTCTGACACGACACCTTGCGCCCCTGATGGCAAATGGCGCGCGAGATCCATGAAAGTTAGCAACTGGAATCAGACTCTCATGACTGACATTAGTCCCTAACACTATGCCGGCTTTGCTGAGCATGACGGCAATTGCATTTCGATACGTGTGGATACACTTTACTGGGTTTATACTGGGAACACGCGCGGTTCGGGCTCGGTTGTAAGAACGCGTACCTAAAATTCTAGAAGGGTCGGTTCAAACCCACCGGTATGTACCAATGAGAAATACACTTTTCTTATGTACATTTGTCATAGATTTACAACACCACCGTTCCCGTGCCTCGGAGAGCACGTTAAGCCGTCGGTCCCGGTTCCACTTATGTCAACTTGTGGAATCGTTAATAAATTGTCATAAAAAATTGACATCATATCCTCGCCAAGCCGTCTGGCCAGCGTGGCGAGTGTAGGCCAAATTCTCCAGATATATGTTCTGGAAAGCTCATCTCCAGCAGTGGAGGTCTAGGACGCTATGTTCTAGGGGCTGTAATGAAAAAAAAAAAAAAAACTGGGAACGGTGGATACTTCTCCGACCCGGCAAAATGGGCAAATTATCACCATCAGTATTCCTATTTAAAAAAAAAAGATAATTTATATATTATAACGCTTCCTTTTGACTAGAAACAATCAAATCAACTGCCACTTATCAAATAAAAAAACAAAGTTTAGTTAAGTCCATTCTTCGGTGGAAAGTACATATTTAATTATAGTACAAGAGCGTAAGCTAAATAAATGTTCCTTCATTCATAGCCCCTCTCATTAATTTGTGGGTAATTATGCAAGTACGAGAAACCGATGTTTGGACAGATCCACAAATCCTGTCAGAAGTGACAGCTTAAACACACCGTCTTCAGTGACATATTAGTGAAATATCACCGAAAGAGTACCAAGAACGCGCCCAATTAATAGCCAGGGATTCTCGTATGTCACAAACCTACAATGCGTTTAGATTTCTATTCGTTTAATACAATTTTAGTTAAAGTATCATCCAGTGCGAATTTCTTTGTTTGAAACCATCATAAATTATTTATTGTAGTAAGTTTTCATAATTGTTTTTTTTTTTGGTTCTCTTCTCCCGATGGATGATGAATGAGATGATAGGGAAGGCAAAGGGTCTAGCCCATACAGCCAAGTCTGACGTAATATATCTTTCTATTTAATGAGTTAATGAGGTCATCATCAAATTCCAGATGCTGCAGAATTTGATGCTTTTCTTGGAGTCACTCGCGGTACCATAGCTCAAACACGTCGGGTAAAATATGGGAGTTGACAGCGCGGAAAAACCGCAAAAAATAAACTGCAACTTGTGCCCCATATTTAAAGTCCAATTTATCGTTTTCCATAACTATTCACATTGTAGCACATTATTAAACAAAACAATACCACTTTTGACCAATAATGTCCACAGTAAACTAATTTTCAAAACAAAAACTTGCACTTGATATATAAATAAAACACAACAAAACAAATCAATCCAGCTAATAGTTGTAGCGGAACGGCTCGACTTATGAAACATTTATGCTTCTGAATAATTGCAAATGCATTATTAATATTAAATGCTGTCAAGGTTTCTTTTGTAATTTTTAAGATTTAAGCCTATTTATTAGTAGGTGTATATACCTATTAGTATTAGTCGATGACAAGAGAATGCATGGTAGGTCATGGATCATCCCCTACATGAGTTTTCCGAAAGCATTTTCGAAATCTCACAGTAAACTAAAATAATATTCAATTCAAATAAATAGGTAAGTAATAAATAATAGTCTGGAAAGTCCGAAATGTATTTAGGATTAAAAAAAAAAATTGGAAATACATATATAGTTATAAGTTTATTAGCTTTATTAATCGTACTTGTTATTTTTATATAATGTCTAAAAAAATAAAATAAAATATTAATAAACTAAAAACTTACATTTTAAAACATAAATGACTATTAATAAAAATAAACCTAATCAATAAATAAAAATACAACTAAAAACTAAAATGAAGAAAACAATTATTTTATTTTTTTTCATAAATAAAAATAGTTTATTAGCTTAAATTTGGTCGCGACCTCGATCAGCGCGGAAAGTTTAGAGGTTTTTGCTGTAAACATCTCGTTCCATGTGACGAGTTTGTGCCGTTTGAAGTCGAGACGATGGGACCATGTGATCCCTCAGCCACGTAGTTGTACAAACGGCTGACGACGATGACGATATCTGGAAACAGGAAAGCTGGCAATTATTTCTGCCAGCGTATTAGCCTCGCTATACAGAGAGGAAATGATGCCAGCCTTCTTAGCACTATCTCTGATGGGACATTATACATTATTAAATATGCATCCACATACTATCCCTACTCGTGATCATAAATTTGGAGACTCTTACATCTGTCGTACGCTGAAGATGTGGAATGCTCTCCCAGCCAGTATGTTTCCCTACTCCTGAAGTCCTTTAAGCGAATTGTGAAATAGCATCTTGTTGGGCCGGCATAGTGATAGAGACTGATGCCGGTCGTTAGTGACTGGCGTCAGTTACTCCCATTCTAGGACCCCGCCTATAAAAAAATAAAAAAGGTATATATATATTTTGCTTAATGCAAAAGTGTTAAAAACAAAATGCAATTTAATTTTGGGATAAGTAAATAATTTGTGAAAATTTAGGTAAAGTTCCGCAGAGGTGCACGACGCGAGCTAATGTCGTTAACAATATCGGAAAAGTCAGTTCAGCTACGTTAGTTAACGAAATTTCGTTAAAAACTTGCCTTGCTATCGTTAAAAAGTTACGTGGATAAGCTCCCGTGGGCCAATACTAAAAAGTCACATCTATAGGGAATCCTTAGAATTTGGGTTTTTTTGAATAATTTTAGCAAAGAAATATATTAATTTAAATATGTTATTGCACTAAAATGTCTAGTAGCCGAGCTATAACCCCATAAGACATTCTTCACAAGCTAACCTTGGGGTTCATGAATGGCAGTATGAACATAAATATGAAAATAACTAAAATAAATAAAATTACTTAATTATAGCACACATACATACACAACATAAACATAACAACATAGGCGCCTCCGTGGTCTAGTGGTAACAAACGTTGCCGTAAACTCGGGAGGCCGTGGGTTCGATTCCCACCGGGGGCAAGTTGTACATTGTATAATTTGTCTCGGTCAACCATCTAGTTCTCAAGTCAAGTCAAGTCACACAAGCTTACCGCTTACCACGGAAATTAGATGGCGCTGTGTGATCTGTCTGGAAATATTTATTATTTATTTTATTTATTATAATTATATTACATTATTAATTAAAAAAATATTTTTGAAAAAAAAAATCATCTATTCAACTCGTATTTCCTTTTTTTATATACTAATAAAAATCCGTCATCAGTCCGCCTACCACATATAATCCTACATAATTTATGACGGTTACATAAAATAGCAATGTTTTTTTCTATTATAACAATAATAAAGCAATAGATGACAAGCAATTAGAATTATATCCGCCTCTAAAAATATTCAGTATTAAAAAAATATATATTTTTATAGAGGGTGTCTATGGATACATGTTTCACCCGTTCTCGGGAGAACTCGCAAAATTGATTATCGAATCTCGTTACAAAACTACAGACATTCGCATGAGAGGAGGGCGAACAACACTCCCGATTTTAATTGACGAAAATTCGGCAAAATTTCTGTACGCGAAACTTTACACTTTTTAATGCGATTGTACTTTTCATGTCGCTACTGCTGAAAGGGACACAAGTCCAATATATTTAAAAAAAACTAATTATATTTTATAATATAACCTAAGTACTAGTAGTCTAGCGATTAAGTCCGTGGATTTAGACTCTGAGGTGGATTCGATCCTGGTCGGGACACAAATTTATTTATTTTATTTGTGATATTTCTCGAGTTTGAGTCTAGATTATAGTAAATTTACTAAATGTGAATTCGCTTTTTAAAAAAAGCTTGCTTTCTGACCACCCCGGAATGTACCGTACACGTAATGATATTTTACTCTATTTTGTAAAAAAAAAATACAAGTTGACTATGATTGACTAACAAATTATCAATTTACATTGAAATGTTTGCTAAAAATAAGTTTTTCAGAATTAATTAGTCTATTTATTTATTTATAATAGGGTAGCCAATAGTGCTAACATCACACACTTATTTGTACTTAACACTAAATCAGAAGTTAGATTTTGCACCTATTATAGGCGACCACCACATTACCACAGTAATAATTGCATAACAATATAATAAAATTTTCAATAAGTATACAAAAACTAAACATTATTCGAAAAACTATAACTGAAACAATTTAAATATATATTTATAATAAACATACAATTCCTTTTAGAAATAAAAAAAAAGTAACGAAAATAACTAAAATATTATCTACTTCAAGTAATAAAGTAAAATAAATAAAATTTAAATTATTTTTATTATTAAATATGACAGTGCATTGCCAGTTGGTCGTGTACGACGTGCATTTTTAAATTGATTCTGTTGACGGACAATATGCATGCTACGAAAGTGTAAAACACGTTTTTCTTTGACAACAGAATAAGAACAAAGTACATGGCGTATTAAATATTGTACCAAAAATTTTGTATGAAAATAATAACTGACCCCCTCATCTTATGTTGATCTCTTTCGCGTGTAGAATAAATCCAGCCGTGAGAGAGCAATAATAAATGAGCGTGTGCATGTGTGTTCTGCTAATATACTCACGTATTGTGTTAGTGTGTGTGTTACACAAAACTACTTCAATCAGACAAAACGGTTTTATCAAACCGGGACTTATCATAATGTAGGCATTCAAAATTGTGTTGTAATTTTTGGAGTATCCGAGAAAGTATCATCAAAATCTATTTAGGAGATGATAGAATTCGAGTTTAGACATAGAGTTCATTACAGAGACAAGGCATACTATATTATATATATTAAAAGATGGCCCTAATATTTGCTTCGCTTAATTAATATTAAAAGTGTTTAAGTTCATTAAAATTACATATCTTGTATATTCAATTGAATGTCATTTGTCATGATCAACACATACTCTTTCGAATCTTCAAAGTTCAGCCTTTTCATACATGCCCTTTAGTTGTTATTATTATTAACTCTTTATTGCACCTTCTGCTAGTGTTTTATTTATTTAGTCGTGATAGGTGTGTCTTGGTCTGTTAGGGTCCTCTTTGAACCACAACTTTTGCCATATATATCTGGTTTGTCAATCTTTCTTCACCCATATTTTTGACATGTCCGAACCATATTTATACAAGATCTTTTTACTGTCAGTTTAACAAACATTGTGTTGCCAAGAGGTGTGTTATAACTGATATACTTCAGATCATCATCACGATCGTATTGCTTGCGGGGTGTTCGAAACGGAGCTTATGTAAAGAGCCTACTAACTTTACTATAGGTTACATGACAAGTGGCTAGCTTATCTCTACGTCTATGTCTCTAGCGTGCCCAACTCGAGACATACGAGGATCACTTTTTTTTGTATGTGTTACTGTTAAATGCCTACTATTGAAGACAAAGAATAACTAAATAGTTAAATAATGATAACTAATTTATATCTAACTTTTAGGTATAAATAAATTAAATATAAATAAATATTTTAAATGCCTTTTATAGTATTTTTATTATTGAATGTATATTTTTATTTTTAGTTCACTATGCCTATTAAAAAACAATTTGTGTCTATCTTAGAATAATAGTGCCTATAATATTTTTTTTCCGAAAAGTTGATATAGGACTATTTGCTATTTTACAGACGATTTGATATAGTTGCCACTTGTCATGATGGGCCTATAGGAAAGTTGACAAATCCGCTTCTTTATAAATACGTGATTTCTGACCACCCCACTAGGGATACGGTCGTGATGATACTTTACTATAAAATATGTTGTATTTTTGATTAAAATTGTTGGGCCTAGGCTATAGTTGTTATTCTATGGTCTACGAGTACAGCATTCTAATGTTGCTCCCGGGCATAGAATCAATTGCCCCCTAGCCGGTAGATTGCCATCCGACACGCAATACCGATCAAAACGCCTCAACACGCGATGCCAATACTCTTACAGCCCCATTACACGAAACATCTTGGAAAAATCCAACAATCAAATAGCTTACCGTCTCATAATTCTCTTACAACAATCAAATGACATTAACGAATTCTCGTAAAATCATATTTATAAGCATTATTATATAGTTTAAAATATATAGCCCCATTTGTTTCAAGCGAGGAGCACTTCGCACCTAATTTTAACGTCGGACGTTTATGCAACTATTTCTTTTGCAGCACATTAACAATTCTAATGTGTTTTTTCTGGCACTGCAACACTTTCTACCGGCGCTGACGTCCGTCGCCGTGGACGGTCCGAATGCAAATGAGCATCGACCGATGCCGTGACGTATGGAACGCGCACTTCTCACCCCTTTCTTCCAACTACCCGACATTTCTGGCTCATTTGCATACCTTACTATTTGTGTCAACGTACACAATGATTAAGTGGCCGACATATTGCTTAATAATAGGTTTTTTTTAGTTTTCAACTCGTGCATTAATTAATCCTACATAATTACGCTTAATTTACCTTACTATTGCAAGAGCCAGAAAGGAATTGACTACCAATAAAATTTTGAGCACATTTGTAAAGGAAGGGCGAAGTACGAAAACTTGATACAAGCCTACCTCGATCCTTGGCGACGCATCAGACTGGAAAATTATCATGGAAACATTTAAACATTATTAAAGGATCACAGATGAACTAGCTGTATCAACCTAAACTCCAGACATCTTAGTGTTTACTCGGAACTTGAAGAAGTTAGTTTTATTGAACTTACCGTTCTGTGGGACTCAAATATTCCAAAAGACCACAACATGAAGTCGAACAAATATTATGATCTCGCAGTAGAAATGATCAGGAACGGGTTCAAGACTCAGGTTTACGCAGTGGAAGTTGGTGCGAGAGGAGTTCCAAAAAAATCTTTGCATCACTTACTGAAAGACTTGGATCGAAGCAGGTCTTTCGTCAATACATTTATGGAATGAGCTTCCAAGACGGCATTATTAGAATCAACAGTATTTGGTTAGGTAGGGAGAGGAACAGACTGGTGGATGGTGAGCGTCTATTTGCGTAATAAAATAAAAGATCTCTTGTAAACCGGCCTATTGTCGGTTGCAATTCCGAGACACCATTCTTTCCATCTCACGATGGATCCAGGTGCACGGTGAATCCATGGAATGCTAAAAAAATAGTATTCTTATATTACCGAAGTATTTTTAAATATGTATTAGAGACTAAATAAAAGATTAAGTTTATCATTAACAATCTTCTTAAAATTTACAAAAACGTAATACCTCGGTAATTGGGTCCCATTTTAGAGGGGGTTCATATAGGTACCGCTAACGATGTATCAGCCGACGTACGATGAATATTCATAAGGTATAAGCAATCAATAATATTAAAAAATAAATTCGCGTGCGTACATGCGATAGTGTGTCGCATAAACAACTAATTTTCAGCCATTTATCCGTGAATAACATAACAATTATATCCACGACAATGTTGCTTCGGGCGAAGTTTTATCGATATTAAAAATTACTTACAAAACAGCTCTTTTTGAACTTTTACTCTGACATTAACTTTCCTATTTATGTAAACTTAACATTGTTTTTTTTTTACTATTTGGCACGACATGTGACCTTCGCCCACCTGATGATAAGTGGCGCATAATTTCCGTGAATTTTAGCAACTGGAATCCGACACTTACGAGCATGAGTCCCTAACACTATGCCGGCTTGACTGGGCATGACGGCAATTCAAGGCTGATCCCAAAACATGTGGATACACTTTACTGAGTTTGTCGGCATGAACGGTGGATACTTCCCCGCTCCAGCTGACTAGGCAAATTAATAATAATAAATAATAAATATTTCCAGACAGGTCACACAGCGCCATCTAATTTTCTTGGTAAGCTACGAGGCTTATGTTACGGAAACTAGATGGTTGATAAACTACATATTATATATTTTTTTTTGTAAATATATACATATAAACACCCAGACCGAGACAAATTATACAATGTACAACTTCCCCGGGGAAATCGAACCCACGACCTCCCGAGTTCACGTCAACGTTTGTTACCACTAGACCACGGAGCGGTCAAAAATTACCACCTATTAAAGTATTTCGTAGAAAAAGTTATATTGTAAAATGACAGCATTCGTGGTCTAGCGGTTAAGTCCGTAGATTTATTAATTTTAGAGGTATTAATAGCTCTACTATGAGTAATAAAATATATTTTATTCGATTTTTTATATGTTTAAAGTTACGCAGACATTATGACGTCATTATATTGGTGGGAATAACCTCAGTTTTTGACATTAGACGTTATTCGTTCGAAACACGTACAAATAATTGTTTTAGACTACGGTTTGTGAATTTTAAAATACTTTTTGAAAGATCAAAGGATCTCATAAAATGACTTATATATTATTACCATGCCGGTAACATGATATTTTCTAAATAAGATATAGTAATACACACATCAAAAAAGTCTAGGGATCAAGCATGTTTATGCGGATTTCTTGTGATTGAGATGTGGCTTTGTAATAAATTTATGATTTTATAAATTTATATGGATCCTTTTTGGTGCATTTCATAATTTAAAACAGGAACTGTCAATCAAATTCGAGTAAAAGATGAAAATCAGCTGTCAATATTTTCCCTATAAAAACATAAGACGCATTGAAGACATTATTAGTGCTACTGTTTCCCTACTACTGATTAAAACCAACGTTATTATGGAGCGGCGACGTCATTTAAGCAGGGAAGAAATGATCAGAGCCGTGGGAATGATAGAAGCTGGTTCCCGGCAACGTACTGTGGCTTTAGCTCTGAATACAAGTCAGAGTGTTATCAGTCGACTTTGGACACGTTACCGAACCACTGGTACCGTGGCTGAGCGCCATGGAGGACGGTATCGCTGCACCACACGGAGACAAGACCGATACATTCAAATCACAGCTCGAAGAACTCCAACAATAACCGCCATGATGTTAGCCGTGAGCCTTCATCGCTCTTCAGGGAACTTAATTAGCGACCAAACAGTCAGAAACCGCTTGCATGAAGTGAACCTTCATTCCCGAAGACCGCTACGGGTACCACCTATAGCAATGCACAATCGTAGGACTCGATATCAATGGGCTCTTGAACACAGAAATTGGACAGAAGAACAATGGCGTTTCGTGTGCTTTTCTGATGAGTCTCGTTTTGGTATGAGGCCGGATACAAGACGTATACGACACTGGAGAACCCCTGGACGCCAACAGCGATTAAAATCCTGCCAGGAAGTCCATCCTTATAGTGGTGGAACCATCATGGTATGGGCGGGTATTTCGATCGGCGGAAGAACTGAGTTGATTTGGATCAGAGGCAACCTCAACGCTCAAATTTATGCTGAGACGGTTGTATCAGACGTCATCGTTCCTCTACAAGTGCATATCGGTCCCTTATTTTAGTTAATGCATGATAATGCACGACCGCACACCGCAAGAGTTGTAAGACAGACTCTCGCCGCAGCTAACATCAATGTCCTGCCCTGGCCTGCTCAGTCGCCAGACTTGAACCCGATTGAGCATGCATGGGATATTCTTCAGAGAAGAGCTCTGCCGAATATGGAGGGTATCCAGTCGCAAGAAGACCTTTTTTTGTTGTTGCAACGAACATGGGCGGCCATTCCACAGCGTGATTTGGATGAACTCATTTTGAGTATGCCAAACCGATGTTCTTGTGTTGTTAGTGTTCGCGGTAGAAACACGGATTATTAATTGTTTAAGTTACCCAATAAAATTAAAAAAAAAAACTGTTATTTCAGTCTTTTTTTCGAACTTTAATGTTAGTGGTTCAAATGTCAAAAATCCCTTTATTAGGAAAATGGCAATTTTTTTTACTAATGCAAAGGTGACTTGGTTTATCGTTACTGTAGACAAACGAAAACATTTTATTTGATCAATCCTTAAAGAAAATTTTAATGAATATCAATCAGGAGAAAAGTTATTGCAAAAATATATGTTGATCCCTAGACACTTTTGATGTGTGTAGTTGTTATATATATTCAACAATTAATCGATTTCGACGCGATGATAATTCATCCGATATAGCATAGGATATTGTGAGTGTTGTATGTCGCGATTTCTAAAAACTTGGTGACAAGAGGGTAGGTTTAAATTTACTCCCAAAATAAAACCGAAAACGTCCAATAAAAAAAAGTTAGGTATATAAGTTTTCATCATTTATATCGTTTCGCTAATACGCTTAAAGCTCATAAGCTTATTAATTATCAATTATTGTACTATCAGCCAGTTGCAGAAAGGCTGGTTATGTTTTGACATGTTTAACGCATGCCTACGAGACACATCATTGGGCGAAATAACCAAAATGACAAGATAACTTGAAATCACGTGGCGTACGTCAAAATATTGATCATAGATTCTTTTTATTCTTTCTGCAACTAGCCGTAAATGAGTTTATCTATAAACCGTTTTTTTTTTTTTATTTGTTGTGTTCTCTTCTCCCAATGGATTATAGGGAAGGCAAAGGGTCTAGCCCATACAGCCAAGTCTGACGTAATATATCTTTCTTTTTTATAAGTCAATGAGAATATCAACAAATTCCAGATGTTGCAGAATTTAATGCTTTTCTTGGAGTCACTCGCGGCATTATAGCCCAAACACGTCGGGTCAAATATGCGAGTTAACAGTGCGGGAAACCGCAAAAAACTAACTGCGACTTGTGCCCCATATTTAAAGTCCAATTTATCGTTTTCCATAATTATTCACATTGTAGCACATTATTAAACAAAACTACACCACTTTTGACTAACAATATCCACAGTAAATTAATTTACTAAACAAAAACTTGTCCGCGCAAACAGGCGCGAAGAACGGATAAGTCGTCCTATAAGACAGATATATTTTTTTAAATAAGGAAATTAACAATTTTATTTATACTAGTGCTTATTTTAAGTCAATACGCTCAGATTTATTGCCATATATTAAAATTGTAATAAGAATATATAATTTGGTATATTTATGAAATTCTCCTAATATCAAGAATTTCCGCAACACAAGAGCATAATTTTGATAAAACAAAGGGTAATTAGAAATTCGAAGCACGTTCTTAATGTTTAATATCTTATTTTTATGATATAAATCTACACTTGATCTTTGAAACATAGGTACTGTCAGATAAATGCGTGCTGGCCTATTTCAGAAAAATTAAGAGTAAGCCTGCAGTAGGCTTCTCGCTCTTGCAACACTTTATATGTTATTTCTTTAAGTTGTGATACAGACTTTAAATGATAATTCAATAGCGAGCTAAAACTCTCGGTACCACAACTCGACAATAACAATTATTATTGACAGTTTACTTTTTAAATTTAGGCTTAGGATACAACAATGTTAAAAGTTAAGGAAATTCTTTATCAAACGCATTATCAAATATAATAAAAACATCAAATTCTTCGTTCATCATCAAATTCAAATTCACGACCGTTTCCCTACCTGGGTGGTCAGAAACCACACGAGTCTAAATCCACTGACTTAACCGCTAGACATCAGAGGCAGATTAACTCATAAAAAAAGATATAACATCTGACATGGCTGTATCGTCTCATCATATCCACCGGCAGAAGAAAACTAATAATAAAAAGAATAAATAGAAGTGCTTTTTGCCATTTTGCACCGACAAATCAAGTGCAAGTTTTTATTTCGTAAATTACTTTACTGTGGATATTGTTAGTCAAAAGTAGTATTGTTTTGCTTTATAATGTGATTATGGAAAACAATAAATTGGACTAAATATGAGGCACAAGTTGCACTAATTTTTTTGCGGTTTCCCCGCGTTGTTAATGCCAATATTACCGACGTGTTTGGGCGATAATGCTGCGAGTGACTCCAAGAAAATCATCAAATTCTGCAACATTTGGAATTTGATGATGACATACATGGCTGTATGGGCTAGACTCTTTGCCTTTTGAATATGTGCGATAAAAAATGACTTCATAATGATGAGACGTAATAAAGAATATACTTACTAGAAAGAAAGAAAGTGATGACAGTTACTTCTCCGCACTTAAGTCTCCATTAGACCTTTGTGCGTGACCTTTACTCCGTCATCGGAGCCATCAAATCTGCTCCTCACATTTCTGAAGACCTCTGAAGACCGCAGTCTGGAGGAACTTCAGTCTAGGCACAGCCACACTGCAGCATTCCGTGTGAACATGCGCGGCCGTCTCCTCCTGTGCCATGTATCCGTTATCACCCCTACAATTGTGCGGAGCTTAAGAGGGCTCAAGAGGCTTCGCGTGAGGCTCCTGTCAGCATAAGCATTCTAATAACGGTCCAGCAAACTTTTTACTGACTGTACCTACGATTTTATTTGGATCACGTTTTTTTTTGACACACGACTAACAAATGTCGGTTAAAAAAATAGTTAATGACATTATAATGTTAATTCGTAGATATCAAATATAGAGCGTGTGACGCACAAAATATACTTATATAAGATTATGAAAATATTGCCTACGTACAATAAAATATCATTACGGCTGTAGATATGTTAGATTTTTAATTATTGGTAGTTTTGGAACATAAAAATTACATAAATTATAGGTAAGCTATGATTGTTTGAAATGTGCGAAAACTATTTTTCTGAATGATGTCCATACGTAAGAGACATGTATACCTATTGAGATATGGTATATGTATGTAGTAGATGTCTATATGAGTATACTAGATTATATCTTTATTGATACTGCTGACTGACTGACAGCCAGTTTCTCGGACGTATTTTTGGTACTTAATTATTACTTAAGTAACAATCTCTTAAGTAATAATTGAGTACCAAAAATACTTTTTTATGAATTGTTTATAAAAAAAGGACCATCCGAGATAGTCCCAAGGAGACTGGTAACATTACTCATCTGTATAGCGAGGCTAATACTTTGGCAAAAATAATTGCCAGCCTTTAACATTAATTAAACAAAAAAAAAACTAAACTACACTACAAATAAAACAAAAAAAAAAAAAAACAAAATTATAACCCGGCTGACAGAACGCCAGAGCTTACTCTGATCACGGACCCATCGTTTCGACTGCAAATGGGATAAAATGGTGATTTACGATAATCTCCGCGTACTTGTAGCGTTTGAGGCGCGCGGCTGACTCTGCACCAGGTTTCTTATGGCTGGATGTCACATGTGACGGACAGAGTGTGTAAACACATGTGGCATCCCAAATCAGTGCTCGGCCTCGTTTGTATGGAATCAACGACATCCGAACGCCTACCATGAGACCTAACTATCCCTGATGGTTCGAGGATGCAGGGGATATTAGCAGATAGCCCTGGACAGGATGTCATTGATTGCATGGTGTCTCGAGATCCTGCCGGCACTTTTTTGGCAACTTTTCAAATAACTAAATAATTGCGTAAATTCAAAACAAGGTCTATGAATAATGTTTAAGAATTATAATTATAAATAAGAGTGAATTCCCGTTAATTTATCGATAAATTTAAACCGTTTAATGTCGCAGTAAAAGCTCTCAACGCAGAAGTGCAGCGACAAAAACAATTCCTACGTATTTATATTGTATTATGCATTTTATCGTCAATTAATCAAGTCTTAATTTGCTCCACTTTGCCACTCATGAATAAAACTTCAAATATTCACATTTACGATCTGTCGAAAAGACTTTAATCTGCTTTGAAAAGAAAAGAAAACGCATCCCGGGAGAAATCAGCCAGTGTTTAGTTAGCGTTCATTCGAATCCACTTACAGGGAGCCATTAAAACTCTTTGTAATCCTTGTAAAATAATACTCACGGGTAATGCTCCTTCGAAGGAAATCATTAAAAAACCGCAGCTTAAAAAACTTGATATAAATCTCTTTAAAGTCACATGCATTTAAAGCGAAACAAACGCAACGAATCCGAAAATATATTTACTAAATGACTAACATAAATTTTGATTGTTCATATAAACAGTAGCCTAATTCTGTTTCTTGATGCAGAAATTCTGGAATGGACACTGTCAACACCTGTTGTCGACTTTCGGGTTGCACATTAGGTAATAAAAAATGATAAATAAAAAATAATTCTTTATAGCCCGAGAACATTTAGGTGGGCCCATTTCTCTAAAAAAAAAAAATGGGCATTATCATTTGCGCATTCTTGAAAAAAAGTGTTTATTTATAAGATTTACACTTTGAAATCCAGTGCTTTATCTACATATAATAAAGTACCTGTTCATAATAAAGTACCTAATCGTATAAAAAGTGCGTTGTATTGTAATAACTACATAAATCTTAACCAATTGATGAGTCCTTCGCGCCATTTTTCACGGAAATGTGAAGTGCAAGTTTTTGTTTTGTAAATCACTTCACTGTGGTATTTTTTAGTTAAACGTGGTGTTGTTTTGTTTGATAATGTGCTACAATGTGAATTATCTTAGAAAACGATTAATTGTACTTGAAATATGGGGCACAAGTTGCAGTTTAGTTTTGTGATATTCCCGCGCGATCTCCCATATTATACCTGACGTGTTTGCCGCTAGTGACTTCAAGAAAAGCATCAAATTCTGCAACTTCTAGAACTTGACGTAACCTCATTAATTTTGAAAAAGAAAGATATATTACGTCAGATTCATCTTTTATCGGGAAAAGAGAACATATCTTAACCAATTGACTATTTAATTAAATTATATATTAATGCTGGGGTAAAAGAGATGTTGATATTAGAAATAAAAATATACAAAAATAAAGTATTAAGTAAATTATATTTTGTTAAGACACGCTGCAACAAACTGGTTTTGGACAATCTTTTCATCTTCGCTCACACCACTCTTTTTACATGCCAGTGCCAACATTTAATATTTATGATAATGAAACTGACAGGAAAACTAATCCACTATTTGGCCAATTTGACAATTGCGGTTTAAGAAACAGAATAGGACACAGCAAACGTTTTAGTGAATATATCAACTAATTATAAGTCTTAATTAAACTAATGCTGATTATAAATCAACTTCTAAATAGTTAGCGCTGGACATTGAGCGGCCGCGACCAGAGACAATATGTTGACAGGATGAATGGCTGCAATATGGCGGTCGGTTTTGGCGCGTAACTTTACATGTTTATGGACGCGCGCAAACACAACTTTAGATTACTGGCTTAGGCGATGAGTGCTTGCTCCCATTCGCAGATTATCTCAGAAGCTAGAGCACTTCATTATAGAGTTTTAATGGTGCGTCTAATTTCAATAGATCTTACAATCGCATTTAATCTTCCCAATTTATCACACGTCTCAGTTAATTACATATTTATTATGGACTTTGTTTTAATGCATTAATTGGTTTCATCAGATCCTCTAGGATGTGTGTGATTTGTCAATAATCGATCTTTTTAACTGTTTTTTGCTTTAAAAGTCGTTGGACTTGGCGTTGCTCTATGGTTTTCAAAATTCGGTAAAATAAAATTGAATACTTTTTTTGTTTTTTCAATTTTACTGCCCTTGATTGATTTGTTTATTTTCCAAGAAAAATGACAGCCTATATTGTTTATTACAGAGATTGACATTATAGTATTTAGAATATAGGCCAATAAGATTTATTATTTACATCTTGACAATAGAAAATGTACATAAATACAATTCAAACAGTTGGGTATAATATTTACGGCCAGTAGCAGAAGAAATTATCTTTTGACATGTTTAACGTATGCTTATGACGTTGGGCGAAAAAACCAAATTGACAAGCTAATTACCAATTACGCGGCGTATATCAAAATAATAATGACGAAATAAAAATTAAAAATCGTTATTAAAGACTGAGGAAGCTACAATTTTTTTAGTTTTAATTAATAATAACAAATGTTTTATTTATAATATAATATATAAAATGTGCTAGTCCCTAGTCCGTAGTTCAGTATTGGATAAAACCCCAGTCCCCCGGACATGTAGACATGACCAATCTGTACTAACTAGACTGCGAATCGTTGGTTGGTTAGGTTGGTATCTAACACACATCCTTCATCATCATCACAACATATAACAAAAAACCCAAAAAGTAAATGCGATAGATGTACTTCTGAGGTATCTGTTAGTCACCTCCTAATAGATTGCAGCGCTTACGATAATGACAGATCTCGCTTCAATTTACCCCCAACACTAAAAATGTGCCTCAGTGATGAACATTATCAGGATGTGTTAAGCTTCTTAATTACGGTTAATATGTTTAATAATATTTAAACCCACTGTAGAATTCATATGTTATAGGCGGTCGCTTATGACCATGTTGTTAATAGCGACCTTAAATAAATAATTTAAAAAAAAATGTGCTAGTGCCTCCTAGTTATTCAGGCAGGCTATAATAAAAATAGGAACAAAATCGGCCCACGGGTTTGGTCTCCAGTGTGCCACAAAGGAACAAACATACATACATATATACATACATACATAGGCTAATAAACACATAACCTTTCTTAGCGTAGTCAGGTAAAAAGAGGCAAGACCAAGCAATAAATTAACTTATTGTTAGCGTCACCTTTTTCAGTTACGGTCAGATGTCTATATATTATTTTATCTATTGAACTAGATATTATTTGTAAACAGTAATATTTTTATTTGTCATTTATAACCTAGAATAATAAGCTAACTCCCATAACACAATTTTAATTTATTACACAATTTGTATTTAGTTATAGTCTAGTTTAGTATGACAATGCCTTTATACAGCAGCTATAATTTTAAATTATATATTTCTTTTATAATTGTTTGTTCTAGCTTATAGTATGACAAAGCCTCTTTACAGCAGCTATTATCTTAACTGACATTTACAATTATATTTTTATTTTTATTATTGTGTCTGTCTTAGCTTATAGTATGACAATGCCTATATACAGCAGCTATTATCTTAACTGACATTGACATTTATATTCTTATAATTGTGTCTGTCTTAGCTTACAGTGTGACAATGCCTATCTACAGCAGCTATAATGTTAAGCGTTATTCTGTATTTATAATTTTGTTATTTTATTGTTTCTCTTTCCAATTGATGGTTATCATGTTCTGCTCCAGATCCACCAATATGTACTATAAAATTATATTGTTTTATATCAGTATTGTAAAAATTGAGTACTGTATTAAAACTATATTATTATGAAATGCAATACTTCTAAGTATAAGACATTAATTATTATTTTTTTATTGATTTCAGTCGGAACTAAAGATGGTGCAATTGGAGCTGGTTTTGGACGACCTGATGGCGACAATGACGATCGTTTGGTTCATATCTTGAACGAGATGAAACATCCAATCGGTCAACATAACAACGACGATTCGAGAAGTAATGACGATTCCAGTTCACCCAGAACACAATGTCTGTCTCCCTTCTCCAATAAGGTAAATATTACAATCAACGTTTTAAGTTAGTGACTAATTTTGGTCGGAAGAAATTTTTTCAGCTGGCATGCTTACTTAAATCATATACTTTATGTCTATCCTTGGGTAAAGGCATGACAAATAAACAGACATATACTCGTAGATAGACATGGTCTCACATATCGTCGTCAGATGAAAACCAATGTTTTAAGCATTCCATGGATTCACTGTGCGGATGCCGGGTTCATCGTGTGTGGGTAAGAGTTGAAAAGAATGGTGTCTCGGGCTTGCGACTGGTATGGCTGGTTTAAAAAGGAGGCCTCCTTTTTATTTTATTGCGCGATAATACGCTCAGCATCTACCATTCCACACACCTCTCTTTCTATAAATGTATTGACTGACGGTCGACCTGCTTAGGCTCAATTCTTTCAGGAAGTGGTGCAGAGATTTTACTGGTACTCCTCTCGCTTCCACTGTGTAAAGATAAGTCTTGAACTCGTTCCTGATCATTTCTTGTGAGCGATTATAATATTTATTTGACTTCATGTATTATTTTAATTAATACGTAAAATTTTATCAAAATCCATTCAGTTGTTTTTGCGTGAAAGCAATAAACATATATCCTCACCATCTCTTGCATTTATAATATTATTAGGTTACGTTTTTATTAATTATATATTTATATTAATTGATTCGTTAATTTGTTTACAGGATTCGAGTCAAAACCGAAGGCTGAAGAAATACGAAAATGACGATATTCCTCAGGAGAAAGTCGTGCGTATATATCAAGAGGAATTAGCTAAAATTATGAGCAGAAGGGCAGAGGATATGCGACACAACAGAGACGGGTTCCATGGGTAAGCATTTCAATTCATTACTATTTTTATTTATCCCAATATCTAAATGCCAATATATAATTGAATGTTTTAAATGAGGACAGCAAACTAGAACTAATGCGTAGCATGTTTCCACCTTTTTTCAGCGGAGCAATGCCACCTCACATGGAGCGCCCACCAGAAGACATCCGAATGGCCCTAGAAGCATATCATAGAGAACTAGCCAAAATACAGCCCGGTGGGAATATGCCAAATCTTCACAATATGCCTGCGATGCCGTTTCCCAACCTTCTTGCTCTACAACAACAAGCCATGCACCAAGCTCAGAATCAACACGTCAATGGATCAGGTGCTGTACAAGACCTGTCTCTCCCTAAAGAAAAAATCGCCAAAGTGAATGGTATGACTGATAGTGATAAGGAAAAATCCATGGATGCCGAAGAGGCGATTCGACATGCAGGAAGTGCATTTAGTTTGGTCAGGCCGAAGCTAGAGCCTGGACAACAATCAACCGGGTCCTCAGCGTCCAGTCCCTTAGGCAATGCAATCTTGCCTCCTGCGATCACCCCGAATGATGACTTCAATAGTTCTGCAGCCGCAAGTCCACTGCAAAGAATGGCTTCCATTACAAATAGTTTAATATCTCAGCCGACCAATCCAACACACCATACTCCTCCTCAGAGGTCTATGAAGGCTGTGCTGCCTCCTATAACTCAGCAACAATTTGATCTCTTTAATAACCTGAACACAGAAGATATTGTAAGGAGGGTAAAAGAGGCTCTTAGTCAATACTCTATCAGCCAAAGACTTTTTGGAGAATCAGTCTTGGGGTTATCTCAAGGGTCTGTCAGTGATTTGTTAGCAAGACCCAAGCCCTGGCATATGTTGACGCAAAAAGGCAGAGAACCCTTCATTAGAATGAAGATGTTTTTGGAAGATGACAATGCAGTACACAAGTTAGTGGCGTCTCAATACAAAATCGCACCTGAGAAACTTATGCGCACTGGAAACTACAGTGGAGCACCACGTAAGTATTATTACGTTAACATTTTGTTTGTCTTTGCCATAATATATTTACAATTTAAACATTCTGCTTAAATAAAAAAAAATAGTAACACAATTGTAATAATTAAATTTAAACTCAATAAATTAACTTGTCAACTTGTATTTAAAGCTAATACCTAACCATTATTTTGTGTTGTTTCAGCCTGTCCACCAAACATGAATAAGCCGATGGTACCAACACAAAAGATGCTGTCGGATGCCTCTCACTTGCTCTCCAAAATGCAACAAGAGCAGCTCTTACCGGGACACCTCGGGCCTATGGGTCCGCAGACTCCTCTGCTCCTGACCCCGCCCGGGTTCCCTCCACACCACGCCGTCACCTTGCCACCTCAACATCAACACCATGAAAATAACAACAAAGAAAGAAAACCACCACCACCACCACAGCCGCATCATCCGCCACCAATAATGAGAAGTCTTCATCAACATATCTCTCCAAGTGTATACGAAATGGCAGCACTCACACACGACTTAGATACTCAGACCATAACAACCAAAATCAAGGAAGCTCTGTTAGCAAATAATATAGGCCAAAAGATATTTGGAGAAGCCGTTTTGGGACTGTCACAGGGCTCTGTGAGCGAACTGCTCTCGAAACCTAAACCGTGGCACATGCTCAGCATCAAGGGCCGAGAACCTTTCATTCGAATGCAGTTGTGGCTCAGTGACGCACACAATATCGATCGTTTACAAGCTTTGAAAAATGAAAGACGGGAAGCCAACAAACGAAGACGCTCTAGCGGACCTGGACAGGATAACTCTTCGGATACTTCGTCCAACGACACTTCCGAGTTTTACCACTCCAGTTCTCCCGGACCCACCTCTGGTGTTCCATCCGCTAAGAAACAGCGAGTGTTGTTTTCCGAGGAACAGAAAGAAGCTTTGCGATTGGCTTTCGCGCTTGACCCTTATCCGAACACACCTACAATAGAATTCTTAGCCGCCGAACTGGGTCTTTCTACTAGAACAATAACAAACTGGTTCCACAATCATCGAATGAGACTGAAACAACAAGCCCCTCACGGTCTGCCTGCCGAACCTCCGGCGCGAGACCAGACCTCCGCCCCATTCCAGCCGGCACAGTTTAGACTACTTCTTAACCAGAGGTTATTAGAGCTACAGAAAGAACGAATGGGTCTCGGGAACGTGCCGTTGCCGTACCCTCCGTTCTTTGCAGCTAATCCGAATTTAGCCGCTCTGATCGGCCACGGTATGTTACCTCCTGAAGAGCGGATCAAGGAACATCAGACGAGCGGATTGGATCTCTCTATGCCTTTGAAGCGGGAAAACGACGACGATTTCGACGATGAGGATGTCGAAAGCAATATGGGTTCGGATGACTCTTTGGACGATGGTGAATCTAAATCCGAGCCCAAAGCCGCGTCGACGCCGCAAAGTCGGTCAAACCGGCGGAAACCTGCCGCGCCTCAGTGGGTGAACCCTGACTGGCAGGATGAGAAACCCAGAAACCCTGATGAGGTTATTATTAATGGTGTTTGTGTGATGCGAGGAGATGACTTCAGAAGAGAGTCGGAGGAGACTGTGCGGGTGGAGCCGTCCCCGGTGCCGCGCGAGTCGTCCGGCTCGCCCCCCGCCGCTCCGCACACCCCGCATACTCCGCGCAGTTCACACACCCCGCGCAGTTCGCACACTCCGCACGAAGAAGTTCTTTCAGAAGATAAAATTAAGGCTGAAAACGAAGACGACAGGTGGGAGTATTGATGGGAACTATTGTGTGATAAAACGTTTTGAGTAATTTAAAGGTTAAACGGGTGAGAAAACTTTTGCAGTGGGTGACTTCTGTATTCATATCACGACGAACTGATAAGTTATTTATTACTTAGCTACGAATTAGATCGTGGGTATCGATCCATTGAATGGATAGTGGATAATTGTTTAAATTACGGTCGATTCTATTAATTCAGTGCAAATATTTAAATATTAGTAGTTAAATGTATTGTTTTGTTATAATTTAATATAAGGCCAAAGACTTTGTAAATATCCTTAGCTTCTCGAATTATTGTTACAAGTAATGTTACAACTCGCGATACAAAATATGCATTTGGCTTTAATTTTTTTTTATTGTTTAGGACATACAAATTATTTAGTACCTTGAATTTGGTACAAATGTCTGAGTATTGTAAGTTTGTAATATGTTTTAATGCTGGAATATATACATATATATATATATATATTAATGTAAATAAGTATCTTACCAAATATATAGCCTTCGTGCTCTTTGTATATAGATTTAGGCTAGGGACACACTGTATGATAGAGTCGTTGCTGGTTTTTAAAAAATAATATTCAATTTAATTAATCGTTAATTTTATGAAAATGTGCAATCAAAATAAATTTTAAGCTATGATCGAAATGTGACCCCGTTAAAGTATTATTAAGTTTTAGTTGACCGTAGCGGTTTAAAATAATTAAATTGGGTTTATATTGTAATTTACTTTAAATTATCAAAGTTTTTAGGTACTATATGTACGTTTTTTATTTTATATATTTTATGTTTTGGCTCAAACTATTATATATCACCAGACCAGCAGCCGTAGTCTCTTTCTTTAAGCGCGAACGTGAAGGAATTCTTTAACTAAAGGGTTACTTTAGAACAGTTCTAATATTTGTAATACAATTCGTATAATACTCGGATAATGAAGACAAAAGTCTTCAACCAGTGCGTTCTCCCCGTAATGTCGTACGGAGCAGGGACGTGGACACTGACAGTGGGTCTGGTTCACAAATTCAAGGTCGCTCAGCGAGCTATGGAGAGAGCTATGCTTGGTATTTCTCTGATGGATCGAATTCGAAACGTTGAAATTCTTCGGAGAACCCAAGTTACTGACATAGTATCCAAATTAGCAAGCTTAAGTGGCAATGGGCCGGACACATCTGCCGCAGAACCGACGACCGGTGGGGCAAACAGGTTCTAGAGTGGAGACCACGTACGGGACGACGCAAAGTGGGACGACCCCCCGCCAGATGGACGGATGACCTAAGGAGGGTTGCTGGTGGGGGTTGGATGAGGGTTGCAAAAGACCGTGTGCAGTGGCGAGCCTTGTGGGAGGCCTATATCCAGCAGTGGAGAGACACAGGCTGATGATGATGATGATGATAATGAACGATACCGCAGTATCTAAAACTCTTGAATCGCTGCAGCTTCGCCGTGACGTTGCCTCCCTAAGAGTGTCCTACACTGTTTGTTCTGAAGAGCTCCATAACCTTATCCCTTCTCGCAACTAAACCACACGCAAAATATGCATCTCCATCCTCACGCGTACATATACCTAACTTTGGAGACTTAAATCGATATGCAAGGCTTTCTCAGCCAGTATATTTCCCTATTTCTATAACGTGGAGTCCTTCAAGCAAAGTTAGAAAAAGCATATTCATACGGCATAATGGTGGGCTGTCGGTAGTCAGTGACTGGCGTCAGTTGCTCCCATTCTTGGAGCTTGTCGAGACTATAGGCTGGTTTACAAAATGTGGCCTACTTTTTTTTTTTCAAATAATATATTTTTTTTGTACGCGAACTCTAAACGCTTAACTCGCGCTAAAGCTGCCAGTATCTAAAGAAATTGAATAATTTGTCAATCTAACGTTATCGCTTAAAGAAATAGAATCCTGCTGCAATAGGTTATTTTTATTGTTTATTTTTTTATATTTTTCTCAGTTTCCATTTAAGTTTTATTATCCCAGTCGAAAACAAAATCCAAAATAATGTACAAATTTTAACACAAAATGCAGACGATACAAGTATGTGGTAAGTTTTTATTTTTAGCAATAAATTTGCTTATACACAATAATTTACTTTTTTGTTTTATTTTATTTTTCCTATTCCTTTATTTTTTTATTTTCACTTTAGTATAAGGTACAAGAGAGATCGCCTACAATAATCAGCAAGTCTAGCATTGATACCTACATCCTAAGAGTGTAAGCCAAATTCTCCAGGAATATGTTCTAAAAGATGATCAGGATAATTACATTTTAGCTAAGATTGCTGATACTCTGTAGGCGTTTTGTCTTATAGTTTAATTTAAGGTTGAAGTCCATATAACAGTAAATCGGTACATCAAATTATTTTTATTTAAAATATATATATATATATATTGTAACGTTGCTATAGTGTGGCCTATACCCTTTTTTACACTGACAATAGTATGGTCTAGGGATGGGAGATAATCACAAATTGTAAATATCGATCGAAATATCGATATTTTTAACAAGATATCGATAATGTTTTTTAACATCATTGAAGAGTCTATTTTTAAAGGTTGCTCAGGCACTGCTCAAAGACTGCTTTTTGTCAATACCTAAAAATCGAATTAGGTAAAAAAAAACTTTAATTGTTTCATGTAGTTTTTTTTTAAATAAAAAATAGTAGTCCATTATTTCATAGTACATTATTTAGTAATAACTTATAGTCCAACATGGTTTTCTATCGTAATTAAATTACATAGTCGATAATATCAAAAAGAACGTGAATCGATGTAATAACGCTTTCCTTTAATCCAAAAGTTAACGTTCGAACCCCGGCTTGTACCAAGAGAAATGGACTTTCCTTACGCACATTTATCATAGATATGCCTCGGAGAGAACTTTAGCACACAGTCCCTGTTCTACTAATGCCAATTTGTGGGTGGAATCATTAATAAAATCAGATCCTTGCCATCCCGTCTGGCTGTGGGCTCATATCTAGTGGAGGTCTAGGACACGCTGCTCTGAACGACATCCAAAGTGCTTTTGTCACTGCTGGAGTACCCACGTTCCTAGAACCCTATGGGATCGCGTGGAGCTATGGTAAGAGACCCGACGGCATGACTGTTAGGCCGTGGAAAATTGGCAGGTGTGAGATGGGATGCGACATGTGGAGACACATTAGCCCCATCACACATCCAGGCGACCTCGTCAAGTGCGGTAATGCGGCGGTTTCTGCTGGAACGTCAAGCTGCGCAAATACACCAACCTCGGTACAGGTTACGAATTTGGGCCGTTTGGGGTCGAGACGACTCAGCCAAGCGTCTGGCCAAGGAGTTGTTCAAAAGTCTGGAGTCAGGAATGCTATTATTGCTGGCTATTATTTCTGCCAACGTATTAGCCACGCTATACAGAGGGGAAATGTTGCCAGTCTTTTTAGGACTATCCCGGAAGGGTCGTCTCTAGAGGACAATTTTTACTTATAGTTTATTTATACTAAACCTATTAGTTTAGTTTATATTTATTTTAATTTTTACATTTATACTTAAAGATTTTTAATAAACTAGAGCTGCAGTGAATGATAAATATATAAATATCGATATCGATATTAATATAGCTCATCCCTACTATGGACCCAGCTGAAGACGTCACACTGAGGCGCTTTCGTGACTAAAAAAAGTCATAGATTGTACTCAATATAATTTGATATACGAATTTATTTACCTATGGACATTCGCCATTTTGAAGGAACCATACTCCTTGCATAGACTTGTGTATATATTAAGGAAATGCCACAACTAGTGTATAGGTTATTAGGTATTTAATGAAAAGCTAAAATAAACAGTCAATGGCCACTAAGACATGTACTCATTGGTAGAAAAAAATACGCTACGAAATGTAATTTTTAAAACGATCTAAATTTTATGAACTATTTTTTCTTTATATTATTAATTTGTATACAAGAAATAATTTTTGAATGAATAAAAAAATTTTGTCTACTCGTATCGTAAATTTTTACCCATTTTACTTCTGTGTAAATGGCCAAATGACAAATTAAAACTAGGTATGTTTTATATTAAATCGACCGAAGTAGTAATTATTTTAAATAAAAAATAAAAAAATAGTTTGATATTTGGCCAATACATAATTGCATGTAGATAATAATTTAAATAAAACTCCATTTTACTGTTCAAGAAAAATAATATAAATAACAAAAATTTTTCATACATATCGATGTTATATATAAACCGTAAGAATTAATTATAAGCAATAGATTTATTAGTAAATTACCATAAATACATAGGCTGTCAAACAGTTAGGTTTATTTAAATGATTTTTTTAGCCTGGCAACACACCGTGTTACCAGGAACAAAAAATATTCTATTTTTTTTAATAATGGTTATTATAATCGTCATAAACAGAAAATCAAGGCTTAGATTTTATTAAACTGTGCTTAGGCTGAGTTGCACCAAAATAAATTCTCTGTAATTGAAATATTTAAAATTTAAAAAAATGTCAAATATATAGTTTTACTTTGAATGTCAGCCGTCAGTTGATTTGTTATGCATTATAGAAACGCAACTATTATTACTACTAAATTAGGAACTCGCTGAGCTACGACTTAGTATAAATCTTTGCCTTGTTTTCTGTCTCCATACAAAAAAAAATAGCACTAAAATTTTAAAACAACATAACGAAAATCTTCCATATTTTATTGTTATTCGATTATTTTACTATATTTTATTGAATATATATTATAAATACGTAATAATTAGTGATTATATTATTATTAAAATTGTGCACATTAATTCACATAAGGCTTAGTTCAAAATTATACAAAAAAATGTGTTAGGTGTTTTTATTTAAAATTGCCTTCATTATTATGAATGTACTATCAAAAATATACAATATTATTATTGTATTGTATATTATTTTATTTAAAAAATTATGATTGGTTATCACTGCGCTCTCTATTCCAATTACGAAGTCCTTTTGACACTTCTGAGAACGAAACTCTGCACGTTCCGTAATAATTAAAAAAATAACTTTGTTTATGGCAGTAACTCATTTATTTGAATAAATTACAATCAATCCAAAGTACAATTGTATATATATATACCTAATGCAAAAAAATAATGTTCTTTTAATAGATATCATAGGAATTCTATGAGAACAGGAATAGTAGAATTTCAATTACTTCAAAAAATTAATTAATTTACTTCTTAATTCTTGCACCTTACAGCGATAACGTCAAACATTGGCATTTTCACGTCATTTGCGACGTGAAACATGGTCAATCAAATTATGGTTTTAAGTATTGGCCTTTCACATCAAGGTCACAGCTTTAGACTTACGACCGGTTGCAGAAAGGCTGATTATCTTTTGACATGTTTAACAGTCTATGAGGCAAGTTATTAACTGAAATATCCAAATGACAAGCTACAAATCTCGTATTACAAGTATCGTATTTTAATCGTTCTTTCTGCAACCGGCCGTTACAGTTCAAAGAATATAGCTTGAGCTATATCAAATACTACAAAGAAATATTTTGAAAAACTATTTAAAGATTGATATAATTAATAGTTTAATGGTTCCGATAACTTGATGTACAGATATAGTCCATAATGTATTTATATCGGGAAAACTCGGGTCTCAATCGGAATACGAGGGCACCCGAAGTGTTAATCAATTATTGAATTAAATCAGTGACAATTTCATATCCATTAATATGGAACTTTATTATTTAGTGTCAAATGATAATGAAGCTAATGGGGTGTATCAGGCAAAGGTTTTTTATAGATGTCGCTAGCGGCACTGGTACCTTATTTACACCTATGTGGGATCATTTTTTAAATGTTTTTGTAGTTTTTATTTTTATAACAGAAATACGAATTTTAACTTAACGTTACCTACCTTAAAAGACGAATTTGGAAAGCGAACACCGTCTTTAAAAAGAAAAAAAAGGTTTCATTAATAGAACGGCAATTTTGAGATCACCATATCTTTGATTTCGTTTGGAAATCCATATTTGTACACTTAAAAGCTGCTGACTTCGGTAATATATCCAGAAAATAATAAATTTCGTAATAAAAATACAAGTTTCTATGCAACTGACAGTTCTATTAGGTACCGTCTATCATGCGCCATCTATCGTGATAAAAAGTTAGTGATACACCCCATTGAGAGAGCTGGATAAATACAAAGATTACCGATAAAATATGATGGAAAAACATGATGTTCGACTTGAAAGCAAAGTAAAGCTTTTTTTTGCGGAATTTTTCTAAATTTTATGGAAACCATAGCAAAAGAAGCGCTTATGACAAGTCAAACAAGGGGTATATTGTTTCTACACCTTGTGTTTGACTTATCGCTTTTTTACTTTATTTCGCTTTGAAACTCGTTTGACTTGGCGTTGCTCTATGGTTTTCATATATTTTAAGCAAAATTCTGCAACAAAGCAAGCTTTACTTTCAAGTCACACGTTAACAATGGTAAGCATTGAATGGCGCATCGGGAGCAAGAGCGAGGGAAGTTTTAGTAGAGCGTTCCCTCTTTCGGAAAATATGAATCAGCGATAGACAAAGATAACGCAATTCAACCAAAATCAACCGCATTTTTCACTCTTGATCTCGATGTCCCACTATACATCAGTTATGACCTTTTCATAATTTTGTTTCATTGCAAACAACGAGGTCAAATATAAAATAAAACGAGCACCGAGCACATTTACAAAACGTTTGTTACATTATGTTTTACGCAATCTAACGTTCACTAGCAAAACTTGTAACTATTATAGAAAACAGTTTAAAAAAAACATATCTACTGATTAATTAATTGAGATATCAACTAGTGGTAGTTTTTAAGATTACAATTGTGTGAAACTATAATAGCGCCATCTATGATCAATTAGAGGAACTTTTTTGTCTAACGACTTTATGACTATTGATTTTAAGGCTATAATGGAGAGAATATAGAATAATAGCAGAACTATTTCTTAATGACAACTTCTAGAATTTTTCGTGTATTTTAATTGAAAACAATACTGAATCAACATGTATTCCTCCTCCTTATTCAGTACCCCACTGATGGGGATCGTGACTCCGTCGCAGACGCAGCTCATCCACCAGCCGTCTCCAACGATTTCGGTCCTCGGCGTAGTGGATGGCCTGGTGTACAGGGATGTTCAGGTGGTCAGTCACAGACTGGACCATCGCTTGGGGCTTCTTCCTCTTGTTTTTTTACCGTCTACCTTGCCCGTGATTAGAAGTTTTTCTAGATTATCGTCTTCTCTTCTTGCGATGTGGCCAAAGTATTGCAGAATTCGGGCAAAGCAGACGTTGCTCCCTGGTCAGCTTAAGCTCTTCGAGCACAGAAACATTTCATCATGTATTAACGATAATAAAATGACACGAGGTTCTCTTGTCGAAGAAGTACATGTTGGGCATATTGTGATAATATAAAATAATATAATAAAATATAATATGTGATATAATAAAATAATCACGTTGAAAGTGAAGGTTGAACACGGCGATAACCGGCAATAACTGTCATATACCAATTAATTATGTGCCAATTGGTTAAGCTTTGATTATCATACGGTTTAAGTGTTCTTCGACAAGAGAAGAAGACCAAAGTAGATGTAATTAACACAAATGTAACAAACATTTTGGTATGTGCTGATAATTTAGCTTTCATGATTATCATGATTTCATGACTTGTTTTTTTTTTAAATGTACGGACAGCGAATATTAAGATATAATGATAGCGGTCTTATATGAAATAATAAAAGTGTATTGTAATTTAATTGTTATTTTGTTGAATTGGGTGATGTAAATAATTCATTAGGATTATTAAAAAAAAACACGTTATTTATCTCATTAATTATATAATAATAGATTTAAACGAAATAGCGGTAATTATTATTGTTCATATCATATTATAATAATGCTGAAAATGTCTTCTTTCTGAACAATTTCTAAAGTTATTAAATTAAAATAAAGAAATTGCTAATCCATGCTTGTTTTATTTTATTTCGTCATAAGTTCATTTGAGGCCACCTTACTTAAACAAACGGACATTTTGGACATATTTTTACTGTCATATACCATTTTGTACTCGGAGGAAGTAAGGTACAACGATAATAAAAAAACTTAATAATTAAAAACTAAAATAAAATAAAGAAACTACAAAATAAAATAAAAATATTATTAATAAAAAAATTGGACAAAGTGCCATGGATACTGGCAGCATTTCCACATTGAATGGCAATGCTGATCCTTTGGCCCAAATATTACCCAGCCCTCTTGTCTCCCGAGGTGTTTTGTTTCTTTCATATACCCAATATTAGACAGAGAAAAATTGCAAAAAACATGTATAACTATTTTAAAACAAATACAGTGCAACCTCATTATTGAGATTATCAAGTTTGGTACGCTGGAGGCATCGACGAGCTTGCCACTTGTTATGATTGGCCTATAGTAAAGTTGGCTAAATGTGAATCTAAATAAGCGTGGATTCTGACCACCCCGAAAGGAAAACGGTCGTGATGATACTTTACTTTTTTATGCTCATGTGAAACTCATATGTTAAAAAAAAAAATCGACGACCGACATCAGTCCCTACCACTATGCCGGCCTATAAAGATGCTTTTTCACACTTCGTTTAAAGGACTCCATAAGTATTCCACATCATCAGCGTGCGACAGATGTAAGAGTATGTAGGTACGCGTAGGAATAGTGGCTACGGTATGTGGATGCATATTTTGGCCTGTGCGTGTGGTTGCGTAGCGGAATAGAGAAGAAGGGATAAGCTTGTGGAGCTCTTTAGAACACTCACCGTAGTATCTTTAGCTTGTAGAACACGCTCAGGGAGGCCACATCTCGGCGAAGCTGCAGCGATTCGAGAGTTTTAAGTCACTGTAGGTGTCACACACTACTCGAATCGCCCGCCTCTACAGGACATTGAGAGCATCTGTAAGGTACTTAGCAGAACCATCCTTGAGGTGAGAATAGTATTTACGCAAGGCCTTATTTGTGCTTTATAAAGCATAGGTCGAAGTGAGGGCGGTTAAGTTTATAATTGACAAACTTTCTAGAATGTGGCGAAGGTACATTTTCGTGATTTTGTCACAAAAGACGAACGACATAATATATACCTTATTCAAAATTATTCCAAAACCAAAATGAAGTTTAACAAAAACAGCAGCAGCAAATAAACTGTATACAGCGCCTTCTATTAGATTTAACGCACACCACTACGGCTAATAAATGTAGAGTTCAACCAAGAAGTTCTTATAGTTGCCGGCAGATGACGGTGTATTAAAGACCACTCTCGTAACTCGATAATTACTCACATAATATACAGTTTAAACTGCATAAACGAATATTTTGAATATTGATAATAAAATTTTAGTTTTTAACTTCGCATAGCTTGTAATTTTTTTATTACATATCGTAGACTGATCGCTATTTCACAATATTTAGTCGATATACCTGATAAGCTAAATTTTGTTATTCGAAAAAAATATTTAGAAAATAAAATTAATATTAATATTACGGATAGGGATAAGAGTCCCGTCCGCGTGGAATGGTGGCAAGAACGCTGGCTGCATTTTCTCGCTGAATTGCAATCTGATTCTTCGGGCGAAGAATGGAATGTCATCGGAGGAGAGGACAAGATGCGATGTTATGACTTTTAAAAACTTTTTTGCGGTTTGAGTCCCTGTGCCCAGAGTTTCTACAGCATATGTCACAAAATTGTTTATATTTTAATATATTTATAATATATTTACATACTTGAGTCACTTGCCGGACTCCGCCATTTCCCCCGCAGCCCCCGCTTTATGTGCTGTCCCCCTAAGATGCGACGCGGCGAGGGTGTCGACGCACGTGGCGTCCCACGGTGCCAGGGGACCAACGTCATACCATCATCTCGGATAACACCAGCCGGCTCCTTTCGATGTAAGACACGTAATGGTGTCCCCAACCGAAGACCAACGACGATACGAACTTTCGTCGTCAAGCCGTGTGCCGAAGTTCTCAAAAATCATTGCGTGTAACCAGAGGCCGGATTCCTTTTGTACTGAAGCCAGAAGCCGGTCGCTATGTTGATCACTGATTGGATTTTGAGCCAAATGTTTAAAGGTGTTTTGTACCAATGATGTATCCCAAAGTTTATGTAAATTTATTTTCTATGTAATATATCATTGGGACATTTTATTTTTCAGGCGTTAATTGCACATAATAAACAGTATTGTTGATTTGCTTGAGACCTCAAGAGTCAGGTTATCAAAAACACCTTTGTGGTTATTAATGATGGCTACGGTATGTGGATGCATATTTTGGCCTGTGCGTGTGGTTGCGTAGCGGAATAGAGAAGAAGGGATAAGCTTGTGGAGCTCTTTAGAACACTCACCGTAGTATCTTTAGCTTGTAGAACACGCTCAGGGAGGCCACATCTCGCATCATCATTGTTTTGTTTTAAAATTATTTTTTATAACATCTATTTGCCAGTACGATAGCAGAATATTATAAAAATGTTAAGAAGCGCTTTTTAAGTGCTCATTTCTGAAGCAGTTTTGAAGTTATTTAGGATATCTTATCAAGTGCCATTTTTTATACACAATATCATTTTTCTTTTTAAATTGAAATAAAGGAGAAAAAAGTATTAATATTACTTTTTAGTTTCTAAGCGTTTCAATTTCTTCTGCTTTAAATTTAGAAAATATAATTGCAAACTTAACAAGCGGAGGTTGAATTATCTCAGTGCTAATATAATGCGTTTAAAATTATTAAATTTCTAGTATGTTCTACGGGTCAAAGGTATTGTTTTACCCTAAGCTTGTTGAATTACTCAAAGTCAAAATATTCACATAAATGTTTGGGATTTTAAATAAAAATCTACCAAAAATTATAATAAATTTAACTTATTTAATTATAATTTATGGGTTTTTATGTTGTTCATTCTGAGCCGGTTTGCGACAAATCCCTTATTGGCAATAGCCGTCCGGGCCTGGACGACCCAACTGTATATCTGTCTGATTCCAATAACTAGATGATTAACAATCAACACACATTCAGTTATAAATTAATAATTATAATTAATATATGTTCGTGTAATCCCGGTGTATTAAATTAGTTTTAATTGTAAATTGTTCATATCCGACGTGAAAATGAACATATTGTAGCTGCGATTTTGTTTTTAGTAATTAGGATGTATTTATAGATACAGCGTTGTGTTTTTTGCAAAGAACTTAAAATATAAACAAAATGAAACAGAAAACATCTATGATTGTACTTCTGTTGCTTTTAAGTGTTAACTTTTCAAATGGTAATAATGTAGAAAATACAATTGCCAGGTCGGGCGGAAATCCAATGGTTTCTATGTTTTTATCACTTGTTTCAAATTTACTTAAAAGTATTCAATTAATGGTAAGTTTACGGTCCAGTAACTGAATCCTCCTTTAGAAGCATTTATTTTTATTTTTTATTTTAAATACTTTATTGCACTAAAATTGTACATAGGCTTAATGGCCAGGCTTTTTCTAACAACCAACCTCACTTAAATACAGAAATGTGTATGTAAACGCGAACATTTAATTGAACGAATGCCACTATTGTTGGATTTAGCTACCGGCTCTTTCATACAGCCCCTAGATCTCCACTGCTAGAGATGGGCCTTCTAGAACATACATCTGGAGAATTTGGCCTACACTCGCCACGCTGCGCTGGCCAGACGGCTTGGCGAGGATATGATGTAAATTTTTAAAGACAATTTATTTACGATTCTACAAGCTAGTATTAGTGGAACCGGGACCGACGACTTAACTTGCTCTCCGAGGCACGGGAACGGTGGTGTTGTAAATCTATAACGAATGTACGTAAGAAAAGTGTATTTCTCATTGGTACATGCCGGGTGGGTGTGAACTGACCTATGTGGGATTTAGGCAACGCGTTCTTACAACCGAGCCACCACCGCGCCACCGGCTCATATTCACAAATATTTACGGACTATGTTAGTTCATCATCATTACAGCCCCTAGAACACAGAGTCCTAGACCTCCATTGTTGGAAATGGGCCTTCTAGAAAATTCTTAAGATTTTTGCCTACACTCGCCACGCTGTCGCGCTGGCCAGACGGGTTAACGAGGCTACGTTATATATATCCTAAAAATAATGAATGTACAAAGAATGTAGCCTCGTGTTTTTCCCCATTCCTCAAACGAAGTATGAAAAGCATCTTGATAGGCCGGCATAATGGTTAGGACTGATGTAGGTCGTCGGTGGCTGGCTCAGGTGGGGGCGATGTCACATGTGGGTTTATAAAAGTAAATGTTATAACATAAATAAGATTTTCAGAGCGTTAATACAATTATGACTGTTGTTTTGAACTTTGTGGACGGTCTTGTGCAAGCTTTTTTTCCACCACCTATTGTTCCCCATTTACCTCAAGATCTATGGTGGGGAAACGAAGACCATCACAAAAATACATCTATTCGACCATTTGAAATTATACTAAATCCAGAGGTAAGAATGTTTTAACTAGTTTATCAAAAATGAACTGCAAAAGTTGTTTAGTGTTTTATTAATAAAATTTATGCCTTGATAATTGCTGATAATGATGATCTTGGCCATAGTGACCTAGTGTAGAAAGGATGATTTGGATATTGAAAAAAAAAAATGCATTGTTCGTCGTGGGCAACATGTTATGCAAAAGATTCTTCAGGTGTGCTCAGTGTCAGGGAGTTTAAGCTGCACTTTTTAACACCTTTTGTCAAACATTTTACACATATCAGCTGTGGACAAAATATACAAAAAGGTCTCATAATGGCATCCGTTTTCAATACAACTGCTTTGACAGCTTTTCGATCTAAAACGATCATGCAGCGCTTCTGGCATATTCTTTGAAGCCAGAGTAAACATATTCGATGTTATAAGACAAAGAGTTGCGTTATTCCTTGGCTGAGCAACATGTCATACAAAATCTGTATGACATGTTGCTCCCGACGGCAATGTTCAGGTATTGGATTGAACTGACCGCATAGTGTACTGCTTTGAGGGTTACTGCTGATTCATATCTATGTAGCAGCAGAGATCTACTTGGCGCTGCTCTGTGCGATTGTTAAATTAAAGCATCTTTATCTGTAGGTACTAATATAGGGTCTTTATTAGTTTATGATTTATGAGCCAGAATCATCGAAAATTTGATATTTTGCGATGCGCTCCACCCAGAAAAGCAGTGGCGGACATTTGAGCGATGTTATATTCCACACATAATGGTATGAATAAGTCTTTCAAAGGAATAAAAAAAATCGATAAAATTTAAATTTAAAGATAGGAAGCGCTTAATGAAGGACATTTTATTTTTAATAATAATCCCAGTGGTTTGAAATAAACTAATTAATTTTTGTTATTATTATTTACAGCGAATAAAACGACTCCTAATAAAGTTAAATTATCAAGAAAACTTTACAATCCCACTTCACAATGCTGCATTTACTTACGGGACCAACACCAACTTTCTAAAGCAAGTTTTAGAATATTGGCTCAACAAGTACGACTTTGATGCTCGTGAAAAACGAATGAATAAATTCCCTCAATACATGATTAACATCCAAGGTCTAGATATCAACTTTATTCATATAAAACCAAGAGTAGTTGGTAAAAAGACGATACCGTTGCTGATGATACATGGCTGGCCGCTGACTAATTTGGAGTTTTTTTACGTCTTCCCGAAGTTGATAGAACCAAGGAAAGATCGGGATTTTGTATTCGAAGTTATTGCTCCGTCTATTCCTGGACATGGATATTCTGAGGTTCTTACAAAATAATTTATTATCATCACAAGCGCAAGACGCCATGCTTTCATTTTAAACAAAAATTAAATAGCTACATGCAAAGCCATTTTAAAACTGACATCCCATATGTTAATTAGTGTGTATATGTTATGATAGTTTTGTGTGAATTGTATATATAATTATGTATTTGTAATGATGCATTTGTTTACATTATCTTTAATATAATTAAAACAACCCCCTGCCTGTGGTTAGCTATTCACAGACAAACTATATTCAATTTTAAAATGTGTGGCGTTTAGATACTATATAAGTGACATTTCACGGCGTTGGTGTGCGTTTGTGCACTACCCAGCCAACAAAGCGTCTTGTGAACGTTTGGTGACGTTTTACATCTCATAAATGTATCTTAGCAAACTCTAAATTCTACATTGACAGCTCTTAAAGCGAGATACGTGAACAAAGCATTAATAATACCGCCTCCGTGGTCTAGTGGTAACAAACGTTGCCGTAAACTCGGGAGGTCGTGGGTTCGATGCCCACCGGGGGCAAATTGTACATTGTATAATTTGTCTCGGTCTGGGTGTTTATATGTATAATATGTATATATTTACAAAAAAAAAAAGTATAATATGTAGTTTATCAACCATCTAGTTTCCGTAACACAAGCCTCGCAGCTTACCACGGAAATTAGATGGCGCTGTGTGATTGTCTGGAAATATTTATTTTATTTTATTCTTTTCTGTATTATTAGTATGTAGTTTATCATAATAAATTTGCACTTATTTTCTTCAACTTTTAGAGCAATAAAATATTTAAAATAAATTGATTTAGGTAAGGTATAACATGTATTGAACGTATTACATAAAATTTACTTTTTCATATTAAAGGGTACATCGAAAATTGGACTATCGCCTTACCAAATTGGAATTATATTTAAAAATCTAATGAAAAAATTGGGAATCGAGAAGTTTTACATACATGCCGGAGATATTGGACAGTTCATAGCTACCGACATGATAACAATGTATCAAAAGGATATATTGGGATTTCATACAAATCTTCCATACAGTTTCCTTCCAAGAACTATAGTGAAATATATGTTGGGTAGTATTCACCCATCGGCGGTAGTAAAACCAGAGTATGCTGAAAGACTATATCCAATTAGTTCTCGACTCTACTATTATATAACTAAATTCGGTTATTTTCATATTCAAGCGACTTTTCCGGACAACTTATGTAAGTTATTATTTTTTAAATACTTGGAAAAAACAAACAGTTTCTTCCACACCCAGTAGTAAGTACCAAATTCGTTTAACTAATGAACCAACAAAGTTTTTACTAAGGCTGAGATGCATCAGAATGAAGCCTCTGTATTTATTCATTTTTATTTATTGGTTTTACAAAATCACAGCATTAAATTAATACATATTTGACGATAGGAATTTTGTTATACATTAGCCAAAATGATTTTTTATTTTATAGACAGCACTTAAATTAAAATTGAGCCGAACCTAACATCAAATTAAATTAAATTGAATAAAATTAAGTCAAATCATAAATTAAATTTAAACTAAACTAATGATACAATAATATTAAATTAAATCAAAATTATTATCAAAACTAAAACAATAACAATAATTAACAATCATCTAACTAATAACTTTATAGACAGCAAGAGAGTTTGTGGATAACAAGTACAAATCGAGTATTTTTTAGTAGTAATATTTGGCCAATGGACAATAAAGATTTAGTAATACATAAAGATAGTAATAGATATATATGTATATATATATAATGTAAATAGTATATGTGTAATAGTATATATAGTCATGTGTGTGTGGTGGGGTCAGTAGTGTACCTAAGAATGTTGTGTGATTTTAAACAAATTAGCTGTATTAGTTTTTTAAATTTAGGTTCAGAATTGTTAAATAAATCAAAATCAGCAAATATTTCGTCATGATCGTAGAACAGTGTCGGATTTGAAAAAATACCCAAAATGATATTTTGCATTATTTCGATAGCTAATAATAGGAATTAATATAATTTGTTAAAAAAAATCTGATTTTATATATAGTTTTGAAATAACAGAGTCGGTATACTGACGGATTTGATCAGCGGTCGTATAAAAACGGCGGGTATGCGTGTCCGTCTTTTTACTACGCGGGGGCTTCCCCAGCACCCCTTCCCGCGACCGACGTAACCGCGCTTTCGTCACTATTCGTTAAACTCCCACGTTCCGCGTGATTTTTCTTATTGTTCTGTAATTATTTGCGTTTACTAAATTTTATATTGATTGCGGTCTGTAATCTATTGTGCAAATGTTAGAAGGGTTCCAAAATAAAATCTAGAAGGTCTGAACTTAGTATGAGACTAGTGGAAGAACAATCTCAAAAGGAGAAAAAAACACCATTAAAGGATTCTAAACATGATTATTACGACAGTGACGAGGATTGCATACCAGGAACTCCACGTAAGAAAATTAATTAATTGAAAGTATTACTTTTAATAATTTCAATTAATTTGTACCAAAATATCACAAGAAGGATAGTTAAATCGTCGATTTTGATTATCCGTCACTCTTCTACGGAACTTTATTATAGAATTAGAGATATTTTTTAAAATAAAATATAATGTCGCCCTGACAGTAGTGTTAAATTATTGGCTATGTAATGCTTTTATAACTATGATTGAAAATTGGTAGTGTATGTAATTATACGACATTTTCCTACGGACATGACAGTGACGGATGGTAACAACCGACTATATTCTGTGCACATGGTTTTGTATTTGAGTGTCGTATGTGTACTTCCCACTTTTATCTTGGAACTCAAATCTACATCCGTCTTTTTTCTAGTACTTAAAATCGATGTTTTTAATTATTTTGTAATATTTTTTATAAAAGTATTAACTTCATGTTATTAAATATTTTTTGTATAAATAAAAAATAATTTTGCACTTATGATATTGTTGTTTTCATACCTACATTACATTAAGTTCTAATTAATTTACAAAAGACTAAGCATTTAAAGTGAAGTCTAACTACATCTACATATATTTTTATTATTATTTTCATAATAACTTGTCATAATTGGCCTATAGTAAAGTTGGCTAAATGTGAATCCGGTTATTTATAAAAGTGGTTTCTGATCACCTCGAAAGGGAAACGGTCGTGATGATACTTTACTTTTTTTTATTTTCATAATGCGATTCACCATTACCCCTAAGAGCGCATAAGATATTTGAAAAAAATGCATGAAATTTGTAAGGACGTCTTTAAAGATGACGCCATACTTGTAAATGGAACAAGTAAAAGACCAACAGACAAAGAAAATTGAAACCAAAACATACAGTCACCGAATTTTATTCTAAAATAAGATTATTTTATGCCAGTGGAACATAATGAGTCTCCAATTTTACTCCCAGGAAATAATCAGCAATGTGTTGAATCCTTAAATATTAGTTTAGCCCCAACTCCGTTAGATACCTGTACCTTGATCTCAGAATAATCCCCTTTTCCTTAATTGATATCACCAACTAAAAACAAGTTGCCAACACCCATGCTATCACCAGTGACAAACAATACAGAATTATTATGTAACGAAGTATTTTGTCCGACTCACGACCATGCTAATTACATTAACTGTCCATCTGTCAACACAGTTGCATCCTCATGCCAGTCATCTCCAGCTCCTGTCGTTCAATGTAGGGGTAAAAACGTCTCCGTAATTATGATTGCTGGGTAGAAGCCAAAACAAAACGCCTAAAAATGAGGGCAAAACATACTGATCCAAAAAGGGTAAAACTATTTCAGCGAAAACTATGGGCAGATCCTGCAGTTGTAGATATAAATGTGACACTAAATTGACTATTGAAGAAAGACAGGACACTTTTGAAAAGTTTTGGAAATTAGGCAGTCGAGAGAAACAATGGTTTTATGTTGCAAATTATACTTCTAAAGAATAAAAGAGGGCTTCAAAGAGATTTAAAGCATAATCGTCAATTTACGTACAAGTATTATTACTATAGAACGGCTTATGATAAATACGACGGAAGCACTTCGGTAGAAACAGACATGAGAAGGAAGTATAAAAGTTTTAAAAAGGTTGTAAATAACTAAATGACAATGTCGGTTTGTGCCCATGTGAGTTCCTTTGCACCCATAGAGTCTCACTATAATAGGGCAACATCGAAACGACTGTATTTAGATGGAACTTTGAGCATCGCTCGTATGTTTAATTTGTACAAAGAATGGCCCGATTTCCCAAAATATTCAAATAAACCTAATACCCTCAGACAATATAGAGATATTGTCAATAGTAATTTTAATTTAAGCTTCCACGTGCCCAAAAAGGATACTTGCGACCAGTGCCATAGGTTCAAACACACAGAAAATCCGTCCGAAGAGCTCAAAGAACAGTATTCCAAAAATTAGAGCAATAAAACTTTGTCCAGAACCATCAAACAAAAAGACAAAACTGACGCACTTGATGGTCGTGTTGTGCTACCTTTGATTTCCAAAAGGTACTATCCTGTCGTCATGGGCAGATGAGCATACTATATTATAAAATAAAACTGTCCTGTTATAATTTCACTATGTATGACATGGCTGAAAAACAAGGGTATTGTTATACGTGGGATGACGGTGTTCCTAAACTTGAATAGGTAAACCAAGTACCTATTGGCTAAAAAGGTCGTTGCTACTTATTGTCAGGAGATTATTTTCTTTTACTTTCTTAATATTATTTCGTTGTTCCTATTTAGTGATCAATTAAAGTGATTTTTTAAATTTATTAGTTCCGTTAAATACAGACATAATTTTATTATACGTAAGTACCATACCATAGGTATTGCTTACAAATAAGAATAAATGTCCTAATTGAGTAAAAGATGCCAAAGTGTTAAGACTTAATATGTTAGCTTATACTATCTGTTTTAGTATTTTTAAGTAGGTTATAACAATACTTATTGTTTGTGTTAAATTCATAAAAGTGATTAAATAATAAAAATTATTACATACTTTTAAAAAAACTTTTATTTTTACAAAAATATTTCACATCACAAAACATCCGCCAAAATATTTCGTTGTCTCTTGGTAGAACATGAGTGTAAAGCAAGATCCGTCATTTTATTAATGTAAATTTCCGAAGAACAATGTCGGTTATGATTATGCAACTGTTTTGACTCCGAAGTAAAACGAAGCATGTGAATTTTCTCGAAAACTACACGATTATTTTGTATTGTTGCTATTATATCTTAAACAGAACCCTTTTTATTAGATACATGTAAGTTTTTAGCAATGTAGATCTTAACTTAAAAAAAATATGTCAAAAAAACAGTTGAAATAACTTTGAATGGCCGCCATGACAAATTGAAATATTGCAGATCCGTCACTGTTCTACGATCATGACGATTTTATTGTACTGTTTACGGAGACGAAGGCAGATGGAGATGGATGCATAGTTTGAACTGACACGGGGAACATGAAACAGAGACAGAGAGTGTAATTGTAACGATTAAAGTAAATAAAAATATCAATAAACCAAACTAAGTAAAAATAAAACTTTAATAAAACTAAAAGAATAGATCAAGCTCAAAGGGCTCCATCGCCAAAATAGTTTGAGAGGGCCTACCATATTTAAGATTAGAACTCACAAATCCATGAAAGATATATTACCATCGTTGTGATTTGTCTCATTTTTCTATTGTAAATAATTCTTATATTGTTTAATTAAATACTTTATCGGGTATTTCTAATTTTTATTACCACTCGTCGTGATTTGTTTTGTTTTTTAATTGTATAAATATATTTTTTAATTATTAAATTTAATACTATTTGGGTCTTTGTTAATGATAGTTTTGTTAAGCATACTGTGTAGGTTGTTTTTCTACGTATCTTAATCTACTTGTAAATTAAATATACCAATTTATTTTAATATAACTGTTTTCCATTAGCCGTAGGTTTATCAGATTCGCCATCAGGAATTGCAGCTTGGTTGTTAAGCTCGATTGCCTGGGCAACGAATCCAATGTACGTTTTTCACAATGATGGAAAAATATTTGACAACTTTTCTATTGATGATATTTTGGACTATTTTACTGTCATGTGGGACGCCGAATACCTTCCTACTTCGATGAGATTATATGCTGAAACAACTGCTGTGTTTCAAGATCCGACTATCCTTAAATTGCTAATGTAAGTACCTTATATCATTATAATTATCACCATTCCCAAACCAACAAGTTGTTATCGTCTCTTTACTCCTGACATGACAATCTCCGTTATCGAATCGATAAAATCTATTGACAGATTGGATGTATTAACATTTACAGTTTGTCAGCTTGGAAGTAAAACTTTTGACTGCCAGAGCTACTGGATCACGTCACTATCATCCAACTTAAACCAATATGACTATGTGTTAGTTTTAATTAATAAATATTCAATTAAATATATCATCACAGATCCTAGAACTAAAATTCATTTTTCTGTTATAAAACTACAAAAACATAAAAAAAAATATGTCATAGGTGTAAACAAGGTACCGTTTCCGCTTGCGATATCTACGACATTTATTAGGCCTACATTCGTCACGCTGTCGGCACACAGATTGGCGAGGGTCTGATATATATTTTTTATGACAATTTATTTACAATTTTACAAGTTGGTATTGGTGAAAGCGGTACGTATATATCTATTTATTTGTATGTAGATATATATACCGCGTCATTTTCTATTCTCTTACTTTAGATTAATATATTATTCTATTGAGAGAAACAAACAACTTTTACTAAGAAACCATTATGTCGGAAATGACGAAAAAAATGGCTTCTCCATACAAACTGTTAAATTTAAAATAACCAATTTGTATGAAGAAGCCAAAAAAAATTACTTTCGACATATGGAAACATAAAAAAAAGTTATTTGTTTCTATCAATTGAATCACATATTAGTCTAACGCAAGACCTTACCAAGTCTCCCAGTATGTACATAAGTGTTATGATATGTATTGTTTGCTCATAAAGTATATGTTTTAAATATTTATTATTATCCATATTAATATCTAGTTTTTTTTTTGGTTTTTTTTTTTATAACCTCACAAAGGTTAACAGTAAGAGAAAACCTAAGGGATTAAGTTCATCTTTGTACCTACAATACTTTTGTGCAATAAAGTATTTTATTATTTTTAAATCTAATATTGTTTTATATTATTTTTAGAAGCCCGACTATCGTGCCCTTCGCTGCAATTAAGTTTCGCAATGAAATTATTTATAACCCAGATAACTTTTTGAAGGACAAATATCCTAACCTGTGTCATTCAACAACAATAGAGTTCGGCGGCCATCTTGCCAGTCTCGAAAATCCTAAGATTTTAACGGACGATATTTGGAAAGCAGTGGACAAAATGAGACAATTTCATCGTAATCGTAACTTAAAAATACAACCTTTTTTGTAAAATGCTAATAGGTAAGGTACTTGTATATATAGGTATATTTATTATAGGTATTTTAAATCAATTATAATAATTTAAATACGTAGATTACAATATTATTACAAAGAGTAAGCATTTGATTGTTTATTTGTTTTTAATGAAACTCAATAAACTAATGAAATATTTTAAATTTTCCAAAATTTCGTTGTAAATGTTAATTTATAAATTAGCAACAGTTATTATTTTAGTTAATTAGTAACAATTATCCAACAACAATCCAGGCGACCTCGTCAGGCGCGGGGAGAGCGGCGTTTTCTGCGGAGAACCTCAAATTGCGCAAATACGCCAACCTTGGTACCGGTTACGAATTTACGCCGTTTGGGGTTGAGATGATGGGCCCATGGGGACCGTCAGCGAGGCGCTTGGCCAAGGAGTTGTCAAAGCGGCTAACTCTTGTCTGGAGATTATTTCTGCTAACATATTAGCCTCGCTATACCGAGGGAAATTGTTGCCAGTCTCCTTGGGACTATCTCGGATGGGACGTCTCTAGAGGACATTTTTTATATATAGTTTAGATTTTTCTTAATTTTATTATTTAGGTAGCTTTTACATTACTTATTATACCTATTTTTATTTAAATTTATTATAAAATAATAAATTTTATTTTCAATTCCCTAACAAAGGTAACGATATATCAGTCAGATGACTGAAGAACGTTTTTTTTCATAAGAGAACGTTTAAGAAGCTAGTAAAACAACATTGTAGTACAATAATGTAGACATTTTGCTGGGTTAGAAATTTCTTAAAACTAGCTAAATAAGATATTAGGAGGACTGTAAGAGAATAAATACTATGTTTTATTTTGTTTTTTTTCTTGAAGTAATATACAAACAGTATAAAATAATTACAATATAATTTAAAACTACTTAAAAGTAAAAATTAAAATAAATATAAACTAAACCTAATAAACTATAAGTAAAAATGTCCTCTAGAGACTACCCTTCAGTGATAGTCCCAAGAAGACTGGCAACATTTCCCCTCTGTATAGCTAAGCTAATACGTTGGCAGAAATAATTGCCAGCCTTCCTGTCTCCAGACAATAAATACTAGAATAAAATTGTGTCGAGTTGCTAAACGTGAGAATGAGAATAGTGAGTTTAAACTTTGGGCGACCAATCACGTTGTACGTCAAATAAAAAAGGTATTTTATTGCTACCAAATACTGTAACTTTCTATTTTAGTAAAAATAAACATTTTTACCAACTACATTTTGTTTAATTACTACTCCTTTTTTATATCCAATTACTACCTGCTATTATGATAACTAAAATGATTTAATTACAATATATAAATGCAGATTTACAAGTTATAAAATCTATTCGTGTTATGACTATTTTTAAAGAACCCACTTGTTTGTTGACATTTTATTTTCCATTGCATTTATTTTACCGTAAAATTGACCGGCTGCGGGGTTTTCAGTGGTTATTCCAATACTTTTTGAATTACTATTGAAAGTATATTTTAGTCTGAAATCTATATCAGGTATGTATTTATAAAATTTATTAGAAAACAGAAACTCTTTTCTAAGCCTAAATATTAGTAAAATGTGCCGACTACCTAAGTACTCCACTTTCTTTTAAGAAACCACCATTACGTAATGCACATAAATTATTAATTTTATTTAATTATTATAGTTATACGATTGCATTTTATAACGAAAAACAAATATGCAGTGTTATATTTTTCAAGGTTATTATTACCCGGCTGCACGACGCAAATAAGTATTTTGTCTAATATGTCTATATAATCTGTGTATCTAATCAGAAAAAGTAGGTATATTTATTAACGGTATCAACTTTCGTTTATACTCGAAATTATAATCTTAACTGCCTTCTGGGCTCGCTCTCAGTATTAATTTTGGGTTCTGTATTTTCAAAGTACTTACTAAGTACTGACAAGGAGCGCATAGGTGACTTCCCCGTTCTTCTCAGTTCTAGGGATCAATTGTTTAAAGTAGTTGTTCACTTGCATTACTAATAAACTTACAAAATGGGTTTTATTATGTATGCTGTATTGCAAATTAGGATATTAAAGAAGACAAATTTCTAAGCATTCTATGGATTCACTGTGTGAATTCTCACATTGTGTGTGAGAAGAATGGTGTCTCGGGCTTGTGACCGACAATAGTCTGGTTTATAAAGAAGGCCTCCTTTTTTATTCTATATCAAGACACTCACCATCCAACATTCTGTTCCTCTCCAATACTGTATGATTCTGTTAATGCTGTCTTGGAAGCTTGTTCCATAAATGTATTGAAGGCTTAGGCCCAATTCCTTCAGTAATTAGTAGCTGACTAGTTATGGGTGTTGGACAATAATATCTTCAATCAGCACAAGGATTATTTTACTGTAAAAACGTAGTAATAAGTATTTTTGATTAATAAACAATTTGAATTTGAATATTGTCTGTAAAACAACAAAATAATCAATGAAAGTGCATATCAATCACCACCATAACTGGCAATGACTGTCATTCACTATTACCGTAACCGTCAATGGCTTAAAGAAGCAAAGTGACAAGCTAACTACCAATCACGTGGTGATATCAAAAAGTATTATCACATCCGTATCCCTACCACACTTTTTTTTAAACCATATACACAACTTTACTATAGGCCTATCATGGCAAGAGGCAAGCTTATTGATGTAGCGTATGAAAGTCGAGAAAAATCACAAATAAATTATTGTGTCCCGACCAGGAATCAAACTCGGTACCTCCGAGTCTAAATTCACAGATTTAACCGCTAGACTACAGAGGCAGTTGTTAATTAAAGATTATTTTATTTTCCTGCAACCGGTGGGCCATATTAACTGCTATTTTTGTCAGGGTACTAGAGAGAAGACCATGTAGGGACGACGCAGAGAGAGACGAAGAAGGTTGCTGGTGGGGGATGAATGAGAGTTGCAAAAGACCGCATGCAGTGCTGAGCCTTGGGGGAGGCCTGTATCCAGCAGTGGAAAGACAGGCTGATGGTGATAACTACTTAGAGTTTTTTAATTTTACTTTGAAGGTGGTTCAAGTAGCATTTTTATTCACCTTAAAGCAAAATTCTGTAAAATATGCAAGCTTAGGTCAGTACATAAACAAGGGGTAAATCAATCTACACGCACTACAGTATCATTATCACGACCGTTTCCCTTTTGAGGTGGTCAGAAACCATGCTTATAAAGAAGCGGATTCACAATTAGCCAACTTTACCATAGGCCAATCATACCAAGTGGCGAGCTCGCCGATGTCTCTATTGTACCAAACTCGAGAAATATCGCAATTTTAAATTAATAAATATTATTGTGTCCCAACTAGGAATCGAACCAAGTACCTCTGAGTCTAAATCCACAGATTTAACCGTTAGACCACGGAGGCAGTACAATCAGTAAATAAAATAATAAATTACAAATAAAGAGTATTTAAAATAAATATTGACTTTTAAATTACTTAAATGACAAAACTACTTATCAAATAATAAAATTTATTGGTATTTTTTTAGTTAACAAATATTTTGTTTTACAAATAAATTTTAAACATACAAAGGTGTTGTCACCATCTATTGTGTGATCATGAGCTGTATAGTTGATTATTAACAATGTACAATCAACTGCACAAGTGTTTTTTTTTTCTTAGATGTGTTCTCCCGATGGATGATGAATGAGGTGATAGGGAAGGTAAAGGGTCTAGCCCATACAGCCTAGTCTGACGTAATATGTCTTTTTTATGAGCTAATAAGGTTATCATCAAAGTCACTCGCGGCATTATAGCCCAAACACGTCGGGTATAATATGGGAATTCACAGGGAAAACCGAAAAAAAAAAAAACTGCAACTTGTGCCCCATATTCAAAGTCCAATTTATCGTTTTCCATAACTAATCACATTAATAATAAATAAATAAATAAATAATAAATAAATAAAATAAATAAACAAAAACTTGCACTTTACTTGTCCTGCTCGGAAACGGCGCGAGGGACTTTTTTTTTTTAAGTTTTACCTTGGCAAGCATTGTAAAGTTTTTTACATATTTTATTGTGTTTTTTATTATACTAGCTGTTTTACCCGGCTTTGCCCGTGTAAGCGGCGACACGAAGTTAATATTGTTGCGCATTATTTTGATCTAAGGTATTCAGTTAATTTGCATGGTGTAAAGGGAAAAAATAATCTTTATGAATTGCTCAAGCCAACTAACGTAATAATATGATAAGGATTAATACCTAATAAATATAAATTAAGTATTTGTATAAATAGCTTTCCAATAACCACTTTATACCTAATTGCCTATTTAAGTATTAAAATGGATATAGTATGTTATCCTTAAGAGATAAACATGTGCCATCGCGTACTTCTCTGTAGACATATATAAGATACACAATTCCATTTTTTTATATCTCAAGCTCCCAGATGGCTTTTTTTTTTCGACACATCCAACAAATCTTTAAAGTATACAAAAACATAACAAATTGTAGACTAAAACCACTCTATCCATTGGTGAAACAGTATGAAAATCGGTGCAGTAGTTTTTGAGTTTATCGCGAACAGACGCGAGGATGTACTTTGTTTTATAGAGAAGTAGAGAAATAGTAGTGATCGCACATAAATTTATGGACCAGATGGAGCCTAATTCTGGCGCTTTCGACTTACGTGTCGTTTAAAAATATTCGAATGAAAAGCGACAGATCTCCATAGCAAACTGTCAGTTTCATTCGAGCAAATCAAGCGGACGTGCATGTCAAAAGCGCGAGAATCGGGGCATTGCAGTGTTATTATTTAAAAAATACATGTTTCTAGTTACCACTTGTCTACGCGATTGTACCATAACAACTTTATAAACCAGTATGGTTATATAACCGCTAACTTCCACTAGCAATCATAAGCGATCCAAACCTCGTTCTATGCGCAAGTGTCCTATTTTATTCAGTACCTACTTTTTATAAGATTTTTGTGTGTGACAGTCCTTAAAATCAAAAATGAAGCCGTTGTTAAGGCTGGCTGTATTTTTGTTAGTAGCAGACGCCACTATGCTCAATTTTAGGGTGCTAGCACGGAAAATGTCGTCGATGGCTGAATCCTTCGTGTCTAACGGCATCGTCCCAGACGTCGTGTCTAAGGCCCCAGCTTCGATTATCGGTGTAAGTACTGTTTTTTACCTTTATTCATAATCACAGCCACTATGACCTTCATTCCAGTATCACAGAGTAAATAGGCCTTCTAATATAGACGATGCACATTTAGCCAACTTTACTATCGGCCCATCGTGACAAAATGGCAAGCTTGTCGATGTCTCCAGCGTACCAAACTCGAGAAATACCACAAATAGATTAAATATTAATTAAATAAATATTTTTGTGTCTCGACCAGGAATCCAACCCGCTACCTCCTTAAATATGTAGTTCTTTATTTTTATTCTACATTATAATATTAAATTAGACATTATTAAGTAAAATTTTATAACATCTTTATTAATATCTATTCTGGACCCTATGCCTCTTAACAGCTGCATTTATCATTGATATAATATTTTAATCGATATAATTATAATATTATAAATATTTATAATATTAAAAAAAATGCTCTTTAACAAATATAGATTCTTTATTGCACAGAAAAAAAATACATTTTACAGTACTTAGGAAAATTATTGTCTAAAAACATTTTCTAACCTTTGATGTGAGCAGGGATTGTAGGCTGCATGACCGCTAATATTTGAGATATAGGAATTTATTGAGTAAAAAACTTTAAAAAATATATAAATATATACAATAACATATATATATATAAATTTAACCACAATGACGACCAGTTCAACATATTGATGTAATTAACCCTGGCGCCGGCCTTGACCTATCATACCGCTCACCGTCACTCTTATGGAACAATGTCATGTTTGGGTCGCAAGTGATTTTTGTAAAAGATCTACTTTTAAAACTAATAAATAAATAAAAAATATTATATAGGTACTGGTTACTATATGTATATATATATATATATACATACAATAAGACGTGGTGGTGGCTCTTTTGTAAGAACGCGTACCTTAAATCCTACAAAGGTCGGTTCAAACCCACCCGGCATGAACCAATGAGAAATACACTTATCTTACGTACATTTGTCATAGATTTACAACACCACCGTTCCCGTGCCTCGGAGAGCACCCTAAGCCGTCGGTCCCGGTTCTACTAATACCAACTTGTGGAATCGTTAATAAATTGTCATTAAAAATTGACATCATATCCTCCAATAGGCCAATTTCACCAGATATATGTTCTGGAAGTCCCATCTCCAGCAGTGGAGGTCTAGGACGCTGTGTTCTAGGGGCTGTAATGAAATGAAATATACATAAATCTTGCTTTTTGTGAAAGTGTTTAGTGAGCAAATTGTTAAAACATATAAGTGATGGTGCTTTATGAATGGTGCTGCCGATACTGTGTAAGAATCTAAACATCTGCTGGACTAATGTGGCGGGATTTTTATTTAATTATTAGAGGAGGAGCGAAGAGAAATTGGAAACAATCTCTTACAATGTTTTCACAAATGTAAATTAAAGAAATTATTCTGTCTCGACCAGGAATCGAACCCGGTACATCCGCGTCTACATCCACGAATTTAAAGAAAGACCACAGTTTTTTACTACATAAAATTCATTTTCCTTTCCAGGTAAAATTCACTAGTGGTGTGGAAGTAAAGGAAGGTAATGAGCTGACTCCGACTCAAGTGAAGGATCTCCCCACTGTGCAGTTTGAGGCCAAGCCTGACCAATACTACACGCTAGCTATGACTGGTAAGTAAATAATATATAGCCATCATAAGTAGGTTCTCGTTTAATCTAAAAGAGGAGATTTTAGGTTTTATAATTAGTTAATATGGAGCTGTCTTAGTTTTTATTGATCTTATATTAAAATTTTACCGTCCTGTGGAACTAATGATATTGACCAAATAAGCTATTTTATTTTGTAAGTGGCAACATTTTTTCTGTCGAGACTGCCGGCCCTCGCTGATTTGATTCACTTTATGTACAAAAAGTATTACGCCTCGTTCCGAGACACGGTAATAGTAACCTAAGCACGCTCAAAGGTGTTCCGAGACGTGTAGAAACTGTTTTGCCAAAGCTATGACGTCACATATGACATTATTTCTCGCGCTTAGACTGCTCACGATATCGAGGTAGATCACTCTGAGCGCTGTCAGTTTTTTGTCATTATGTCGCGCGCCATTTTCAAGCCTATTTATTATTAGATTATTTAATATTGTAATTCGTTTATACTGATTGTATATTACTTCTAAAACAAATCTATAATTAATATTTAAGTAGGAATTGAAAAAAAAAAGTCTGTAACACGGCAATTTATTTTAAAAGACCAAAATAAGTTATTAATATTAAACTTTACACATATAAAGATGAATGAACCGAGAGATATATGTTTGTTAGTATTCATTTCTCAAAGATGTGGAATCCGCAATTTATCTTTCATACATTTAAAAAAAAAGAATATGTGTTATGAATGAATGAAAATATGATTTAGACCGTTCCGTTATCACGCTCTGAGCATCCAAATCGTGATATTTGATTCGGAACGACTGTTGGTACCATATTTATTCTAAGCGCTCTGAGCTTGATTCGGAACGAGGGGTTAGTAAGTATTAATTTATTTGTGTGACGTCATTTCCTCCCACCGCTATTAGAAATCGTGACAATCAGTTTTTATGTGTGATTTTAATGAATCAATTTGTCAGTAATCACATAACAATGGCTTATTTATAAATATAATCGGGTACTCTTCGGTAATTTAAACGACTTACTAATAGAAATGGATCTAAGCTGGTTTGCCGTCACTACAGAGAGAGGAGCAAATTTGAGTCTTTGCTTTACGAAGGCAGGCCCGAGACACTATTCATCTCCTCTGCCACACATGATGGACCCGGCACTCGCACGGTTAATCCATAAATTGTTAAATTATATCAAGGCTTATAATTTTCTCTCCTTTGTGGTCAACATTAAAATAGTAGTTTATGAAACTGTTGCATAATAAGGGGTATTATACACGAGTGTGTGTTTAAAAACCGAGCCGTAGCTTAGGCGAGGTTTTTAATCGTATCACACGAGTGTTTTAATACCTAGTTATGTGCAGTTTCATAGACTAATTTATCTACTCTCATACATTGGGATTGAACCTACTAAATAAAAGATAAAAGTTGAAAGAGTAAGAATTTTAAGCAAGAATAAAAAAATCACACGAAATGCTATACAACAAAACGTATTGAATGGCGACAATTTTTTTATTTTTTTTTATTATGACCATGGTACAGAATACATAAGTCCTAAACAATGAAATGGCGCCAAAACATAGCTTATGACCGCTCACGCGAGTCTATGGCGGGCGCTGCCATGGACAAGTAAAAATTGGAATCAAAACTTTTTTTTTGTAATGGAACTTAAAAAAAAAGTGTTATATACCCTTCGTTCTGTTACGGGCCAGGAACGTGGAGACTTTTTTAAAACAACGTGTTCTTCCTTTGTAGATTGTTTATTTTTCTTAGATGTGCCCGTGACGAAGCCTGATTCTGAACTAACTTGAAAACGCATGGAAACTCATAATTATAGAAATTATTGCATCATCCACTGTACTTTAGCTGACGCCTTGTTTACGCGAAACGTAGCAACAATGCATCGCCAGCTACTTACTGTACAATGGATTAGCGTAGGGTGCATATTATAACAACCCCCTCATTAAGATTTATCATTACAGAAAGCAATGATAAATACTGGAACTAGAACAGGATATATAATAGCGTTTCAAGGAATTAAGGATGATGCTTGTCACGACACGGATACAACATTTTTAGGACTTACACAATTTGAACTAGGATACTTAGCAAAACAGGAATATTAACATGGAAACAGAGATTTTGCTAAATATCGGAATTGAATATAATGAATAGCAAAACGGAAATAGAACATTGGATACAGAGAGTTTGCTAAACATTATGAATAGTTTATTATTTTAAACCTAGATATATATAGTTCAAATAAGTCGAATATGGTTTATTATTTTTTTAAACCAGGATATAGTAATTAAAATAAATTGAATAAGAAACATTAGGAAATAGAATTATTTTTAGACGTAGTATATAAGGACGAGACATTTATTTTATATAGTAATGTTTCTTCGAGTAAGTTGACTTGATTTAGCATAGACTTCTTCTTCTGAAGTTTCTGATTCTTCAGAGACTCTAGTGACAGTCTTAGTATTGTTACGTGAAGTGTTATTATTACATCGATTATATATATGAATACAGCAATTAGCTGGGTTTGTTCTTTTAAACGATTTTCTAAATTTATAAATTAAAACAATAAAGATTATTAACAATACGAAATATGATATAGACATATAGTGAACTTGATACTTTTCAAAGTGGCTTAATTTTAAATCATTTAACTTTTTATCTAATTAATCCAGATGGATACTGGCATGAAGCAAGGAATCTATATTATTTATATTATGCAACTTTAAAAACGGAATCATGGACATAGTTTTATTAATTTTAATATTTTCACAACAGTCATCTTGTATTATATTAAAATTGGAAATAGTAGAAGTAATATTTGAATAAACATTTCTTTTCGGAATAAATTGTAAAGTTTTATAGAAGGCTTTACAGTCTGTTGGTAAGGATAATATACCTGTACCGAATAGAATTTCGTCACGATTTTTGGATTCATCTTCACAATTAATATGGCATTTGCCAGGTTCAGACTGTACATACAACCATTTATTATTATTGACTTTATAAAACACATCAATATCTCCATGAATAAATTTGACGTTACATGAACTCGGTAACTTATTGACAACTTCTGTTAATAGAACAGTTTCACATGTAGGATTTGCTACTGTGGAAAACACATTAATTAGTTCACACACAAAACACTGATTGTCTATCACTTTGCACTGATTTAAACTCTCTAGTAATGCATAGAATAAGCGATCTGAAGTTATTGCCAGATAAGGATTATTAGGGGCAATAAGAGCAAAAGTGTTTGGTTTCGAAACATCGTATGGAGTTGGAAGAGGAAGGATATGGAATAAGTTATACGATTGAGGCAACACTAACGGAATTTGTATAACTATAATTATCTTATTATTATGGTAATAAGTAACTAATTTAGAAATATCAATTAAATTATGGACATTATGTAAAGAGATAGTAATAGGGAATTCACTATGTTTAGGAATTAGGTTTCTATTACGATCTAATTCGTTGAACAATTGATTAGGACTTAGGATCGTTGGATGTAAGATATTTATCTTACTGAATAGTATAGCATTATTAATATCTTCAATATCAAATGAAATAGAAGTGATTATATTTTCTAACGAATTTATAATAGAATTAAAGTTGCTTTTTATTTGCAATTTATCATTAGAGTTACTTAAGTCTAGTAAGCAACTTTCGATTATTTCAATATTTTTATTTAGAATATTTTCATTTTGATTTACTTGGAATAATGTTTTATTAAAATTAGAAATAGTAGACTTAATTATATGAATATTATCTTTCATTAGGATAGAAATTTGTTTTTCATCTGACTGTACTTTCGTTATAGCGTCAGAAAATTTGTCTGCATCATCGGAATCTAAAGTTCCAAAGAACGTTTTTAATACGGTACCACCAATATTTAATAGACCACGTTTAACGCGATTATTTTGTTCGTCAATTAAATATGAGACAGCAGAGAACTTTTTTATATTGTTATTATGTTGATTTTTTAACGACGACATAGAATTTACACAATCATTTTGCATTTTTGTAGAAACAAACGAATTGCAAAGTGTAGATAATCTTTGAAATAGGAATTCGACATTGTTTACGTGAGGTTGGATATGACTAATATCTAGATAGGTAACTACATTCCAATTATTATTAGTAAACTTAACGTCTAATAACTTATCATAAAATAAGCCGGAACTTGAGGATATAGTAGTAGTAAACTCTGCTTGAGTTAACGTTAGGAAATACCTGGAATAGAAATAAGATATACTTAATAACTATGATACAGCGATTTTATTATAATCACGACCCTTTTTATATTCGGTGTGACTGATTTTTGTTATTTATTATAACAATGGATACAGAGGTTAGTTATGTTTCTTAATAACTAAGGAAATAGACATTAGTTAGTTTATTTAACTAGAATATATAATTTTATAATCAGTAAAGCTGAGATTTTGGGGCTGGTTACCCTGTCCGTGAGCTTCTGATTTGGAATAAGTAAAGCTGAGATTTTGGGGCTGGTTACCCTGTCCGTGAGCAATTACTTTTGATTCAGATTAGTTAGTGTTTCTAACTAGGATATATAATTTTAATAATCAGTAAAGCTGAGATTTTGGGGCTGGTTACCCTGTCCGTGAGCTTCTGATTTAGGATAAGTAAAGCTGAGATTTTGGGGCTGGTTACCCTGTCCGTGAGCTTTAATATTTATATATATTATTAATTAGCAAAGCTGAGAGTTTGGGGCTGGTTACCCTGTTCGTGAGCTTTGAACTAGAATAAGAATTATTTTAATTTTATTTAGGAATAGCAGGTTTTATTTCGTCATAGTGATAACGAATAAACTTTCGATTCACTGAAATAGTAACTGAATGACTTCCGTTTACTTTAACGATTTTATAAGGGCCTTTCCATATTGGGGATAGCGCTTTATTTTGCTTATGGTGACATTTTAAATACACCATATCACCGATTTTATATTTGACATTATATAATCTATGGTTTAGAGCACGTACATAATCAGTATAGGTATTATTTTCTAAAGTATCAATACTACTTGGTATGTAAGGTTTGTGACCAAACAATAGCTCGAATGGGGAATAACCCGTGGTAGAATGAACATTTGTATTATATGCAAACATTGCAGTATTTATATAAAAATCCCAAGTATTTGGATTTTCATCGATATAGGATCTGAGATATTCTTTCAAGGTTGCGTGACTTCTTTCGAGTGCACCGCAAGTTTGGGGATGATAAGGGGATGCATATATATGCTTTATATTAAACAATCTTTCTAGTTGTTTAAACATATCGGAACAAAAGTTAGTTCCTTGATCAGTTACGATCATTTTAGGAATACCTATATGAGAAATAAAATGAACTAGATTTTGAGCAGTTTCTTCTGCAGAACATGAACTCATAGGATAAGCTTGAGAATATTTAGTTAAATCATCTTGTATGGTTAGAATGAATTTGTATTTTTCGGTGACCGTTTCTGGTAATGGACCGACAATATCAAGGAATATTTTTTCTGTTGGCTTAATAGCCGTGGAAGTTATGATCATAGGAGAACGATTAGTTTTTCGAAGTGGTTTATTTACTTGACAAGATTTACAACTTTTTACGTAATTTTCGATATCTTGACGCATTGATTTCCACCAATACATACTTTTTATTCTATCAAGCATGCGATTTATGCCGGGGTGTCCAGCAGTTAGGGAATCATGATTATCTTTTAGTATTTTCTTTACTTCATCTGGAGTAGGATAAGAAACATTATTTTTATATATATTAATTTTGATACCGGAATTATGGAATATATAGGCTAACATATTATATATTCTTGTATAAGAAATTTTATTAAAGGGATCTCGGAAATCTGATATAGCAAATTCTTTTTCTTCGCTATATAATAATTCAATCATATCTTTATAATCTTTTAATAAATTGAAAATGTTTTTGTAGGGAATTTCATCATAGTGATGAACACGAAGAAATAAATGAGTAAACAAATGTTTATTATTGGAAGTAGAAAAGTTAGTGAATAATTCTCGTTCAATTTGGCTTACATCGGGAACATTATTTGATAGGTTTATTATCTCATTTAAATATGGAACAGATTCATCTAAGTCTATGGATGAAGGAAATACAATTAGTTTACATTTCGTTTGTAATAATGACTCATTATGTTCTTTAATTTCTGTGTCATATGAGACGGGAGTTTGACGACTATGTTGTAAGTATTTTTCGTAGGAATCAGAGTTATTATCTTCATTTATGGTTTGTATATTACGAGATAGGGAATCGGCATTGCAATTTAACTTTCCTTTTTTGTATTGAATATTATATTCATAATCTTCTAACTTTAAGCGCCATCTTATCAATCTGGAGCTTGGATCTTTACAATTAAATAGCCATTGTAGTGGTTTATGATCTGTGACTACAGTGAATTTATGACCGTACAAGTATGGTCTAAAGGTTTTTGTACCAAATATTATAGCAAGACATTCTTTTTCAGTAGTGGAATAGTTTCCTTCGGCTTTATTTAAGGTTCTAGAAGTATATGATATTGGTAAGTCTTTACCAATTTCTCCTTGAGAAAGTATCGCGGAAATTGCATAATTTGAAGCATCAGTAGTTAAAATAAAAGGTTTAGAAAAATCAGGGAATTGCAAGATAGGAGCAGTAGTGATTTTATTTTTCAATATTTCGAATGAACTTTGTTGATCTTCTGACCAATTGAATTTAATATTTTTCTTTAAAAGACTGGTTAAGGGTTTTGTAATATGAGAAAAGTTATTTATGAATTATATGACCTAAATATTGAACTTCACGACGAAGAAATTCGCATTTATCGGGTTGGAGTTTAAGATTATGTTCTCTTAATTTATTGAAAACTAAATTTAATTTTTCTATATGAGATTGAAGATCATGACTAAAAGTTATTATGTCATCCATATACGTAAAGCAATGAATTCCTTGGAGACCTGATAGTACAACATTTATTAATCTTTGAAATGTAGAAGGGGAATTTCGGAGTCCAAATGGCATCCTTGTAAATTCGTAATGTCCAGACGGGACAGAAAATGCAGTTTTTTCAGAATCTTTAGCGTTCATAGGATTTTGATGACAGGAAGAGGCAAGATCTAGGGTTGAAAAATATTTACTGTGACCTAACTGGTCTAGAATATCTGTGATATTAGGAATAGGATAAGCATCACCTATAGTTATTTCGTTTAATTTACGATAATCAATAACTATACGCCATTTCGGTTTTCCGGAGGCATCTTGTTTTTTAGGGACAACCCAAATTGGAGCTGACCATGGGGAAATAGAAGGTCGAATTATTTTTTGGTCTAACATTGATTTTACTTGTTTATTAACTTCTTCTTTATGACATTCGGGAAATCTATAATTTTTTACATTTACGGGAGTTTCTGAAGTAGTACGTATTTCATGTTTTAGAGTTTCAGTGGAGGTTAACATATCTCCATCTAAATAAAAAATATCTGAGTATTCTGAACAAAGAGTTTTTAAAGCAGAGGTTTCTTCTTTATTTAAATGATCACATCTTAAAGTTTGTAAAACAGTTCTTTTTCGATTAAAATTATTATTTATAGGATTAATAGAATTTATATTTTGACAATTATTTTCGGTAGTATTTAAGTTATTTTCTAAAATTTCAGTTACAGGTTCTAAAGTAAAAATTGGATTTTTAACAGTTATTACATCATCTGAGACATTGAGTACTGACAGATTAATGCGATTATTAGGTTTTACATTGACAAGACATTTTGAAAAATATAATTTGGGATATTCTTTTAATTGTGAATTTAATATTAAACCTTGGTTTATTTCAGGATTAGAGACTTTACATTCTATCATCATTTCGCTTCTTGGCGGAATCAAGTAAATAGGATCATGAGTTTTAAACTTTATATAAGTACTTAAATTATCATTTATAATTAGTTTACATTGAGAATACTGAATAGACACATTATTTGCTAAAAAGAAATCGGAACCAATTATTCCGTCATAATTTAAATTTATGTTTTCAACTAAATGGAAAAAGAATGGTATGGACATGTCATTATTTATTTTAAGAGTTAGTAAAAATTTACCTTTCGTTTCGGCGAAAGAGTTTATATCATTTATACCTTTGAATTTTATAAAGTTTTCATCAACATCGGGGATTTTGGACAAACTTGAGTTTTTTATTATACACATAGCACTACCTGTATCAATTAATAGTTTTATTGGATTTTTTGTATGAGAAGTATTTATTTCTATATAGGGAAGAGAAATAGATTTTATATTGTTAAGTTTAAAATTGTAGAAATATTTGGAGACTCGAATTGAAAATAATTATATACGTTGGACTTTGCTATGTCCTCATTAGATATCGTTGGATCTAATTCAGCGGTTTTTATGTAAGAATTATTTTTATTTAAACAAACAATGGGGTCATTGTTTAGAATTGATGCGCCTGCAGTTTTGGATTCTCGTCGGCACATGTTCGGAATCCTATTAATTAGTTTAAATTATTTGAATTATCGTTTGATTGTTCAATAGCGTTAACATTTTCATTATTTGGCATAATGGACGATTTAGGAATTTATTGTTATATTGACGTTTTCTACAAGTGGATATAGTATGACCGTTTTCTTTGCAGTATCTACAAAACATACTATTAAAATTAGGATTTTGGAAACTTCTAAATTTTGGTTTTTCATGATTTTGATACGATTTATTTTTATTAAAGTTAGTTTTTTGGAATTGAGGTTTAGGAATCGAGGATTTATAAAAATTTTGGATTTTCTCCTCTTCTATAGCGATATTTACGGCAGAATTAAATGTTTTCAGATTTCGACATCTCACAAAATTGCTGAGTTCGACTTTTAAGCCTAATGTGAAAGCATGTAAAGCGAGATCTTCTGTCATCGCAATACGACCGGATATATCTTTCTTTAAAGTGTCTGAATTATGGATTTCGGATTGGAGTTGCGTTAGACAAGTTTCTACACGTTGGGAAAATTGAGACACGGTTTCTAAATGATTTTGTTTACAATTTTGTAAATCTAGGAGAAGATGGCTATAGTGTTTAACTTCTCCAAAATTCGACTTTAAGAATGATTTTAATTCGGAAAAATTATCAAATATTTTATTAGAGGCAGCGATTTGTGCTTTACCTTCTAACTTCGATATTATATACTTGAAAAGGATGAATTTTTGATTTTCGTTTGCCAGGTCTAATGCGCTTTGGCAATTTGAAATAAAGGCTAACAAGTTTTGTTTATCACCTTTATAGGGATTTATAAACTGGCATAGGATTTGGATAGGAACTTCGGGATTTGCGAAACCAACATCTTTTTTGTCAACTTGAGACATTATGAACTTGAAATATAATGAAACTGGCAAATAACGATCTGAAAGCTTACTTACAGCGTTACTGCGATAAAGCTGAACATCTGGTGACTGGCCGGATACAGTGGAGCACGACGGCAGGAACGAGGACCAACACGATGCTAGCAGGAAGAAGCAGGAACAGAGGTCTTGAAGACACGACGACGAAGGCGGCAAGGAGGCGGCAAACGCTCTCTTCGGATTAGAGCTTTCTTCGCTTCGCTCTCTTCGGATTAGAGCTTTCTTCGCTTCGCTCTCTTCAGATTAGAGCTTTCTTCAGAGTTTAAAATACAACTTGAGACTCGGTGAACCCGGAGGCACTCAGGATTGTAAGTGAGTTAGAACAGGACTTCAGAGGATTATAGATACGGAGGCACGGAGACAGAGATTCGTAGAATCACGGTGAACCCGCAGAGACAGAGACACGGAGAGAAACACGGAGTCACGGTGAACCCGGAGGAAAGTACTCGACGATCTTGACACGCGTAGACAGGACGAGAGGGAGGATGTCAGCTCAACTAGAGAAGCGATTCTGGAACGGTATCCCTCAACATCCCACTTCTGACACCAATTTGTTACGGGCCAGGAACGTGGAGACTTTTTTAAAACAACGTGTTCTTCCTTTGTAGATTGTTTATTTTTCTTAGATGTGCCCGTGACGAAGCCTGATTCTGAACTAACTTGAAAACGCATGGAAACTCATAATTATAGAAATTATTGCATCATCCACTGTACTTTAGCTGACGCCTTGTTTACGCGAAACGTAGCAACAATGCATCGCCAGCTACTTACTGTACAATGGATTAGCGTAGGGTGCATATTATAACAGTTCCGATACGCGATAATAGTAACCTAAGCACGCTTAAAGGTGTTCCGATACGCGCTTAAACTGTTTTGCCAAGCCGTGTGACGTCACAAATGACATCATTTCTAAGCATTCCATGGATTAACCGTGTGTCCATCATGTGTCCAAAGAGATGAGAAGAATGGTATTATCTCGTACTTGCGACCGATCATAGGGCTGGTTTACAAAGGAGGCCTCCTTTTTATTTTATTGCGCAATAAGACGCTCACCATCCACCATTCTGCTCTTTTCCCTACCCAACCAAATACTGTATTAAAGAAAAGTGTATTTCTCATTAGTACATTCCGGAGATCAAACCGCTCTCTTCTAAAAAAGCTGTTGTTCTGACCACAGTCGTGATATTTTTTTATACTGATTTCAGATCCCGATGCGCCAAGTCGTGCCGACCCCAAATTCCGGGAATGGCATCACTGGTTAGTGGGAAACATTTTGGGGTCCGATGTGGGGTCCGGCGAGACCCTGTCCCAGTATGTGGGTTCCGGGCCCCCACCTGATACCGGTCTACACAGATACGTCTACCTTGTCTACCAACAACCCAAGAAACTCGAATTTGACGAACCCAGACTCACTAACACGTAAGTTGACAATTAAATTATTCTTAATGCGGATACAGTTCTCGGCGACCTTAAAAAACTATATAGATGATTTAGGCTCCAACGGTTTGGAACACATTTTTAAAAATGAGAACTCCATCTTTTAAATGTACTACAGAAATAATTTCCGTTTTGAATTGACTGGCACCCAATATCAAAATTTACGTTCAGAAACTTGTAACCAAATTTAACTCAACTTCGGAATGTTTATTTACAATGGGGTGTGTCACTAACTTTTTATCACGATAGATGGCGCATGATAGATGGTACCTAATATAACTGTCAGTTACATAGAAAACTTGTATTTTTATTACGAAATTTATTATTTTCTGGATATTATGCAGAAGTGAGCAGCTTTTAAGTGTACAAATCGAGATTTCCAAGAGAAAGCAAAGATATGGTGATCTCAAAATTGCCGTTCTATTAATTCAACCTTTTTTATTTTAAAGACGGTGTTCGCTTACTTAATTTATCTTTTAAGGTATTTAACGTTAAGTTGAAATTCAATTTTCTGTTATAAATATGTAAAACTACAAATAAATTTAAAAAATGACCAGTTTTACACCTAAAAAAGGTACCAGTGCCGCTAGCGCCATCTACAAAAAGCTTTGCCTGATACACCCCATTGACTGGCACCCAATATCAAAATTTACGTTCAGAATCTTGTAACCAAATTAAACTCAACTTCGGAATGTTTATTTACAATTCAACCCCAGATGGCACTTTTTATCACTCGATTTTGCTGTCAACTTTGGAAATTTCCTGACGAACTTTATTCACTAGACAAGCTTACAAAATTATTTTACCGAAAATCTAAATTGTCCAATGAACGACCATACTTGGCCCCAGGCTTCGCTGCCAATTCTTTTATTTATTCATTCATTTCCACATCACATTACAGAATATAAAGGTTAGTATATAATTGAGTTTATACATTGGCCAAATTAGGAAACATACTTTATTACTGATACTTAGGTGTCAAAGAAAAGGAGAAAAAACAAGAAATACAACCAAAAGATATAGAAATTCAATTTAAAAAAAAGAAACAATAATACAGATAAAATTACAGATATCCAATATTGAATTAAATTAAATAAAAAATTAAAAAAGAAAATAAAAACTAATAATTAAATTAAAAAGATTTATAAATTAAATAATTCTTGGCTGCCCTAACTACAGGAAAGTGTACCCTAACAGTGAGTGAGATGTGATGTAGCCCTGTAGAATTGACAGCAGCACCGCGGACAGCATTAACAACCGGGATCTGCATCCGAAGTACAGATTAATACTAATACTTTTATATATATTTGTCTATTTTCTTTATTCAGGAGACATACAGATCCCATCCCAACCGTCTGCATGTTTCAATTATTATCATCATCAATAATTCGGTTTAGAGGTCTGGGAACAAATTTCAAGAGTAGCACAGCCAGTGTTTCTGTTGTCTGTACATAGTACTGTCGAGTTCTACGGGAGAATCACAAACCCATTTTTAGGTTCCGTGGAGCCGTCGTACTTGTCAGACACTAGAGATGCCTGGTCGGTAGCATGACCCAATATTTCTGTTCCAAATTTACCAAAATTACAACTACTTGTGATTGTGATTACGGTGGCTTTTCCGCAATTAGCCTCCATTGGACCATTGTGACCTTTACTCCTTTAGCGGAGCCATCCGATCTCCTCCAGGAAGGCCAGGAGACCCGCTACGTTCCTGCAGACCTCCGGAAGAGTCCTCGCAGTCTGGAGGAACCTCAGTCTAGGCGCAGCCACACTCCAAGAGCACATGCGCGGCCGTTTCCTCCTCCGCCATGCATCCTCTACGCAGTGGGCTATCTGTAATGTTCAGAATATAGAGATGTTAGTTAAAGGCGGGATACTGTGTCGAGACCCCCACCACTATTCGAAGCCTGGCTCTGTCAAGGCCCAGGAGGCGTCGTGTGAGGCGCCTATCTGAGTTAGAAAGGGCCTCCCTGGACTGTCTGCAGTCTGTGGTCGATGCCTACATCTGCTCGTGCAGTTTATCAGTTCTATTATATACAACGACTATTGTACAAGCTCTGGTTCTGGATGATATTTTATCTTCCAGTAACCTGAAAGCGGGCTCACCTCATGAAGTCAGGTCTCTGGTTACAGGCTTTTCCTTCAGCATTGATCAGGACAGTCCTTGACCGAACTATTTGACCATGGCAGTGTGCCTTCGTCTCGGAGCCCCGGACTGTCCACCCACACAAATGTTGGTGTGGGGAACCAGTGGAACATCCCTGACACCACGGGCTTTCTTGTGCTAGAAGTGCCAGCCGCATTCCTCGCCACGCGGCTCTCAACGACATCATTCACTCTTTTCACTGCTGGAGTACCCGATGGCATGACCGTTGGCCCGTGGAAACTTGGCAGTTTTATGGTATAGAAAGCAACATGTTTAGACACATTAGCCACATCTCACATCACATTTAGGCAACTCAACATTTAGACCCTCAGCTAAGCGTCTGGCCAAGGAGTTATCCAAATAGCTGACGGAGAAATTTGGAGACAGAAAGGCTGGCAATTATTCCTGCCAACGTATTAGCCTCGCTATACAGAGGGGAAACAAGCAAAACAGTGTTGTTTAAATCAATGTTACATTTTATTTATTTATTTATTTGTAGGAAAATTTACAGCCTTTACAATATTATGTATACAAAAAATATCTAATCTCAAAGCCTTACAAATTTTCACTGTTAGCTATAATGAAAAATAATAAAAATAAGAACCAACAAAATCAGTACAATAACAATGAGATATGAAATAACAATTGCATTTGTATACTGGTCCCGTTTTACACCTTAAGAATTATACAATATAATAAAATTAATTAAGTGTAACAACAAGTAAGTAACAATAAGTAGGTACTCAAACAACATTTTACAAATTTTGACAAGAAACATAAATGAAACATAAGTAATAGAAAAATATATAAAATAAACTAAAACAAGGATCAAATAAATAATTTAAAATAATAATAATGTAATATTTCAACATTTTAACGGACATCTACTCAATATGCTCATCACAGTACTCTGATTGATTTATTTTTATCTTTTACTGTTTTATATCATTTACTGTTTATTAGTGTGTAGGCTTATTTTAGTATTTTATAGTTGTATGTATGTATTAATTTGCACCCATAAATTTGTTTTTCCACACTCCCAAAGATTGGTTGTAAAAAAATGTCTGGCCATTAAGCCCGCCTATGTACAGTTCTCCCAAAGTGATAATGCGCATAGAAATCTTCGTCACTGTTCGGCAACGGTCGTATTCCCCGAGCGTCGGAAGACGATATGTATATAGAGTGGTTAAGTGCATTTTCTTCATGCATAATTTAGTAGAATTATGTGTTTTGTGCTAGTTGTTAGTACGTTTTCCTATTTTACAAAATAAACTATTTAAAGTTGAATAAGATAATTAAAGTTGAAATTAAATTCACCTTTGAAAACAAAACCAAGAACGGTGTATAATATCAGCTCTATATAATTCCACTCAGAGAGAACACATGCAGTCACCGACCGCCCGAATTGTTTTCGATTGTGTACACATGATATTGACTTCTATCTCTTTCGAACAAGGTGCAAAATGCAAGTGCAATGTTTAGGCTCTTACGATTCAATGATTCGGGTGTTTCCGGGAATACGACAATTAGCGAAGATCTGTATGTGCATTATTAATTTGGGAATACTGTACATATTTAGTGCAATATTTAAATTAATCTAAATTTAAATTATATTATTATGTCAAATAATAAATTGGACGCAGTTACGCAATAAGGATCCAATCCACAATTTTTCAGAAATTTAATTATGAATTTTAATCAGGTACTTACGATGGTACGAGGGGCGTTCAAAATATTCTCGGTATGTGGATAAAAACAAACAAGTACGAAAAGTTTGATATTTTTATTTTTCAATATACTCCCCCCCTATGTTCATACACTTATAAGATCGATCAATTATTTTTTTTAATCCCTCATAAAAATATTTTTTATCTTTGGTGTAAAAATGCTCCTCCACGGCCGTCTTCAACGCTTCATCGTCAGAAAATTTATTTCCACGCAGATCCTTTTTAAGATTGGGAAACAAAAAGAAGTCGCTTGGGGCTAAGTCCGGACTATAGGGTGGATGAGTAACAGTTTCAAACCCACATTCAACAATAGCTGCCTTGGCAATATGAGCAGTATGGACAGGGGCGTTGTCATGCAGAAGCAGAACACCTTTGGTTAACTTTCCTCGCCTCTTTTCTTTGATCGCATCTCTTAATTGACGTATAACGTTAGCGTAGTACTGCCCTGTGATATTTACACCTTTTTCTTTATAATCGATAAGCAAAACTCCTTCACAATCCCAAAATATTGTGGCCATGACCTTGCCAGCTGACGGGATTACCTTGAACTTCTTGGGATGAGCTGAACCCTTAATGTGCCACTGCATGGACTCCTGTTTGCTCTCTGGGTCATAATGATGAACCCAGGTTTCATCTCCAGTAACTATTTTTTGCAGCACCTCATCGGGATTTTCACCACACAGGTCGATAAAATCTGAACAGCAAGCCACACGCATATCCTTTTGAAGAAGCGTCAGCATTCGCGGAACCCATCTTGCACTTACTTTTGACATATTAAGATGGTCATGTATAATGTCATGTACGGTACCAATAGAGAGATTGGTTACTTGAGCTATAGATTTTACCTTCACTCGGCCGTCTTCCAATATAAGTTTTTCCACTTTATCAATATTTTCTTGTGAGGTAGCCACTACAGGCCGGCCAGGTCTAGGGTCATCTTCAATACTCTCCCTTCCACGCTTAAATTCGCTTGACCATTTTTGAATAGTAGATAAAGAAGGAGCAGACTCACGGTAAACACAATCCATTTCCTCTTTTATGGTTTTTTGATTTTTACCCTGTTTTGTCAAGAATTTTATGACGGATCGGTGCTCTAATTTCGTTAAAATTGTTAATTCGCTCATGGTGTTCATGTTTGTTCGGCAATTGCAGAAAAACAAAAGAACATCTCGGTTCCAATTTTACTTTTTTTTAATGTCAATGGATGAATCTTAGCGGCCAGTAACAAATATATATATAAAAGAGGTTGTAACGTATCAATACCGAGAATATTTTGAACGCCCCTCGTATGTCTTATATCAAAAACGATTCAACTTGCCTATAACTTAAAATGAATATAATGTGAATCGAATTTTTTTTGCGTAACTATATTTATTATTATTTAATAGTGTGAAAGGTAGAGAGAGCTATGCTCGGTATTTCTTTGATGGATAGAGTCCGAAACGTAGACATCCGTCAGAAAACCAAAGTTCAAAGTCAAAGTCACAATGTCTTTATTCACGTAAACCAGGGTTGCACAGACTTATTAATACTAGGGGCCACTCGGCCAAATCATGAACTGATAGCGGGCCGGCCGCCAGAAGTAGGTATAGGTAGTTAAAGACAATAAAGAATTGATAAAAATTTATTAAAATTAAAAAAGAAATTATTAATTTGAAGCGTGGCACTGCATAGTGCTTACAATCTTTTTTATATTTGGCTCAAATTTACTTGTAGCAACACGTAAAACTGCTTCCAAACTTTCATTTGCAAGGCGGTTTCGATTTTTTGTTTTATTATTATTTAGTATTGAAAAAGTTTGTTCACATATATAGGTAGAACCAAATAAGCTGGCACATTTCAGAGCGTTTATGCGCAACTCTTCGTACATATTTTTATCAATGCAGCGGTAAAAGTTCAGCAAGTCTCCTTCGTTGAATTTGTTGCGTAAATCTTGGTCATTTTGAATGTCGATAATTTCTAACTGCATTGACTCTGGCGCATTTTCAACTGAAATAGTGAAAGGATTGCTGAATATGTCCAACAGAGGTTTCACTTTTTTAAACTCCGAAAATCTGTCTTCAAAAGATTGAATCAAAATATCTAGCTTTTCTACATAACTGAAATTAATCGCAGTTTTGTTGAATTTTTCAGCCATTTTCTTATAATTCGGAAAATGATTATAATTTCCAGAATTCAATTGTGATCTGAAAAGTGTCAGCTTGCATTGAAAGGATGTTACATGAGCATAGAGCTGGGATATCAGTTGATTTTTGCCTTGAAGCCGTGTGTTCAAGACATTCAAATGATTTGTAATGTCAACTAAATAAGCTAAATCACACAACCAATCAGGATTTTTAAGTTCCGGGACATCCCTTTGCTTTTCCGCCAGAAATATTCCAATTTCTTCTATTAAATTTAGAAATCGTTCCAGTGTCAATCCACGACTTAGCCACCTTACTTCTGTATAATACAGTAAATCTCCGTATTCGCTTTCGATGTCATCAAGGAATTGTTTGAATTGTCTGTGATTGAGTCCTCGTGATTTTATGAAATTTACAGTCGAAACTACTACTTTCATTACATTTTGAAATTCATTTTTTTTAGAACAGAGGGCTTCCTGGTGTATAATGCAGTGAAACTGCATGAGATCTTCAGTGTTTATGTTTTTTTCTTGCAGGTGCTTTTTCAGCAAAGTAACTAGACCGGAATTGATACCAATCATGGAAGGAGCACCGTCAGTCGCAACTCCCGATAACTTAGATAAGTCCAAATCAGTTTTTGAACACTCGTCCAAAAGTCCATTGAGTATATCAACTCCTTTGGTTTGACCTTTCAATGAACACATTCCTAATAACTCTTCGAAGACTTCAAAATCTTGAGTAACACCTCGTATGAATATGAGAAGTTGAGCTGTGGAACTAATATCAGTCGATTCGTCGAGTGCTAATGAAAAAAATTCCATGATCTTAGTTTTTTCAATTAATTGTTCCGCAATATTACCTGACAAGGACATAATTCGTCTTTGGATAGTCATACGATTCAGTTGAATTTTCTCAAACTTTTTTGCTGCTTCTGGACACATTTTCTTAGCGGCAATTTCCATGCATTCTTTTACAAAATCGCCATCATTGAAGGGGCGACTTCGCTTTGCTATCATTCGAGAAATTTCATAACTAACTTCTGTAGCCGTTTCTGAATCTTGAATGTGTTTTGTAAACATAGCTTGCTGACCAATAAGCTCCCGTTTTAAAGACAACATTTTTTGCTTTCTTAATTCGCCTGTAAACTTGGTAAAAGAAGGATGCTGCGTTTCATAGTGCCTTTTTACATTATAATCCTTTGCAATCGCAACAGAATTCTTGCAAATTAAACAAACGACTTTGTTATGCGACCATACAAAAAAGTATTTCTCAGTCCAAATTTCTTGAAACTGCCGATTTTCATCTTTAACCTTACGTTTTTTACTAGGTCCTGGCTTCTCCATGTTGCGTTCTAATCCTGGCTAGGATTAACACAGCACCTAAAAACAATTACAGTACCCACTTAAATTACCTATCCTTTTTTAAATTATCAAAAATAATTGATTAAATATTATTTCTCAGAAATTTTAAGATTTTTATACAGATTTTATCTGAAATAATGACGTAATTATTACAGTTAGAGAAATTCTTATAAAAATAGTAATTTCTTTGTTTATTTTAATATTTAGCCAACATTAAAGCTAAATTTGATTAAAATTGATTAAATAGGTAGGGAAACACTTATTAATAACAGAGTTTTACTTACGTTTTCACAACACAATTATACACGGCACTTGACGGGTTAACACTGCAACAGGAAATCTACGTTGAATGTGGATCAAAATATATGACACCGGCTAGTCGAGTTAAAATCTACACTAGAACTATTGCCTCCCAAAAACACTAATAAACTGCACTTATTCTCAATCACTTATTACTTCGCTTTGTATTTTCGCGCTTATTTCTTTCTGTTGTTGACACTTCACTCAAATGAAAAGCGAACTGTTCGGCCGCTGCGGTTAACGTGATTTTTATACCGCGCAAACGACTCTGGAAGCTTCGTGTAGATACGCGAGCAATCGGGAATACGGGACTATATCTATCTCGCTTGCTCACCGCGCTAGAAAATTCTTGATTTCTATAGCGAGCGATGTTACTTGACTTAGCAATTTTGGGCGCTAGATTCAAATTGCGCGCGCGCGAGTTTCACATTACTTTTCGAACATATTTTTTTTTGTTTTATTCTGGAATAGAATTCAATATTTTTCGAATGCACGAGAGTATTATTTTTGCTGTCGGCGGGCCACCAGTATTCGACCCACGGGCCGCATGCGGCCCGCGGGCCGCGGTCTGTGCATCCATGACGTAAACCTATTACAGGCATTTATGAAACGTCATTAATTTAATTATTTTGAATGATTCTACTCCTGCTAGTAGAAGACTAAGCAGCAAAGTAGTCCAATAAGTAAGCTGTTAGCAGAAGACCAGCAGCTTAGCAGATTCCAGTGACCTGTTAATTTTTAATCTGACTGAGAAAGGAATCTGCAAGGAAAACTCAGCTATATCAGATTTACAAAATAAAAAATACACAGAACTGCACCACAACGATCAAATAATAACCTTTTAAATTTAGTTATCAGTACCTATGAGATTACAATACCTGGTACAGCAGTAGTTACCGACATAGCCTTCAAAATTAGCAAGTTGAAGTGGCAATGGGCCGGACATGTCTGTCGCAGAACCGATGACCGATGGAGTAGACGAGTTCTGGAGTGGAGACCACGTACAGGAAAACGCAAAGAGGGAAGACCCCCGCCAGATGGACGGATGACCTGAATAAGGTCGCTGGATGAGGGTGGCAAAAGAAGTGACGAGACTTGGGGGAGGCCTACATCCAGCAGTGGAGAGACATAGGCTGATGATGATGATGATGATTATTTAATAATATAATTTAAATAAATTTTCAGATCTGGAGACCTCCGTGGTGGATTTTCCATTTCAAAGTTTGCTCAGAAATACAATCTTGGAGATCCGATCGCCGGAAACTTCTACCAGGCCAAATACGACGACTACGTGCCTATCCTCTACAAGCAATTAGGGGCTTGAATATACAAGAAAAAAACTTTGTTAGGCTATTTAGAAATTCTTACTAGTTTTTTTAAAATGACTTCTAACCATAGTTCTATGATTGGTTCGAGACGCTTCACTATGAGTATAAATCATCATTTGACTCTACACAAGAGAGATTTTTTTTTGTATGGTCTAACGTTAGACTAATTGCGACTAATAAAGGCGGTTGTAAGAACGCATTCCTACAAAGGTCGGTTCAAAACCCCCCGGTTTAGTGCGCTGTGACGTCACAATATTTTCGACCAATAGGAAAGCGTTTTTGAATAGCGTTTAGTTTATGCAAGTAACTGATTTTGATTTTTCAAGTTATAAATTAATATCTCGACGTACCGGTTTCGATTCCTGGTGGGGACACAAAAATATTTATTAATGTAAATAAATACATTTAATTTATTTGTGATATTTCTCGACTTTGGTACGCTGGGGACATCGACTGGCCTATAGTAAAGTTGGCTAAATATTTATAAGCGTGGTTTCTGACCACCCCGAAAGGGAAACGGTCGTGATGATACTATAAATTAATAAACCAATTGTAGATAAATTTGTAAATAAAACTAATTTTTGTTACGTTTCATGCATATTTTAAATGATTTTTCTGAAGCTATGGTTTGAAGCGAATTGTTTCTGAATAGCTTTATTTTATTCTGCATTTAAGTAAACCTTTCTTTATTATATTGATTTTTATGTACCTAATTGTAAAACAAATAAAGGATACATCGAAGTATACCGTGTCTTATTTATTCCTTCTAGAACATATTTTTGGAGAAACCCATACTCGCCACACCATCTATTTAAAATTACAGACATTTAAATTAAAAAATAGCTCGTTACGACTCGACTTGGCATAAAGTGTGTGAACCACATCGTTGTCCATGTGGAAAAGATGTCGATAAGCTTGCTGTCGTGTTTCGAAAGTGACGTGAAACTGAAAGCGATCTATAAAGAAATTGATCCAAAGCTCATTGAAGTCTGGTATCAATAGGGCTTGCAGTTTCTCTCAAAATTTTAGTAACTTAATTCAGAGGGAAAATGCTGCCAGTGTATTGGGCACCATGCCACAGGACTGCGATTTGGAGGAGATATTTTTTTGTAAGTATTTAATTTTATATGTTTAGTCCAATAAAGTATTTTAAATAAATAAATAGACTTCTTCTTACGGTGCCATCATTAAGGCGATTTTGATTTTGTTGGCCGCTGTCCGGAACAAGGATCTGGTGCTCATCCCGAACCACTCCCTGAGGTTCTTGAGCCAGGAAGTGCGTCTTCTCCCCGGTCTTCTGGAGCCTTGTATCTTGCCTTGCATGACGAGCTGCAGCAAGCTATACTTTTTATTGCGCATGATGTGTCCCAAATACTCCAACTTCCTTCGCTTTACCATTTTCAATAGTTCAGCGCCTTTGTTATTCTCTGCAAGACAGTTTCGTTTCTTACTCTGTCCTTCCATGATATCTTCAACATTCTCCTGGATATCCACATTTCAAAAGCTTCTAACTTCTTCGACATTGTGTTTGTCAGGGTCCATGATTCGACACCATACAGGAGAATGGAAAATATGTAGCATCGGACGAGTCGGCATCTTGTAGGAAGTTTAAGATTGCAATTGCAGATTGCCTTTGGCTCATTTTAACAAAGGCGTTTCTAGCTTGTTCTATGCGGCATTTTATTTCGGTACTGTGATCTGCTTCTTCATTCACAATGGAGCCTAGATAAATAAATAGACTAGAAGAGCAATTCAATGCTTTCTTAGTAGCTTTGTTTACTTAAATGTACCCGTAAGCGCAAACGTTAGATAATGGAATCTGTCAACTATATATGTATATAACGTAAAGTTGAGAATGGGGTGTATCAGGCAAAGCTTTTTGTAGATGTCGCTAGCGGCAATGGTACCTTGTTTACACCTATGACTGATCGTTTTTTAAATTTATTTGTAGTTTTACATTTTTATAACAGAATAATGTATTTCAACTTAACGTTACCTACCTTAAAAGACGAATTAAGTAAGCGAACACCGTCTTTAAAATAAAAAAAGGTTGAATTAATTGAACGGCAACTTTGAGACCACCATATCTTTGCTTTCGCTTGGAAATCTCGATTTGTACACTTAAAAGCTCACTTCTGCATAATATCCAGAAAATAATGAATTTCGTAATAAAAATACAAGTTTTCTATGTAACTGACAGTTATATTAGGTACCATCTATCATGCGCCATCTATCGTGATAAAAAGTTAGTGACACACCCCATTGAATAATATTTTGTAATTATGAAATCCACTAATAACGTTTGCGACTAAGTCACAGGCTACAGTAAACAAAACCACTTAAGTGAACTATCAATTATTTATTTATTTATTTATTTAAAACTTTATTGCACGAAGTACAAAGTCGGACTTAATGCCCGTAGACATTTCCTGACAGCCAAACCTTGGGGACAAATTTGAACTATTATAGGTGCAATGAAAGAAATATTAAAGAAATAGGAAGAAAAATTAACAGCTTAATTATACACTTACATATAATATTGTTATATATACTATGATATCAATATACTAAATACTAATACATACATAATACTATACATAAACATACATATATACACTTACTAATATTGTGAGGAGCTTTTCAGGTAGTGTTTTTAAACGAAGATCTGGTAGTTGCTTGTCTGTTGTTTACAGGAAGATCATTCCATAAATTTGTGGCGACAACGACAAAAGAATTTGAAACAAATCCGGAATGATGAGAGGGGACTGAAAGAAGTGAGTTGTGAAAGGAGCGAAGAATTTTATCATGGAAAGATGAGAGATAGGCAAAACCGTCCTTGAGGTATCGCGGTGTCGCAGGCTCGTTTAAAACTGAAAAAAGCATACAAAGAACTCCTGAGATTTCTGCGACATCGAATAGGTAACCACTTCAACTTAGCACGATATTCAGAGATGTGATCGTATTTACGTAAACAGTAGATGAACCGGATACATGCGTCAATTACAATTACCCTTAATTAAAGGAAAATAAAACACAATTTTAATATTCTAACAAAATGTTATATTTTTAAACAAACCCAAGAAAAGTCTACGAAATAATCAACAATATCCATATACATGTAACAGCAAGGAAGAAGCATAAATAATTGTTCTAATTTACAAAGTTTTACTAATATCGCTCACATGGGCGTACACAGAGGGCAGGGGGGGAAGCAGCTGCCCCTCCCTGGATTTTGTTTGAGTCTCTTATCTTCATTTTTATAATTTTGTGTTTTATTTTTTTATTTAGATTTTTTTTTGGTTTATATAATGTTTAATTTAATCATTAATTGTCTTTGTCTTTATGAATTTAAATTGAATATCAGTGTTAGGTTTACTATTAATAGGTTGCATTCATTTTATGCTTATGTATAATTTTATTTGTTAATTTTAAGAATGTAACCAGTTTTTACAAACCAATTAAAAAAAAAAAAAAAAAACTACTTTTGTCGATAAAAATTAGGAAAAATAACTTTTTTCCATATAAAGGACTTCCGAACTTTGACAGTGGATAACGGCCATCTTGTTGAAGCTACATCTGTCAAATTAGTTGTCATTTATTTAGTATGTTTTGCCAAATCGCCATGGACGGATATAGCATACATGTGAAAATAAAAAAAATGTCTTATCAAAATGGGTGTTCGCGCTTCGGTTCGTTATTTCATTTAATCACTTTAGACTTTTTCTTGAGTGGTCGCTTTATGCGAATAAGCCACAAACTACAGCGGTCCTCAAAGCCAACCTAACCTATGCCATCGGTCACATTCAGCCTGATTTATGCGCCAGAGTCATGAAAATTTGGACATTTCGCATGCGTTCCACCGAGAGAAGCCGTGACGGATATTTGAACGATGTTATATTCCACACATACAGGCAACAATAGGTTTTTTTTTTTTACTAACGAATAAAAAAAATTGATTATATCTCACACAAAATTCGTTTTATTTTAGTTTAAAGATAGGAAGCGCTTTATGAAAGTTGCTATACAATACAATTATTAAAAAAACTTACGGCACGCCTCTTTACCTACTCGCTAGCAGCGCTCGGTTTAGGCCGCGTTCGTTTTAAGAGATGTTAGCATGAAAATACCACTTTTTTTAGCACAAGTCGTTCGTTTAATGAAATTTCTAACATTTGATGCTAATTTCGTTATTGATGTTACTTTTTGACAGATGTCATTAACATGGTTTGTTTACCATTTTTATATACTTTATAGTTTTCTATTATATTTGTTAAAAAGGTATATTAAACGATTTTATGTAATACATTCAAAGACCATAATAATATCATGTGTGTTGGATGCCATGGTATGTTAAAACATGAACGAAAACATTTGTCAAAAAGTAGCCTCACCGCTCGTTTTATTTAAGAAATGTTAGCATTGTTGGAAAATTTGATAACGCTATGGGCGATTCTTTCACGGAAGACATCATAAACCGTTTTACTAGAAAAACTCCAAAGTTACTTTTAAAGTAGCTAATGCATAAATAATAAATTTATATAAAATAATTTAAGTCATTTATGGCTTATTAAAAATCTGATTTGCCCCCTTTGGCTCAGAACATGGGTACGCCCATGATCGCCCACCTAAGTGGCTTCGTACATAAATTGTATAAGTAACGGACCACGCCGACAAGCCGTGATGAATTGCCGGCCCTTAGAACTAACACTTAGATTAATAAAAACGGAAAACAGATTTTATATATCTATATATTTATTATCATAGATAGATAGAGGTGTTTAGTATCAAAACTTAACAGAAACTGGAGAACAAATGGTAGAAGTTTCTAGATATAGTTGTTCTAAAAATTATATAAAATAAAAATATCAATGGGGTGTATCAGGCAAAGCTTTTTTGTAGATGTCGCTAGCGGCACTGGTACCTTGTTTACAGCTATGACGGATCATTTTTTAAATGTTTTTGTGGTTTTTTATTTTTATAACAGTAAAATGAATTTTAACTTAATGTTACCTACTTTAGAAGACTAATTAGGAAAGCGAAAACCGTCTTTAAAAACAAAAAAAGGTTTAATTAATAGATCGTCAATTTTGAGATCACCATATCTTTGATTTCGCTTGGAATAATAATACAATTTTTCTATGCAACTGACAGTTCTATGAGGTACCATCTATGATGCGCCATCTACCGCGATAAAAAGTTAGTGATACACCCCATTGAAGTGCAACGTGGGAATGCAACATTCTTGAAACATTTAATCAAAAAATTTCGTTGGTAGAGATTTAAAATTGTTTTTTTATCTGTTGTTTTGTACTATATTCTATTAATAAACATGACTCATGTAAGATAAATATTTAAAAAAAAAAACAAAGTATTTAAGAAAAAAAAAAGGAGTTCTACGCGCCATTTTGCGCGGACATGTCAAGTGCATGTTTTTGTTTTGTAAATTAATTTACTGTGAATAACAATTAGTCAAAAGTAGTGTTGTTTTGTTTAATAATGAGCTACAATGTTTTGATTGATGATTTTTTTTAATTATGGGGCACAAGTTGCAGTTTATTTTTTGCGGTTTTCCCGCGCTGTCAACTCCCATATTTCACCGGACGTGTTTGGGCTATAATGCCGCGAGTGACTCCAAAAAAAGTATCAAATTCTGCAACATCTGGAATTTCATGATAACCTCATTAACTTATAAGAAAGTAAGATATATTACGTCAGACTTGGCTGTATGGGCTAGTACTCTTTGCCTCATTCATTGTCCATCGGGAGAAGAGAACACGAGAAAAAAAATCGTGCTTTTAATTCTTGTGCCAATCCGAGTCGCATTTGTTTTTGTAACCTCACGTGGGTTTGACGTCATCAGTGTAGTTACTTGACATTCACGAACAATTTACGAGAAAAATGTCACTGTCAAAATTGTCTTTTGAATATCTCCACTAACGAAATGTCTCCACTAAATTACAAGTTTTGTTGCGTATTTCACAGATTACTAGCTACCTATGTTTATTTACTTATGGTACATCTCACTTTGACATTGACAGGAACCCGGTGTTAACTCGATAACAGCAGTGTTGAGACCCGAAACATTTTCGAACGGCCATGAGTGTCGCTACTTGGGTGTTAAAAACCTCCGAGCTTCGAGAAAATAACTGCGAGCAAATTGTGTAAAACGAAATGACAGTCCTAATAGCATTTTAATCGGATTATAGGTACTTAAAATTAGATATTTATTATAAATATTCTACACACAAAATACACAACTACTTAAATATATAAGATTAATGTAAAATAAAAAGAAAAATTGAGTTGCCGACTAGAAATCACATTTTTTACAACTTTCAATCGCAACAATATTTTTCTTCTAAATTTACGACTAAGCACTTTTATACATTTTCAAATAACTACTTATTTTCTTAATAATGACCAAATAGGATAAAAAAGTGTATAAGAAATATGCATATAACGTAAAAAAGTAAAGTATCATCACGACCGTATCCCTTCCGGGCTGGTCAGAAGCTTTTAAAGAAGCGGGTTCACATTTAGACAACTTTACTATAGGCACATCATGACAAGTGGCAAGTTAGTCGATGTCTCTAGCGTACCAAACTCGAGAAATATCACAAATAAATTATTGTGTCCCGGCCAAGATTCGAACCGATAACTCCGCGTGTAACCCGGTACCTCCGAGTCTAAATCCACGGACTTAACCACTAGGCCACAGAGGCATTAGAGGCATAATATACCCCGACAGCTTGTTATTTGTCATTATTGGCCTATAGTAAAGTTGGCTAAATATGATTTTCGAATCAAGAAATAGAAGGGGATTTTAGACAGTGCTCCAACGTGACAAAACTACAAATTGGCAGCTCGGATATACCTATGAATATTTAGTTTGACAGCTCGGATATACCTATGAACATTTAGTTTGACAGCTCGGATATACCTATGAACATTTAGTTTGACAGCTCGGATATACCTATGAACATTTAGTTTGACAGCTCGAAAATATGCTACTTAACCTCGGTCCTAGTCCTAGATAACTGAAGATGTATCTATAAATTTTAATAAACATACATTTATGATTGGTATGACAAATCATAAACAAATGCGAGTTAATGATTATTCTAAAATGTTTTTATTTGAAACTAACCGACAGCAATCTCAATCTCAAAGATTGGTGGCATTTCTATTAAATTACTTTTTAAATTGGAATAAAAGAACAAGATCATACGACTGCCAGTACAGATTCAAAAAATATTTTAGTTGGGTTATATATACTGTAGTAATAACGATTACCTTAAGTTAAAAATGGCATCTGTCATGACCTATGTGATGATGATGATGTTGGCGGTAAGGAGTAGTGTTGCTCAAAACAAGACCAAGACCAGGACTTGTCCAGTCTTGGCCTGGCGTCAGAGTAAGTGGTCTTAGTCTCGGTCTAAGTCACAGTCTTGCGTAAGAGTCTTGCAAGACTCAAGTCTCAAGCTTAGGAAAGGATTGAATTACTGATCATAAGTTACATTTTAGTTGCCAAATAATAAACACAGCCAATTACAAGTAAATTAATTTTAATAACGAGTAATTTAATATATTCTATACGTTTTAAATATGACTCAATAAACACACACTTAGGGCCAGTAACAGAATCCTTCCTAGTTGTTTTAATTCACTTAAATACAGACACAGTGAACGAATGCCACTAAGGAAGGATTCAGTTGTTAGCCTTTATACAAATTTACAATTAAGTATCTACTATATCAATTTCTTCTTAAAATATAATACAACATAAATTTAACAATGACTTAAAGGATTGTTTCTTGTAACATGTACCATCAAAGAAACCCAATTTTGACCAAGTTATTAATGTTTTATTTATTTATTTATTCAAGGTACAACAAGCAGATTACAACCATTGCACGATATATACACACTATTTGACAGCAGTTCTGGATTGCAATCCACAGCATTGTACACTACAAGACAATACAATAATAATGTAATTCTTAAAGACGCTTTTCCATTGCTGCGCATATCCCTCTCGTCTTGATGCGTGTAATGCTACGCACGAATAAAGTCGACCCACGTTTGTAGCTAATGTTTCTCTCGTATTTAATTGGACCACGCTGCTAGCATGCGTTGCGTGCACATCCTGTACAGCAACTGTGTCCCGCGTGTATAGCATGCGCAGAGTTGCCCTCCGTGAGCGACTATTCTAGCCCGCCCCGCGCCAACTTACGTCAATCAACCATAAAGAACAATTGCGAGACGTTACCTGATAAAATTTCAAACGTCCTAAAAAGAGTTTTTTTTATTTATTGAATTATTAAGTATTTTTTCATAATAATCTTGCCAATGTATTAAATAAATCTGAATTCGCAGCACACACGTAAAATAACAATGCTTTATTTTGTAATGGTTACTTGGAAGATTAAATAGAATTACTTTAACTATAATCATTATCATCACAGCCCCCAGAGAGTCCTAGATCTCCTCTGTTTAAGTTGGGCCTTCCAGAAGTTTCGTATACCTTAAGTATAAAAAGTTCAATTATAGTACGATTAGGAAAAAAAAGTACTGTAAAAATTAATGACGTTTGCCAACGACAAAAAGACCGACACTGAATGACTATTTAAATGAAGCTCTTTATTTTTCAACTTTCCAATAAAAATCATTTAAAAAGGATCATGTTCCATAGGCCTCGGTATCCTTTTAATATTTTTTGATGGAAAAAAAAAATGGAACTGTTCTTCCATCCGATCCAATGTTCTTTATATATATTATCCTACAATGCAAACCTCAGTCAACGTAGGTATTTTATGTGTAATGAATATTTTAACTAACTAAAAGTGTTCAACTGGGTGGTGGTCAATAGGAAATTTCTTTGATAGTACAAGAACGAAGATAAAGAAATCTAAACTTATTCCTATAACCATAGATAAATATTTTATATGTAAAATATAGCTAATATTTACTATTGAATAAAAAAAAAAACAGACTACTAAAAAAATATTCACAAAAATCCCGGCCTCGCACATTTAATACTTAACTAAAATATACAGAGATATAAGTAATATTTTTTTTAAAGAAGTTGTTATATACACAAAAAACGAAATAAAACACTTTCCATTATCTACATACGAGGGGCGTTCAAAATATTCTCGGTATGTGGATAAAAACAAACAAGTACGAAAAGTTTGATATTTTTATTTTTCAATATACTCCCCCCCTATGTTCATACACTTATAAGATCGATCAATTATTTTTTTTAATCCCTCATAAAAATATTTTTTATCTTTGGTGTAAAAATGCTCCTCCACGGCCGTCTTCAACGCTTCATCGTCAGAAAATTTATTTCCACGCAGATCCTTTTTAAGATTGGGAAACAAAAAGAAGTCGCTTGGGGCTAAGTCCGGACTATAGGGTGGATGAGTAACAGTTTCAAACCCACATTCAACAATAGCTGCCTTGGCAATATGAGCAGTATGGACAGGGGCGTTGTCATGCAGAAGCAGAACACCTTTGGTTAACTTTCCTCGCCTCTTTTCTTTGATCGCATCTCTTAATTGACGTATAACGTTAGCGTAGTACTGCCCTGTGATATTTACACCTTTTTCTTTATAATCGATAAGCAAAACTCCTTCACAATCCCAAAATATTGTGGCCATGACCTTGCCAGCTGACGGGATTACCTTGAACTTCTTGGGATGAGCTGAACCCTTAATGTGCCACTGCATGGACTCCTGTTTGCTCTCTGGGTCATAATGATGAACCCAGGTTTCATCTCCAGAAACTATTTTTTGCAGCACCTCATCGGGATTTTCACCACACAGGTCGATAAAATCTGAACAGCAAGCCACACGCATATCCTTTTGAAGAAGCGTCAGCATTCGCGGAACCCATCTTGCACTTACTTTTGACATATTAAGATGGTCATGTATAATGTCATGTACGGTACCAATAGAGAGATTGGTTACTTGAGCTATAGATTTTACCTTCACTCGGCCGTCTTCCAATATAAGTTTTTCCACTTTATCAATATTTTCTTGTGAGGTAGCCACTACAGGCCGGCCAGGTCTAGGGTCATCTTCAATACTCTCCCTTCCACGCTTAAATTCGCTTGACCATTTTTGAATAGTAGATAAAGAAGGAGCAGACTCACGGTAAACACAATCCATTTCCTCTTTTATGGTTTTTTGATTTTTACCCTGTTTTGTCAAGAATTTTATGACGGATCGGTGCTCTAATTTCGTTAAAATTGTTAATTCGCTCATGGTGTTCATGTTTGTTCGGCAATTGCAGAAAAACAAAAGAACATCTCGGTTCCAATTTTACTTTTTTTTAATGTCAATGGATGAATCTTAGCGGCCAGTAACAAATATATATATAAAAGAGGTTGTAACGTATCAATACCGAGAATATTTTGAACGCCCCTCGTAGTATAGTATCATCACGACCGTATACTTTTCGGCTTGGTCATACCCCACACTTCTGTTTTTTTGTTTTTTTAAAGAAGCATATTCACACTTAGCCAACTTTACTAAAGCCCCATCATGACAATTGGCAAGCTCGTCAATATCTCTAGCGCAGCGGTTCTCAAACTTTTTTGGTGACGGAACCCTTTTTGAAAGCAAAATAATTGATGGAACCCTACAATAAAACAATAGTTTTTAAAAGTGTATTCTTTACTTTATGTTTTGAAGTTAGAGTCAAAAGTCGCTTGTTCACACCTATAGAGTCTAATTCAGAGGCGCCTTTATTCAAAGGGACTGCGCGCTCACTTGTGTGGTGTTTTGATTTTTATTGCTGAATTCTTGCGGAACTCCTACAGGGGTATCGTGGAACCCTAGGGTTCCGCGGGACACACTTAGAGTATAGCTGCTCTAGCGTACCAAACTCGAGAAATATCACAAATAAATTATTGTGTCCCGACCAGGAATCGAACCCGGTACCTCCGTGTCCAATATCCACGAACTTAACCGCTAAACTACGAAGGTCTACATATAAGACAAAAAAAAGAGATAATATTTCATTTAATCAAGCTGATTAATTTATGGGACGTAATTATATGTTTAGCCATTATAGTCTAAGAGCGACCTTCACCGATCGCTTATTCGAATGAAATCCACTTTTATATAATAAAATATGCTAAGAAAGTCAAAGTTAAAATATCTTATTCACGTAAACATATTACAGGCATTTATAAAACGTCATTAATTTTATTATTTTGAATGATTTCACTCCTGCTAGTAGAAGACTAAGCAGCAAAGTGGTCCAATAAGTAAGCTGTTAGCAGAAGACCAGCAGCTTAGCAGATTCCAGTGACCTGTTAATGTTTAATCTGACTGAGAAAGGAATCTGCAAGGAAAACTCAGCTATATCAGATTTACAAAATAAAACATATACAGAACTGCACCACAACGATCAATTAATAACCTTTTAAATTTAGTTATCAGTACCTATGAGATTACAATACCTGGTACAGCAGTACAACAAAAACCTTATATCAAAATCGGCTTTGAGACTATATTTGTTGATATTCCCCGTAGTTTAGACAATAAACCATTCACACCCGTTTGAATTTTTTCCGTTTTTTTTTTTTTTTTTTTAAATATTTTCAGACAGGTCACACAGCGCCATCTAGTTTCCGTGGTAAGCTACAAGGCTTGTGTTACGGAAACTAGATGGTTGATAAACTACATATTATAATTTTTTTTTTGTAAATATATACATATTATACATATAAACACCCAGACCGAGACAAATTATACAATGTACAACTTGCCCCCGGTGGGAATCGAACCCACGACCTCCCGAGTTCACGGCAACGTTTTGTTACCACTAGACCACGGAGGCGGTCAAATATGGTATGGTGCCAATACCATATTTCTTTCGCCGTTTAAGTTAGCGTAATTTATTATATAAAAGGTGGATTTCATTCAGATAACCGACCCGTGAAGGTAGCTTCTACGGATCGTCTAGTAGAAGCCACTAGAGCAACAATCTAGCATGATGTTTGTAATGCAACATTTGAAATTTAACAAACACGATTTTTGTTTTGGCAAGGTATAATATACAGTATTGATCGGCTTGCTATAAAATTGCTACAAACAGTTGACTCAAAACATCATCTTTAAACTAACAAGCTTGCAGAAACTTTGCCATAAACTTATTTTATCTACTCTCATATCGTAAAATGCGAATTACAAACTTCAAAATTAATTTATATTGACATATTTTATAAACAAACTGCTGAAATTTAAAAATAGAATCACTTTATAACACTTTTTCTCTAACAAAATAATGTTATATTTCATTAAAAAAATATAATCATACATATTATATAACACTTTTTTTTTTTAAAGCAAAGGTTCCATTAAAAACAGTTTTGATTCCAATTTTTACTTGTCTATGGCAGCGCCCGCCATAGCGCGTGCGCGGTCATAATCTAGGTTTTGGCGCCATTTCATTGTTTAGGACTTATGTATTCTGTACCATGGTCATTTAAAAAAGATATGTTGTATAGCATTTCGCCTACGGCTCGGTTTTAAAACACACACTCGTGTCATACCCCTTGTTATGCAACAGTTTCATAAACTACTATTATCATATTTGAGGTGACAATTCAAATTCATATTAAAGTCAAGTTTGCAGCAAGCCTATTTACTATCAGAGATATTAACGGTGTCCAAAAAAATTACTATAAACGCAGTAACTGATTGGTTTTTATAAAGCAACAGCTAATAAGATGCGATAATAATGCCGCGTTCGTTTTATACCATTTCCAACGTAGCAACTTCATGAACCAAAATGTAAGAAATACCACTTTTTTAACAATGCTAACATTTCTTAAATAAAACGAGCGGTGAGGCTACTTTTTGACAAGTGTTTTCGTTCGTGTTTTATCATACCATGGCATCCAACACACATGATATTATTATGGTCTTTGAATTTATTACATAAAATCGTTTAAAATACCTTTTTAACAAATGTAATAGAAAGAAAATATAAGTGGTAAACAAACCATTTTATATGTTAATGACATCTGTCAAAAAGTAACATCAATAACCCTCCTTTCAACACGGTACTGACATACGCATCAAATGTTAGAATTTTCATTAAACTAACGACTTGTGCTAAAAAAAGTGGTACTTTCATGCTAACATTTCTTAAAACGAACGCGGCCTATGTAATGATGACGATTCTGGTCGCTTCTGTGGGTGTAACTGAGGATGTAGCGAAATTAGACGACTTGGACTGTAGCGAAAGCACTAAATGTAACCTTCTTCGGAGGTTCAGCACTACACGTTCTCACGACTGGACGCTTTGAATCCATCCCATTGCTCTTCAACACTGGCTTCAAATTTGCAACGTCATTGTGAGACTGGGCTTTGAACCGACCAATAGTATTGCTCGGATTCCCCAAATCTCGCAGCTTATTGGTCAATCCAGTTATCCTAGTCGACAAATTCGAATAGTTCTTTTTCTCGCTATGCTTCTTCGGTTCGCTTAGTTTTTTAGGAATTTCTAGATTCTGCAGCGATGTGAATTTGCGATGTTCTGTGCTTAGGTTCCTTTTGATTTCTGTTGTTGGTCTTGGTAATCTTGGTGGTCTGAGATAGTTGTTTGGGTGGAATGTTGCAGGATTACCTTTTGGTAAGGGGTCGCTTGCTAGGCGGTAGTACTGGGGGACTGGCTCTAGGCGCTGTGGTTTTTTAAGTGTTAGAGCCATAGCCATCTTGGTGGGCCTGGCGAGACTGTCGAAGGCTGTGGTGGAAAACTGGGAGCGGCTAGTCCTCCACTCCTCGCGGTCGGATTCGTACCCAGTAGCTGCTACTGAAATTAGAAAAAATATACATGTTATTCAATTGTTTTTTAGGAATAATTACGTCACAAACAATTGTTTGTTATTTACATACAAATTGTTTGTTACATTTTTTACGCCAATTATTTTGTTCTTCTTCTCTTGTTTGAGAAGAACATGTTTTACACTTCCCTAGCATGCAGGTCGGCTTATTGTCAGTGAAACAACAAGATCAATTAAGTGCACAAGAATAATTAATTCTGAGATTATTGTCCTAGCTTTAACTCGCATACCGTTGTTATATTTCATGTGTCTGAGCCAAATGCAATATTATTTATCTTATTATCCCGGACTGACTGTGCAAATCCACTTCGCTTGCTAATATACGAATACTGCTATACTCGTGTATATAGTATAATTTTGCTTCTGCCTCTCATTCATTCATTTAGCTTTAGGTAAATAGTCATTAACCTATTGGTTTTCACTTATTTATTATTATTATTGTTATTCTTTTACTTTTGCTAGTCACAGTTCAATTGCACTATTAATTTAAATCTAATTACTATATTTTACTCTTATTTCTGTTTTAATTGTTTTGTCTAAATAATATAAAATCTCTTTGGCTTGTGTTCCACTATTGCTACTTTGTTTATATGTTTAATATAATAAGCTGTGATTTTTTAAAAAATAAATAAATAATAAATAAATAAAAGTGTATATATGTGTGTTTATGTATTAGTATGCATGTATTAGTATTTAGTATATTGATATTATAGTGTATATAACAGTATAATATGTAAGGGTATGATTAAGCTGTTAATTTTTCTTCCATTTTTTTAAATATTTCTTTCAAGAAAAGTAAGTCAAGTATCATCACGACCGTTTCCATTTCGGGGTGGTCAGAAACCACGCTTATAAAGAAGCGGATTCACATTTAGCCAACTTTACTATAAACCAATCATGCCAAGTGGCAAGCTCGTCGATGTCTCCAGCGTACCAAACTCGAGAAATATCACAAATAAATTGAATATATTTATTTACATTAATAAATTTGTGTCCCGACCAGGAATCGAACACGGTACCTCCGAGTCTAAATCCACGGACTTAACCGCTAGACCACGGAGACAGTTGTAAATAATTACGGAAAATGATAAATTGGACGTTATATTTGGGGCACAGGTTGCAGTCTATTTCTATTCTAATATTTCTTTCATTGCACCTATAATAGTTCAAATTTGTCCTCAAGGCTTGGCTGTCAGAAAATGTCTACGGGCATTATGTCCGCCTTTGTACTTCGTGCAATAAAGTTTTAAATAAATAAATCACGGCCGTATCCCTTGACGGGTGGTCAGAAACAACTATTTTAGGCTGTGTTGCACGAAATTTAAGCTTATCTGATATTTTCATTACAGATTCCTTTCTCAGTCAGATTTAATATTAACAGGCCACTGAAATTTGCTAAGCTGCTGGAGTTCCGGTGACAGCTTACTCTTTGGACAGCCTTCCTGCTTAGTCTTCTACTAGCAGGAGTAGATAGTTCAACATAATTTAAATAATGACGCATCAAAAATGCCTGTAAATGTAACCAATTCGAGGTTTACGTGATATTGTGTTTTTCTTTTTAATTGATTGGAGAAGTATTTGATGCCTGAAGAAATTGTCAGGATCTTATTAAAGTATTTTGTGACCTGGCAAAGGCAATGAAGTTAGACTGGACTTTGACTGCTTCGTGACTAGACCGTAGATTTAGATTTCTGGTCGGGTCACATTTATTTAATTATTTGTGATATTTTTTCGAGTCTAGCATGCTAGAGGGATCGATAAGCTTGCTAATAACAGCATTTAAACTAAGCTGAGAAATTTATTCGTGACACATCTGACTTCCGATACTTGAATTGGCGGCCTTAATTCAAGATGACCTAGAGACAAGAGTAACCAAGGGTAATGACAGAATACAGGAAAACGTCCTTATAAGGAAACTCGCAATACATTCAGTAGGTTTCATAGGGAATTTGCACGATATTTTTTTACATAATAGTAATAAATACGTTTATTTGAGAATAACTGCCTCTGTGCTCTAGCGGTTAAGGACTCGGAGGTACCGTGTTCGATTCCTGGACGGGACACAAAAATAAATATTAAAGTAAATAAATTCGTTTAAAATATTTAATTATTTGCGATATTTCTCGAGTTTGGTACGCTGTAGACATCGACGAGCATGCGACATGTCATGATTGGCCTATAGTAAAGTTGGTTAAATGTGAATCCGCTTCTTTATAAGCGTGGTTTCTGACCATCCCGAAAGGGAAACGGTTGTAATGATACTTTACTTTTATTGGTAAAAAAAAAACGTTGAACGCTTTGCTATGATTTCAAGTCGAACATAGCACCAGTGTACCTATTAAGGCCTATTGGATTTAGTATACCACCAGCCAAACAATATAATATTAATATTTAACAGGTCTGTCAAAAGTCCAAAAAACTCAAAGTCACTACCAGGCTCTCTTCCATCTGACTGCAACGAGTCCTTGAGCATTTTGGTCATATAGCCCGTAAAAGCTCTGGCAATCTGGAAAGGCTGGTAATCACGTGAAAAATTAAAGGCAAGAGACCCCGTGGCCAAAGCCCGACATGCTGGTCAGACCAGATCCGCACCACACTTCACCCAAGTCGTAAGCAGACCCGGATGGGGCAGCATCGTTCCGGGACAAAGTGATCCGAGGAGGGGGTCACGACCCTCAGCATTGAGGAAAACGCACAAGGAGGAAAAGGGCCGACAGCTCATACTCGTAGTTCGCTCCATATGAGAACGGTGGTGTTATAAAAAGAGAAAACGATTTTTACAAATAATAGATGCTGATGCAATTGCTTGGTTCAACATGAGAAAGGTCATCATTAAAATCATATTAGCTGATATTTATTGACCTATTGGTTTAAAATAAGTGAGCTGCAGGGGTCGATACTCTGCCCGTAGTTTTACATCTTTTATAAATGCGTTAATAAAATGTAAAATTTAATTATCATTACGATTGTAACCGCATCAACACTCAGGAATCAGACTTATGATGACAAGCTTATCGATGTCCCTAGCATACCAGACTCGAGTACGATATGAAATCTTCTGCTCGATATAGATAGGCCTCCCCACCAAAAGGTAGTCTACCATTTTACGGTTGAAATTTAATTGCACGTCAACTAAAAATAAGGTTGATTTTACCACGAAAGTATTCGATTATTCGACCTAGCAATATTTTAATTACAATGAAAGGTTTGTTAAAACTGATAGACCACTTCTGTACCAGTTGGCTGCTAGCCCACACTGCGCCTATAGCCCGCGCAGAGGACCTCATCATTAGAAGCATAAAATTGTCATAAAACTATTAATATTTCAAAGCTAAATTGGTTTATTTTAAATTTACCTATCTTAGCATTTTTCTAAATATTATGTATACTTTGTGTATTCTTATTTGGGTTACCTATAGGTAAATGTAAATGTTAAAGTTAAAGTCTGCCAAACGCTAAAGGATGCCTGGTCAGATGTTTTGGTTCCATATTTACAAAAAATCATAGTTAATGTAAATGTTAAAGTTAAAGATCCAAAAACCAGTTAATGTAAATGTACTTATAAAGTTAATGTTGATGTAAATGTTAATGTTAAGGCTAAAGGATGCCTAGTTAGATGTTTTGGTTCCAAATTTACAAAAAATCAAAGTTAGAGTTAATGTAAATATAAATGATTTTTTATATGTAGGTAAATGATTGATTAGAAAAAAAATCTAAATATTATTTATACTTTGTGTATTCTTATTTCGGTTACCTATCTTAACATTGTTCTCTACAAAGTTCGATTCCTGTTCAGGAACAAAAATATATTCACTTTATTCTTTCATATAGTTTGCTAGATACTTGTAAATCAACCAAGCTTGCTACTTGTTATGATGGGCCTATAGTAAAATTCGCTAAATGGAAACGCAGTTCCTTAAAAAAAGTGTGATATTGAATTACCTACTTTTCATAATATTTTTTGACAAGTAATCAAACCCGGTACTTTTACGTTTTAATCTACAGTCCTAACGACGGCGAATAAATGGAATGACGATTACCCAATACGTAGTTTACAGCTTGACCTATTGGTATTGCCAAAATCCAACCTTCACAACTTACATTGACAAGTTGAAGATGTTCTTGTTGTAAATCAATTTATATGTACAACTTAATTAAAATTCAGTTCTTTTTTACTATATTTTATCACAATCGCCACTTGTAAGATTTATTGCTGTTAGTTTAATTTAAAGGTTTAGTTATGAACTGATTTATTTTTATAATGTCAGCCTTCTTTGAAGATTATTTAATAACAGGTTTTTTTTTTTTTTTTTATTTTAGCATAACAGGTCCATGAATGTTAGCAACTGGAATTAAACACTCTCATGACTGACATCAGTCCCTAACACTATACCGGCTTGATTGGGCATGACGGCAATTCGAGCCTGATCCCGAAACGTGTGGATACACTTAACTGGGTTTATCGGCACGAAACGTGGATACTTCTTCGTCCCAAATTACCACCATCAGTTCCTATTTGTTCTTGTTTAAAGTATCTGCAATTTACAATGATGTCAAATGTCAATTTTTCCTTTTAAGAAGAACTAATATTGTTAGTATTTATATAATAATAATAAATATTTCCAGACAGGTCACACACCATCTAATTTCCGTGGTAAGCTGCGAGGCTTGTGTTACGGAAACTAGATGGTTGATAAACTACATATTATACTTTTTTTTTGTAAATATATACATATTATACATATAAACACCCAGACCGAGACAAATTATACAATGTACAACTTGCCCCCGGTGGGAATCGAACCCACGACCTCCCGAGTTCACGGCAACGTTTGTTACCACTAGACCACGGAGGCGGTCAAATAAAAATAAATAAATAAAAATAACATCGCTTGAAACAAGACTTACTCTACTAAATTCGGAAGAAGATTTGTCTGTATGTATGTGTGTTTTTTTTATTGTATGTATGTCTGTTTGTTCGTCTTATATGCCTATATTACTGGAATAAATTCATTGCCCATGTATATTTATTTATAATTTTTCTATATTTTCTTTTATTTATTATTTTCTGCATTATTTGATTATCTCATTATTTATTCATTACAGCCTTTAGAACTCCCTAAAAACGGAGTCTTAGGCTGAATTGCACTAAAATGAACGCTTCTATTTGGCCTACACTCGCCATGCTAGCCTTAGGGTTGGCAAGGGTCTGATGTCAATTTTATTGACAAATTATTAATTCAATTCCTTGGTATTAGTAGAACCGGAAACGACGGCTTAACGTGCTCCCCGAGACATTCTTATATGGGCATATTAGATTATTATATATAGTATTATTAATATGGGCATATTAGATTATTATATATAGTATTATTAATATGGGCATATTAGATTATTATATATAGTATTATTAATATGGGCATATTAGACAAAAAATAGCGAGTGAAGATAGAAAAAAAACTCGAGTCTAATTTAAAAAAAATAAGATTTCCGTTAATTTAAGTTTTTTTTTTCTGGAAACATGAAAAAAAAAGATTAGTGTATTAGTAGTATATTATTGTGTTTAGCATAAGTATTGTGTTTCCAAAGTTTTAAGGTGGTCAGCCCTGTCGCTTCTTATTGAACGTGCAGGTGCAGAGGTGGAATTCCCAGTATCACCTCCAGCGCCTTAGTCGGCGTGGTGGGCATGCACCCTGTGGTCGACAGGCAGTCCATTCTTTTAAACTGCCGTTGTTTACACACAGACGCTCCATATGTAGCAAATGGTCTAATAACTAAAGTGTAAAGCCAGAGCATGATCTTCGGAGCTAATACCCCACTGTTTCCCCAACATTCTGCTTCATTGTGACATTGTTAGGCTGGCTGATTTCAGTTTATTAGTCAAGTGCTTGTTCCAGTTGAGTTTAGAGTCCAGGGTTATGCCTAGATGCTTTACCTCTGAAGAAAGTCTTTTATGATGTACCTTGAGTTTGACAGTTATATTTCTCAATCATAGTACCAGGACTATAGGACCAGGTTAGGTTACTTAAGTTCATGTAGGAAGCACCACCTCTTACCACTCTCAAAACGCCGTCAAATAGCAGATGTTTTCTACCTTAAGAAGATAGTCACGGGTAAGGTTGACTGTCCCCAATTGTTGAGGAAACTCAATTTTTTAACTCCAGCTAGGCGAAATAGGTCATCCCCTACATTTGCAGTAAAGACAGTAAGAACAAAATTATAGGCAAAATTTATTTCTGTGGCGTGTGTGTGACGCCTATAATGGTATTAGTCATAAATACGAAATCGACATTTACCATCATTCGATTCCGGTAGTCAGGAGATTGTTAAGTGCGAATTTCTTCGACATATAAATGCTTGTAAATGTTATTTAAGATTATTTATTGTAGTTACTACTACTTTCTTCCTATTATTTTTGTGTATTTGTTATTTTTAAGTCTTAGTCCATACTATTACTATCAGTGGAGACCTTTAATTGACCTCCTAAATCTTATATATGTTATATAATGTGTATTTTTTTGTTGTTGGTCTTCCCAAAAGTTTAGAAATAAATTAATTATTAAATAGTGACGTGCCGAGGCGTCCCTCCATTTGACAGCTAAAAGGAATAATGGAGCCGTTGAGGGAACCTCAAGAATACGGGTGTAACACCATTTTTAATTTTAATCGGATCAATTACAGAAACTTAATTTTCTTTTGGCAGCTGGAAGGAAATGTTGATTGTAGGAGCTTTTCAGGAAATTGCAGGTGTAGGTCTTCCGGAAATAAATGACGTCAAAGCTTAAGGTAACCATGTTCGATACCTTCGAATGATAATATGAATATGTACATATAACTTTTTTGCTGGGAAGCAATGGATCCAAATTACCAGAGTATCCGACGAAGTCATATTGCAGTGGTTGCTAAAGAATGAAGAAATTAATAATTGTATGCCTACATTGTTAAATTTAAGTTTAATAAACCTTGCTAAAGTACGTAAACACCTGATCAATCTTAATCTGCTAAGTGGAGAGGTAAATAGCGAAGTTACCTAATTTGTAGATGTGCGCAGAGGTTTGTAGGACGTACGTGACATAGAAGCAAATTGCTAAGTTGTGAGTTTAAGAAAACCAGAATCAAACTTACTCGGAAGAAGATTTATCGCTTTTGCATACCTCGCTCGCACAATCAAATATTTTTGTAGATTTGACATTTTAGAGGGATCTCGGCATGTTAGTGCGCTCGAGGAATCTAACTCTCTAGCTCAAGGTACATTTATTTATTTATTTATTCGAGGAGAAAGGACAGAGACCGACAACATAAGAACATAGAAGATAGCAACAGAGTAGAAGCAATTAAAATTATACCCGCCACCAGAATATTTATCACTGTGAACAATAGTGCACTCTTTGTGCGATACAAAATTCGCAAAATATCACCTTGGCCAGGTATAAAGAAAATTTAGATTTAAAATCATTCATATGGTCAACATTTGTCTAGTAATTTAGGCGCGAAAGATGGACAAACAGACATACATACAGACAACGCTTCTTTCACATTAATAGTATTAGTATTTTTTTTCTACGGATACCAATGATGAACTATAGTGATCACGATATTTCGCAACTTACCTGACCAAGATGTCGTGGGTTGCGTCATCGGTTTATTAAATACAACTCTTCAAGCCAAAACGTTGACTGACGGAACGTATTGACTTATTGATGTCTACATCTTTATTGAAGAAGAGATTTATTGACATATTCATGCTTTTAATTTATTTATTTTTGGTTCTTTTCTCCCGATGGATGATGAATGAGATGATAGGGAAGGCAAAGGGCCCATACAGCCAAGTCTGACGTAATATATCTTTCTTTTTAACGAGTTAATGAGGTCATCATCAAATTTCAGATGCTGCAGAATTTGATGCTTTTCTTGGAGTCACTCGCGGCACCATAGCTCAAACACGTCGGGTAAAATATGGGAGTTGACAGCGCGGGAAAACCGCATAAAATAAACTGCAACTTGTGCCACATTATTTAATGTCCAATTTATCGTTTTCCATGATTATTCACATTGTAGCACATTATTAAACAAAACAACACCACTTTTGACCAATAATATCCACAGTAAATTAATTTACAAAACAAAAACTTGCACTTGACATGTCCACGCAAAATGGCGCGAAGAACTCTCATGCTTTTAAATCAAGCCACCAATTACATATTTATTATGTAATTCAGATTTTAACTTTTTAACGTTTCGCGCTTATTACAGAAAAGAACATTTTAATCTTGAAATGATTACTTGATTCTTGATTTTAAATAAAAACCATATATTTTGTATTTAATTTTCATTTATTGCGTCTTCTTTTCCCATCGGTTCCTTCATTGAACATTTTCTTCCAGCTGTCAAACGAAAATTAAATCTTTGTAATTGAGACGATTAAAATTACTAATGGCGTCTAATGTAGCTTACGGCTGACCTTAAAAATTAAACTGTCGGCTCGGCTCCATTTTTAACTTTAATCTTACCTAACATTAACAGAAACTTCATTTTCGTCTGCTGGAGATGGGCATTCTTTGAGAACATATATCTTGAGAATTTGGCCTACACTCGCCACGCTGGCCAGACGGCTTGGCGAACTCACTTCTTTCTGTTCCCTTGCATCATTCTGGATTTGTTTCAAATTCTTTTACAGTTGTTGCCACAAATTTTTGGAACAATCTCCCTGTAAACATAAGGCAAGCGTCTACCAGATCTTCGTTCAAAAAACTCGTCTATCTACACTTTCTAAATAGCTCCCAACAATGTTAATAAGTGTATATATGTATATTTATGTATATTTTTGTGTATGTATTAGTATTTAGTATATTAATATTACAGTATATATTTAAGTATATTATGTAAGTATATATAATTATGTTGAATTTATTCTACTATTAATATTTATTTCATTGCACCTATAAATGTTCTAATTTGTCCCTTAGGTTTGGCTGTCAGAAAATGTCTACGGGCATTAAGTCCGCCTTTGTACAATAAAGTTTTTAATAAATAAATGGCAGACTTGAATAATCTTTGAATATTCTGTATTGTGCGATCGAACAATTTGCTCTTAAAAACAGAAATAAGAAAATTTAAGAGGCAATATATCGTTTTGTCTGACCGCACCTTATATTTGTGTATTTGCGTACACAATAATAGCTGTGACCGACGACGGTGAAAGTGTAAACACAGCCTAATGCTTAACAAATATCCGTAATGGATCGAGGACGGCGCGGCGGCGTGTCTTAGCTTTTGGAATTAAAAGAGGAGAAAAAAAAGAGGGATCTTCGCGCCATTTTGCGTAGACATGTCAAGTGCAAGTTTTTTTTTCCTTCTCCCGATGGATGATAAATGAGGTGATAGAGAAGGCAAAGGGTCTAGCCCATACAGCCAAGTCTGACGTAATATATATTTCTTTTTTATGAGTTAATGAGGTCATCATTAAATTCCAGATGCTGCAGAATTTGATGATTTTCATGGAGTTTTGATACTTCTTCTCGTCGGGTATTTTAATAAATAGCAGTTAAAAAACTATATTCGAATTTAGAATGTGAATGAATGTTATTATTAAATGGTTTGTTGTCTGACTATGCAAGAAATTGTTCTTATACCTACTTTTTTAATCATAAAATTTCGATAAAGCGTCGGTGATTCATGGAGCCACGACATTTATGATTACGTCAGTTAGTGCCTAGTTTGGACGTTTGCATTATTTTGTTGAGTCAAGTAGGACGATTTACTAACTGGAACGATCACAAGTATTGATTTATTCAAAACTGCAACAGTGTTAAAAGTTAATGCATTTTTACAACATCTATGTCAATTTTATGCATTTTTATTTAAATATAAGATGTTGCGTATACTATCTAGTATTTAAATATAATTTAAGTGCGGTGGTAGAATTGTAAGAATGCGTTCTTTAAATCCTACACAGGTCTGTTTAAACCTACCCGGCATGTACCAATGAGAAATACACTTTTCTTACGTACATTTGTCATAGATTTACAAAACCACCGTTCCCGTGCCTCGGAGAGCACGTTAAGCCGTCAGTCCTGGTTCCACTAATACCAACTTGTGGAATCGTTAATGAATTGTCAGAAAAAAATTACATCATATCCTATTACAATTTGGTACGCTGGAGACATCGACGAGCTTGCCACTTGTCATGATTGGCCTATAGTAAAGTTGGCTAAATGTGAATCCGCTTATTTATAAGCGCGGTTTCTGACCACCCCGAAAGGGAAACGGTCGTGATGATACTTTTTTTTTTACTTTTTATAATGATAGAAAACTATTTTATTGCAAAAGTCATAAAAGTAAACCTACATTGTTCACTTCGCAATATTAAAAAAACTATTGTCAGGTTAAAAGTTGAAATGGCCGATTCGCCAAAGTTATTTGCAATTTCTATTACGTAGGGTCATCAGTCAAAGTGCTATTGAATAATTGAATAAAGATATGGGCACACCGAATGCGTAGAAAAAAATATGTTCGCCAAGATTTGATTAGGAAAAAAATGACATAGGAAAGTCTGGAGACAGGAAAGCTGTCAATTATCTTCGCCAACGTGCCATCTTCCCGAACTAACGCTGGATTTCGAGCCCCAATTCGCCGGATGTGTACTCTTTATAACGATAAGCTACTTTCTGTGGACTTATTTGGTAATACCCCCGCAGCCTATAAATTAAATGTACTTGACGCGATAACTAATAACAAAAGTAAATTTTTTTTTTACTTTCAAGTGGTTTTAATTATATTAAAAGACTAGATAGTTTTCTAAAGAGTTTTTCTACTTAAATTATAATCTTGTTAGAATAATAATAGATTTTAAGCTGAACACAGCCATTTTACAGCCACGAATTTAGTTTAGTTTAACATTCTTATTTTTTATATATTTAAATTCTATTGATTGACACGGCTATTTTACAGCCACGAATAAGTATTAAGTTGACATGCCAATTATAATAATAATTATTATTTAGATCGTAAGCCGAAACGGCCCCTTTACAGCCACGAATTTGTATTTATTGACATAAATATTGTAGTTATATTACCTTTTTTAAATGTATTTTTAGATTATAAGCTGACACAGCCTCTTTAGAGCCACGAATTAATTATGATAATAATAAAAAAGTTATTTATTTTCTCCCACAAAGCTTAAAATTTGTAACAATATGTTTAAACATTTATGTAGGAGACTGGAGGCTAAACTAAACTAAGCGAAAGCTTAGTCTGTGTTAAAGCACTCCAGGTTCCTCTGACTCAAACTTAATAATAAATATGTACATCTATAGTGTAATCTAGTGTAATGTAGTGTAGTATATATATAATTACGTGAGATATACATATTATTTAATTTAATATAGTTTTTTATTTTTTTATTATCATAATAATAATTATTATTATTTATTTTTTTAATTTTTGTTTTAATAATAATGATAATACTATTGTTTAAAGTTTGTTTATTTTTTATTTATAATGTATGTTTGACGAAATGTTAATTATATTTATAATATAAAATTATTGTATGCCTATTGTGGGCAGATTGTTTAAAATTTAAGTAATGTACATCACCTCTTTATACCAATGTAAACAATCTAGACAATAAAGAATAAAAAAAATAAAAAAAAATGCTTCTAATTTATATTGTTGGTCCGGTTGTTGATCCTGTCCGCGGTGCTGCTGTCAATTCTACAGGGCTACATCACATCTCACTCACTGTTAGGGTACACTTTCCTGTAGTTAGGGCAGCCAAGAATTATTTTATTATTTAATTTAGAACTCTTTTAAATTTAATTATTAATTTAATCTTTAGTTTTTATTTCTTATTTAATTTAATTCAATATTGGATATCTGTAATTTTATTTGTGTTATTGTTTTTTGTTTAATTAAATTTCTATATCTTTTGGTTGTATTTCTTGTTTTTTCTCCTTTTCTTTGACACCTAAGTATCAGTAATAAAGTATGTTTCCTAATTTGGCCAATGTATAAACTCAATTATATACTAACCTTTATGTTCTGTAATGTTTATGTGGAAATGAATGATAAAAACAATAAAAAAATAAAAAAATATATATTTACTTGACATGGGTAATTTATTTTAGTCTATAACGTGACACGGCCTCTTTACAGCCACGAATTTATTTTAAGTACCTAGTTTTGTTTAACAAAACCTTGTTTATGGCAACAGTATTATAGTTAAACATTATGGTATAGCTGATATGATGTCCATCCATGGTAGCTGCTGGTTATTTCATAGTTATCTTGTCAAAATAACTGTAAACTAAATGTATTGACAATATCCAAGTGTTGTGCTAACCAATGGAAATAAATTATTTAATTTGAATAATTTATCTAAAATGCATATGTAACTGTGAAAACAATATAGCTGAAATCCCTATATAAGATGAATAATGTATACTTGAATAGTTCCTAACAACTAAGTAATATTGTATGTATGTATGTATTATTATTTATTTGAATTTAGTATTATTATATATATATTTATGTTTTATATTAGTATTAGTATTAGATTTAGATTTGGTAGAATTTTAATTATCTATTTTCCTGTTTAAATATTTGCACCTACCTCCCACATACCATGTTCGTAATGTCCCTAAGGTTGACCGAGTAAGAATGTCTAGCGGCATTAGGTCCGCCTTTGTACATAGTGCAAAAAGTTTTAAATAAATAAATAAAATAAATAAATATTAATTTAGATTGCTCGCCGTCCACATTCCTCGCCAAAGAAAAGAAACAAAAGCTTGGTTACTGCATTATTTTTAGACAAACAAGCATCGGACTGACAATAAATATTTGGCAAATATATACTTTTGTAATATGTATGTATTTCTTAGGATTTAGTGTATATATTTATTAGTATGTATGTCTTAGTATAGTAAATTATTTAATTTGAATAATTTATCTAAAATGCATATGTAACTGTGAAAACAATATAGCTGAAATCCCTATACAAGATGAATAATGTATACTTTATTTAAAACCACGATTGTAAAATGACAAAATTGAGTATGTTACGTTCGCCGAGGACACTTCTAAGACTTTTGTTTACTTTAGACATAAATTACACACAACAATGTTTGCAATTCTGTACTTAGTATTCTGTAAGTCTTAGCTGTCGATTTCATTTGAGTCCATCGAGTGAATGACCGCGAGGATTAGGGTTGACACCAAAGAGTCTGATTGTCTGCTCCGGTGACAAGAGGGTTCTTTTCTCGTACAAAAAATCATCATAGAGATTCAGTAAGGAAATGCTGCCAGTATTCTTGCCACATTATTATTATTATTAAATTCTATATTGCACGAAAAAAATTGTATTCCAACATCTAACCTTTGGGAGAATATGAGATGAAGGGTAGCTGATATAAAATATGTAATAATTATTTTTAACTATTACTAATAAGATAACAAACAATATACTACATACTAAGACATACATACTAATAAATATATACACTAAATCCTAAAAAGTATATATTTTCAAAATATTTATTGTCAGTCCGATGCTTGTTTGTCTAAAAATAATGCAGTAACCAAGCTTTTGTTTCTTTTCTTTTGCGAGGAGTGTGGACGGCGAGCAAGCTAAATTAATATTTATTTATTTAAAACTTTTTGCACTATGTACAAAGGCGGACCTAATGCCGCTAGACATTCTTACTCGGTCAACCTTAGGGACATTACGAACATTGTATGTGGGAGGTAGGTGCAAATATTTAAATAGGAAAATAGATAATTAAAATTCTACTAAATCTAAATCTAATACTAATACTAATATAAAACATAAATATATATATAATAATACTAAATTCAAATAAATAATAATACATACAATATTACTTACAGTTGTTAGGAACTATTCAAGAAGTGTGTAAAGACCATTCTTGCGTGGGTCTGATGTAATAATGTTTTTTTTTTTTTTTTTTTTAAAACTGTATTTGGTGTCAACCCTAAAGCTTGGTACATTTTAACCTTGCGTTTTCTTATGTCATGCATTTTTTATTTGTTATTTCATGTAATTCTACTTTGATCATTTGATTTGGGTGTTTAAAATCTGGGTCAAATGACATATGGCAGGATCCCCACTGTTGGAGATGATCCTTCCTGAGTTCAGACATATGCCTGGAGATTTTAGCCTACACTAGCTACGCTGGCCCAATCTGATCTCAATTTATAAACGATTCCATAAGTTGATGTTAGTGGAACAAGGACTGACGGCTTTTAACGTGCTCTTAGAGGCACGGAAAAAGTGGTGTCGTAAATCTATGATAAAAAATGTATTTCTCATTGGTACATGCCGGGGTTCGAACCGCGACCTTTTTTGAGATTTTAGAAAATCCTACAAACGAGCTAAAAGTAGCAAGCATATGGGATTAATACATTAATTATAGGCCACATAAAAGTTTATTTATTTTTTATCTACTAGCACGAAATGTTGGCTTGACTGGGCATAACGGCTATTCGAGCCTGATCCCGAAACGGGTGGAGCCTGATCCCGAAACACTTTACACTCGTTTACAGTACGAATAAGGCTGGGTTGCACCAAAATGTAATTTCTGTAATTACATACATACATATCTTCACGCCAAATCCCTTGCGGGGTAGGCAGAGACAATTGAGCGCCACTTGTCATGGTCACGACATACCTCTTTCGCTTCTTCGACATTCATCAACCTCTTCATACATGCCCTTTTGTTTCGATGGCTTTTCAACGCACCTTCAACTATTGTTTTATTAATTTGGTCGTAATATGTGAGTCTAGGTCTGCCAGGGCCTCTTTTACCCACAACTTTCGCATTATATATCTGGTTCGTCAATCTCTTTTCATTCATCCTTTCAACATGCCCGAACCATCGTAGCATGCCTTTCCTTATTTTTGTCCCTATGCTTTCTTTCATACCTACCCTTTTTCGTATTTTTCTGCAATTATTATGATTAAAGTTAAAAATGCCGTTTCTTAGGCAAACATTTGCAAGCCCTTTTATTATTATTAAAGCGAGGATCCGATGTCATTTTTAATGACAATTTATTAACGATTTCACAAGTTGGTAATAGTGGAACCGGAACCGACGGCTTAACGTGCTCTCCGAGACACGGGAACGGTGGTGTTGTAAAACAATGAAAAATGTACGTAAGAAAAGTGTATTTCTCATTTGTACCTACATATTTTTTATTTATTTATTTTTTATTTTCATTTATTTTGGCAACAAACAGTCAACATACGCAAACAATATCACAGATAAACAAAATTGTCACTCTAAAATTGAAAACTAATAAATAATATGAACCACTAAGGGGCCCCTTTAAAGGCTTTGCCGGCACGTGACAAGTTTGAACATCTGTGTAATAAATTAATAACAATAAGAAGACATTAAGAGCCAAAAATATTTTATACATAATAGAAGTTAAACACAAATACTATGGAAAGGAAAGAAAAAAAAAACTGGATATAAAAATAAAAACAAGGATAGAGTAATAACGCAAACATGATATGATATGATATGATATGATATGCTATGATATGATATGATATGATATGATATTGTAGAAAAGCGTTCTTACAACCGAGCCATCACCGCGCCTTATACTCGTATAAGTTTTTGCAAGCCCTAATATAAGTTTATCAGGAAGAATCCATGTTCTCATGAGAATTTATGAGAAAATTATTTTATTAGAAATGCAAATAGCATTATTACCTGTAATATCTAATTTCATTCGATTTAATGGAACGGGGAATGTGCAGATTAAATTACCAGAGGCCAAGTGCAATCTAATTTATGTATTAAATATCTATACACAGTGAAAATAAATCAACTAAGATGAACTTACAGATTGTGAGTTAATGGTAGACGTCGTGATAGTCAGACTAAATACTACAATTTATATTTTTAATTAATCTTATTATAAATTTAAAAATATATATTGTTAAATTAAAAATAGGCGGATATAATGCCTATAGGCTCTCTCTTCCAATCAACCTTCGGGACATCAAAACATAGAGGTGAGAGATGAGATAAAAATTAAATGCACTTACAACTAAAGTATTAAATTACATATACAACGTACATATATAAATCGCGAGGATATAGAGGCGCGGTGGTGGCTCGGTTGTAAGAACGCGTACCTTAAATCCTACAAAGGCCGGTTCAAACCCACCCGGCATGTACCAATGAGAAATACACTTTTATTACGTACATTTGTCATAGATTTACAACACCACCGTTCCCGTGCCTCGGAGAGCACGTTCAGTCGTCGGTCCCAGTTCCACTAATACCAACTTGTGGAATCGTTAATAAAATGACATACAAAAAAAAAATGACATCATATCCTCGCCAAGCCGTCTGGCCAGCGTGGCGAGTGTAGGCCAAATTATCCAGTTCTGGAAGTCCTATCTCCAGCAGTGGAGGTATAGGACGCTGTGTTCTAGGGGCTGTAATGAATGAATGAATGAATATAAATCACAACATCTTTGGACGATACACACAAGGACTTTATTGGGATTTCAAAATGTGAGGGTAAATCAGCTTTTTGAAGATGGCCTGCTTGGGGCGTCGCGGATATTAAGGGGCAAACTGTTCCAAAGCAATACAGAAGAAGAGTTTGTGTGGTGTGAAGGAATAGCAAGGATAGAGTTATGAGCAGAACGAAGAATTCTCTAGCTAAAAAAGGTAAATTTATCTTTTGAATATAGGTGAAGAGGGTTTTCGGTGGTTAAGCAAATCAAACCCAACTGTTAAACATGTTAAAAGTCTATCTGCAACTGTCGTGAATCTATTTTTTTTCAATACAATGATATTAGTATGCGATAAAATAATAAAAATATGCTGCTTCTGTGGCTTAGCGGTTAGCTTCGATTCCTGGTGAGGACACAATAAATTATGTAATTTATTTGTAATTAATATTTCTCGAGTTTGGTACACTTGGCCTGTAGTAAAGTTGGCTAAATGTGAATCCGCTACATAAGAAAAATAAAAGTAAAAAATAGCGTGGTTTCTGACTACCCCGGAAGGGATACGGTCGTGATGATACATAACTTTTTTTTCCAAAAAATATGCTGTTTTACAACAGCAATCCGTCGAAATTAACTTAAATAGTTGTATAAGTACGATGGTCCTGCCACTACAACGTACATGCGGCAATGATTAATTTAATGCATAGAAGTTGGTGGCCCCGTGTTTCCGCGTTAGTTATATGCCAATTTAAATGCTTTGGCTCATCATTTTATTATTTTTACAACCAATTTGCTTAGGCCAATAAAATCTCGATTTTTTTATATCCAAGGTCAAAAACTTATTTTTTGCTATACCTACAGTGTCCCGTTTTATATTTCCCGTTGTTTCTAGTTCTAGTTGAAGTCTAGCAACACTGGATCATGTGAGGCTGAAATTCGAAGACGCATCGGAATGGTCAAGAACGCATGTCTCAGCTACACAAAATATGGACGGACAGGACGATCACCCTGTGAACGAAATCCAGACTCATTAGATCACAAGCTCCAAGTCTAGTCATCTTCAAAAATATGGTTTACAAACACTTTATTTCTAACTAGACTGCCTAAATTTATGTCCCTTTTCCATTTCCTCACTATCCTTAATTGCAACAACATCATATTTCACTTCTCTCATCATGTAAGTAGTCTTATTTTATATTATTTATGACCGCCTCCGTGGTCTAGTGGTAACAAACGTTGCCATGAACTCGGGGGAGGTCGTGGGTTCGATTCCCACCGGGGGCAAGTTGTACATTATATAATTTGTCTCGGTCTGGGTGTTTATATGTATAATATGTATATAGTTACAAAAAAAAAGTATAATATGTAGTTTATCAACCATCTAGTTTCCGTAACACAAGCCTCGTAGCTTACCACGGAAATTAGATGGCGCTGTGTGACCTGTCTGGAAATATTTAAAAATATATTGCGTGTTTATGTATTAGTATGTAATATTGTTATGTATGTATTAATACTGTTAAGAATAACTTAATTAATGATTGCACCTACTATATTTACTGTCTAAATGTCCTAAAGATTTGGCTGTCAGAGAATGCCTAGCGGCATTAAGTCCGCCTTTGTACATAGTGCAATAAAGTTTTTAAATAAATAAATAACTGGTTTTCTCCATATGGCGCTGAGACATGGAGCATAAAGTGCGTCGACCGAAAGCGTATCGATGCTTTTGAGATGTGGTTTTGGAGTAAAGTGCTAAAGATCTCGTGGACTGAGTATCGAACTAACGTATCGATTTTAAAACATCTAGCCATAGCGACTGGATAGCCCACTATATGTCTTCGTCGGATACTCCAGTACTTCGAACACATTGCCAGAAAAGGAGGAGATATCCTGGAAATACCTTTTGTTACTGGCAAGGCTTTACATGTTTTATTCGTCAATACGTACAACTTAGTCAGTGCGAAAAAAAATCGTTAATGCAAAATCGGAGGAGTAGGTGCTTTTAAAGATATTTATTGGGGAGAAATAGACACCAGAGTCAACTATAAGGTTTCAATTATTTACTCTCTGATCCCTAAAAAGACAGACAAAAAAATAGGAACATTAGAAAGATTAGAAAAGTATTGGTACGAGTTGACTTGCTAACATATCGTGGGTCTTTGAAAGTACTAAAACCAAGACTGCAAGACCAAAATAGACCAACATTAACATATGATGTTTAAATGTATCGATGAATGAATTTTCCAGTCTGATGCGGTGATCGAAGTGGGCTTGCATTAAATTTTCGTACGTCGTCCTTACTTTACCAATGTAGTCAAAATTTAAATAGCTAATTTTAAACCTATGTTGATAGAAGTGTCAAGTGATTAGATTTTACAACCTACGCGTGATGATTATGAAAAGTTCAACAATTTAAGGCAATCTTAAACAGCAACATATTTTATGGTTTGATGAACATGTTGCATAAGAAAATAAGCTTTGATTTTACATTCTCAAGTTTCCTAATGTGTAATAGGATATTGTTAAGGTTTCGTAATAATATGTTTTACTATCGAAGTTGGCAGAGTCTCTCTTAAATTCTAATGCTACTGACTATAAAATTTCATTTTTAGTGTGATGTTAATATTCCCGCTATGAAATTACATAAAGTTATAACTCACCTTTATTACTCGCCGACCAAAGATTGCTTATTGCGTTAGTCCGAGTCTTCGTTTTATTGTCTCTAAACATTAGTATATCTGGTATTTTATTTACTCTATTTTCTTTAGGAATAACATCCGGAACCCTATCGACATTAACTCTCACGAATTCGCCTTTCAACACTTTTTGATCTTTAGGCGGTAAAGGGGCTTTAGATTTAGTTCTTTGAAATAACCTCTTCCGATCAGGTTTGGCTGGGATGTCTATATCTGTATATATTATGCTATCTATTTCACCTAGATCTGCAGAGTCAGTTCTGATTCCTATTAAACTCATTGGTTGATCAAATCTAGAATTTAGATGCTTCTGTTGTACAGAAATATGTGTGACTCCATCGTTGTCAGTCGTTTGCATTAAATCGAATTCAGATTTATTTCCCTTATTATATATGCTGTAATTGTCATCAACACTACTTTTTCTAGTCTTAAAATCGTAAGTCTTTTTCTTTGCGAAGAGATTATCGTTACTTATGTAATTGTTGGAACTGTTCTTCGTCAGTCGATTTCGCATTTTAAAATACTTGTAAGTAAAGTATATCCTTTTGAAATCTTGTTCGTTCTCGAATTTCAATGCGATCGCTTCTTTCATCATGTTTTTGGTTAAATAGAAGACTAGAGTGTTGTCACAATTTGGGTATGTTTCGACATTATCGCAATTTGTTATATCGTCTACAGGTATATTTTCATATTTGGTTATTTTATGTTCTGTGTAGTCTTTGAGTAGTTTTAGCTTGTCGTCTGATTCTGTTTTTGTGTTTTCTTCTTTAGTGATGAGTTGTAGTTGATCCTTTTCGTTGAAACCGACTATGATGTTAAAGTTGGGTAGGACGGAGGATTTTGTAAGTTGCATTAAATCTATCTGTTGGTTGGTGTTTTGTAGTCGCTGCCTCGCCACTAGCGCTGCGAAGCCTCCACATCTGGTCGTTTTTTTCACCGTCATTTTCAATCTGTAACAAAGAGTAATTATTTTATTAAACTTTTGATAAATATTTATCGTTACGTAAGACTTAGGCTGCTAAAGATTAATGACGCGGACGCAATATTGTCAATTTTAGACTATCTAATGTATAAATCTATGATTTTAGAAATTTTAGTATATCGGCAAAACTCGGGCTAAAAGTGTAATGATAATAGAATATCTGTCAGCGTGGTCACCTGAGATACAGGTAGGATGTTGCTAGATTATATTTTTTCCCCAAAGTAAGGAAATACTATTTCACCAAAGTAAGGTAACTTTAAAGCATTGGTTTTTAATTAATAACTAATTAATAACTTTCCAATATGAGTTTTGTTGTTTATCAAAATAAAAAGAAACATAATAATATTTATTTATTTTTATTATTTTATATTGTCTTCCTCTTTAAATAAATGAAAAGGAGCGATCACTATCTGTCTACGGTGAGGGTAGTAAATAACAGAATCCACTATTATTTTTGAGACCGATGCTTGCTGGAACTTAAAACTGCAACGTTTGGATTGAAAACAAATTATTTATTGCAAGGGTTTTAGGGGGCGAGGTGGTGGTTGTAAGAACGCGTTCCTTAAATCCTACAAAGGTCGATTCAAACCCACATGGCATGTACCAATGAGAAATACAGTTTTCTTACGTTCTTAAAAGTTCGTTTCCAATTCCTATGTGACTCTCACAGCCTTTCACTTCGTTCTTCCCATAATAACCTACTTAAAATACCTCCCCACTCTTCTAGCAGATATTCAGATTCCTTTACAGTATCTGCAGCTCGCTAGTGAAACAGACTTCCTTTAATTATCAGACAGGCACCATCTCTTAAAATATTTAAAGATAAGCTATACACATACTTATTTCACAAGTAGAATAAGTCGTCATAACTCACTTATTATATGTGCGTATATGTGTGTATTTTAGTTATATATTTATTTGTTCATGTAGGACATTTATTTATGTATAAGAACTATATGTTTGTAATTAATGTGTGTTTTATATAGTAATAAATAATTTCAACTATCATTTTTCTTCTGCTGCACCCGCTTATTACATATCTCAGTCACGAAGGTTAGTTGGTAGAAAATGCATTTACGGCATTAAGCTCGCCTATGTACCTGCACTTATTTTGGTTATGTACAATAAAGAATTTATTATTTTTACATTTATTACATTTGTCATGGATTTATAACAACACCGTTCCCGTGCCTCGGAGAGTACGTTAAGCCGTCGGGCCCCAAAAGTATAACAATTTTTATTCACATGCACAGATGTAGCTAATTAATTTTGATCTTCCGCAATTAAAGCTACGAGTAATTATTTAATGAATAGGAAATCACTTAAAAGAGAAACTTTGTCGTACTACTCTACGATGGAACTTCAGATCTTGTTTGTCAACATTTTACTCATCTTTATATAACTTGACAATTACGGACCGTTTCCCTTTCGGAATATTTATTTCAAAACTGTATGCACTAGGTACACAAGCAGACTTAATGCCGCTAGGCATTCTTACTAGTCAACCTTAGGGACAATTTAGAGCATTTGTTATGTGAGGCAGGTGCAAAATATAATAGCATTTATTTAGGTCTGAGAAAAAAATAAAATAATAATAATAAATTAATTAAACTAAATGAAATTATATATCTGGGCAGTGTTTTCACTGCGGATGGGAAGTATGATAGGGATGTTGAAAGAAGAGTGAACGCGGGAAATAGTGTTAACGGTGCCCTGGGGTCACTAATGGCCAGTGACAAAGCTCGACTCGCCATACACAATGCCATGCTGGTACCAACACTTATGTATGGAAGCGAAACGTGGATATATCAGAATACGCATGAGAGTAGAGTTAATGCAGTAGAAATGAGGTCTTTGCGTCGGATATGCGGCGTCACTTTGACGGACGAAATACGCAAAAGGTTAGGTATTAAAGAAAGCATAGGGACAAAAATAAGGAAAGGTATGCTCCGATGGTTCGGACATGTTGAAAGAATGAGTAAAGAGAGATTGACGAACCAGATATATAATGCGAAAGTTGTGGGTAAAAGAGGCCCTGGCAGACCAAGACCCACCTATCACGATCAAATAAATAAAACAATAGCTGAAGGTGCATTAAAAAGCCATCAAAATAAAAGGGCATGTATGAAGAGGTTGATGAATGTCGAAGAAGCGAAAGAGGTATGTCGTGATCGTCTCAAGTGGCGCTCAATTGTCTCTGCCTACCCCGCAAAGGATTTGGCGTGAAGATATGTATGTAATAAAACTTAATAGGTGATAGTGAAGATGTGAAAAGATACGTGGCTTATATAAGTGACCCATCCTACTCTGTTTCCGATATCGTACCTCTGTGTCCGGATTGCTCGTTACCAGCCGTTTTGCTATTATAAAAAAAATCAAATACAGTCCACTTGAAGGCCTTTGTTCGCGATTGGTCCGGGCTTTTGGCATAAGCATAGTTAGCTGGAAGGTTCTGGATCAGGCGCGAACGGTAAGAAAAGTTAATTTGTCATATGTTTCATGTCAAAGCATCATTGTAATATTGATTCGTGTGATCAGTTTGCGACAATTGCACATAGAAATGTGTAAAAACGTTTCCTTCTATCGACTCTTCCGATATCATTATACCTGTTCAATATTTTGTTATTTGAGTCGTTTGATTCGAATATTGGCAGCAACGTCTCTGTGCATAGACTCACAGACGACCGACATCAGTTCCTACCACTATGCTGGCCGCTTGAAGGACTTCAGGTTATAGAAATGGGGAAACATACTGGATCAAAAAAAAAAGTATTTATTTCTTTTAAAATAGTTTTATAAACTTAACACCGAGGATGTACGGGAGACAAGGCCGATTAGGACCCGTGATACAGGCAGCCCCGCTCCTACGTCCAGAGTTTATATAACGAAAATAAATAATATTAAATACTATTAATAGAGTAAATGTAAATAAAATAAAATATTCATAGCACAATAATATAATATATTAGTGTGTATGTGTATTTGCGTGCATAGCACAATAATATAATATATTAATATAATATATTATTGTGCTATGCACGCAAATACACATACACACTAACGCTAACGCACATACACACATCGAAACTTACAGTGTTACAGAACACACACGCGATACACACTCACAATATGAAAACAATAATTATTGTATTATTGATATTTTTATTTTATTATATATATTATATTATTTTATTTCTACATTATATAATATGCAATAATAATAATGCTTGGTGATGGGTAGGTTAGATACAAAATAATGCTAGCATAATAAGGTTCAGCTGTAAGTTCATATCTCCTGATACACAGACTACTTTTTTAGGAGATAAGGATCAGCTGGACGCAAAGCCTTCTGATGAACATCGCCCACTCCAGTCGCGAAGTGCATCGTCGTTGCTCTTGAATTTCATGCATAATTTTTAGCTGAGATATTGCGATTCTAAAAATTAAGGCCTATAGTAAAGTTGACTAAATGTGAATCCGCAAGCAAGCAAGCGTGGTTTCTGACCACCCCCAAAGGGAAACGGTCGTGTTTTTTTTTTAAATAGACGATAACGTCTATGAGACGGACCCAAAATACCAAAAAATATATCTCCCAAACTTTTGTTTAAATCGGTTCAGTAATATAGGCGTGAAGGCGAGATAAATACTGATACACACATACCCTCTTTATTTTTTTACTTATCTCCGACAGCTAAAATTACTTAACAAAATAAACCTACTCACCCCGAAACATTTTGATCACTTCTTCCGTGATTATTATCAAGAATCTGTCCCAAAACTTTTATTACGTTACATCACGCGGTCAAAAACAAAAGACATGTTAATTCTATATTGTGCAAACTAAGTAAAATTACCATCGACATATATAATAATAGATATGATACTAAAACAACAAATTATTAGAAAAAAAAAATGTGGCTCTAAAATCTTACATCTCCAATTTGTTACAAATTAATAACTCAATAAAAGTATTTATTTATTTGGAACAAGAAAATACTATATTATTAAATTTTATACAATACATCATTTTTTCATCATCATTACAGCCCCTAGAACACAGCGTCCTAGACCTCCACTGCTGGAGATGGGCCTTCCAGAATATATATCTGGAGAATTTGGCCTACACTCGCCACGCTGGCCAGACGGCTTGGCGAGGAATACGGAATAGGATACAATACATAAAACCATTTAATTAAATTATTGTAGTTAACATAAAAATATATATGTAACAGTCAAAACCTAGAGGTAGCCTGACCTGGGCATTCCATGATAGTGTTAGGTAATGAGCTGCGAAAATTTGGAACGACTAACCCCCACCATTTTGCGATATGCAATCAGTAACTAGGTTTAAGTTTAAGCTTAAAAAGATTCTTCTATCTTTGCAGCTGCAGGCTTAAGCTTTTGACCTAAATTAACTGAGCAATACACGTCTATCTTTTACTCATTGTTTACTTTATTATTATATTTGGTTTTCATTCGACTTGGCCCACTCATATACATATATTTCTAATTTACCTATTATATAATTTTAAATTTATTTATTTTGGTTTCATTTACTTACATACAACAGTGCACTAAATTATGGTATTAACTGAGAGCTACACCTATTTTATTTTTATTTATTGGTTTTGTTAAAGGGTTGAGTGAAAATCAGCGCAGCGTCATTACTGTTGCAGCCAATGCTGACCTGAACACCTATTTATCATAGCAGCTCATTTTCTTTTCCTCTTTTCACCAAGTTTTATTATTTTAAGTTTTTACTATTACTTTTTTTTTTTGTAATTGTTATGTCTAAGCTGTTTTAAATAAAAATAAATAAAATTATTTATTTAAATAAAGCAGTTATTTTGTTTTTTTTCCACTAATCAAATATTACAGTTGTGTTGATTCTTTGGTGCAAGTTTTAGGGCCACCATTATTTAACCACGTCCTATATATTACGTCTATGAAAACTGCATTTAATAGCGAGGCGGAAACAATTAAGTTTCATTGTCAAAATATCTTGAAGATCTTCAGAAAGCGTCTGTTTTCTCAGCGACAATGTGAAAGATGAGACGGTTCTCATGATTATCATATCCAGAGAATGCCGTGACAATATATCAAGCAAACTGATGACAATTATGAATATTCTAACGAGCTTCATGTGAGAAATATAATTATTTGCAGAGAAAGTTGTAACTCTAAATAAAGATTATTCTGTCAGCCCTTTGGTCAATTCCCTGTTCAAGCGCTTGGCTTAAGATCTCCGCCGGTCCGGTCCGACCCCAAAGTCAAATCATTAGGTACTACAATTTCCCCTTTTCTATTGCCAAATTACATTGTTCTAATTATACAGGGTCACCGGTTAAGTCGACCTAGATCTGTTAAAAAAATAATCGAGCCCTTACGGATGACTCTGGTCTGTCCCCACGAAATATCTACATAACTACCTACTGTTCCGATGTATGATATTGATGAATAATATATATAATTAGCAAAATTATATAGTATTTGGTTTGGTAGACTAAGGTGTTCCTATAATAGTGGATGGGGAGCGTGTCGTTGAAAAAAATGGGCTCCTTTTAAACCCGGCATATGTCGGTCGCAAGGACGAGACAACTATTCTCCTGTCTTTCCCCACATTAGCGACACCCGCACGGTAAATGCATGGATTGCAAGTAATTAGTCTTCTTAACTTACAAAATAAGTATAAAATAGAACTAAACTAAAACTTGGATTTAAAACGTTATATACATATATAAAATAAATAAAAATAAAATCAGAGTTTTTAATTGTAAAGTGTCATCACGACCGTTTACCTTTTGGGGTGGTCAGAAACCACGCTTATATAGAAGCGGATTCATATTTAGCTAACTTTGTAGGCCAATCATGACAAGTGGCAAGGTATCCGCAATATTAGAACCATCTGGGATTGTGCGGAGCGATGGCAAGAGACCCCACGGAATGACTGTTGGGCCGTGGAAACTTGGCAGGTCTCTGGTGTGGGATGCGACGTGTGTAGATACATTAGCTCCATCTCACATCCAGGCGACCTCGTCAGGCGCGGGAAGTAGGCTTTTTCTGCAGAGAACCTCAAATTGCGCAAATACGCTAACCTTGGTATCGGTTACGAATTTGCGCCGTTTGGGGTCGAGACGATGGGCCCATGGGGACCGTCAGCGAGGCGCTTGGCCAAGGAGTTGTCAAAGCGGCTGACAGAAAGGTCTGGAGACAGGAAGGCTTGCAATTATTTCTGCCAACGTATTAGCCTCGCTATACAGAGGGGAAATGTTGCCAGTCTCCTTGGGACTATCTCGGATGGGACGTCTCTAGAGGACATTTTTAGTTTATTTTTAATTTATTATTTAGGTAGCTTTTAATTTATATTTAATGTACTATAATTAACTTCGAATAAAATTTAATATTATTAATATAAAAATTACTTAAATGTATTTATTTACATTATAAAATATTTTGGTGTCCCGAATAGGAATCGAACCCGGTACCTCCGTGTCTAAATCCACGGACTTAACCGCTAGACCACCGAGGCAGTTTACCTTACCTATACATTCAAAAGCATCTTACATTAGCTATATACCTATTAAACACACCAGGAAGTTTCGTATCGATCTTACAAAAAGGGTCAATTAGGTACATACTAGTACATCTGTCAAAACAGCCATAAATGTGTTTACGGTTAATCGATTTGTTACATACAATAGTTTACGATGATTATGGTATGACGATATGTATGAAAGGTCACAATTCGCTTCCTCGCAAATCTTAGGAGTGTTTAACGCTATACACCCCTCTCGCTCGCACATATCAATATTTTAAAAGATTTTTCAGGTTTGAGTGTAGGTACTTTTGAGAAATGTAGTCTATCAACTTTGTAGGAAAAATAATTACAGTTTTTCTTGACATATTTTATTTTTATATATCAAATTAGCTGACCCGGCGAACTTCGTACATTTTATTAACAATTATTTAATTATTATTTTATTAATTATTTTATTTCGTACTCGCATGAATGGACACAGACATTCAGTAGATTCTCAAATTAATAATATTTTACCTGTGCCCACCCATGCGCGTATACATAACACTACCTTTAACAATTGTTTCACAGTAAGAGTATTAAAGAGTTTTCCTAAAACTATTCGGTCTATTGATTTAAAAACATGGGAAAGCTCTTTTATATGGCAGCTTGGTGCATACTATAGCCCTGATCTGAAAGTAATGCATTAGGTTTTGTCTAACTTGTTTTGTAAATTTATTAATATCGAACCAACAATGGACATAACATGCTGATGATGTTTTCCATGATGCGCTAGGTGATGATGATATTTTTCTAAAAAATAAATACAAAACTGTATAGTGCATTGCCTTTACCATTGCTAAAAAAAAAAAAACTTTTTCAAAATTTATGACAAGTCACTGTCACTGTCACTGATGACGCCGCTCCAAAGAGAGGCGAAATATTTGGCAATAAAAGTTTTAAGCTTCAATTTATATATTTTACCAAGTAAGAAACATATTTTATTAAAGTAATACAATGAATATAAAATAAATATTATGTTAGGAACACAAAAAGTGAGGCGACCGTATCAGCAGCTATATAATTGCCGACAGTTTACCTCCTGACACGGAGCCTGATACGGAGCTTTACATCTTCATGAGTTGACTCCTGCTTCTGACCGACTAGCAGTAGGTAGCTCTACTCTGACGACGACTAGTAGGGACTACCAGTCGGACACACAAGTCCAGACAAGGAAATAACGACAAGACGCTTGCTATCTTTTCATTTCATTTATTTATTCACCATTTCATACATTTGGTACACTCGGTTTCGTCAGATAACAAAATAATTATTTTACTAATCATGATAGCGAATGGATATCAGCAAATAACAGCCTTCGTCGTTACCAGATAAGTACTACCTACACCAATAGATGCTGCTGTAAAAAGGCGTTGTCATGGTTATAATAATATAAATAAATAAATAAATATTTCCAGACAGGTTACACAGCGCCATTTAATTTCCGTGGTAAGCTACGAGGCTTGTGTTACGGAAACTAGATGGTTGATAAACTACATATTATACTTTTTTTTTGTAAATATATACATATTATACATATAAACACCCAGACCGAGACAAATTATACAATGCACAACTTGCCCCCGGTGGGAATCGAACCCACGACCTCCCGAGTTCACGAGAACGTTTGTTACCACTAGACCACGGAGGCGGTAAATACATTTAATTAATATTTAATTTATTTGTGATATTTCTCGAGTTTGGTACACTGGAGACATCGACGAGCTTGCCACTTGTCATGATTGGCCTATAGTAAAGTTTATTAAATGTGAATCCGCTTCTAAAAAATAATAATTAGACAGTGTACAATGTGCCAATCAGTTGACAATCAATTTATTACCAGCTATTTATAATCGATTCCCTAAATGGTATCATGTGTGGTTAACCTCCATACAACACTTGACCCCGTGTTAAGGTCGCTCTATATTTTTATTATGGTAATAACATTTTTTTTTTCATATTTATTATGGCATCGTCCGAACAACAACTGCAATCACTAGTCACAAGAATGAAGGAGGGATGTGCAGAAAAAGGACTCCGTTTGAATGCGAGAAAAACCAAGGTACTAGTGTTTGAAAGAAGAAGGATGACAACCGTGACGATAAAGATTGATGATGAAACTCTAGAACAAGTAAATGAAATTATATATCTGGGCAGTGTTTTCACTGCGGATGGGAAGTACGATAGGGACGTTGAAAGAAGAGTGAACGCGGGAAATAGTGTTAACGGTGCCCTGGGGTCACTGATCGGCAGTCGAAATGTCAGTGACAAAGCTCGGCTCGCCATACACAATGCCATGTTGGTACCAACACTGATGTATGGAAGCGAAACGTGGATATGTCAGAATACGCATGAGAGTAGGGTTAATGCAGTAGAAATGCGGTCGTTGCGGCGGATATGTGGCGTCACTTTGGCGGACCGCATACGTAACGTCGAAATACGGAAAAGGGTTGGTATGAAGGAAAGCATAGGGACAAAAATAAGGAAAAGCATGCTACGATGGTTCGGGCATGTTGAAAGGATGAGCGATGAAAGATTGACGAACCAGATATATAATGCGAAAGTTGTGGGTAAAAGAGGCCCTGGCAGACCGAGACTCACATATCACGATCAAATAAATAAAACACTGACTGAAGGTGCATTAAAAAGTCTTCGTAACCAAAGGGCATGTATGAAGAGGTTAATGAATGTCGACGAAGCGAAAGAGGTATGTCGTGATCGTGTCAAATGGCGCTCAATTGTCTCTGCCTACCCCGCAAGGGATCTGGCGTGAAGATATGTATGTATGTATGTTTTTTCATATATTAATATTATTTAATGACTCAGCTTGACAAGCTTGTAAATAATTTATATGAGCCTTGATCATTATAACTCCTAGTACACAGAATCCTGGACCTTTACTATTGGATATCGACCTTCCAGAGCTGGAGAATTAGGCATACAGCCACGCTGCCCAGACACCCGTCTTTGGGTTTGCGAGGGTACGATGTAAATTTTCATGACAATTTAATAACGATTCCACAAGTAGTTTTGAAATAGAATATATAATATGAAATGAAATAATTATCTAAATAATTTCTAGCCACCATCGAAGTTCCAGCTCTTCTAGAGCCTGTTGGAGTTATCCGAGATGATGGCAAGAGACCCGATGGTATGACGTTGGTCCCCTGGGAACGGGGACGTGCTCTAGTGCGGGACGCCACGTGCGTCGACACCCTTGCCGCGTCGCATCTCAGGGGGACAGCGCATAAAGCGGGAGCCGCGGCGGAAAATGCGGAGTCCAGCAAGCGGCGCAAGTATGTAAGTATATTAAAAGATTACATATTTGTGCCGTTTGCTGTAGAAACTCTGGGCCCATGGAGTCCAAGCGCAAAAAAGTTTTTAAAAGACATAACACCGCGTCTTGTTGTCTCCTCCGGTGACAAGAGGGCTGGCTCTTTCTTCGCCCAGAGAATTAGTATTGCAATTCAGCGGGGAAATGCAGCCAGCGTTCTTGCCACCATTCCACGCGGACGGGACTTATATCCCTATCCTTAATATTAATTTTATTTTATATGTTGTAAATATTTTTTCGAATAAATGTATATCATTAATAATTATTTAGCAGATAATATCGTAACGTACACGTACCGCCTCCGTGGTCTAGTGGTAACAAACGTTGCCGTGAACTCGGGAGGTCGTGGGTTCGATTCCCACCGGGGGCAAGTTGTACATTGTATAATTTGTCTCGGTCTAAGTGTTTATATATAAGTATATATTTACAAAAAAAAAAGTATAATATGTAGTTTATCAACCATCTAGTTTCCGTAACACATGCCTCGTAGCTTACCACGGAAATTAGATGGCGCTGTGTGACCTGTCTGGAAATATATTATATTATATTATATTATATTATATTATATTATATTATATTATATTATATTATATTATATTATATTATATTATATTATATTATATTATATTATATTATATTATATTATATTATATTATATTATATTATATTATATTATATTATATTATATTATACATGACATTTGATGCCTTGTAAGGTAATTCCAGATAGTTTCTACCAATAGACAAAGTAAAGATAATTAAAAATATACTTTTTATTTTTAATTACTGTACACGACATGTGACATCGCTCCCACCTGATAGTAAGCGGTACGCGAGGTCCAAGAATGGGAGCAACTGACGCCAGTCACTAACGACCAGCATCAGTCTCTACCACTATGCCGGTCTAACAAGATGCTTTTTCACACTTTGTTTGAAGTACTCCAGGTTATAGGAGTGCGGAAACACACTGGCTGGGAGAGCATTCCACATCTTCAGCGTGCGACAGATGTAAGATTCTCCAAACTTATGATATGTGGATGCATATTTTGCTTGTGCGTGTGGTTCGGTTGCGGAATAGAGAAGAAGGGATAAGGTTATGGAGCTCCTCAGAACACTTACCGTGGTATACCTTGTAGAACATGCTCAGAGAGGCAACGTCACGGCGAAGCTGCAGTGATTCGAGAGTTTTAGACACTGGTATCGTCCACTATCCGAATTGCCCGCCTCTGCGAGCATTCATGCGACATTGAGAGCATCTGTAAGTTATTTAGCGGAGCCATCCCAGAGGTGAGAACAGTATTCCACGCATGACCTTATCTGTGCTTTATAAAGTCTTAATGCGAGAAAAACCGCTTCATCTTGTTCAGTATCCCGAGTTTTGTGGACGCTGTGTTTGACGGACGAGTAGACACGTATAGGGCATATTTAAATAAGTGTATATGTTCACAACGCCAATATTACACAATGTAGCATTCCTGCAATAAAATTACACCTTTCTGACTAATATGTGCGCTTAATTTAAGTTACAGTCATTAAGTCCACGAGTTATGCAACTTGTAATGGATCCATCTATGCATATGATGGCACTGGTACTATTAAATTTAGTAAGCAATTACATGCTATTTGTAATTCGTACCGTAATCTATGTTTTTCGTGATTTGTTGTGTTTATATCAATCATAACTTAATTAATAGTAATATGTACTTTAATATGAAATGAGTAACTAGAGGTTTTTATGATTGAAATAATATGTGACCGCCTCCGTGGTCTAGTGGTTACAAACGTTGCCGTGAACTCGGGAGGTCGTGGGTTCAATTCCCACCGGGGGCAAGTTGTACATTGTATAATTTGTCTCGGTCTGGGTGTTTATATGTATAATATGTATATATTTACAAAAAAAAAAAAGTATAATATGTAGTTTATCAACCATCTAGTTTCCGTAACACAAGCCTCGTAGCCTACCACGGAAACTAGATGGCGCTGTGTGACCTGTCTGGAAATATTTATTATTATTATTTATGTAATGCTTTGCAGTCCGAACATTATAATATTTGATCTAATGCATTTTGTGGTCTTATACATATATATATATATATTATATATATATATATATATATATATATATATGACCCAACTTAACAAAATATGGGGTGACAGCAACATATCCAGAAAGACAAAAATTCACATCGTGAGAACACTTGTCTTCTCCATATTTCTGTACGGTTCGGAGACATGGACCATAAAAGCAGCGGATAGAGCGAGGATTGATGCGTTTGAGATGTGGTGCTGGCGTCGTTTGCTCAGAATCCCTTGGACCGCACGACGTACTAACATTTCTGTGCTCGAAGATCTTAAGCTGACCAGGGAGAAAAGACTCTCTACCGACGATAATCTAGAAAAACTTCTAATCACGGGCAAGGTAGACGGTAAAAGAACAAGAGGAAGAAGCTCAAGCGATGGTCCAGTCAGGTGACTGACTACCTGAACATCGCTGTACACCAGGCCATCCACTACGCCGAGGACCGAAACCGTTGGAGACGGCTGGTGGATGAGCTGCGTCTGCGACGGAGTCACGATCCCCATCAGTGGGGTACCGACAAAGGAGGAGGAGGATATATATATATATATAAATTTTATACTAGCACAACATGTGACCTTGCACCCACCTAATGGTAAGGGGCGCGCGAGGTCGATGGATGTTAGCAACTGAAATCAGACACTTATGACTATCCCAGCCAGTGTGTTTATTCCTATAACCTGGAGTCGCGAAGTGTGTTTTTTTTTTGATTGGCCGACATTTCTCCCCTTCTTGAACCTTACCATTAGGTGGGCGCGCACATGTGCTCACTATACCTTATAATAGAAAAGATGATATAAGTGGAACCGGGACCGACGGTTTAACGTGCTCTCCTTTTCTTGGAGAAATGGGCCCAATAAAATGTTCTCGTGGCATAATGATTTTGTTTTTATTTGATAGTTAATATATTGTGTTTTCATAATATGTAATTAATTTTATTTATTTTACCCTAGCTTAACGACAATTGACAAAAGCTTTTTTTAAGTTAATAATTACATAGTTTCGATCCCGCCGATTTGAAATCCAGTGTTTTATCTATAATAAAGTACCTGGTCATAATAAAGAACCTAATCGTATAAATGGTGCCTTGTACCTATTTCATACATTAATTTTAACCAATTGACTATTTAATTAAATTATATTTTAATGCTGGGGTAAAAGAAATGTTGTAATTAAATTTAAAAAAAACCCTATTAATTGTTATGTTTATTGAATTGTATTTGCACGTTGCAAAAAAGTTGGGGCCTGGTTTTGGGCAATCTCTTTTATGACAAATGTACGTAAGAAAAGTGTATTTCTCATTGGTCAAGGACGGGGGAGTTTGAACCATACAATTAGTATTAATTATATTTTATATAGCAATATATTATTGTTTTAATAAAGTTCCAAGACGTCAAAAGAACAAAGGGAAGTAATAACAGAAAATAGATGCAATAAACACACGCACACACATACATACAAGTTTTTACGATTGTATTAAAAAACTTTCTCTCAAAACAATAAAATAATCTCTTATTTCTTCAAGATCTCTGTGTTAGTTGTAATTTTAATTATAAAATTAAGACATTTTCATTGTCAGTCGTAATGTCGGTGGGAAATTGGGTTTTTAGGTTATTCTGACGCGTGAAAGTCTGATAATTTAATTTTGTCTTGTTTTGGACCTATTTTACGTTTTATATTTTAACTCTAAAGATTTAACTCTAATATAGTTACTAATGCCATATATATAAAAAAAAAAAAAAAAACTTTAATATACAGTCTTTGGTTGGACACAATAGGGAAAAGAGAGTAAGTTCTTCGCGCCATTTTGCGTGGACATGTCAAGTGCAAGTTTTTGTTTTGTAAATTAATTTGCTGTGGATATTATTGGTCAAAAGTGGTGTTGTTTTGTTTAATAATGTGCTGCAATGTGAATAATTATGGAACACGACAAACTGGACTTTAAATATGGGGCACAAGTTGCAGTTTATTTTTTGCGGTTTTCCCGCGCTGTGGACTCCCATATTTTACCCGACGTGTTTGGGCTATAATGCCGCGAGTGACTCCAAGTAAAGCATCAAATTCTGCAGCATCTGGAATTTAATGATCCCCAACTCGGTTATAAACTATGTTATGAACATATATTATGCAAATAAATTACGTATTTAGGACTGATGTATTCTGTACAAAGTCCTTTAAAGACAATTAAAAAAAAAAAAATAGAGAAAAGAGCAGTAAGCAACCTAATGTATATTAGTATATTAGTCTAAGAGCGACCTTTACCTATCGGATATTCGAACGAAATCCACTTTATTTTTTTTAACTTTTTTGAGAGGAATTTATTTGGAGTAAAGTACAAAGATTAAAAAATAAAATAAATTAAGAACTAAATTATCAAAAATAAAAATTAATAAATAAAATTACGACTATTCGATGGGCGTAGTGTGCCGAGGACACTCGCTGCATTCCCCCGCTGAACAGCGAGGCTGACCCTTTGAACAAGATATTCTCTACTCAAAGGGTCACCCGTCGCCAAGTGGAGTTTCTTACCAAGCTCGCGGGAGAACACAAGATAAAAAAATCCACTTTATTAATTTTTATATTTTTTAATAAAAGCAAAGTATCACGGTCGTATCCCTTCCGGGGTGGTCAGAAACGCTTTTTTATAGGTCCATCATGACAAGCTCGTCGATGTCTCTAGCGTACTAAACTTATGAAATATCACAAATAAAATAAATAAATTATTGTGTCCCGACCAGGAATCGAACCCGGTACCCATCGGTTTAAACCCACGGTGGGTCTAAACCCACGGACCTAACCGCTACACTACGGAGGCAGTTCTCCGATCCCAGCCAACAGCATTAACAGAAAATACAATATTATTGAATTTTACACAATACATAAGACCATTAATAGGTTCACAACTTATTCATAAAAACATAAATCTACTGTAAGACAAAAAAGAAAATTGACAAAACCAAGACAATAATTAATTTACACAAACATAAACAAAACAATTACATTTATGTTACAGTCGTGGGTGAATATTTTTATTCATAGTTTAGTTTTTAGTTTTAATCTAAATTATATTTTTAATTCATTATTCGAATAAATACATATTTTGTGAATAAAATATTACATCAGTTAAATAGTTATCGGAATTATCAGACCAGAAACTTCACAGCGTGACGAAATGCAGGTAGGTATAAGATATCAACAGATGACATGATGTCAAGTTACATTTGCAAGGAACAAATAGACTAAAGCGATCGTATTACTGAAGGGTTGGTTGCACCTAAAAGAGATAAAATATAAGATAGCGAGCATTGGTTGTAATAACAATAATAATACAAAATATTTAATGTATAATGAAACATGTATTTTTAAGCTATTGCATAGCTTTTATCGCGGGCTTTGAACGCGGCGACAGAATCAAGAAATTCCGTAACGAAAATAAACCTAACACCCCCCACTCCGACCGGCACAGTGGTGCGGCGTTGAAAGCCGTGCATCGTCTAACGTCGTTTCAGTTCGGCAGACTTCGGCACGGTGTTTGTGTACGTGCGACTAGACGTATGCGTGTAGACTAGCTGCTACCTGCTGCTAACTGATTCTATCTCTTTTAGACACAATGCTAGGTGAGACAGCGTGCTTTTGGTCCACGAGTAATATAAAAACTTTGAACTAATATCAAATAAAAAAAATACTGCATAAATAAAATATAAATAATTATAATTGCATAAGTTGATAAAAAAACTCCATCTATTTTAGAGCCGACCGGTCTGAGTCGAGACGATGGCAAGCTTCCAGGCGGAATAACATTAGTTACTTGGAGATTGGGCCAATCCCTGGTGAGGGATTTTACCTGTTGGAATTTCCTAGTCCCTTCCCACCTTTAAGGCACTTAGAGCTGGTGTTGCATTGGAACAAGCGCAGATCAGCATGCGTCGAAAATATGAAACGATTTGCAATAGTTACTTTTTTTCGACGTTTGCTGTAGAAACGATGGGCCCGTGGGGATCGGAACTGAAAGCCTTCTATAAAGATTGTTTTCCAAGGCTCATTGTGGTCTCTGGTGACAGTAGGGTTGGCAGTTTTTTCTCACAAAAATTAAGTATCTTAATTCAAAGGGGAAATGCTGTTAGTGTATTGGCTACCATGCCATAAGACAGCGATTTGGAGGAACATTTTTTTGTAAGTATTTAATTTTGTTGTAATATGTATTTTTCTCAATGTGTTTTCATTACGTTCTTTTGGAGAATTTGGGTGCGTTCGTTTTAAGAAATGTTAGCAAATACCGCTTTTTTAGCACAAGTCGTTCGTTTAATAGAAATTCTAACATTTGATGCTAATTTCGTATGTCAGTACCGTGTTGAAAGGAGGGTTATTGATGTTACTTTTTGACAGATGTCATTAACATACGAAATGGTTTGTATACTTTATAGTTTATATTATATTTGTTTAAAATATATTATAAACGATTTTATGTAATAAATTCAAAGACCACATAATACATTGTCAATTGATTTGTTATTATTTGTTACTTGACAAAAAGTAGCCTCACCACTCGTTTTTTTTAAGAAATGTTAGCATTGTTAAAAAAAGTGGTATTTCTTAACAAAAACGACATTTCGTGCTAGTTTATAAAGTTGATACGAGATGTTGGAAATGCTATAAAACGAACGCGGGGTTCGCCTAATCCCGCTACTTTAGTTTTGGCTACCTACAACTTTGGTTTATAGGACAGCGTTTTAACAACACACAGCATATCATATATGCTAGTAGTTGAAAATTCATTTAATCAAAAGCCAATTTGAATTCGAATACCGATGTTTAACCAATAAACGCGCAATAAAAACAGAAAGTTCATAACGCGTCAGTAAATTAATAAATCATTTGGCCAATGACTTCCAGTTCCGTGCTTTTTGATCTTGTTGATAGTTGTCAGAGAGGCCAATTCTCGCGATTTTTATGCAAAAAGTATAACCGGTGTCAAATTCAAATAATTTATTCAGTAAGTAGGCCTACTTTAGGCACTTTTACACGTCAATACAATAACAATTATTTATTTTAACAATAGAAATTACAGACAGACAGTGGGGTAGTCCAGGCCCGGATGCCTAATGGGCCTGGGTTGGGGATGGGGATATTCCCCCGTTTTCCCCGGCAGGATCTCAGCGGGTAACCACCCACCGGTAATTCATGAACTTTTAGTGCTGGGCGCCGTTAGCAGTTTAACAGCGCCCGTGTGGCTCACGAACCCAGAGGGCTAGATTCAACTGCTTCAGCTCTCCTCCAGTAGTAGTTCCCTTGGAAGTGGTCTCCCGTTGGGGGGCCGTGCGCAAGACGGAGCGATATTCTGGAGATGGTTGAAGTGTCCGTTGTCGGCCCGATAGAACATACGTCTAGTCAGGCCAGTGACAAACTCCATAATAGTAGGCACCAATAGAAATTAAGACAAAACAGACACATTAATCCACCAAACAACTTTATATACATTCTGAATGTATATATAATGTCATAAATGTATTTTGCAGCTGTATACGGGCGTTGTCATACTACATACTAAACTTATAAGCTAAAAAAAATATATATAAATATAAATGTCAAAATAAAATATATATACTTGTATATAAAATTATAGTAATACAACTAAAATAACCAAGCCTTTTTGTCCTGATGATATTCATCAACTGTATAATATGACTTTTGTATTAAGATTTAAGTAATAGAGATATGTAAGTTTTAAAGATGTGTGCTGGCTTTGTTAATATTTCTTCAGGAATTTTATTATAGATTGGTACACATTGTCCCATAAATGAACGCCTAGTTTTTTGTAGTCTATAGCCTGGCACATATAGCTTATTTTTACTTCGTGTATTCAACGAATGTAAATCTTTATTCTCAGGGAATTTATGGATATTTTTATGTACATACAATATATTTTCCAAGGAAGAACATATCTTCATGCCAGCTTCCCTACGACGTAGGCAAAGACAATTGAACTACATACCTATTTCGCTTCGTCGATTTATCAACCTTTTAATTTTTGTGTCGTACTCTCTTTACTACACATTCAGCCAGTGTTGTATTTATTTAGTCGTAATAGGTGATTGTCGGTCTCCAAGTATTTCGCATTATATGTATATATATCTGGTACGTCAATCTTTCTTTACTTTCAACATGCCTGAACCATTTGAGCATGCCTTTCCTTATTTTTGTCGCTATACTTTCTTTCATACCTATCCTTTTGCGTAGGCGGACTGATTGTTTCGTCTCCAGTGTATATATATAAAGGAACATACATACATACATAAATATATAGGGTGGAAAACACATAATCGTTCTTTGCGTTGCGCAGTCGGGTAATTAAATTACGGACATTTTAGACATATTTTTTTATTATATACCTAAGTTTAAAAACAGAAAAATAGTAAAAACATTTATAACGTTTTTCGTCTATTTTAGGAATATACGACTAATATATCTTCAACTGGCGCGGTGGTGGCTCGGTTGTAAGAACGCGTTCCTTAAATCCTACAAAGGTCGGTTCAAACCCACCCGGCATGTACCTACCAATGAGAAATACACTTTTCTTACGTACATTTGTCATAGATTAACAACATCACCGTTCCCGTGCCTCGGAAAGCACTTCAATAATACCAACTTGTGTAATCGTTAATTAATTGACATTAAAAAATTACATCAATCCTCGCCAACCCGTCTGGCCAGCGTGGCGAGGTCTAGGACGCTGTGTTCTAGGGGCTGTAATGATGATATCTTCAAAATGTCCGTAAATTTAATTTCTAGAAAGTTGATAGACTATGTTCAGATTTGAAAATTATTTGAAAATATTGGATCGTGCGAGTGAGAGGTATGCATAGCGTTGAACCGTAATAGTTGCCGCAAATCTGTGGAACAATCTACCCTTAGATATCCGACAGGCGCCAAATAGAACATTGTTTAAAAAGATGGTTTTTACACACTTCTTAAATAGATCCCAACAACTGTAAGTATGTATATATTGTATTTATGTATATATTAAGTATTATAAGTATATTAGTGTTTAGTATATTAATATTATTTACTAGTAAGTAGTTTAGTTTTAGTAGTATTTTAATTTCTCCCTTATATTATGTTTTATAATTTGCGCGAACCTTCCACATACAATGTTCGTAATGTCCCTAAGGTTGACCGAGTAAGAATGTCTAGCGGCATTAGGTCCGCCTTTGTACATAGTGCAAAAAGTTTTAAATAAATATCTAAAAACATTTTCTAATAGCTAAACCTTCGGGAGATGTGAGCAGGGATTGTAAGGTGCATGAACGCTAATATTTGAGTTAAGGTGATTTATTGAGTCAAAAACTTAGAACCAAAAAAAGAACGATATTAAATCTATAATATAAATACATACAATACATAGATAACACATTACATATAAGGTTAGACACAGAAAAATAGCAAAAACATAAACAGAAGAAGACAAATTTCTAAGCATTCCATGGATTCACCGTGCGGGTGCCGGGTCCATCGTGTGTGGATAAGAGATGAGAAGAATGGTGTCTCGGGCTTGCGACCGACAATAGGCTGGTTTAAGAAAAGGAGGCCTCCTTTTTTTTTCTATTGCGCGATAATACGCTCACCATCCACCATTCTACTTCTTCTTCTTAAATAAATAAAAATGTCCGTAAATTTATTTCCTAGAAAGTTGATAGACTATGCTCAGATTCAAAAAATATTTGAAAATATTGGATCGTGCGAGTGAGAGGTATGCAGAGCGTTGAACCCTAATATTTGATAGTTCAAGAATTGTCGTCCGGACATACTTATATTATAGGCAATACATGTGCTAACACTTTCCCGCCAAGATAAAGTAAAAGTTGACTGACTTGTCTCCAACTTTATTGATTGGCCAAACAAACTTCGCCCAATAAATACACAAAACAATGAGAAAAGACATTCTAATTAACACTTCTTACTTTACGTAGCTATTTTTGTATTGAGAATTCTTGTCTGATTTTATTTCTCTTTATAGACGTTTAACTCGATTTTGAACGAGAACAACAAATAGGTAGTAGGCGGACTGACCGTGGTAATGTGCAGTCTGCTAGGGCGGGGAAGTATCCTCCGTTCGTGCCGATAAACCCAGAAAAGTGTATTCACACATTTTGGGGATTTACCGCCATGCCCAGTCAAGATGTCAGTCATGAGTGTCTGATTCCAGTGGTGGTTAGGTGGCCGCAAGGTCACATGTAAAAAGAATTCTAGGGTCCGATGTTGTACTAAAAAAATATAATCTCAAGAAACCTGCAGTTTCCTTAGGTTTGATGTTTGACATTACCAATATTTTATTCCTATAAGCGACAGTATCATACATACATATCTTCACGCCAAATCCCTCGCGGTGTAGGCAGAGCTAGTTTAAAAATCGTAGACAGATTTGATCCTATTTATATTGTTAAAATTCATGATGTTTTGTTTTTATGTATTTATTAACCCGTCGTCGCGTCGTTCCGAGACACGATAATAGTAACCTAAGCACGCTTAAAGGTGTTCCGAGACGCGCTTAAACTGTTTTGCCAAAGCTATGTGACGTCACAAATGACATCATTTCTCGCGCTTAGACTGCTCACGGTATCGAGGTAGATCGCTCTGAGCGCTGTCAGTTGTTTGTCATAATGTCCCGCGCCATTTTTAAGTTAATTTAGTATTAGGTTTTCTATATTACTTATTAAACAAATCTATAATTCATATTTAAGTAGGAAGTGAAAAAAAAATGTTTGTAATATGGCAAGTTATTTTAAAAGACCAAAATAAGTTAATAATATTAAACTTTACACATAAAAAGATAATTAAACCGAGAGATGTATTTGTTAGTATTCATACTCAAAGATGTGGAATCCGCAATTTATCTTCATTACTTAAAAAAAAAAACCTATCATGTTATGAATGAAAATGTGATTTAGACCGTTCTGGATTGATATCACGCCCTGAGCATTCAAATCGCGATATTTGATTCGGAACAACGGTCAGTGTCATATTCATTCTAAGCGCTCTGATCACGATTAGGAATGAGAGGTAAAATTGCCTTGAACATATTTAGACAATTTTATCGTTGCTTTTAATAGTGTAAATCTAAAAAGTAGATTTTATTTGGTTTACCGATAGTTGAAGATTACTTTTAGACGTATCATAGACTATAAATAGCTGTAGAATCGACTGTTGGAGCACCCCTGAAGTAGTCTGTAAGGTTGAGCGTGGTTTTTGGTCACCCCCGCTAAGAAATACTTGTACTACCGTGATATAGCACTAATAAATTGTCGAGTGATCTAGCGTCGATAGGAGATTTTCCCTCGTTAAATGTCATCGCATATGGCCTGCAGACTCGAGGTTAACTTTCTTGAAGATCTCAGACTTCGGAGATAGCTGGGAGAGTCGACACAATAACACTATTGTTCGTCACTCTGTCTGTCACATGCGTTGACCTTTATAATGACTGGGCATTTAAACCAAATTCTTTTATTATTATTATCTGTTGCCGTTCCCAGTTTAACGTTGACTTAGGTATGTTCATCCTGTAGACCTATAATATATATATATATATATATATATATATATATATATATATATATATATATATATATATATATATATATATATATATATGTATATATCCTTGTATTCGGTGTCGCAGGCTCGTTTAAAACAGAGAAAATGAGACAAAGGACTCTAAGATTTCTACGACAACGAATTATATATTCTATCAATATATTTGTCTTACAAAGTCACCCCGTATAATTAAGTTGGCTAAATGTTACATAGTATTTTGTTAGATGTACACTAAATAATTTGTCTATTTACCTTTATGTTTATTTATTTATTAATTTGAATCACCAACAGAGTACACATTAAATCCAATTATATCAATAGAAGCAAACAGTAAAAAAACATAAGTGCACACGGCGAACGAGTGCCTTCACTCCGTAGCCACGACTCAGACTTAGCTGTTAAGGCACGCAGGGCCAACAGTGAGAGAGAGACGGTTTATAGGGTTTTAGTCCGTAGGCGCCTTGAAGTCTCCTTAGGAGGCCTTACGGTGAGTCGGGTATGTGTCCTCCCGCGGTGGCCCTTCAGGCTGGGGGCGTATCATTTATGATTTATCGATTCACCGTCTTTAAAAAAATAAAAAAACCTTAGTTACAGGTGACCACAACAGGTCAAACTATATTCAATTATAATACATTATATGTTTAAGAAATTTAATTAATAATATTTTATTTTATTTTAAATACTTTATTGCACTAAAATTGTACATAGGTTAATGGCCAGGCATTTTCTAACAACCAACCTTTGGGAGTGTGGAGAAACTATGCATGGGTGCAAATTTATTATTATAAACTACATACTAATAATACATATAAGAATAAATAAATACATGAATACATACATATAACTATAAAAAGCTAAAAATAAGCCTACACACTAATAAACAGTAAATGATAAATAAAAAAAATAAAATAAAAAAAACACAAAAATAAAATGTAATATTAATTTAAGAAACACTGTTTTGCTTGTTTAGAAAGTAGGTGGTAAGTAAACGTTTGAAAATAGGAGCCTGTCTGATCGTCAGTGGGAGCCTATTCCATTGGCGAGCGGATGACACAGTGAACGAATCTGAATATCTGCTGGAACTATGAGACGGGATAATGAGTTGATTATTCTGAAATAGTAACAAATATTATTTAAAAATAATAATAACTAAAAAGATCATTTTAAAAAGTGTAAATAAAACCTATGACTAAATGTAATTATATGTTATGTAACATATAAACAATACAATCATTAAATCATCATTTTTAATCACTACGCATCTTCAATCAATCTACGTGAATAATTTAATCAGAAATTGAATGCTCACTCAGAGTGGTTTCGATCAAATTGATGTATGAACTTTTGACAACCTAATAATTGTAGATTTGTAACCGAATAATCCATTAATCAAAATTATCAATTTTGATTTTGAAATTAAATTAGTAACGCGTTCTATGTAGATATAAAGGACACTATCCATTTTGGGCTATGTTCTTCTTCTTAGTCGCTACACTCTTGGCAGTGTGGTCGTGGTCGCCATTGGAGTGCTAGTGGCACGCTTAACAAGCCGTCGCCACTCCTCTCGGACCCCGGCTTTCCTAGTGCACTCATGTAGGGGATGATCCATTGCAACCTTCACCTGATCGGTCCATCTCATCGGGGACCTATCACGCATCCTCTTGCCATCGACTTTCCCCTGGACTACCAAGCGCTCGATTGATGTTTCTCCACGCCGTGACACGTGTCCGAAGAAAGTGAGAATGCGTAATTGTACAGTCGAGGAAAGGCGCTGTTTGATCCCCAGTTCCTCCAGTATGGATTTGTGTTATGGGTTATGTACAATGATAAAAAATTGTAAATAGTAGTTTGATACTCTTATTAAAAGTAAAGTATTTTCACGACCGTATCCCTTCCGGGGTAGTCAGAAACCTTCTTTTTTTAATAAAGCGGATTCACATATCGTCATGATCGTAGAACAATGTCGGATTTAAAAAAAGACCCATAATTTTGCATTATTTCGATAGCAAATAACAGAAATTATTATAACTTGGTTAAAAAAATCTGATTTTATATATATATATGCTAACAGTGAAAATTTGTAAGGCTTTGAGATTAGATATTTTATATTATTGCAAAGGCTGTAAATTTTCCCACGAATAAATAAATAGTTTTATATTGTTTGTGGTCTGTAATTTATGGTGCAAATGTTAGAAAGGGTTCCAAAATGAAATCTAGAAGGTTTGCACTTATTATGAGACTAGTATTAACTTAAAAAAGAAGTGACAAAAAAGACGTTGAAATGACTTTGAATGGCCGCCATGAAAATTTTAAATATAGCATATCCGTCACTGTTCTACGATCATAACGATATATACAGCTTTACTATATTATATATTTTTATAAGAGTCGTTGTACAGTATAACTATATTTGGAGTTTAAAACAAATGGTACACAAATTAACTGTCAGTGTCAAATACTTTCTTCAGTAAAGTGTTTACTGACTTTTTTTTTTACTAAGCCTTGATTGATACGAAAATTACATATTTTAATTTTTAATTGATTGCACAGTAATATATAGTAAAAATAACAGTAACAAGTGTATCTGTTATATATAGTAAACTGCATCCGAGGTACCAGGTTCGATATTTCTCGAGTTTGGTACGCTAAAGACATCGAGGAGCTTGACACTTGTCATTATTGGCCTATAGAAAAGTTGGCTAAATATGAATCCGCTTCTGGTTTCTGACCAGCCCGCGGTCGTGATGATACTTTTTTTTTAAACATATAAAATAAAATGTTTTTTTAACTTCAATTGTAACCTCGTTAGAATAATAATTTATTTAAAAATGCATTGTGAATACAATTTAGCCCAAATCCCCATACAAGATAAATTATGTCATTTTTGTTACGTGTGTTGTTGAGGTATATGTTTTTTTTTTAATACTAGTACGACATGACAATGCGCGCACGTAATGGGCGATGTTTCTAGCGTACCAGACACGACAAATAATAATAATAATAAATATTTCCAGACACAGCGCCATCTAATTTCCGTGGTAAGCTACGAGGCTTGTGTTATGGAAACTAGATGGTTGATAAACTACATACTTATTATACTTTTTTTTTGTAGGTAAATATATTCATATTATACATATAAACACCCAGACCGAGACAAATTATACAATGTACAACTTGCCCCCGGTGGGAATCGAACCCACGACCTCCCGAGTTCACGGCAGCGTTTGTTACTACTAGACCACGGAGGCGGTCAAACGTAATATTATAAATATTAAAGAAGCTTTATCTATGTAGCCTATATTACTGCACCGATTGTGATGAAATTGTCCCTCTCAGGGTTCCAGAGACGCACAGATTATAAACGTCATCATCTGACCACGAAATATGACCCCGCGGCCATATAACTGTCTGTATTTAATTTTGTCATCACGCCTGCATTACTGAACCGATTTTGATGTAATTTAACATAAATGTTCCTTGGAAGCCAGCGTTGACATCTAATCATGACACTTGACCCTAATGTCACCTGTAGATTTATTTTATTGACCACTATTGGACACGGAAAACGCTGGGTTTAATAGCTAGTTAAATATATTTAGTGTTCCCTAGACCACTAAACAATGTAAATTAATCGTAGACCAAGAAAATCTAAGAAGTGACTAAAGGTATCATCACAGCACGCGTATTAACTCGGAAAGGGATCGCCACCGTATGTATAGCCACGTAAGCACGTAACCAAAGCGCGTGGACGACGAGCCATAAGCGCGGGAACGGCAAATGGATCGCTCACCGCATCGCGGTTTCGAACTTGTCCCGAGGCGAGGCGTTTACTTTACAATGGGGTGTATCACTAACTTTTTATCACGGTAGATGACGCATGATAGATGGTACCTAATAGAACTTTCAGTTGCATAGAAAACTTGTATTTTTATTACGAAATTTATTATTTTCTGAATATACTGCGGAAGTGAGCAGCTTTAAAGTGTACAAATCGAGATTTCCAAGCGAAATCAAAGATATGGTGATCTCAAAATTGCCGTTCTATTAATTGAACCTTTTTTGTTTTTAAAGACGGTTTTCGCTTTCCTAATTAGTCTTTTAAAATAGGTAACGTTAAGTTAAGATTAATTTATCTGTAAATTAAAAACTACAAAAACATTTAAAAAATGATCCGTCATAGGTGTAAACAAGATACCAGTGCCGCTAGCGACATCTACAAAAAGCTTAAAAGCTTTAAAAGACTCGAGTTGATACGATGACGTTCCCTTGTCTTGATATGTGTGGTTACACAGATTTCCGTTCTAAAATTATTAATTTTACTCGTTTCAGTAGCTTTGCTGATGACGATAAACTATCAATACATCAACAACTTGTAACACTGCATCAAATAGACTACAAACTTTTATAAGCTAGCGTGGGATAGCGTGTGGTTAGGTAGAGGGATTCAATTCCCACGGGCGAGGATGCTCACACTGCAGGCTTTGCAATTATTTGCAAAAGGAATCGCTTCCAACCATCGACGTAGTAGAAGAACCCATTTTAACTTCTACTTTATTGGCACCAAGCGCAATACCAACTTCTCTATATTTATGATTGATTTTAACTATTATTATTATTCTTCTTATTTCGTACTCTGCACCCATTATAATAATTTCTCACTCTCCCAAAGGTTAGCTGGTAGAGAATACCATACGGTATTATGCTTGCCTATGTACATTATTTTATATTTTGTGTGCACTAAAGAATTATATTATTATTATTATTATTCTCACTTAAGCTGCACACGTTCCATCACTCACACATCCTTAGTAATGCCTCTACCTAAATTATAAATCTTTAGACGAAACGCCTCCTACATGAGTGCTAAAATATATAATTGATTGCCAAAGGTATGGACAGAGTTGCCTTATAGAAGATTCTGCAGAGTACTGCATGCGTGGCTAGTTCTGGAGTGTTTCTATACTTTGGAGCAATACTATATGTATTTTAAGCAAAACAAAGGTTTTTGTGAAGTAAAGTTACTAAAGAAGCAACGTTCTTTAGTCGTTTACTTCTATAACAGTTGCTGTAAATTTTTGCATGCTTATGGCCAAATATGTGACCCATTTAATGTTAATAAGACCTAATATTGTTTGTTACCATGTTTCCCACAAATAAATATTTCATTTCATTTCTCAGATTTCGATGTTGTCGCAGTTACCTATTTTCCGCTTTCTATCATGTTAAATCATTATATTATTATAAATTAAATAATACACATAAAATTAAATAGGTATAAATTTTATCCTATGTTATATATTATGTCCTATTAAAGATTGACTCGAAGAGACTGGTAATATTTCTCTTCTGTATAGCGAGGCTAATATGTTGGCAGAAATAATTCCCAGCCTTACTGTCTCCGGATATTCCTGCCAGCCGCTTGGACAACACCGCCAGGCGCTTGGCTGAGGATCCCCATGAGCCTGTACTAAGGCTGGCGTATTTGCATTATGTTGATGTGGTATAAACAGACATAAGATATCCAAACAATTACTTCACAAAATCAGCCAAAAAATAGTCGGACTAGTTGCGAAGTGTTGCTAAAATTGACTTTGCTTCGTCTATGATAAATCAATTGTGGTCTTAGGGCTATGGAATTGGGAAAAATAAATTGCACTAATGAGAAAGTCCCCTAATATGTACTTCTATGCTTCCAGGAAATGTTAAGTTTCTATAGGATAATATCTCTTGGTTAAACTGCGGGCTACAACACATGGGCTTGTTAAATTGGATGCGAATCGAAGACATGAAAATATTGCAACACCGCGGATTATCTAAAGCAATACAAGTATTCGAGTGTTGGATTTTCAAAAAGCCACATTTCATTTACTTGCTTATTGTAGGTTGTTGACTGTAAATACATTCTTGGGTTTGCGTGGACGCTGCACCAACAAAACTACCGGGCACCGCGCAGCACCTACTTCATCTGTACCACCCCAACCAAGGAAGCCGGCGCCCTCCACTGAAACTTCCAGTACTCCTCGAAAGTACCTGATAATACAGGATCACAAGAAGATGATGATACGAAAGCTTTAGATTCATTGTGTTAGATTATTAAGTAGATTTGTAATTTATATATTAGTTATAAGGTTTATCTCTATAGAAAGACGCAGAGTGAGATGACCCACCGGCAGATGGACGGTTGACCTAAATAGGTTTGCTAGAAGGGGTAGCAACATTTCGTATGCAATGCCGTGTCTTGGAGGTGGTCTACGGGCTATAATCATGCTTAATAGAGCACGTATATTGATATCGTCCCATACAACAAACGTAATATTTATTTATTTATTACAAAAACTAGAGCTCATTACAGAAATAAATACATAGATGTACCTTTTAAGTAACACATTGGCCATACATGGCCTTACTTCATATAAAAACTACATATTGGTGGAAATGAAACTAAACTAAACTAAGCAAGTCACAAAGAATACAAACAAAACATAAGCCAATATTCATAATAATAATATGCGTGTACACAACAATACTAATACTCCTGTGTTATACCAAAGATATGTATTGGGTTTCTATGTATCAGTGGAAAAACACGTAATAAAGATAATGATAAAACAAATAAAATATGCCTCTACGCTTTTAAAATATTCTAATAACTTATAAAACTTTAAATTTTTGACAAAGTTAACAAGAAAACTGCTGTTTCTGAATTTACAATTATAATACGTAATAAATATAACACGTATTAACTACATTGCCTCCACTGTTGGAAAATTTAGAACAACTGTTTTAAAGGAATAGCTTTTTGTTTCTTGTTTTTTTTTTCCTTTGTTTTTACTTGTATTTTAAGGTCATGCAAATATAAATATGTGGTTAACGTGGTGGGTATTGCATGATATAATGTATCTTATTATTGTTAATGATAAAAACCTGTGCATCCTGTTTGTTGATTCTAATAAAGAAAAAAAAAGATAAGAAAACTACATCAATAAAGAAAAAAAAGACAAAAAATATTTTCATTAAATTCTAGATGGCTTAGCTTGCACAATATAGGTATTATTATTTGCGAAGGAACTTGCGGTTATGTTAAATACACCCACAAGTACTAACCAAATTGTCTTACAAGGGTTTAATGGTATGATTGCTCGGTTTAAGCACGCATGTTGTGGTTCAAGTACTTTTGTCTAGTTTAAAATCCAATACAACGATAAGGATTGAATGATGGGTTGAATATATCGACATAATAAAATATAACAATGTTTAATTAAATTATTAAACTTCAACATCATCATCAGCCTATGCCTCCTCACATAACCTAATGATAAATTATCCAAAAATAAAAATAAATTAAACTGATGATTTTTCATATATTATTAACATAATAATAAATAAGTATAAAATTTATTTGAAGTTAATTAATATACATTAAATATGAATTAAAAGCTGCAAGTGCTAAATCATAAATTTAAAAATAAACTAATCTATAAATAAAAAATGTCCTCTAGAGACGTCCCATCTGAGATAGTCCCAAGGAGACTGGCAACGCAACATTTCCCCTCTGTATTGCGAAGCTCATACGTTGGCAGAAATAATTGCCAGCCTTCATAATAATAGGAAATATAAATTATCTTGGCTATCCAGCAATTTAGGACGGAGAATTAGGCCGTAAGTGCTTAGTATCCCAAAACAAATAAGTTATTTGGTTCTTTGTCAATAAAAGTGCAGTATCACTTACTGGGTAGTCAGTAACAAGCATTGATTAAAGAAGCGGATTTACATTTAGACAACTTTACTAAAGGCCCCTCATGACAAGTGGCAAGCTCGTCAATATCGTGCGAAAGGCTGAAATAATATTTTTTGAATATTTTAATGCTTTATATGTTGTACCTTATTTTCTTATAGTAGTATACAAATATAATACAAACAAGTCAAGTATCAGACTAGACAATGTTTATATTTTAACAATCTCGTTGTGAAGTGGTACAAAAGGACATGCAAACCACGAACATCGCAGTTACAACATCAGCCTGTTTTGTTACGCAAAACTAATTAATTAGAATTTATTGGCTACACGGTTTGGTACTTGTGCTACGATTTTAGAACCATAGGGTTGCGAAATCTCTAATTATACCCTAAACTTCCTGAACCGTTAAAAGGATTTCACTCTATAAAATCACAATAGGTTTTAACAAACTTTTATTTCTACTTATAAATTATATTAATTTGTGGTACTCATTATTAAACATACAAATTTATTAAAAATTACACAATAAACTTGGAATGTGTTTAAAAGCAAATAAATCCGTTTTGGTGTTATCCAAGGTACACTACTAGGACCACAAATATAACCAAAATTCCACGTGAAATTCAATTTATTTTTGACAAACTATTGTTTTGTACTGACGTTTTTTCATGTTCCTCGTATCTTTAATTACTTTGGTAATATAATTATTTAATTCAATTCATTTATTTTTGCAGCTTTTACGAGTATTTTTTACAATATTGATATAGTACAATATAATTTCGTAGTTCATATTGGTGTATCTGGAGCAGTACATGATGACCATCATTGGGAAAAAGAAACAATAAAAATAATAAAATACGCTTGGGCAAGGAGTTGTCAAAGCGGCTGACAGAAAGATCTGGAGACAGGAAGGCTGGCAATTATTTCTGCCAACGTATTAGCCTCGCTATACAAAGGGGAAATGTTGGGACTATCTCGGATGGGACGTCTCTAGAGGACATTTTTATTTATAGTTTAGTTTATTTTTAATTTTATTACTTATATAGCTGTTAATTTATATTTAATGTATATTAATTTACTTCGAATACATTTTAAATTAGGAATTATATTTGGCTATACTTGTAATTTATTGTCTACGAATTATATAAGCATGTTATTGTATGTAACGACAATGTACACGTAGAATCTGTTTTATTTGAATAAAATACACTAAAAGCCCTGATTTAAAAGGTGTTGAAGGATAATCTAAAGCTATTTGTGAATTAGATTGCAAGAAAATGAAGATAATACGATAATGTACATTTGAAACTCGTTATAATCTACAGAATCGTCTGCGCCTTGACCAACATTGTATAACAATTTAATGACATGGCATGGCGTGTTCCCATGACTATTTACAATTGAAAACTTTTTTTGTCAATATATTACCATTGTATTCGATGCTCAGCCAATCGTTGGGATTTTTTTAATACTTATTTACTATCATCGGTACTTCCATGATAGCATGTTTCAAAAGGAAATTATTCATGATTTTGTCATTTGCATAATCATCTAGATGCGTTTAAACCGCTTTGTAATTTACTATGTAATGTTTTACTTTACCATTACATACGTATATTAATGATACGGTTATCTTCTATATATTTATATCGATCTAAGGATTTCTGGGTGTTTTTTGTCGCAAATATTTTCGTGGATTTGCTTTACACTGCATCGATGATACTCCTGGGCCTCGCGCAACACATATTTCCTGCACTATCCTCAGCAGGGACACCGCCACTAAAGCTTTTAGTACCCTCGGAAGGTAGTAGATAGTACCTATTTGTACTTTCCGTGTGGAAAGGAGGTCGACTGTCTTGGAGTTCATGGGCTCTTCTGTTTCAAAAGTGCGGGCAGATTTTCCCGCCACGGCTCCCTTAACGATACTATTAGAAGGGCTCTATCCACCATCGAGGTTCCAGCTCTTCTAGCCTGTTTGAGTTATCCGGGATGATGGCAAGAGACCCGATGGTATGACGTTGGTCCCCTGGGAACGAGGACGTGCTCTGGTGTGGGACACCACGTGCGTCGACGCCCTCGCCGCGTCGCATCTCAGGGGGACAGCGCATAAGTCGGGAGCCGCAGCGCGGAAAAAGCGGAGTCCAGCAAGCGGCTCAAGTATGTAAGTATATTAAAAGATTACATATTTGTGCTGTTTGCTGTTGAAGTTTTTAAAAGACATAACACCGCGTCTTGTCGTCTCAAGTGACAAGAGGGCTGGCTCTTTCTTCGCCCTAAGAATCTGTATTGCAATTCAGTGGGCAAATGCAGCCAGCGTTCTTGCCACCATTCCACGCGGACGGGACTTATATTCCTATCCTTAGTATTAATATTAATTTTATTTTATATTATGTTAGATTATTAATTTAATCTATTATTTATATGTAACTAATAATTCATTTATCTATAGGCCATTAGTAGTAGCAAAACAAACATTTCATTGTTAGCTTATTATTATTATTAAATAGTTACTGTTTTAAAAAACCCCACTTTTAATAGATTATTTTTACATTATTGTTAGTCTATTTTTTTATAGGTAATTGTGGCATGATTTAATATACATAATTTAAGATACGCTGCCCTAATTAAAAATACTACATCTACAATAACGCTAAAAACAAGTAAATTGCATTGCAAAGTAAAACCAATAACGTATAGAAAACGTTAACGAGCCAATAAAAGGCACCGATTGCTTTAGAAAACTCACGTCCATAAAAGTCAGTATAACACTCATGTGCAGTGAAAATGAGAATGCCCATTTTTCTTAGAGAAATTGGGCCCATTAAAATGTTCTCGTGCCATAATGTTTTCTTTTTCATTTGATAGTTAATATATTGTGTTTTCATAATCTGTTATTAATTTTATTTATTTTAACCTAGCATAACGACAATTGACAAATACTTTTTTTAAAGTTATTAATTACGTAGTTTCGAACCCGTCGATTTGAAATCCAATGTTTTATCTATAATAAAGTACCTGGTCATAATAAAGAACCTAATCGAATAAATAGTGTTTTGTAACTATTTCATAAATAAATTTTAACCAATTGACTATTTAATTAAATAATATTTTAATGCTGGGGTAAGAGACGTTGTAATTAAATTTAAAAAAAAACACAATTAATTGTTATGATTATTGAATTGTATTTAGTTTAGGCACACTGCAAAAAAGTTGGGGCCTGGTTTTGGACAATCTCTTTTAAATAGTCTTGTCGTGCACTGACTTTATTTATTTACCACGATCTTATAAATAATAAGGATTGCTTAATAGATGTTTTATAATCGTAATTTTTCTTTGTGTGTAACCGAATTAATTTTGTAAAAGCTATTTATTATTGAAAATAAAATATGCATCTTTACAAAAGTCTGCTAGACTCTTCTTCCGTGGATCCGATTTAAATTTATATTTAGTCATGGTAGAATTGTCAGCGGTGATGGACGAATTAATTGTCTGGACAGCTGTTGTATTATGTATATGTTGCCGATTTCAGTCTGATGCAAATACTTTTTTTATATATTTAAATTTAATTGCACTATGTACAAAAGGCGGGCTTAATGCCGCTAAGCATTCTCATGCAGCCAACCTTTGCGACAATGCAGAACATTTTTTTTATAAATTTTTAATTATAAATACACATACATACAAATATGTACACAATAATTACATATGTATATATATACACTTTTTCTATTCCTGTGCCTCAGAGAACACATTAAGCTGTACACTGTACATCGGTCCGATGATTCCTCTAATACTTTGATGGCGTAAATTAAAATCCAAGTACCTACTACTCAATATTTCTTATTCTTATTTGTTTTAACGCATCCAAACAATTGTTCTACCAGCCATCTTCGCGTTTTTTGACCATTAATACAATGTATTTACGTCAGAGTTGGCTGTATGGGCTAAACCCTTTGCCTTACCTATCACCTCATTCATCATCCAAAATAATAAATTAAAATAGTGAAACATGAATATTCATAATATAAAAGAGAGAGACTTATGAATGTCAAAAGTGTTAGAGCGTGAAGTAATTCTGTAAAATGGATATTAAGAATACGTGAACGCAATCTTCAATGTTGCCAGAAACAAAAGTTATCTCACCGGAAATATTTTATATGGTAACATCTATGCCTTTCGAGGTTTGGACAGTTTACAAAAGAATACCGATTTTGTAGATCCCTTGAGGAAAGCCGTTTGACAGCTGGAAGGAATGTCATGGTTTAATGGATACGTCTTAGAATATAGGTGTTAGTATCTTCAGAAGTGGACGTCTAGGACTTCTAAGGGCATAATAGATAATTAATATAGATTAATGAATTATATTTTAGTAAAAAAACGGCAGCTATAGAGAACAGTTAAACTGACAATGAATTGATTTTCCACAACCCAGACAGCCTCCTTATAATAGAATAGATGTGGAGATGGCTGTTTATTGCTTCTGTCTGTATTTTGTCTGCAACAATGCGAAAATGAAAGTTCTTATGAGTTTTTATCGAAGTTTGCTTTCTATAGGCGATCTGTAATGAGTTCGGTGATCGTCTATCAAGCGTAATTTGATCAGAATGATAAGCTACACGATTTAATGCTTACTTAACTATCTGTCTGTGCGCATCTTTATTCATGTTTTTTATTTATTTATTTATTTATTTAAGGACAACCAGTGGTCGGTTACATTATTGCTTACTTAAAAACTAGGACATAAATTCAACGACAAATGTACCACCTTTATATTACTAATGTAACGAGTACATGTAGGTTATGGAGTTTTTTAGCATTTTAATAAAGTAGAGTATTGTCAATATACGACAATGACATAGTTGATGGGTTTTTGTTTTGAAAAAAAAGAAGAAAATCGAGAGCTCGGACCGAGAGGTCGAGAGAGAGAGTATTTTTATAAATATTAGGATTAAAATAATATTACGGTTAAAGTCTACCGCGTAATAGGAACGTAATAGAACCGCATAGGAAAGTTTTAGTTTTTGCAAATTTGTATTAGTAATATCGAAAATATAACTATAAAAAAGTTTTATGCAATTTTATTAAAAAAATATGTTCCGTAGAATTCTCTCCATAACAATTAAAAGCAACTACATCCAACCGCAGGCGTTGGATCATCTTGTGACTGCAAAGGCAGGTTACAGTACCTACTGAGCACAACATGTGCTTGTAGGTAAGCGGTATGCGAGCACCAAAGTTGTAATAAATGAAACTACTTTACTGGTTATACCAGCTCTTCTAGACCCTGCTGGAGTTATCTGAAATGATGGCAAGAAACCTGATTGTATGACGTTGGTTGCCTGGGAACGAAGACATGCTCTGGTGTGGGTCGCGTAGAAACTCTAGCCGCGTCGCAGTCAGGGAGACAGCGCATAAAGGAAAATGCGGAGCCGGGCAAGCGGCGCAAGTATGAATCCATATTAAAAGATTACTTATTTGTGCCGTTTGCTGTAGAACCTGAAGTCAAAGCGCCAAAAAGGTATAAAAAGACAACACCGCGTCTTTTGTTTTCCTCCGGTGACAATAGGGCTGGCTCTTTCTTCGCCCAAAGAATCAGTATTGCGATTCAGAGGGAAAATGCAGCCAGCGTTCTTGCCACCATTCCACGCGGACGGGACTTATCCATATCCGTAGTAGTAATATAAATTTTATTTAATATTTTGTGATTTTTTTTTTATAATAAATTATTCGACGATTTTCTGGTTAAATTCAGAAATATAATAATTAAAAGATTGCCAACACAAAGGGCAAGCTGGTAACTTGACAGCTGTAGTGACGTCCCACAGAGTAGTGTTGTAGTTGTATTTTAATTGAATAAACATTCTCAATGAATTCGTAAACAATATTCTAATATTAAAATAAGCTTTTTTTATGGTTTGATTGAAATACGAGCTTAATTAAAAAAAAAAGCTGTAAATACTTAAATTGTTATCAAACAAAAAAACACTTTAAATAAAACAGTTAATTTTCTAAGCAATATTAAAATAATCACCAACGTTAGGTTTATAGTTCAAGATCATAACAGCTGCATTTACAGGTCATGGAAATTAATATACTTGGTTCATAGTAATTATCCTATAAAATACACTATTAACCAAGTGACCCCTGTAAACTTTTTAACCCTTAAAACATACCGCACACTCTACTCACACCTGTACTTTCCCACTGCAGCTGTATTCTATTTCTTTAAGCACAAAATAGTGGATTAATTAATTTAATATCAGTTTTAACACGACTTTAGCTGAGCCTATCCGAGCTGAGGTCAAAATATATATTTTTTCTGGAGAATTAGCTTTCATCAATTTAATGTTCTTAAATTAGCAGAAGTTTAGCGTTTTGTCGGCTTTCGGTTTGCACACGGTAGAGTAGAGTAGAATCATTCAAAATAATTTAAAGCTGGCGACAAATTAAAATGAAACTAAACTAAACCAAACAAAACGAAACGAAACGAAACGAGACTAAACTAAACTAAACTAAACTAAACTAAACTAAACTAAACCAAACCAAACCAAACCAAACCAAACCAAACCAAACCAAACCAAACCAAACCAAACCAAACTAAACTAAACTAAACCAAACCAAACCAAACCAAACTAAACGGAGTGAAGCAAAGCGGAACCAAACTAAACTAAACTTAACAAAAATCTGGTAAAAAAGAAGTCTGTAATAGTAGTGTAGTCTGTCATAATTATTATTGTTTTTTATTAATATTAGTCAGGTACATAATTATCTTTTTTTGTTGTTTAAAAAGTCATTTATGGAGTAGTAACATTGCTGAGTTGGCAAAAAGGTTTAAAATAAAGGAATTACAAATAGCCTGCTTGTCGAAGGACAGACTGTTAACGATGAAGGTCCGAACAAACAGAAGCAGTATTCAAGTATAAAATTATATATTTCGCGTAACGGTATATGCCCTCGACAAATGGCGCCCTTCCGTCGCCCACACTTTAATTGGCTACAATTAAACGTGGAAGGAATTACCTGTGTGTGATTAGACACGTTCACATGGCTAAACTATAACAAAGGAAATAGGGGGCGAAATTGCGGCTAGACAGAAACACATAGCAGAGTTTTTCCGAACCAACGAATGAAGTCCAAAAAGAAATTATACAAATCATCATTATCACAGCCCCACTCACAACTCCACTGTTGGAGATGGGCCTTCAGACCACTTTGGAAGAGCTAGCCAGGTTGGCAAGGGTCTGATGCTAATATTTTATCACAATTTATTAACCACAACATCTTATTGGTATCAGCTCTTCTTTAAGCCAATATGTTGCTACTGATAAAATGCAAGACCTTCTGGATCTCCTTCCTGCGTGGTTGGACAGGTGGCGTATGTCAATCAATGTCAGCAAATATGTTGCATTGGTGACATCTAGATGTTGGCTGCCTCCACCACTACAGCTTCGGGAACAGGACATCGAGTGGATTTCCACCGTCAAATACTTGGGCTGCATCAACAAGACATTAACAATAGGTGAGATGGCCTGCCATGCTAATCAGGCGAAGGCGGCCCGAGCCATGTTACGTCCTGTAACTCCAGTTTGCCGGTTGAAGGCAAGATCGTCATCCGTTCCCGACTTACTTATGCTGCGCCAGCTTGGCATCACCTTCTGGCCAAAACCAACAGGGACAAGATCCAGAGTTAGGAGAACATATCGCTCAGGGTGGTATCCAGAGCGCCGTGGTTTGTACGAAATTCTGGGATTGCCAGAGATCTGGAATGCGTACTATCGAGGCATTTGTTGATCCTACAAGCATCTTCAGGATATCGCTCCTACTTTCGCACGGCCTCCGGAGAGAACCCCATAGGGTAGCGCTTTTGGAGAAGAACTAGGAGACTAGATTTGTGAGCTACACGGGCGGTGTTATACTAGGAACAGCGCCCAGCACCAAAGGTGCGAGGTGCGTTTAATCACTGGCGGGTGATCGCCGAGATCCTGCCGAGGAAAACGGGAGATTTTTCCATACCCAGGCCTTTTGAACATAGCGGGCCTGAATAACTCTGTTGTTTGAAACCAATAATCGGTTTCTGCGCAATTTCCGGACAGGGTTCTTTTTATCTGCCGGTAACAATAGTATAATTTGAAAATATGTATGTATATAGGTAGGTACTCGGCGACTATATTATGATATACCTACTCGTTATACACTACGACATGATTCATATTATAAAAGATCAACGATGATCTAACAATTAATTAAAATAGATGACTAATAGTTTAATATAAAATAGACAAAAGTCACACTTAGATCATATAATTATAGAAGACCACTAAGGCAGTAGGCGGTAGTCTAGATTATTAAAATAGTGATATTCCTTAATTTACTATCAGTGTTACGAATATGATACTATTTTTAATTTGTCGTTTTTAAAAAGTCGAAAGATCATGATGTAAGTGACAAGGTATAGTCAAATGTTAGTATCGTCAGCACATCACCTATTAAAACTACGTCAGGTCGTATTGTTAGGATTCCCCAATTAAATTTAAAATAGGTTCATATTCGTAACATCCTCCCCACAAAATAAACCAGGATAATAATAAAAAAAAACCTAAATATAATAAAATTGGGGAATCCTAATAATACGACCTGATCTAGTTTTAATAGGTGATGTGCTGACGATACTAACATTTGACAGGTATAGTCACTTACATCATGATCTTCCGACTTATTATTCTTCGACAATATACCAGCGTCTGCTGATGATAACTTTAATGCCTTTAACTTCTGTACAGGTCTCGATAATATGACTTGTGGCAAGACAGCGATTTGGAGGAGCAATTTAAGTTTTATTTTCTACTTATGTATTTTTTTATAGGTTAAATTTAGTTTTTGTTGTAATATAGCTTATTTATTTTAAAAGTGTCGAATGTCTATCAATGTCGAAAACACTGCCGCATTGATGACATCCAGATGCCGACTGCCTCCACCTCTGCAGCTTTGAGGACAGAACATCAAGTGGACACCGACCGTGAAATACCTGGGCTATCATTAACAGGACGTTAACAATGGGTGAAATGGCCTGCCACGCCGTCAATCAGGCGAAGGCGGCCCGAGCCATATTACGCCCTGTTATGAATTCCAGCTTGCCGCTCAGGTTGAAGGTCCGGATCTACAAGATGTTCATCCGTTCCCGACTCACCTATGCTGCGCCAACCTGGCACCACCTTCTGGCCAAGACCAATAGGGACAAGATCCAAAGTCAGCAGAACATATTGCTCAGAGTGGTCTCCCGAGCACCATGGTTCGTGCGTAATTCCGTCATAGCTCGAGATCTGGAGATGCCTACTATTGAGGAATTTGTCGTCGGCCTGACTAGACGTATGTTCTATCGGGCCGACAACGGACACTTCAAGCATCTTTAGAATATCGCTCTGTCTTGCGCTCGGCCCCCCGATGGGAGACCACTTCCTAGAGAAGTGCTCTTGGAGGAGAGCTGAAGTAGTAGAACCTAGACCCCTGGGTTTGTGTGCCATACGGGCGCTGTTATACAGTGACGGCGCCCAGCACCAAAAGTGCATGAATTACCGGTGGGTGGTTGCCCGCTGAGATCCTGCCGGGGAAAACGGGGGAATGTCCCCATCACCAACCCAGGCTCATTAGCCATCCGGGCCTGGACGACCCCACTGTCTGTCTGTCTGCTATTTATTTTAAGGATTTGTTTGAAATAAACCTAAAATATTTTAATTGATTTCATATAATCATTAGTAAAGTATCATCACGACCGTATTCTTTCGGGCGTGGTCAGAAAGATTTTAATAAAGCGGATTCACATTTAGGTAACTTTAAGCCTATCACGACAAGTGGCAAGTCGATGTCTCTAGGATATCAAACTAGAGAACTATTAAAAATAAATTTGGTCCCGACCAAAAATCTTAACCGCTAGACTACGAGTAAACTTAGCATTGTTTGTAAAATATCGTTTTTTACGTTTAATTTCCACTTATTTTGCTATATGACTTTAAAATACTATTGCGTGTTAACTAAACATTAACCTTGACAGTCGTGTCAAGTTACATTGACATTAGTATAATAGCAATAATTGACAAATTATATCCTAAATTGTTATAATGATATATTATCAAATAAAATGTTTTAAATGATTCGTATATATTTAAGTATTGAAGAACTTTTTTTTTTTTTTTTTTTTAATTTTTTTTTCCAGACAGGTAACACAGCGCCATCTAATTTCCGTGGTAAGCTACGAGGCTTGTGTTACGGAAACTAGATGGTTGATAAACTACATATTATACTGTTTTTTTTTGTAAATATATACATATTATGTGGTCAGAAAAAGGTAATATGCTGTTTCATCATTTCATCCCAGAGCCTAGAACACATCGTAGACCTCTACTCTTGGATATTGGCCTACCAGAACGTATTTCTGGAGAATTTAGCCTACGCTCGCCACGCTGGACAAACGGATTGCTATTGTAAATGCACATAATTGGATGTAGTTAGTAAAAAGATCAAATCCACATTAGGTTAATTTTAAGTTATTAGCTATTAAAGTTGGAATTTAGATTAGTCCAACATTTTATACATTTAGAATATTATGTAAAAAACGATATTTTTGTATGGATCGTCGATATAATATGGACCTAATTAAAATTCATAATATAATTTCTAAAAAATTGTGGATTGGATCCTTATTGCATAACTACGTCCAATTATAGCCTTAAAACCAATAATATTTATTAATCCTCATTGCTTAAAACACTAATCAAGTTTGATTTTGATTGGCTCCAATTATTGCTCAGTTTACCATTAGACAAAAAAAATTCCTCTAGTCGATTATAGATGGCGCAAATAAGAATGCCTATTTTTCTTAGAGAAATGGGCCCATAAAATGTTTTCGTGTCATAATGATTTCATTTTTATTTGATAGTTAATATATTGTGATTTCATAATCTGTAATTTATTTTATTTATTTTACCCTAGCGTAACGACAATTAACAAAAACTTATTTTACTAATTTGAAATCCAGTGTTTTATCTATAATAAAGTACCTTATCATAATAAAGAACCTAATCGTATAAACAGTGTTTTGTAACTATTTCATACATAAATCTTAACAGATTGACTATTTAATTAAATTATATTTTAATGCTGGGGTAAATCAGATGTTGAAATTATTTTTTTTAAAACCACAATATAAAGATATGATTATTGAATTATATTAAGTTGAGGCACGCTCCAACAAAGTTGGGGCCTGGTTTTGGGCAATCTCTTTTAGTAGCAATCATTATAGTCTTCAAAACAGTTGCTACACAAGCACCACGGCTATCGGACTTGAGTGGTGGTCCCGACTCTATCTTATATTTGACCTCGTTGTCCTCACAGCTTGGTAAAAATCAATATTTAAGAAAAAAAATGTTATTACATATGATTATTCATAGGACAATACGAATACATGCGTGTAATTTAAATAATCTTGCTAGGTCGAGAATTATAGTGAAAAATAATGATAGCTTAGGAACTATTATTTTGTGACCTTTTGGTAAACATACCTATTATTTCATTGATTTCGTCAACATTGTAGGTACTTATTTATCGGGATAATAAATAAAAAAATCTCACGCCTTTTATGTTTTCATCAGAAATCTGACAGGTTGAAAACCTCTTTTATTTTGGACAAACAGCTGTCCAAAATTGGCTGGGAGAGCATTCCACATCTGTCGCACGCCCCTACCCCGGCTATGGTATGTGGATGCATATTTTGGCCCATGGGTGTGGTTCGGTTGCGGAATAGAGAAGAAGGGATAAAGTTATGGAACGTCAGAACACTCACCGTGGTATAGCTTGTAGAAGACGCTCAGAAAGGTGTCGTCTACTATCCGAATTGCCCACGCATGATATTGTCTATACTTTATACATCATGAGTTTTAGTGCAGGCGGGAAAAACCGCTTCACCTTGTTCAGTATCCTGAGTTTTTGACGCTGTTTTGGTTATACTCTCAATGTAGTTTCTGTGGTTTAGGTCTGAGCGTATTGTGACCCCGAGTATGTTAAAGCTGTGTTCTGAAGAGTTGAAGACTGTTTTGACTTTCAAACATTATGATATGGACTATGGATGTGCCCCGAGTTTCTCGAATGCCGCCCATCCTTAGCACAATGCGCCTACCCTATATATTTTCTAATTTCATTACCAGGAAACAGGCACCGTCTTGTACCATCCGTATCATGTAAGTAGAACTCCATATAAACATATGTTATTATACCTACTTACCTATATTGTGTCTGGCAATGAGTCACACGCGATTGGATTTCCGATTCGAATTTGTTTATTTGAGATGACGTCATAACATAATGAAAGAAAAGAACAACTAAATGTTATGCAAAAAACGTGGCCTACCCTCGTGAAATGAAAAAAAAAATAATTTAAAAAAATATATTTAGCAGATAAAAACGTAACATATGTACGAGTACATGACAGTTGATGGCTCCCACACCAGTGTTTTCAAAATCAAATAGCCAACTTATTTATTAATAGGTGCAAATGGATTGTAGTTGGTTATGGGTAGACAACTGGAATCCGAAGCGCATAAACAACATTTAAATATAACATTTATTGCTGAACATCTTTTACGAGAAAGTATAGCGCAGTGTGGTAAATATATATATTTTTATATTTAAATCCTTTACAATAATCAATTAAGTCTTCAATATTAAATAAACTATATTACAACAAAATCTAACCTAAAATAATAATAATACATAGAAAATAAAAAATATTATTAAAAAAAAAATACTTAAAAAAATAGCTCCTCCAAATCGCTGTCTTGTGACATGGTACCCAATACACTAGCAGCATTTCCCCTTTGAATGATGATACTTAATTTTTGGGAGAAAAACTGCCAGCCCTATTGTCACCAGAGACGTCAATGAGCCTTGGATAGTTGCCACGTTGAATGGCAATGCTGATCCGTTGGTCCAAATATTGCCTCTTGTCCCCCGAGGTGTTTATGAGCTGTTTTGATAACATCTTGAAAATTTCACGTGCACTTGGTCCCAAGAGTTTCAACTCCAAACGGCGCAAAAACACATCTCCCAATAAGCTGAGTGTATTCCGCCATTTGAGGTTCTCGGCTTGTAATGCCTAAACAAATGATAAAAAAATGGCATTTGGTAGACAAAACAACGGCGCGGTGGTTGCTCCGTTGTAAGAACACGTTCCTTAGATCCTACAAAGGTCGGATCAAATCCACCCGGCATGTACCAATGAGAAATACACTTTTCTTACGTACATTTTTCATAGATTTACAACACCACCGTTCCCGTGCCTCGGAGATCACGTTAAGCCGTCGGTCCCGGTTCCACTAATACCAACTTGTGAAATCATTTTCATTAAAAATTGACGTCATATCCTCGCCAAGCCGTCTGGCCAGCGTGGCGAGTGTAGGCCAAATTCTCCAGATATATGTTCTGGAAGGCCTATCTCCAGCAGTGGAGATCTATGACGCTGTGTTCTAGGGACTGTAAAGATGAATGGTGAGACAAAACAATAAGTTTATGACACAAGTTAACCATGTGACTTCTAATTCCTAATTATATTTTCAAAAGACATGAGTATTGTGCAATAAACTCGCATCTAGTCAAAAATAAAAATATTACTTTCGCCAATATTACGCTAGGGTTATCATCAACGATTTAGTAAGACGAAGCGCGCGGCCGAAGAGTATAGTAACTAATGGGGTGTATCAGGCAAAGCTTTTTGTAGATGTCGCTAGCGGCAATGGTAGACCTTACCTATAGAGCCGTGTTCGACTTCGAAAATTGTTACTTCAAAGCGCAGACGCTTTAAGCAAATCTAAGCAGTCGTTCGACTTGCATCAAGCGTTTCAACGTTGTCAATTTATTGGAATACCTACAATGTAAATGTCAAAATTGTGAGGGATCAGCTGAAAATCAGCGCTGTGACCGAGTGTTGCAGCTTATTGCTGAGCTGATTCCGTATTTGTCACCACACTATCTTGTTTGTTGTATTATTATTATTATTTTTTACTGCTTGTGTTTTTTTTCTGACAAATGAACTATCTTTCTTTGTTTCAAACAATATTTCGTCTCCTTCTCTTTAAAAACTCTAAATAGTAATAAATATCACAATTAATATAATCCGATATAACAAATCTGTTAATATTAATATTTTTAAAGAAATTATTGTGTCCCAAGTAGGAATCGAACCAAGCACCTTCGCATCTAAATCCACGGACTTAAACACTAGACCATGAAGACAGTCAGCTATAATAGCAATTAATATTAGATGGATTAATGTGCATGACAACCCTAATTATTTCTTACGTATGGCTATTGCACTTTTATTTTGCTAAATTCTTCTCCAGTCCTATTATGTAAGGCGAGCACAAAAGTCAGTAATTATCAACTTAAAAGCCTTAAATTGGCAAATTATGTAATATGTTTCAATAAAAAAAAACTCAAAACGTGTTCGTCAAAAAAACTTTTTTCGTTAATCTCTTGAAGCGGGTTAGTTCTGTTTGGCCTTTTTTTGCATTATTTTATATATTTTTATAATAGGTGGTAGGCGGACTGATGGTTGTCATTTGCCCAGACTGCCGGGGCGGGAAAGTAACCAGCGTTCGTGCCGATAAACCCAGTAAAATGTATCCACACGTTTCGGGATCAGGCTCGAATTGCCGTTATGCCCATGTCACGTCATGTCATGAGTGTCTGATTCCAGTTGCATTATATTCATGAACCTCGCGCGCCACTTACCATCAGGTGGGCGCAAGGTCACAAATCATGCTGGTATTAAAATGCTGTTAGGAGTTTGGTTAGTAAAAAAACTGCTCTTATTTCTGAAAATGTAAGGTAAGAAATATTTGTCATTTTACCCCAAAAAGTGGGATTAATATTACCGATAAGCTGGTAACACTTCCGCCGAGTGAAAGTACGTGCACCTCTCGTAATGGTTACATGTATGAAACAGGTATCGTAAACATTTGGTTTGTTATGTAATAAACTCCAAAATTGTTCACATGTTTTACAATTTGTAAGGTTGTACCTTTATATTAATTCGACAATGATATTATGTGCGTTTATTATTTCATAACCGCAACTATAACCATATTCTATAACTTTGAGGTAGCTATACGCGGCTAAACTAGCAGCAAAACTGACAGTAAATTTTAAATTATTATTATATTATTGTTACTCTTATCTATTTCACATTTACAGCCTTTTCTTTTTGCTCCTAACTACGTATTTACCTATTTGTATATGTAGTATTATTATTATTATTATTTATTTATTTATTAAAATACTTAATTGCACTATGTACAAAGGCGGACTTAATGCCGTTAGACACGCATGTACAAAGAGGTTCGCTTGCCAGTTTCTCGCAGTAATTTTGTATGTGACTATTATTCTAGTTGAATCCTTGATGATGGTTTGTTATTATATCATATTGATTAAAATAATATTATCGCTCCTTTCATAAAACAATTCTTGGTTTTGCTAATAACTCTATCTTTTCTATTTCTTCACACCACACAAACTCTGTTTCTGATTCTTTTTCTGTAGTAGCTGTATACTGCTTTGGAACAGCTTGCCCCTTAATATCCGCCACGCCTCAAGCAGGGCCATCTTCAAAAAGCTAGTTAACTCTCACCTTTTAAATTCTCAATAAAGTACTTGTCTATATCGTTTAAAGATGTTTTAATGTAGTGTTGTACCTTTATGAAGTTTATTTAGTATTATATATTAATATTGTGTTTTTCTTTAAATATTTTTGCTAACTCTTAATGTTTCAATGTCCTAAAGGTTGATTGAAAGAGAGTTTTGTTCATTTAAGAATAAAGCGCTGCTAATCTGTGGAATGAACGTCCAGTAGAAAGCCGACAAAATGTTTTTAAAAAATGGTATTACCGCATTATTTCAATTGTTTTTAAGTTATGTAATTGTATCATATGTATTATTAGTCTTTAATATATGTATGTTAGTTATTAGTATGTATTTAAGTAATATTATTGTATTTATATATTAGGTATATATGCTTATTTATTATTATAATTTTTACCATAAGTTGGCATTAATAATTTGCACCTATCTTACATTTAAAATGGTCCACATTGTCTCTTAGGTTGGCTGTCAGATAATGTCTAGGGGAATCAAGTCCGCACCTAGTGTTTACGTAGGCATTTTCTGACAGCCAAACCTTGTGGACAAATTTGAACTATTATAGGTGAAAGAAATATTAATATTATTGTATAACGTGCAATAAACTTTTAAATAAATAAATAAAGTAAATATCGCTCCAAATGGTTGTCGGCTTCTGGTCTATCAATTAATTAGCATTAAATTCTAGGCGGCCGGCGCCGGCGCAGGTGGAGTAATGGATAGTTGATGTTATCTCATGTAGGTATTTTACCCATATCGTGGGCGAAGAACGGTTTGCTTTAAATCCAAAAGTTGGAACATTGAGAAATACACTTTTCTTACGTACATTTGTCATAGATTTACGAGTACAACACCGCACCGTTTCCTCTCGGAGAGCACGTTAAGCCGTCGGTCTTGGCCTACAAATACCAAACTTGAGATCACGTTAAGATATTTTTTTTAATGACATATTATCATGGTCAACATGTGTTTTAGAAGGTCCAGCAGTGGATATATAGGGGCTGTGATGATGGCCAAAGAGTCAAAACTTCGTAAATCACAACAATACTAAAACAACTCTAAATATCGACCAGGCTATCCAACCACCATGTGTCTTCGTAGGATACTCCAATACTTTGGATACATTGCCAGAAAGGGAGGAGATAACCTAGAAGAACTCCTTGTTACTGGCAAGGTGGAAAGAAAGAGACCGAGAGGCTGAAGCCCGGTATAGTGGTCCGACCAAATCTGCTCCACCACCAACACTAGCGTCCAACATGCTGTGCATGATGCCAAAGATAGGAACAGGTGACGCAGTATCATCAAGACGCACACCAATTTATGCACGCACGCAAGGAGGAGGACTAAGGCCGACATCTATAATTTTTCGGCCGTCTTGACCTTAGAAGATTTTGTACAAATTGTAAGGATACAAATGTGTGAATACCAAACCACTTACTTTTAAAGTGAGAACTTTATTGCGCGCGCTTGGTTGGGTATCTATTTCGTTGAACGTACGTCCATACGTCAGAACAGCGCTTAAGGGGAAACAGCGCGGCGGGGAAGGGGAAGAGGGGCGGATAGGCGCGCGCGTATAGCCGCTGCTTCTCTCACTCTCTCCCGCTCCTTCTTTCTCTTTCTTCCTTCCTCTCGAAACAGCGCGGTGGAGAAGGGAAAGAGGGGCGGATAGGCGCGCGTATAGCCGATGCCTCTCCCGCTCCTTCTTTCTCTTTTGTTTATTTACGCGTCTGTGTCGTAGTTCTACCAAAACCAATGACCTGCAAGTTTAATTCTCACTTTTGCGGTACGTCCCGCGACACACCCGTTTTTTTGTACAATTTTTTTACTTTCATTATTTTAATCTGTAAGTAAATCTCATACTTGTAAAATAACGAATTGGAAATTCTTAATTTAAATGTGTAAAAGGGTTACCTACGCAATTTATCAATATGCAATGAAAAATTACGCATTCAATTTATGATCACTGGCTTAACCATAAACGCGATTGCCAAAATTGATACCATATATAAAAAATCTCGATTAATCAACGGGCGGGGTGCAAGAAAAATTGCATTAAAATGTGAAGGGCTGGGCCACCTTTGAGAAACAAATATATTCTGGTGCATCTTACTGATCACCGGAGGCAGTACCAAGACAACTCTTATCACTGATTTTGTATATAATCACTTTGCAAGTCCATTTCTCTACTACTAACTGGTCTTCTCATACCGGCAGGGGGGAGTGGGAAATCTGTGTCAAGGTTTTTGCCTTCTTACAGAGGTTGCGTTCGCTTTCCGTAACTACAGTCAGGGCATGGGGTTCCTTTACTATTTCGTCCTCATCTCTTCATTCTCTGACATCAATTAATTCGATGAAGCGCCAACAATTGATAAGCCTATATTGTTGACCAGAGCTAATGATTAATGACCCGCGTTCGATACTTGTTACACTGGGTGGCGACTTTATTGGGACGTCATCAGGTGATCGATCAAGATTATTTAATCTATTTGTCAATGATATACGGGGTGACTTTGTATAAAGGAGTTTGTATAAAATAAAGAAGCGTGGTTTGTGAACCTGCATAGGATACGTTCGTGATGTTATACTGGGTGACTTTGTATGGTCTTATGTTAGACTAATTATAAAATTTAATTATTCGATAGAATAGTCTTAAATGTGATTTTTACTTTATTTTATGGTATTTTGAAAATGTAATAAGTATAGTTCTCTTTCACAGTTTTGATACTCCAGGTCTAATTATATGTATATTGTTTGTTATATAAATTGTATTGTGATTGTTTGTTACCATAATAAAATAAAATAAAAAAATAAAATTAATATGAGATTCTATTCTAACAAACAACCTTTTCTAAGAAACCATATATCGGAATGGGAAATTTTATTTGTCTTCTCTATACAAATTGGCCATTTTAAAAAAATATTTTTGTATGGAGAAGCCAGCCTTCCTATCTCCAGATTTTTCCGTCAGCGGTTTGGACAACTCTTTGGCTAGGTGCTTGGCTAAGGGTCCCCATGGACCGTATTGCCGTATTTGCGCAGCTTGACAGCTGATACCGCCGCAATCCCCACACTGGTCGAGGACGCCTGGGCTTATCGCGAAATATGTGACCCATTTAATGTTGTTATATTAAGAACTAATATTGTTTGTTACCATGTTGGCAAAAAAAAAAACTAAATTGTACATTATTTTTATGTTTATAATACACAATATGTTATATTTATTGTACAATTGTTTGTTATTCCAAATAAATAAAATAAAATAAAAATAAAATAAAATTTAACAATGGACATAACATACTGATGATGTTTTCCATGATGCGCGAGGTGATGATGATATTTTTCAAAAAAATAAAAACAAAACTGTATAGTGCATTGCCTTTACCATTGCTAAAAGAAATAAAATTACTTTTTCAAAATTTATGACAAAAACCTTCAGTCACTGTCACTGATGACGCCGCTCCAAAGAGAGGCGAAATATTTGGCAATAAAATTTTTAAGCGTCAATTTATATATTTTACCAAGTAAGAAACACATCTAACACATTTTATTTGTTGCAGATAATTCTTATCGTTCATACAATATGTTATATAATAATTTGTGTCCTGTCTGAAAAAAAACCGAACCTGGTACTTCTAAAGCTAACCTGTATCAGTTGTAGAAGGTTCGAGAAATATGAACATAAGTTAATATTTATAATGTCGGTAGGTTACGACATAAAACCGCGTTTATCCATATCAAACTCTTGCATAATTATGTTACATAGAAATATGAAAAAGATAATCCACGTATGTTAGATGTTATAACGTCTTCCGATATAGGGAAAAAAACAATACATGTACCAAGCATTACAAGTTATGTACCTATTAATTCTTATTATCACGACGGTATCCCTTTCGGGGTGGTCAGAAACCACGCTTATAAATAAGCGAATTCACATTCATGACAAGTGGCAAGCGTGTGTCTCCAGCGTACCAAACTCAAGAAATTTCACAAATAAATTAAATATTAAATAAATGTATTTATTTACATTAATAAATATTTTTGTGTTCCGACCAGGAATCGAACCCGGTACCACCGAGTATAAATCCACGGACTTAACCGCTAGACCACGGATGCAGTGTTTTTTTTTTATTGTTTTTTATATTTTTAATATGAAAATTATTAAGCTCTTCCTCTAATAATCAATTAATAATCCCGCCATATTCGTCCAGCAGATGTTTAGATTCTTACACAGTATCAGCAGCTCGCCAGTGGAACCGACACCCTCTTCATATTCGTTAAGTACTGTTTTAAAAATTTGCTCACTAAACACTATCACAGAAAGCAAGACGAGACTACATAACTTATTTAGTAATCTTATATTATACGGTATATATATATATGAATAAATATAGTATAACCCCAAACAGCGCAAATTCGTAACCTGTACCGAGGTTGGCGTACTTGCACAGCTTAAGGTTCTCAGAAGAAAGTGGCGCTTGACGAGGCCGCCTGGATGTGCGATGGGGCTAGTCTACAAGTTTTTTTTTTTGTTTTTCTTCTCCCGATGGATGATGAATGAGATGATAGTGAAGGCAAAGGGTCTAGCCCATACAGCCAAGTCTGACGTAATATATCTTTCTTTTCTATGAGTTAATGAGGTCATCATCAAATTCCAGATGCTGCAGAATTTGATGCCTTTCTTGGAATCACTCGCGGCACCATAGCTAAAACACGTCGGGTAAAATATGGGAGTTGAAAGCGCGGGAAAACCGCAAAAAATATACTGCAACTTGTGCCCCACATTTAAAGTCCAATTTATCGTTTTCCATAATTATTCACATTGTAGCACATTATTAAACAAAACAACACCACTTTTGACCAATAATATCCACAGTAAATTAATTTACAAAACAAAAACTTGCACTTGACATGTCCACGCAAAATGGCGCGAAGGACCCCTTTTTTTTTTATTTGCCATTGTTTATTTTAATGTTCATATATATTTGTGTGTCACTGTTTGTTAACCTCAATAAAGAATTAAAAAAAAAAAACTTAAAGTAAGCATTCTTATAATTTTCCGAGTGTACCTACTAGTTTTGCATTTGTTACTTTCAAGTGGTGGAGGGATCGCGCAAAAAGTCGCGGAACCAGCCGCCAGACGTGCACATGCCTCTAGGCTAAACGTTTCCATTCTTACACGACAAATCATTTTAATATTAAGTGTTTGTGATGATGAATCAATAGATGTCCGTCCTCATAAAAAAAAACTATACAGATTTTGATAATATAGAGAAATATAGTTAATATATCAGAGTAAGACATAGGCTATATGACGTCATATCTGAGCATGACGACCATTGCTATGAAGTTTATCTTTCCTTCGCGTCTATACTTAATTTGATAGTAATATTCAAGTATATTATATATTATTAATAACATATGTTATAAACTCATATATAATGTGTATTAAGGTTTACAACAACATACCTAAAGAAATTTTAAAATCAAATTTAAAAAGAGGTTAATAAAAAATGTATATGGTATATGGCATTATTTACTATTACAAAAAATTACATGGTTTTTTTTATATGTACCTGTATAAAATATTTGCTCTTCAAAACTTGGCTTCAAACTTCAAAATGTTAAGTACTCTTAAGTTTACTTAAAGACCTGTAAATATGACATTTATGCAAATAAATAAATTATTATTATTATTAATAATTATTTCTTTTAGGAATAGAAAAATTAAGTGATCTGCTGCTGGTCTTCTCACACCCCTCCAGCAGGGGGGAGTGGGGAATATGTGTCAAGGTATTTGCCTTCTTACAGAGGTTGCATTCGCTTTCCGTAACTACGGACAGGGCATGGGGTAACCATTACAGGTTGAAGTACATGAGCCTGGCGGCGGGGCCGCGATTACGACTCCGTGATTGGTGGTGACGAGCGTAGATCCTGCACCCCTATTCTGTTACTTAAGCGCGAACGTTATATAATGAAATCAGTTAAGTATATATATTCCGCTATTAAAGTTGATATTTGTACAGACGGTGTCAAGGTCGAGCGCTTATAGAGTTGAAAATTAAATAATATTTTGTAATTATGACTAGCAAAATCCACTAATAACGTTTGGGACTAAGTAATAAAATAGGGCTGGATAATATAACAGAGTCCTATTTTTATTTAAATCTACACACATCAAAAAAGTCTAGGGATCAAGCATGTTTATGCGGATTTCTTGTGATTGAGATGTGGCTTTGTAATAAATTTATGATTTTATAAATTTATATGGATCCTTTTTGGTGCATTTCATAATTTAAAACAGGAACTGTCAATCAAATTCGAGTAAAAGATGAAAATCAGCTGTCAATATTTTCCCTATAAAAACATAAGACGCATTGAAGACATTATTAGTGCTACTGTTTCCCTACTACTGATTAAAACCAACGTTATTATGGAGCGGCGACGTCATTTAAGCAGGGAAGAAATGATCAGAGCCGTGGGAATGATAGAAGCTGGTTCCCGGCAACGTACTGTGGCTTTAGCTCTGAATACAAGTCAGAGTGTTATCAGTCGACTTTGGACACGTTACCGAACCACTGGTACCGTGGCTGAGCGCCATGGAGGACGGTATCGCTGCACCACACGGAGACAAGACCGATACATTCAAATCACAGCTCGAAGAACTCCAACAATAACCGCCATGATGTTAGCCGTGAGCCTTCATCGCTCTTCAGGGAACTTAATTAGCGACCAAACAGTCAGAAACCGCTTGCATGAAGTGAACCTTCATTCCCGAAGACCGCTACGGGTACCACCTATAGCAATGCACAATCGTAGGACTCGATATCAATGGGCTCTTGAACACAGAAATTGGACAGAAGAACAATGGCGTTTCGTGTGCTTTTCTGATGAGTCTCGTTTTGGTATGAGGCCGGATACAAGACGTATACGACACTGGAGAACCCCTGGACGCCAACAGCGATTAAAATCCTGCCAGGAAGTCCATCCTTATAGTGGTGGAACCATCATGGTATGGGCGGGTATTTCGATCGGCGGAAGAACTGAGTTGATTTGGATCAGAGGCAACCTCAACGCTCAAATTTATGCTGAGACGGTTGTATCAGACGTCATCGTTCCTCTACAAGTGCATATCGGTCCATTATTTCAGTTAATGCATGATAATGCACGACCGCACACCGCAAGAGTTGTAAGACAGACTCTCGCCGCAGCTAACATCAATGTCCTGCCCTGGCCTGCTCAGTCGCCAGACTTGAACCCGATTGAGCATGCATGGGATATTCTTCAGAGAAGAGCTCTGCCGAATATGGAGGGTATCCAGTCGCAAGAAGACCTTTTTTTGTTGTTGCAACGAACATGGGCGGCCATTCCACAGCGTGATTTGGATGAACTCATTTTGAGTATGCCAAACCGATGTTCTTGTGTTGTTAGTGTTCGCGGTAGAAACACGGATTATTAATTGTTTAAGTTACCCAATAAAATTAAAAAAAACTGTTATTTCAGTCTTTTTTTCGAACTTTAATGTTAGTGGTTCAAATGTCAAAAATCCCTTTATTAGGAAAATGGCAATTTTTTTTACTAATGCAAAGGTGACTTGGTTTATCGTTACTGTAGACAAACGAAAACATTTTATTTGATCAATCCTTAAAGAAAATTTTAATGAATATCAATCAGGAGAAAAGTTATTGCAAAAATATATGTTGATCCCTAGACACTTTTGATGTGTGTATTTCAAAAACTTTCGTTTTCTGATGAATATAAACTTTTCGAATTCTATCCATCAGAGAAATACCAAGCTCGCTAAGCGACCTTGGATTTATGGACTCATAAACGCGCACAATACGACGCGAACGCGCACAATACGACGCGAACGCGCACAATACGACGCGGACGCGTAAAAAAGTAACGTCTAGGATTATTTGTGTTCTGTTTATATCTTTTGTTTTTTTCTGTTCATTAAAAATCAGTCTTCGGTAATTTGTCGCCAAAGGCAGTATGTAAAATAAATAAATATTTCCAGACAGGTCACACAGCGCCATCTAATTTTCGTGGTAAGCTACGAGGCTTGTGTTACGGAAACTAGATGGTTGATAAACTACATACTATACTTTTTTTTTTGTAAATATATACATATATAAACACCCAGACCGAGACAAATTATACAATGTACAACTTGCCCCCGGTGGGAATCGAACCCACGACGTCCCGAGTTTACGGCAACGTTTGTTACCACTAGACCACGGAGGCGGTCAAATGTTTAATCATGTTCTTGTTATTTTAGTATTTTTAATATCTTTTTGTTTGGCTATTAACTATAGGATAATGGAAACAGCGCACGGGAAAGTGAAAGGGCCTGCAGATTCACCGCCGGCAGCGGATTCTAGTGATGCATTACCGCATCCCGACGTGAGAGGGAAAAAGAGGTAAAAGGTCTTTGATCGTGCCGACTATCGACCATCAGCAAGGCTGCCCTATTTACAAACCTAGTTTATGAAAGCTTTTCTTTAATCTTTCGCAAATATTCATATTAGTTGTATAACTGATTTTTACGCGGTAATAAAACGGATTAAAGACTCAACTTTACGCAATGGAAGTTGGTGCGAGAGGAATTCCTACATAATCTTTGCACCACTTACTGAAAGAATTTGGCTTAAAAAGGTCTGTTGTTCGTTGTCACCGAAGGCGCGGTGATGGCTCGGTTGTAAAAACGCGTTCCTTAAATCCTACAAAGGTCGGTTCAAACCCAACTGGCATGTACCAATGAGAAATACACTTTTCTTACGTACATTTGTCATAGATTTACCGTTCCGTGGGAATCAAATATTCCAAAAGACCACAACATGAAGTCGAATAAATATTATGATCTCACAGAAGAAATGATCAGGAACGGGTTCAAGACTCAGCTTTACGCAGTGGAAGTTGGTGCAAGAGGAGTTCCAGCAAAATCTTTGCATCACTTACTGAAAGAATTGGGCCTAAGCAGGTCTGCCGTTAATACATTTATGGAACGAGCTTCCAAGACGGCATTAACGGAATCATACAGTATTTGGTTGGGTAGGGAGAGAAGTAGAATGGTGGATGGTGAGCGTATTATCGCGCAATAGAAAAAAAAGGAGGCCTCCTTTTCTTAAACCAGCCAATTGTCGGTCGCAAGCCCGAGACACCATTCTTCTCATCTCTTACCCACACACGATGGACCCGGCACCCGCATGGTGAATCCATGGAATGCTTAGAAATTTGTCTTCTTCCATTCCCGAGCCTCGAAGAGCACGTTAAGCCGTCGGTCCCGGTTCCACTAATATTAAATTGCGAAATCGTTAATAAATTGACATCATATCCTCGCCAAGCTGTCTATGATCTGGATTGTCATCTCCAGCAGTGGAGGTCAAGGACGCTGTGTTCTAGAGTCTGAAATGATTGACGTCTTTATAATTAGGATATAAATAAAAGTAAAATACGAGGTATCCAAGCGGTACATACCTAATAAGAAAACAAATGAATTAAAAATATGAGAGATATAACTGATAGGTTTTGAAATTGGACAGCCGAGCGGAAATCGCGTAGGATGCGACGACACACTCGCAAAATGCCAGCCGATTCGTCTTCTAGGTTGAAGATTAGAACTGATTTATTATTGCATTGATTTATGATTTATTATTGAATCAATGATGAATAGGGATGGTGCAGGTGTGATGAGATTATGTGATTGTTATTAAGGCCCGCATACACGATCATATCATCAAAGTTACATAATATATTTATTTTCGTTGTACTGAGTACGACAATTGTGCGCGCCCAACTTAATGGAAGCCACTATGGCAAGTGGCAAGCTCGTCGATGTCCCCAGCGTACCAGATTTGAGAACTATCCCAAATAAATCCAGACATCGAACTTTATCTCTCCGCGTCTTAATATTAACAATCTTAACCGCTAAACCACGGAGAAACAGTTAAGATAAAATTGGTAAATTAAGAATCATGGTATTTTTTTATATATTTTTTAATTTTTATTTTTATTGTATTAGTTTTACTTAAAGTAGTTTGTAATTATAATTTCAATTAAAATGTAAATAATAAAAAAACATGGTTTTAAAAATATATCTCTTAAATTTCAAAATGGTATTATCAAACTATGGCCTTTATACTTATTGCAATAAGTTTCATAATTCCGTAATAACTGTTTGTATAGTGCAGAAATTAGTAGTAGGCGTTGTAATACACCTGCTTTGTCAAAACTATCAATACAACATGGTCTATGTATATTTTGAACAGTGACTATAGGTTAAATAAATGCAGGACAAAAAATATATAAGTAGACAGATTTAAAAGTCCTAATCTAACCTTAGTAGGTCCTGTAGCAACTTTTATATAAACGCTTCGGAAGTGCACAAAATATATTTGAGTACCCTCTATTTATCTAAAAAAATATCCACGTTATGAATGCACCTACCTATATACCACTATACCTATAAATTCGGTGACTCATACATCTGTCGCACAATAAAGATGTGGAATGCTCTTCCAGCCTCTGTGTTTCCACTTTCCTATAACCTGGAGTCCTTCAAGCGAAGTGTGCAAAGGCACAAGTCAAAAAAATAACGGAAAAATCGGTAAACGGTTATATAGGTACTAATATAAATACTAACTAAGATACTCACGATTGTGTCATACTAGGTCAAACAGTGGAACACTTACAATCGTAACGGTTATAAATTATGAAGTAAAATAAATTATTTCTCTAATTAAATATATCTGACTACCCTCACAATCGTTGTCCCCGCGGTCTTAGCACAATTTATTAAACTCATTTTAAATGACACAAACGTGAGGTGCATGGTCCGAAAGTGATAAATGAGCATATGTTATTATAATGTTGTTTTTGTTAAGGTAATTTAGCGCACATCTAGATCTAAACAGAACTAACTAAAAAAAAACTTTTTCGTAAAAGGCGATGGTGTTTACTGTATGCCTATATGCTGCAGAAGTTTTCTATATAAACCTGCTTGGGCCCATTTTTTATAGTAAGTGGTACAATAATTTTCCTGGAATTCCACTGCGTAAAGCTAAGTCTTTAATCCGTTCCTGATCATTTCTTCTGTGAGATCATAATATTTGTTCGACTTAATGTTGTGGTTTCTTTGAATATTTGATTGTCACGCAAATCCAAGAAAACACTAAGATGAAGAAGCCTTTAGGCAGCTAATTTATCTGGGATCCTATAATAAATATAAACCTATAAAAATATATATAAAAATGTAAAAAAAAAATTTTTTATTTGTCAGAATTTAGTCCTGAAATTGTAAAGCCCATGGTCATAAAAAACATGCAGCGGAACTAATTCAAAGTAGGTGAACTGAATCGATACTAACACCCACTTAATCGAGTCGTGTATTCGACAGTTACATAATCGCTCATCAAAGTTTGAAATTGAGTTTCGAAACTTGATGGTTTTTAAACATTTTGCACACATAAGCGGTATTTTCTACCTAAATCTAATCTTGTTGAAATAATATATAATTGAATAACTAACTCAAATATAATTACTCAAATTTTATACCGTAATAATTGATGAATCAACGCCTGTATGTTTTTAGATATAATACAGTTCGATAGCGACAATGACCTAAAGTGAGTTTAGACAAGTAAATAAATAAATAAATAATAAATAAATATTTCCAGACAGGTCACACAGCGCCATCTAATTTCCGTGGTAAGCTGCGATGTTTGTGTTACGGAAATTAGATGGTTGATAAACATATTATACTTTTTTTTTGTAAATATATACATATTATACATATAAACACCCAGACCGAGAAAAATTATACAATGTACAACTTGCCCCCGGTGGGACTCGAACCCACGACCTCCCGAGTTCACAGCAACGTTTGTTACCACTAGACCAAGTAGAGTTGGTGTTATGGAATAAGTAGATAGATTCTAAATATGTTTGAATGTAAGACGTCTTCATGACTTTGATTATCATGGAGACGTCGATAATTCGATCAAAATTTGTAAAAGCCTAAAGTTGTATTTTTAACATTATATTTCATTTACCACAGTTGTTTGATTACAGTATTTATTCTACCATAGTTGGCAAAAAAATATCATGCACCAACTAGTATTTCGTATCCTATTTACGATTAATTTGTCAACGCTGTTTATTATTGTTTTTTTTTTACATCTCTTTTATAGCTCCTGTGTTCACGTAGCATATATTTAATGTTGCCCAATCTTGCTCTTGGTCTTGTTGTTGCCATGACCATGGTCTTGCTAACATTTGCAAGCGTGCAAGAACAAGACCAAGATTGAGACCAGCTGTTTTGATGCAAGACCAAGACCAACACTTGCCCAGTCTCTTGCTTTGGGCAACACTACAAATATTGCCCAGCCCACTTGTCTCTCGAGGTATTGACGATCTGTTTTGACAACGCCTTGAATATTTTCTATGCACTTGGCCCCACGGCCCGAGAGTTTCAACTCCAAACGGCCCAAAAACACATCTTCCAATAATAATATAGTGCGACTACTATACTTATTATGTTGCTGGTTCTACCCACCTAGACGGAGAGGCTTTCGGCTTTCGACTATCAAAATAAATAAAAATAAAACGCACCGGCAAAAAGCGAACGCAATGACTTTCTCTAACACCGGTCAGTAACCAAAACTTGTTTTTTTCTACCACTAAACTAAATATAGACAAAAGTGATTATGATGTTTAGTTTGTTCTGGAATTGTAATTTTATATGGGAATTAAGAGCGGTGGTGGTCCAGTTGTAAGAATTTTTTTAAGAAAAAATCCCAGCATTTACAAAAAGCGCAGCGTGGCGAGTGTAGGCCAAATTCTCCAGAATTGCAAATGGCACATACTTTCAACAAGAACAACAAATAGGTGATAGGCGGACTGATGGTGGTAATTTACCCAGTCTGCTGGGGCGGGGAAGTATCCACCGTTCGCTGTTTTTAATCTATGACAAATGTACGTAAGAAAAGTGTATTTCTCACTGAGGTTCGAATCGGCCTTTTAAAGATTTTTACTAAAAGCTTTCGTACATACGGGTCACCATTTATTTTAAAACCTCATTTTTTTTATTTCTTTTATTTATACTAGCACGACATGTGACCTTGGGCCCACCTGACGGTAAGTGGCGCGCAAGGTCCATGAATGTTAGCAACTGAAGTCAGACACTCACAACTGCCATCAGTCCCCAACACTATGCCGGCTTCACTAGATGCTTTTTCACACTTCGCTTGAAGGACTCCAAGTTATAGGAAAGTGGAAACACAGAGCCTGGAAGAGCATTCCACATCTTTATCGTACGACAGATGTATGAGTCCCCAAATTTATACGTACGCGAAGGGATGGTGACTACGGTATGTGGGTGCATATTCTGACCTGTGCGTGTAGTCCGATTGCGGAATGGAGAGGGAAGAATTAGGTTATAGAGTTCTTCGGAGCACTCGAACGCGCTCAGAGAAGCCACATCTCTGGTTTAATCATTAGGCCATAGCTCACACGTCGGATCTATGTAAGACAGTTGTTAGGAAGTAAGGTACTAAACGTTACAGTAGGTCGTACGACAGTCACGTACGTCAGACGAAGACAATAAATCTAAACAGGTATAGGTGGCGTATACCTTACCTGAACATCTCGAAAGGGGACGGAAACTGAACTAGCATGGCAATCAAAACAAAGATATTTAATAATATTAAAAGTAAATAAAAAATTGTTAAATAAATAATGAATAAATTTTACAACATTATTTTTAAATAATTCGATTCAAATCATTATAACCTTTCGTTAGCACAACACTTGGATATTGCTAATCAAATACATTTTTTGCCATCACTGGTGGCAACTATTCGTTTGTCCGGTCGATAGCAAATACTAATCTATCTTCTATATATATAAATGCTTGTAAGTGTTATTTAGGATTATTTATTGTACTCGTAGTAAGTTATAATCACTGTTTTTTATTTTTGTTTTATAAGTAGATTCAAATTTTGTTAAATTCTAGTTACTTCTTTCTTTCTATTATTTTTTTGTGTTTCTTTTAAGTCATACTATTTCTATCAGTGGAGAACTTTAATTGACCTCCTAAATCTTATATATATTATATAATGTGTATTTTTGTGTCGTTGGTCTTCCCAAAAGTTTATAAATAAATAAATATAAAGGTGAATGTCTGTGTGTGTGTTCCCTATGCATTGCAAAACTATTTGAGCGATCGGGATGAAACTTTGGGAGTATGTTGTGTGAACATCAGGGAAGGTTTCTGACATATTAGATTGCATAATAAGTAAATCTTAATATATAAAACAAAGTCGGGTTTGTTAGAACACTTATAACTCGAGAACGGCTGGACAGATTTTCACAGTTTCTGATTTGTTGGATTTGTCTCCGTCCCGAAGAGCAGAATAACTATAAATAAAATTGGAAAATTGAAGAAAAAAATTAAATAAAACAATAAACATTTTCCCATACAAGTTTGTGGGTTTCGTACCACGGCGATTAGCATTTGACATTGTGGACTAAGGTTTACAAACATTCAATGACTGTAGGCGGTACGAAGTTCGCCGGGTCAGCTAGTACTAAATAAAGTATTTATATTTTTATGTACTATTTAATTCTGTAATCTATTTACATTTACTTAAAAATCTTGACTCTTCACCCATCATATATATCTATCACTCTTCCAATGGTTAGCTGGTAGAGTTCATGGTATTTAGTCGCGATACATTTACAGCGACATTATTGCCACTCGGCCAATACCACCGTGGATCGTTGGCCAGCGCTCCGAGCGGGCGGCGCCCACGAGAGTGGAATCATTCCGCGCACCGAGCGGTCACACGTTTATTCTCTCACAATTTTCATAGCCCTTTTTACTCAAGTAATTAATTCGAATTTCTACTTCTGCAATAAACCTATACAGTCCGCTAACACTCTTTAATTGAGCCATCAAAGACGCACAGCAGTATCCCTACGTGGTTACTACGAGTTTATATATGGTCCTTCGAGCCGGATGTCTATCTATGTACATCATTTTATTTTGTGTGCAATAAAGAATTATACAATTATTATTACTATGTCCCGACCAGAAATCAAACTCCGCCTCTAAATCCTCTGACTTAACCGCTATATTACGGAGGCAGTTTTATAATATATAAAACAAAATATTCTGACAATCGATCGGTGAAGGTAGATTTTATAGGAGTCGAAAATGTATCGTGGTTGCCATGCTAGGCTTGATAAGTTGTATGGAGTACGGAAACTGGTTGGAAGTTTCTAACACCACATATATGGAAGAAATGACGATAAAGACGCGGCCATGTTGACTAGAAACGTAACTTCTTTTTGCAAAAGAGAGATTTTAATTATAAGAAATTTAAGTGGACTCAAACGGTGTAATTATGGACAATAAAAAAATGTTACATTAGGATCATTATTTAGGGAACAATGTAACGTAAAAATTATAATAATAACGTTTATTAAGCTTTCTTATTGTTACAGATTATAAGCAAATACATTTTTGATTATATTTATTTATTGAATATGAAAAACTTTATATTAATTAACGCAGACAATGTGTAGAAACATTAGCCCCATCACACATCCAGGCGACATCGTCAAGCGCGGGGAGTGCGGCGGTTTCTGCTGAGAACCTCAAGCTGCGCAAATACGCCAACCTCGGTAAAGGTTACGAATTTGCGCCTTTTGGATCGAGACGACAGGCCCATGGGGACACTCAGCCAAACGTCTGGCCAAGGAGTTGTCCAAACAGCTAACGGAAAAGTCTGGAGACAGGAATGCTGGCAATTATTTCTGCCAACGTATTAGCCTACGGACTATCCCTAAAGGGTTGTCTCTAGAGGACATTTTTTACTTATAGTTTATTTTTTATTAGGTTTAGTTTATATTTAATTTTTACTCTTTAAGTAGTTTTAATTATATTCACACAGACATATTATTTGATTCAAAATATTTCGTATTTACTTAAAATATTAGTTTAAAATTTATTTTATTTAAAAAAACCGACTTAAAATCTGTACCTATATGTAAATACTTAAAAGTTAAAAAGAATATTATAAGTACTTCAAAGCCTTAAAGGACAATCAGCAAAATTATTGATACTTATGTATTTATTTAATATTTAGACACAGCTATTTTTGCAGTCCGTGCCAGCCAAAGAAAAATAACCTTTAATAGTCAAAGACCTACTTAATTAATATAATATAAATGCGAAATCGAACGAAATCTGATAATTGCAAAGAAGCATATCGATGTTTTTATTTATAAAGACACGACCATCAACGTCGTCGCGTTCGGGTAGTTCAGTCAGGCAGATCACCCTGCTATTGCCATTGCGCGCCGCACAGGGTAGGACTGTAATTCTTGGCCAGCACCGAATTACGTCTAACTGACACTAGCTATCGAGACGTTGCGCATAGTAGTTCCTGACCAGAAGCGCTCAGTTTAGCTCGCCGCTCCTTAGTGGACTAGCCCCTAGTCGAACCAGAGAAAAGGAGCGCTTAGTTCTAGGCTTCTGAAGTTCCAAGCAGTCGTTCGCTCTCTTTACTAATAAACTATTTTAATGGGTTTTTAAATGTAGGTACATCACGGCGAACGAGTGCCTTCACTCCGTAGCCACGACTCAGACTTAGCTGTAAAGGCACACAGGGCCAACAGTGAGATAGAGACGGTTTATAGGGTTTTAGTCCGTAGGCGCCCTGGGGCTTCCTTAGGAAGCTTCACGGAGGAGTCGGGCATGCGACCCCCACCCGCGTTGGCCCTTCAAGCAGGGGGCGTATCATTGATCATTTATCGATTCACCGTCTATAAAAAATTATAAAAAAATGTAGGTACATCAAAGTATGGTATGCCTGTTTACAATCTTTGTAATATTCTAGTTACTATGTTTTGATTTTTAACAGATAATGAAATTACAAAACTCAGTATTAGGTATTATCACGAGTCTGTAATTCATTTTAATAAAAAATTAAATGAGTAAATAAATCAACAATGCCATAGCTCCAATAAGTGACATTGTGAGCGGGTCTTTATATTTTCCGAGAACGCATCTCACATTCTCGTGCTTTCTCCGTGTGGGAAACGGAAGACAATGCAGAAATAAGGTTTTATGTGGGGCTACAACATCGCAATGGGGATTCATTAGTTAATTACAATTTATTATAGTGCGAAACCTAGTATTTGATATTTATCCTATACTACATAATATTTAAATAAAAGTAAAGGACAGGATGCTTTAGAAATTAAATTAATTGTTTTGTTAAAATTTGACTAATTTATTTTTGTTTCTTTTTTTTTTGGTTCTCTTCTCCTGATGGATGATGAATGAGATGATAGGGAAGGCAAGGGGTCTAGCCCATACAGCCAAGTCTGACGTAATATATCTTTCATTTTATAACCCACGAGGTCATCATTAAATTCCAGATGTTGCAGAATTTGATGCTTTTTTTGGAGTCACTCGCGGCATTATAGCTCAAACACGTCGTGTAAAATATGGGAGTTCACAGCGCGGGAAAACCGCATAAAATAAACTGTAACTTGTGCCCCATATTTAAAGTCCAATTAATCGTTTTCCATAATTATTCACATTGTAGCACATTATTAAACAAAACAACACCAATTTTGACCAATAATATCCACAGCAAATTAATTTACAAAACAAAAACTTGCACTTGACATGTCCACGCAAAATGGCGCGAAGTGCCCTTTTATTTTTGTTTCTCTTCTTCCGATGAGGTGATAGGGAAGGCAAAGGGATCAAGCCCATACAGCCATGTCTGTCGTAATATATTCTTTCTTTTTTATGACTTAATGAGGTTATCGTCAAATAACATATAAACGGTATTTATATTTACCTTTGCATAATTATAAACTTACATTTGGTAATTTGGTGCACATACCTGAAAAAATATAAAAACATATTAGTTATATTCGTTTTTTTAACTGTATTTGGGTACTGCCTGTAATAAAATTAATAATATATTTATTTTAAGATGATTAAATCTCTGGTCTAGCGGTTAAGGCCGTAGATTTTGTTAGGCAACCCATCACTGTCGCATTTTTGAGCGTATTTTATTGTATTAATAATTTTATTTTATTCGATGAAGGTTGCTCTTCTTCTGATCTTGTACTTCTATATTTGACAGTCCACTCTGGTAACAGGATGATGATGTTGATGATGAATAGGCAGCATGTCTATCAGTAAAGAAACTCAACCAGAAATATCACTATATGATAAAAACACTATCATAATTGCAACGACAAGGTATCTAGTGTTAACAGCGCGCAAAAACTATATTGAAGGTAGTTTGACAATTTAGGCCTGTTTTATACCACAATTTGTTCAGATAGTTTTTGTTTCAATGTTTACTCTCGGCGAAGGTGTGCTGTGTTTCGATACAAAACTAGCAATTCAATTTAATTATATGCATAGTTTCATTAACGAGATATACAAAAGAATAGTGTTAAAAGTTTCTACTGCAGCACACAGTTGCCAAGAGGCTGGTTACAGTAAAACAATGTTTAATGAGGATGGGAATGCACTGTATTATTAATTTATGTAAGTACTCATATAGTTTTATTGTGTAATATAGGAAAACTGCCTTCTGTAGCTCAGAATTTCTTCTCCAGAAGGCAGTGCTCACTAACTGAAATTATTTGATTATGATCCAATAAACATTATTTTATTTTTATTTTATTTATGGTACTAAAATATTTGTAATATACAGACCCAAAGCGGCTGTTAGTCAAAAGGTCGTTAACCCCTATTTAATGCCTACGGTTAGTGTCTAAGACTTGAGACTATGTCGGCCGCATTCCGAGAAAATGTCGAGACAGGTTGCAAATATTGGCCCTTGGTTTACTTTTAATTTTATAAATAAAGCAACTGCAGATCAACGGTGCGGTGGTGGCTCGGTTGTAATTACGCTTCAATTATATTTATTATTGACCCGAAAATATTTAATATACCTATCCATAGATAATTGCCTGCTTAATCAAAATTTAAAATTAATGCCATTTGCAATTGCATTGTTTCCGAGCGCAAATTCAAACACAATACAGTGTAAACTCTATATAACGACACAGAAGGGACTGTGCATTTTATGGCGTTATAGAGAGTTGTCGTTAAATGGAGAGAAGAAACATCAGAATTGGAAGACAAAATAAACCAACCAAAGCCAATGGGGTGTATCACTAACTCTTTATCACGATAGATGGCGCATGATAGATGGTACCTAATAGAACTGTTAGTTGCATAGAAAACTTGTATTTTTTTACGAAATTTTATATTTTCTGGATTTCCGAAGTGAGCAACTTTTAACTGTACAAATCGAAATTTCCAAGCGAAATCAAAGATATGGTGATCTCAAAATTGCTGATCTATTAATTAAACCTTTTTTTTGTTAAAACGGTGTCCGCTTTCCTAATTCGTCTTTTAAGGTAGGTAACGCTAAGTTAAAATAATTTTTTCTGTTATAAAAATAAAAAACTACAAAAAACATTTAATAAATGATGCGTCATAGGTGTAAACAAGGTACCATTGCCGCTAGCGACATCTACAAAAAGCTTTGCCTGATACACCCCATTGATTTCGACGCTTTAGGGAGTTTGTCGTTAAATCGAGTGACGTTACATGGAGTTTACACTGTATTTAAAGCTAGATTTTAAGGCTATTTGGATTTTTTTTCCAGGAATCCGTAAGTACCTAAATATTAAGAATTAAAAAACATTTTAAATAATTGACAAGTAGCCTATTGTGGGAAAAAATCTACATAGGTACCTAGTTAAATATTTTTAGCAATGGAATTTAATTGACAGACAATAACAAAATGACAATATTGGATATGAGGGCTTTTTCATACAAGCACAGATGTGACTTTGCCCCCACCTGATGTTAAGTGGCGCGCAAGGTCTATAAATGTTAGTAACTGGAATCAGACACTCATGACTGACATTAATCAATCAAATCCAATAAGAAATTATACTATTGGTAGAAGTAACCTTTATGGGTTGACGATGGAACAAATATATTACGTACGAGAAACGCATAGCAGAAAAGGAACGTTCACGATTTCCATAAACTTTTTTTGCTGGTTACGCGAACTAGTGAATAATTATTGTTTTGTAAAATCGCGTAATAAATTTCAAGACAATGGAACGCTAAATAATACGCCGCGGAAATCATTACAAGTGCAATAAAATCTCTTTGGAAATCCCTCATCATTTATTGAATAACAGATTTAATTCTATAGTGAATAAATTGATTTATGTATAATAAATTGGTAACCCTAAAACATTTTTTTCTCATCTCTTTATTAGAAAGTAAAAAAGTTCTCTGGAGTTCTTCGCGCCATTTTGCGTGGACATGTCAAGTGCAAGTTTTTGTTTTGTAAATTAATTTGCTGTGGATATTATTGGTCTAAAGTGGTGTTGTTTTGTTTAATAATGTGCTGCAATGTGAATAATTATGTAAAACGATAAATTGGACTTTAAATATGGGGCACAAGTTGCAGTTTATTTTTTGCGGTTTTCCCGCGCTGTGGACTCCCATATTTTACCCGACGTGTTTGGGCTATAATGCCGCGACTCCAAGTAAAGCATCAAATTCTGCAGCATCTGGAATTTGACCCCAACTCGGTTATGAACATATATATGCAAATAAATTACGTGTTTAGGACTGATGTATTCTGTACAATGTCCTTTAAAGACAATTTAAAAAAAAAAAGTTCTTCGCGCCATTTTGCACGGACATGTCAAGTCCCAGTTTTTCGTTTTGTAAATTAGTTTACTGTTGATATTGTTAGTCAAAAGTTATTTTGTTTAATAATGTGCTACGTTGTGGATAATTATGGAAAAAGATTAATTTGACTATTGAGTACGACGATTAGTAACGACGTTAATATGAGTATATGGGGCAGAAGTTACACTTTATTTTTTGCGATTTTCCCGCGCTGTGAATACGTGTGTATTTGGGCGTTTTGTGTTTGGGCGATATTGACGTGAATTACTTACTCCTTGAAAAGCATAAAATTCTGCAACACTTGGAATTTGATGATCCCCAACTCTGTTATTAACTCTGTTATGAACATAATTATGTAAATATTACGTGTTTAGGGGTGATGTATTCTGTACAATGTCCTTTAAAGACACTTAAAAAAAATAGTTAGAAAGTATAAAAACAGAGGAGTCCTTCGCGCTATTTTACGCGAACATATAAAGTGCAAGTTTGTGTTTTGTAAATTAGTTTACTATGCATATTGTTAGTCAAAAGTGGTGTTGTTTTGTTTAATAATGTGCTACAATGTGAATAATTATGGAAAACGATAAATTAGACTTTAAATATGGGGCACAAGTTGCAGTTTATTTTTTGCGGTTTTCCCGCGCTGTGAACTCCCATATTATACCCGACGTGTTTGGGCTATAATGCCACGAGTGACTCCAAAAAACACTTAAATTCTGCGACATCAGGAATTTAATGATATGATTATCTATTATATATATTATTACTAACTCATAAAAAAGAAAGATATATCGTAAGGTTTGACTGTATAGGCTAGACTCTTTGCCGTCCCTATCACCTCATTCATCATCTATTTGGGAGAATAGCTAAGGTACTTTTTGTATTATTATATTAATTTACAGATATTTTAACAAAAATATTACGTTCGTAGGTTTTCGATTTAATATTTCAACGTAAAATAGATCAGATGTCTATTTCTATATTGCAAAGTCATTCTCGGAATTCATGTCCTAAAAGGCGCGGAAAATTACAAGCAATAATTTCATAAAAGCCTTTTTGTACAAAGAGTTTGAAATTGACCTACATGTGTATAACAAACACATACGAATCAAGTGTAAATTTAGGTATTTATAGAATACAGTTTGACCTATTTTTTTTATATATATACATGGCTTGTGACGGCACCCTATAGTCGGTCGCAATCCAGAGACACCATTCTTCTCATCTCTCTTTGTCACATACCTTGGACCCGGTAAAACCATGGAATGCTTAGAAATTTGTCTTGTTCTTCTTGTCGAAAAATAACGTGTTTTACACTTCCGTAACTTGCAGGTCGAAATTGAAACAAATAAATCAATATAAAGTGGGCATCGAACACGCCAATGCATTGTCATAGACTCAATAATTCTGAGATAATTGTCTAAACTTTAATTATGATACGTTTGGCTTCTTGTCCTGTTTTGTTATAATATATTTATAGATCTTTGGCATATGGTAAAGATGGCTAAATGTGAATCTGCTTTTTTAAGTGCGTGGTTTCTGATCACCCCGCAAGGTTTCTTTTTATCCGTTCTTGTCTCACTTATGCTGCGCCAGCCTGGCACCACCTGTTGACTAAGACTGAAAGGGACAAGATCCAAAGTCAGCAGAACATTTCACTCAGAGTAGTCTCAGGAACGCCGTGGTTCGTGCGTAATTCGGTCATAGCTCAAGATCTTGAGATGCCTACTAATGAGAAGTTTGTCGTCGGCCTGACTAGACGTATGTTCTATTGGGCTGACAACGAACACTTCAAGCATCTCCAGAACATCGCACCGTCTCGCTCAAGGCACACCAACGGAAGACCACTCCTAGAGGACAGCTCAAGTTGTCGAAACTAAACCCCCTAGGTTTGTGAGCCACGCGGGCACTGTTACTCTAGTAGTGTGCATTGAGTTGCCCGATGACATCTTGCTGGGGAAAACGGGGGTATGTCCCCATCCCCAACCAAGACCCATTCATTATCCGGGCCTTTCGCGCATATTCATAATAGTTTTTATAATTTTAACGAGTCTTTACACGATTTACCTTAGAGACATATTTTTTCCGACGTTTCAGCCAAGTTGCATTGGCCGTGGTCACGGGTTTACATCTACCGCCCAGTATGTACGAGACTACACCGCATAGCTTCAGTCGACCCGTGACCACGGCCAATGCAACTTGGCTGAAACGTCGGGAGAAATATGTCTCTAAGGTAAATCGCGTAAAGACCTGTTGTTGTTGTCTCTTACTTTATTGTCATTGTACTCGAATATACAATAACACTTCTGAAAACCTTATGCTCTTGAAAGGGTTTCCAATTAGGTAAGAAAAGAACATCAGCAAAAATTTTGGTCACATAATGTCGAATTGCGACACAGCTATCGCGGGAAAAAAACTGCGGATGAAGATGTTATTTTACGCAAGTGACAGCAACGACCATGTTTTTTAAGTTTTTTCTTTTCAGCCAACTTTCCCTGTGTACAGCATTACATAATTCAATGATTATCCTCAAATTACAGAAATTACTAGATGGTTGCATACAATTTTTGGTATCGTACCATCGACGTACTCTAAGCCATGTTATTGGTATCGCAATTTAATTTTTTTATGCAGAGCTGTAACTCATCGCTGGATTCCCTTTCTTAAGCCGCAAACGTATAATATAGTATATGTAATATATGTAAATCTTTAACTTATGCTTTATTATAATGTTCGAGTAGATATATCAAATAAAATTCCACCAATACGCACTAATTGCTTTTACGGTCGCTTGCAGAAAGGCTGATTATCGTGTGACATGTTTAAGGTATGCCTATGAGGCACGTCATTCATCAAAAGACTACCGTCGTATGTTATAAGAATGGGAAAATATGCAAACAGGGAGACCACATCCATATCTTCAGCAAGCGACAGATGTAAAAATCAAATAATATGGTAGGGTATATGCAGTAAGACCAACGAAATAATTGTATTTTTCAGCCGGTCCTAAAATATAATGTCTATGCATGTAACCAATTTACGTATGATACCATGTGTGTCCAAGAGGCAGAAACGGCAAAAATCTTTGCCTAATAAAGTATTACAAGTTTCATTACTTTTATATTGGCAATGCTGATGCTTATAACGTTCCATTTTTAAATATGTGTTTTGTATTGTTAAGATTATCTACGCCCTAAACTTTTATCGCAATAATATTTCTATCGTACTGTGTCGTACTATGTATGTTGCTGAGTTTTTTTTATTACTATTACATTATTATTGCGAATTAAGTACAACATACGCACAATATCGAAATAAATCGATTGTTTAAGATATTACAAGGTATAATTCCAAGATTGGTAAAAACTAACTCGGCTTGACGTAAACAACACGTTTCTTTATGTAATTGCGATATCAATGTCTACTTTATGAATAAAACTTCAATTCGTCTTGGAGAAAGTGTGCTACTATGATTTTAGAGGTGCGGTTATAAGCAGACGAGTCTAGATATGTTTTTTGTTGATGCCCGTATTATGATCATAGTCTTTTTTGTTTTTTAGCACGTGACACCGCCCCATATTCGGTTGGTACTGTGCTCGCTTATTGAAGATCCTGCTTATAGAAATATTTATGACATAAGTAAGTGGTAAGAAACCACGCTCTGAAAGAAGAGGATCCACATTTAGCCAACTTTGCTATAGGCCCATCATGAGAATCTCTAGTGTACCTAACTCGTGAAAAACACCAATAAATTTTAAAAAAAATGTGTGTCCAGTTAGTGTACGAAAATGGAATCGGTACCTCCGCGTCTAAATCTACGGACTTATCCGCTATACCACGAAGCCAGCATTATTTTGTTTAACCTTAAGTCTGAGAATAAAGGATAGGATGCAAAAAAATATAATGATTCTACTCTTCTTAGTGGAAGACTTAGCAGCGAAGTGGTCCAAGGAGTAAGCTGTTAGCAGAGGACTAACAGCTTAGCAAATTCTGACTGAGAAAGGAAAACTCAGCTATAGCAGATTTACAAATGAAACAAATACAGAATTACACAACAACAATAAATAAATAAATATCTTGCAAATTTACCTGAGTACCTATGACACAATACCTGGTACAGTGGTACCCGATGTTAGAATTAGGACTTGCCTGTATGCAATAATAATAAGTATAGTAATAAACAGTATTACTAAATCACGAGAAATAATATTAACTAATTAGTTAATAATGTATTAGTAACTAAAAGTTACCTAAAAATACTGCAACTGGTGGCCAATATAAACAGTACAATTTATCGTTTTCCATAATTATTCAGTAGCACATTATTTAACAAAACAACACCACTTTTGACTAACAATATGCAGAGCAAAGTAATTTACAAAACAAAAACTTGCACTTGACATGTCCGTGCAAAATAGTTTGAAGAATTCGTATATACATATTTTTTAGTTTTAGGTCAATGTTAGAACAGAATTAAGTTTGCGAATTTTGTCACGTTTTAGTTAAAATCGCACGAAAATAAACGCTCCCAAAAGTTACTGAATATGTTCGCACAACAAGTAAAATGTTTGTCATCGCAACAAAATTGAAGAAGGCGTAACGGAATGCATTCAATGTCAATATAAAAACCTTTATTTGTGAACTCGATTCAACATTATTTCTACAGCACTAAATCGATACTCATTTCAATCAATAGAAGATGTCCAATCATTATTGGATTCCAAATTTGAATTTGAATTCAAGGGCGTGCCGTCACGCTGTCATTTCCCGTGACGATTGGAGTTGTGTAATGACGGGCTACTAAGAACGCGCGAAACTTTTTAGTACACAATCAATTATTATTATTATTTTATATACTAGCACGTCATGTGATCTTGCGCCCACCTGATGGTAAGTGGCGCGCAAGATCCATGAATGTTAGCAACTGGAACCAGACATTCATAACTGACATCAGTCCCTAACACTGTGCCGACTTCACTGGGCATGACGTCAATGCGAGCCTGATCCCGAAACGTGTGGATACACTTAATTGGGTTTATCGGCACAAACGGTGGATACTTCCCCGCCCCAGCAGACTGGGAAAATTACCACCATCAGTCCGGCTACCACCTATTTGTTGTTCTCGTTGAAAGTATGTGCTATTTGCAATGATGTCAAATGCCAATTTTTACTTTTGAGTAAAACTAATATAGTTAGCTTTAATTTATATATATAACAATAACACCGCTTGAAACAATAATTTCTGAAGACTATTACAAAAGAAGAATTTGAGTATTTAACTTCCAATGGATCTTGAATCCTAAGAAACCAGCAAATAACTTCTAGGAAGCGTGTAGACTGGCAGGTGAAAAGACTGCTGGATCCAGTTAAAAAAATAACTGAAAATAAAATAATCACCAAACGGTTCAGATTCTTTCACAGTCAAACAAACTTCCTATGGTTATCAGAACGGTGCCGTCTATTAATATATTAAAAAATCTCCTTATTGCTAACTACCTTAACAAACAACATAGTTTTTCTTAGTAACTACATATATACTAATAATTTCAATTGTGTTAACAATACTATATACTTACCTATTCTCGAATGTGCATATAAGTATATACTATAACTATATTTACTTCATAATAAATAAAATAATAAGAACTAACTAACTTATTACAAAAGAGATTACATATTTTATTATAGAACAGAGCTGTTTTGCAAATGATACGGGAAAAAGTTGCGACAAGTACGACTGCATAGGAACGCGCATCGAAGAATTATCATTACAGCTCCTAGAACACAGCGTCGTAAAAACCCACTGTTGGAGAAATGGTCCTTCCAGAATATATATCTGTAGAATTTGGACTTTACTCGCAACGCTGGCCTAGCGAAGAGCTGATGTCAATTTTTAATGACAATTTATTAACGATTTCACAAGTTGTTATTAGTGGAATCGGGACCGACGGCTTAACGTGCTCTCCGAGGCATGGGAACGGTGGTGAGAGAAAAAGACAAATTTCTAAGCATTCTATGGATTCACCGTGCGGTTGCCGGGTCCATCGTGTGTAGCTAAGAGATGAGAAGAATGGTGTCTCGGGCTTGCGACCAACAATAGGCTGTTTTAAGAAAAGGAGGCCTCCCTTTTTTATTTTATTGCGCGATAATACGCTTACCATCCACCATTCTACTCCTCTCCCTGGGTAGGGACCCAACCAAATACTGTATGATTCCGTTAATGCCGTCTTGGAAGCTCGTTCCATAAATGTATTGACGGCAGACCTGCTTAAGCCCAATTCTTTCAGTAAGTGATGATTTCAGTAAATCTATGACAAATATACGTAAAAAAAATATGTATTTCTTGTTTGAACCGACCATTATAGAATTTTAAGAAAAGCGTTCTTACAGCCGAGCCACCACCGCGCCAACGAAAATGTTTTTTGGTGAAATTTAAAAACAGTTCAATTGTCGCAAAACAAAAAAAAACGTTTCGCATTTGCAACGCCCACCACAAATTTTAAAAACAAATTGCAAGTTCAGAGTATAGACTGTTCTTTTTATCGCTTCATCGGATATCCACCACTTTAAAAACCCGATGCGATCGTTTTATGTCGATTACAAAATTACACATTATGAAAACATGCTAATCAGTGTTTCACTGAAACTTCCTGAAGGTTGGTAAATATTTTGACGGGATTTGGTTTATTATATGGTTTATGATTTGCTATATATATATAGAAGGGCATACGAGTATTTAAAAAAAAGTGACTCAGGTGTGTAGAAGCGTGTGCCCCTCTGCTACGCACATAGCCCGAATCTCGTAGTTAGGTGTTGTATAAAATATCAACATCAAGGACCGAAATCCTATAGACAATAAAATGTAGAATTATGCCCTGCCTCATGAAGAGAACAATTGCTCTTACGACCTCAAATCCTTTTGCACAACACCGATGACCCACTCACGACGAGGCTCAATCTACTGATTGAGGCCTCCTCCAAGTCCTCTGGCCGCCAACATAAGGACCCCCGACCCTCCAACCGTTCTAGTCGTCGATCCAGCCGCCGCTGTCTTCGTCCCCCATTTCCCCCTCAATGGCTCCACTGCAGACCCCTACCCATCAGGTTGGGTCTGCTGCTGTTGAGTAGACTTTGCTTCGCATGCTAAGTTAAGGCAGGCCACGCTGGGCCAACAGTGAAAGAGAGACAGTTTATAGGGTTTTAGTCCGTAGGCGCCTGTAGGTCTTCTTATGAGGCCTCACGGTGAGTCTGGCATGCGACCTCCCGCGGTGGCCCTTCGGACTGGGGTCGTATCATTGATGATTATACGATCTCCGACTTTAAAAAAAAAAAGAAGGGAACAATAGTGGTGTGGCTGTGTTTGTGTTCATTTAATTCAATTATTAGGTTACGATTGACCTTCAAAATACAACTGTCGTCTCAGCTTTATTTTTAACTTTAACCGTAATTACATATAGTTCATTTTCGTTTGACAGCTGGAAGGAATGTTGAGTGGATGAAACGTCTTAAAATACGGGTGTAAGTCCGCCTTTGTACTTTGTGCAATAAAGATTTCAATAAATAAATTATATATAGTAGTACATCGGTACGTACCTTTAGTTATTTTATTATTTAATCACGATTTTAGCTACTTTGCAATATAGAAAAACGTACTGCATGTCGTCACGCGTACTCGTGTATGCTAATTCTGTACCATTGTGTCATCTTCCACAATTTAACACCTAAGTTCAAAAACACACCTTGTTCAATACATTGCAAAGACATTTTGCAAGGCTAAAAAGTCGTGATGACCGTAATATCCCTTGTATAGTTGTAAAAAAAATATTAGCTATGGTACTACGAATACTTGAATTATTTAAATTAAAAATTTGAATAGTCTGGAAACAGGAAAGCAGGCTATTATTTATACCAACGTATTAGACTGCCTCCGTGGTCTAGCGGTTAAGTCCGTGGATTAGACTCGGAGGTACCGGGTTCGATTCCTGGTCGGGACACATAAATATTTACTAATGTAAATGTATTTATTTACATATTATTTAATTTTTTTTTGATATATCTCGAGTTTGGTACGCTCTGGAGACATCAACGAGCTTGTCACTTGTCATGATTGGCTTATAGTAAAGTTGGCTAAATGTGAATCCGCTTATTTATAAGCGTGGTTTCTGACTACCCCGAAAGGGAAACGGTCGTGATCATACTTTACTCTTTTTATTAGCCTTGCTATACAGAGGGGAAATATTGCCAGTCTCCTTGGGACTATCCCTGAAGGGTCGTCTCTAAAGGACATTTTGTTATTTATAGTGTACCTATACTTTATTTTTCACCTGTCCTTGCCCGCTAAGGACCCAGACGCTGCTGCATTACAATCAGAGAACTTAAACGGCGGAAATACACCCAGCTTATTGGGAGTGTTGTGTTTGTAGTTGAAACACTCGGGCCATGGGGACCAAGTGCACAGGAAATTTTCAAGGCGTGGTCAAAACAGCTCGTCAACACCTCGTGGGACAAGAGGGCTGAGCAATATTTGGGACAAAGGATCAGCATTGCCATTCAACGTGGCAATGCTGCCGGTATCCTTGGCACTTTGTCCATTGCTAGCGATTGTCTAGTGGTTAAGCCCTGGTCGGAAACCAGGAATCGAACCCGGTACCTTCGAGTCTAAATTCACGGACTTAACAATAATATTATTAATAATACAATAATATTTATTAATTTAAATACATAATTTAATTATTATTTAACTTGTCACTTGTCATTCTTAAAAGCGGGATTTTTTTACCACCCCAGAAGGGATACGGTTGTGATGATCCTTTTTTTTTTAGATGGCCGAAATACTTAAGGACTCGCTTTAGGCAGATGGAAGACAGTCTAGTATATATAGTCAGCCGGCATAGTGTTAGGGACTGATGTCAGTCATGAGTGTCTGATTCCGGTTGCTACTGGACCTTGTGCGCCAATTACCATCAGGTGGGCGCACGGTCACATGACGTGCTAGTAAAAAAAAAAAAAAAAAAAAAAAAAAGTATAGATAATAATTGTAGGCATATTTTCTGTATAGTAGTATCATAGAACATAATTATTATTATTTCACCACTTAGCCTAGTCACAATTACTTCGGACTACTGAGTCAGCGGGTGGTACGCCTATATAGTAGTGAAATAATAATAATTATATAGTTAGTTGCTGCCTATTGAGATTAATTATTATTAACGTCGCCGTTCGCCTGTCGACGTTACCTCCCGTTCTCGAGGTTTATGTGGCTGGCTTTCGTCGGTCACGTATCCTCGTGAACGGGGATCGTAAATGTCAGCCCGGTCCCTATAGCAAACCTGATAATAATTGACTTCTGCCGTCACAGTCCCAGGATTACACTGCTGTGTATCTTAGTCTTTACTTTTTTTCATTATGTCATTGCTAGCTTAACAATGACCTACCAACTATTAAGAGAAGTCAAAGTTGGTATTTCTCAATATTGACTTTTAACGATTTGGAATGCATAATTCATACTTGGTTTTGGTATAACATTGGCAATATTGAATATTTGCATTAGTTTTAATGAAGGTCTAACTGTGGTGTTGTAAATCTAAGACTCTACGTAAGAAAGGTGTATTTCTCATTGGTACATGCCGGGGGGAGGGGGGGGGGTGTTTGAACCGACCTTTGTAGGATTTAAGGAACGCGTTCTTAAAACCGAGCCACCGCCGCGCGTTAGCTAATCATGATTATGACAAATAATAAAAATCGTTTGCTATCTTTGTAATTTGCAATATATAACAAATTGACAATTCTATAACATTAAGAACTAAGGTCGTGCAGTGGGCAGGCAACTTTTGAGAATACATTAATACCATGATATTTGATAAACTAGTTTGTCCAATAACAACACTAACGTCGCCGCGTCGGATGACAAAACGCGGAAATAATAAAGAAATAAATTAAAATTTAACTAATATGTCTTTTACACTTTAAATTGAGATTGGATGTCCTTGCCCCTGTCATATATAATTCTGGATAACAGGAGTGGATAACTTTAATCGCAAACATTATTAGTGGATTTCAGAGCTTACGTCAAAATTTACGTCAAAACCTTGACAGCTTTGTGCAAATATCAACTTTAATAGCGTGATATATAGTTAACGGATTGCATTATATAACGTTTGCGCTTAAGTAACAGAATAGGGCTGCAGGAGGCACAAAATCAAGCTTATACAATTTATTAAAACATACTAAAAGCCTAACTAAGTATAAAGAGTTTACTATAGAACTGTGGGTGGGTACTTTATGCATTTTGTGCAAAAGCTTATGGCTAATATTTAAAATAAATATCAAAGGGTTTTTTTTTTAATATTTATTTTTTAGTTTTAGAAAGTACACTTATACAAAAAACATATAAATAGCTAAGATAGGTATCAAATATTGAAACTGTTTAGCCATGTCACATTATATTTAAAAAAAAGTTTTAAAGAGTTGTTTTTTAACTGCCTATGTGGTCCGTGATTAAGTCCGTTGATTTAGATGCGGAAGTAACGGGTTCGATTACTGGTCAACAATCATTTATTTGTGATATCTCTCCTCTCTCTGTGAGTTTGGTACGCTGGAGACATCGACTAACATGCCACTTGTCATTCTTAAAAAAAAGTAAGCCGGGTTTTTGACCACCCCGGAAGGGATACGGTTGTATTGTTTTGTTTTTGTTTTAAGAGTTTTGTTTATTAAGATTTACTAAATACATCATTTTGCCATCCGCCAGCAGAATAGGTTATGTCGACCACACACCCGCCTATACATTGTTATTACAAGTTAACAAGACTCATTTCGGAATTATAAATTTAGAACAGTGAAGGTGAGTATAAGTTTTTAACGGGCCCATATATCATCATTCCTACGTACCGTTTGACTGCAGAGGCCTTCCAGGACCCATTAAACCTAACCTGACATTTCAATAATATCCGGACATATTAGTCACATTTTTTTTTAACTTGATGGTTAAAGACGTGCAAGGTCCATGAATGTTAGGAACTGGAATTAGACACATCATTCCCTAACACTATGCCCGCTTGACTGGGTATGATTGCAATTCCAGCCTTTAATTTCACTGTCACGTACTTGGGGTGCGTGATCGACCGCGGCCTGCGTATGGGCCCTATGGCACGCCAATTAACCGCGCGAAACCCGCTCGGGCCCAACTGAGGCCGCTGCTGCGTTCGTCCGCTCGCACCTTACCTACGCCGGGCCGGCATGGCACCACCTGGTGTCGCCATCCATAGCGGCTAGAATCCAAGCACAGCAAAACATCTCCTTGCGCGCGACAGTCGGAGCTCCGTGGTTCGTGTGCAACACAGTCCTCCACGATGACCTGAAGATGGAGACCATCGAGCAGTTCGTGGCCAGGCTCTCGAAATCAATGTTCGATCGAGCCGACCACAGCCGCTTCGACCATCTTCGGGGCATCGCACCTCTCCACGCACGGCCGAGGCGTAACCAGCACAGACTGGCAAAACTATATAAAGAGTTCTCCACAGAAGCTGTCCTACAGGTGCCACAGATCCATCAGTGGCCCCCTCCCCAGCGGCTCTTGCCGCCGAGGTAAAACAAGCAACCGGCGGGTTGGACGCCATTGGTCGCCGTGATTAACGCAAGCTGAATGGGGATCACCCCGGAGCGGTCCGCCCCAGGGCGAAGATAACAAAAATTCCAGGCTGATCCCGAAACGTCTGGATACACTTTACAAAGTTTATCGGAACATCAGTCCGCCTACCACCTATTTGTTGTTCTCGTTGAAAGTATTTGCCGTTTGCAATGATGTCAAGTGCTAATTTTTACTTTCAGCGGGATGTAGATGTGTACAATCGTATTAAAACGTGTTGTCTAAAATCGATTGTCCACTCGGCCTTAACCTGCAAGAAGAACTCATATTGTAAGCTTGCTATGGTTTATTTATTTATTCGAAGAGAAAGGACAGAGACAGGCAACATAAAAACATAGAAGAAACTTATAAAACAATCTGTTTTATGTGTTGTGAGTTTTATTTGTTGTCGAATACAGTCAATAGTTTTCTTTGTTTAAATAAATAAATAAAAAAGTTGTAACAAAAATGCATGTTAATTCTTATTCTTCCAACAACAACAATTTCCATTTATTTTTTCCAATTTTGTTATTAGTCGTTAGTTATCTTTTAATAAAAAAGTAGCGAAAACTGATTTATTTTGGTTTTAGTTACTTCCTGTATTACCCTACCCTACTACATACGCAACAACGTCTCCAAGCTGAATCGTCTGTAACTATGTGGACAGATACAAGAACCCATGTTGAGCGTGTAACCTACGCCTAACGGTTACCGCGTAAAGTATAACATTTTTAAATTGTTAACAATCTAGATTTTTGCTCCAAATTTCACGGCCGGAATTGAACGATATGCCATCAGCACGATATGACACATGTTATTTTTGTGCCTGTTTAAAGCTGTCTTGGATAGACAGAAGAGATTGAAGCTAAATGAGAGCGCGATAAATAGATCCGCCAATAACAATACAAGCCCACCTTTCGCATACCAATGGCGAGCACTACTACAGACAAAATACATTTTCAATTAGAGCTTGTAATACTCTTAATACATTCATTGATGAAACTGATGTTGATATCTTTCATGACAAGGTGATAGTGGTGAGAAATGCGTTTAACTTAAGGTTTTTTAAACGATAATAGTTTTTGTTATTGTACAGTTATTAGTTTATTACATGAAGTGATAGTTTGTAAATGTTTTCATCGTTCATAATAATATGTATTATTCTAACACTACTAGTGAAAACTTGTAAATGACTTTCTGTTTCTACTTTTGCATCTATACTTGTGAATTAAATGTCAATAGTTTTCCTTAATAAATAAATAAGTGATAGGTATGTCATTTTCTTAACACATATAGTGGATAAGAGGTTATCATTTTAATACTGGTAATTATTGCACAATTTACAGAAGCTTTACAGAAGAATTTCATGTCCGAAATACAAGTTCATTATTATTATTTATTATGTATATGTAAATCTCGCTTGATTTTTTCTGTCATACCTTCAGGACGTATAATATAAATTTCAAAATAAGTCACGTTGGATATTTAGGTACGTACTTACAAAATTATACTAGAATGGAATAAGTACTTCTTACCTATTATTTTATTAGCATATTTTCTAAAAGTTGCTAATCACTATTCTCGGCCAATCACCCATGCATGTTCTATGCACCCTAGACCAAAGAGTTATTTTTTTCATATTGTTCCTAACGTCTCTTGGATTTTAGTTATTTATTAGCAACCAAATGTTTTATTAAATAAAGTCTTTTTATTAAATATATTATTATTTAATGTTAGTATTCGTATACCTAACATTGTAATTTTGACGTACCAAATTAATGGCTCAGTTGTGCTCTCGGCTGAGATTGGTTATTGCTCACTATTTATATTTTGACAATTTGCGGTTGAATAAACATAATAGGGCCACAGAAGGTGTTGGTTAAGTATTGTAAATGCCTACACGGTGTATAAAATTAGCAGCAATGTAGCTTAAGATGCAGAATAATTGCATTCCTCACCTAAATACACACGTAGCGGTATAATCTCTAAATACAGTTACTACCTAAGTGAAATTATACGACATTTACTCATTTAATTAGCAAATTATGTGCCGTGAAAAATATTGTCGAAAATGTTTGTCTGCCTATATGAAATTCAACGAACCAGAGAAAGAGATGTCGCATGTATTTTTATCTGACCTAGATTAAGACAGTACCGAAGAGACACAGACAGTGGGGTCATTCAGGCCCGGATGCCTAATGGGCGTGGGTTGGGGATGGGGACAGTCCCCCGTTTTCCCCGGCAGGATCTCAGCGGGTAACCACCCGCCGGTAATTCATGCACGTTTAGTTCTGGGCGCCGTTACTAGTATAACAGCGCCCGTGTGGCTCACGAACCCAGGGGGCTAAGTTCGACTGCTTCAGCTCTCCTCCAGGAGTACTTCTCTAGGAAGTGGTCTCCCGTTGGGGGGCCGTGCACAAGACGGAGCCCGAAGAGATGATGACATGAGAATTTGTAAATCTATAAACATGTGTACCTACCTATCTAAGGGTCATAATACATTATTAATATATACATTAATACTAAAACGGCTTTATTTATGACAAAGTAAATATATTTAGTCACGTAATCCAAAAACCTGTTACGATTTGTGACACGTCATTATATAAATTATTTTAAATGATTCTACTCCTGTTAGCGGAAGACTAAGCAGCAAAGTGGTCCAAAGAGTAAGCTGTTAGCTGAAGATCGTTATTAAAAAAAAAAAAAGAGTACAGAGTTTTCGAAAGATTTTTATTTAAAAAAAAAAAATGGGAGTCCTTCGCGCCATTTTGCGCGGACATGTCAAGTGCTAGTTTTTGATTTGTAAATTATTTTACTGTGAATATTGTTGGTCAAGTGTTGTTTTGTTTAATGATGTTCTACAATGTAAAAAGTTATGGAAAACGATAAATTGGACTTTGAATATGGAGCACAAGTTGCAGCTTATTTTTTGCGGTTTTCCCGCGCTGTGGACTCCCATATTTTACCCGACGTGTTTGAGCTATAATGCCGCGAGTAACTCCAAAAGCATAAAATTTTGCAGCATCTAGAATTTGATGATGACCTCATTAACTCATAAAAAAGAAATATATATTACGTCAGACTTGGCTGTATGGGCTATAGACCCTTTGCCTTCCCTATCATCTCATTAATCATCCATCGGGAGAAGAGAACCAAAAAAAAAATTACTTTATAGTTATCGCTGTCTGTACCATATATTATATATAATATTTTTGACCACCTCGAAATAGATATCGCCGTGATGATACTTTTTATATGAATTTTATTACATCTTTATTAAAGGTATGTAGGCGAAAAATTGTATTTTATTAACAGGTGTTATAGACTTCTTTTCAATAATGATATTATCCGTAAGGAAACAGCCTTATGCAAACCACTGCAGATACGTAAGTAATTTATTCTTAAACCAACATGCTACTACATAAACATCAAGTTTATTAGCAATTTGGGGCTATAAAAGCTATTTTAGACTTCTATCTGTCCTTCAAAGTGTAAAAGTGACGCTTAAACACTTCTTCGGAGCACCTTTGCGCTAAAACGATTTAGGCACGAAACATGCCGTGCGGACAATAGCGCGATTTTGGCATCAACTATAACTTTCAGGGCCTCAGCTTATTCTAAAGTGCAATATTGCTTGTAGGTTTGTTGCATATAATTGTTTACTGTTTGATTTAACGGCTTAATGACTTGAAGCAACAGCCTAAATAAAAACTTCAAAATCATCAAATTCTCAACATCTGGAATTTGATGATAACATCAATTACTTAACTCATAAAAAAAGATATTTTACGTCAGAAAAAATAATTCATTTTTTTTTATAGAACTATAAAGGAAACATAAAAATTACATAGATTTGGTACCTTAAAAACGAAAACAAAACACTTGTTAAATAAATTATAAGCTACTCATATATTGATGGTTTGAAATGTTCGAGAACATTTTTTCTGAATACATTGTAACGGTCATGAAATATGTCTATATTATTATTGGCACTGCAGAGACTACGGTAGGTGTTGCACATTCGGGATGTTGACGAATGTGAACCTACATTAGTTCTTGAGGGAGGACAGCACAGGATCTTGGTTATAGGACGACGTGGAATATTATATCAAGAAAATGTGTTGTAAGAGTTCGATACATCCAGTCTGGCCATTGACTATTTTATGTAATTATAAAGGGTCATGTATGGATCTACGTGATTTGAAGTCATTTTGAAGAAATCTAAAAGTTGGTCGCACAGACATCGATGTAAAATTGATTATTGTGATTTGAAATGATAAAATAGGCCATAGTATATTATTAACAGTTTTCTAAAGCTGGCCTACAACCTTAAACCACTTGGCTACATGCCCAATGTCGTGCGAAAAATACTTGGTGTCAGCTTATTTGCATCCAACCTTGCAGTGATTCTCACCATTTGAACTTTACTGTTGGATGACAAGTTAAAAATACTTTATTTACCACGACATGATATTTCTCTAACGGATAGAATTTGAAACGTTAATATTCATACTCATTCAACATGTATAGAAGCGAAACGTGGATATGTCAGAATACGCTTGAGAGTAGAGTTAATGCAGTAGAGATGAGGTCGTTGCGTCGGATATGTGGCGTAATAACGAAATACGCAAAAGGGTAAGTATTAAAGAAAGCATAGTGACAAAAATAAGGAAAGGCATGCTCCGATGGTTCGGACATGTTGAAAGGATGAGTGAAGAGAGATTGACGAATCAGATACATAATGCGAAAGTCGTGGGTAAAAGAGGCCTTGGCAGACCAAGACTTAACTATTACAATCAAATAAATAAAACAATAGCTGAAGGTGCATTAAAATGCCATCGAAACAAACGGGCATGTATGAGAAGGTTGATGAATGTTGAAAAAGCGAAAGAGGTATGTCGTGATCGTGATAAGTGGCGCTCAATTGTCTCTGCCTACCCCGCAAGGCGTGAAGAGACAAGCTGAAGTGACAATGGGCCAGACACATCTGCCGCAGAACCGACGAACAATGGGGCTAACGAGTTCCAGAGTGGAGACCACGTACGGGAAGACGCAGAGTAGGGCGAACCCCGCCAGATAGACGATAATCTTAAGAAGATCGCTGGTAGGGGTTGGATGAGGGTGGCGAAAGATCCCGTTAAGTGGCGAGATTTGGGGGAGGCTTACATCCAGCAGTGGAGAGATATAGGCTAATGATAATGATTATATTTAAAAAGATGTATGAAACATGTAAAAGTAAAGACAATAGGCTGTGTTTTTGTTTTAAAACGTGCTTTAAATTGTTTATTTACTTTTGGATTCCTGAAAAAATACTTTGTATTTTTATAGGGTCTTGAAATCCACTTTTTAATATTGTGTTTAAATTTTCGCTCGAAAACGATGCAGTTACAAATGGATGACGTCACGTAATAGTAAATAAAAATTTAATTTACGACACTAACGTAACTATTTGTAAAAGCAGGTTTAAAATTATTTTTTGTTTTACTTTGTCCTGAAATTCTAACAAAAACCTAATAAATAAAAAACAACTCAATCAAGCAGATTTAGTTGTGTAGCTGTTTACAATTTTTACTATTAAGTGACGTCACTTACGCTGACTAATGTTCTGAGGTAACGTTTTAATATCTCAAATTTTTTATTTTTATTAAAGTAAATATAAACTAAAAAATGTACTCTAGAGACGACCCCTCAGGGATAGTCCCAAGAAGACTGGCAACATTTTCCCTCTGTATTTTCCGTTAGTGTTTTATGTATTAATAATATATTATACTATTAAATGTATACCTATTTTTAACTGCCTTCGTGGTCTAGCGGTTAAGTCCGTGGATTTAGACTCGGAGATACCGGGTTCGATTCCTGATCGGGACACATTAATATTTAATTTATTTGTGATATTTCTCAAGTTTGGTACACTAGAGACATCGACGAGCTTGACGGAGCTTGCCACTTATCATGATTGGCCTATAGTAAAATTGGCTAAATGTGAATCCGCTTCTTTATAATCGTAGTTTCTGAAAACACTTCTGAAATTGGCAAGTAGTCTATTATTTAAATATAGTAAAAATATGTATAGTTATACCGCGTGTAACAGTGAAAAAAGCAAATATTTTTTTCAAGGTGTCATTGGTAGTACCCGTTTTTTAAATAAAAAAGTCTATTTTATTTTTAAGATAAAAATCATTCTCCGAAAAAGAAAACACTACTGTGTGGTGAATAAGGCTGAGTCTGAAAAAATAAATGTCTTAAGGCTGGGGAGTTTATTTATTTAAATCTTTATTGCACAAAGTACAAAGGCGGATTAATGCCGCTAGGCATTCTATGACAGTCAAACCTTCGGGACAACAAGAGCAATTAAACAATGAAAGGTAGGTACAATTACAGGCTTAATTAGACCATATAATGACATATATAAATTAATACATACTTACAAATAAACATACAAATAAATAATATTTACATATCTACATACTAATACTACATGCAAATACATACATATAAACTACACATATAAACAATAATAATATACATACATATAAAATAAAATGTAATACTATCTATAACCATATCAAATACAAGTATAATTATCAGCAACGAGTTATACGGCCAGTTGCAAAAACTATGATTATGTTTTGACATGTTATGCCTAAAATCACATTGCCTTGAATACAAGTAGATTATTTTAATCATGCTTTCTCCAACCAACCGTAAGTGTTATTATTAATTGACCTCACTCAAAGCCAAGAGACGAAATAGAGAAAAAAAACAATTATGTAAGTCAACGTTCGCGCGATCGTCGACCTTTCGCTACCTACTTGATTAGGCTGAGTATGAGTGGCGATATTTTTAGGAAAACTTCTCTGCACCGTAACTTAACATTTTATTACCGAATTATGTAAATAAAAAATATTTAATACTCTATTTTAATTCTAGATTATTATATAAAATAATTTGATTCTTAATAAATTACACGCAGTATAAATGGTTTGTATCATATAATATCATCATCATCATCATCATCAGCCTGTGTCTCTCCACTGCTGGATATAGGCATCCCCCAAGGCTCGCCACTTCACACGATCTCCTGCCACTCTCATCCAACCCCCACCAGCGACCTTCCTCAGGTCATCTGTCCATCTAGCGGGGGGTCGACCCACTCTGCGTCTTCCCGTACGTGGTCTCCACTCCAGAACTCGTCTACTCCATCGTTTATCGGTTCTACGACATACATGTCCAGCCCATTGCCACTTCAGCTTACTAATTTTGAAGGCTATATCGGTAACTTTGGTTCTCCGACGGATTTCCTCGTTTCTAACTTTATCCATCAGAGAAATACCAAGCATAGCTCTCTCCATAGCCCGCTGAGCGACCTAGAACCTTTGTGGACGAGACCCACTGTCAGTGTCCATGTTTCTGCTCCGTACGACAGCACTGGAAGAACGCACTGGTTGAAAACTCTCGTCTATTATATGTATTATTTTTATTTATTTATTTAAAACTTTTTGCACTATGTACAAAGGCGGATCTAATGCCGCTAGACATTCTTACTCGGTCAACCTTAGAGACATTACGAACATGGTATGTGGGAGGTAGGTGCAAATATTTAAACAGGAAAATAGATAATTAAAATTCTACTAAATCTAATACTAATATAAAACATAAATATATATAATAATACTAAATTTAAATAATTAATAATACAGTTGTTAGGAACTATTCAAGAAGTGTGTGAAGACCATTCTTTTAAACAGCATTCTGTTGGGCGCTCGTCGGATATTTAAGGGCAGGTTGTTCCACAGATTTGCGGCAACAACTGCAAATGAGTCGGGCATAAAACTAGAGTGGTGAGATGGTATAGCAAGTACAGCGTTATGCGATGACCGCAACGACCTGTCGTGGAGAGAAGAGAGTAAGGAGAATTTGTTCCACGATGTAATTGCAAGCAAAATGCAAACAATGTTTTTTTAAACTGCTAAAACAAAATGTAACCAGTCTCAAACAAGCTACAAGTCCCTAATGATATGGTATCTTAACAAAACAAAATAAAATAAAATATAACAGCTTTTAATGCTCTTACAGATGGCTGCGATTTTCTACCGGTACGAATTTTTAAATAAGTACAGTAAACGAAGAAAGTGGTGTATCAGTTTTGACAATACTTCCTTTGTAATTAAAATATTGCTAAGGTCGAGTAATAGGTTACTTTAGTTATAAGAAAAAATCAACCTTATTGTTAGATGACGTGCAAATAAATCTTAACCGTAAGGTGGTGGACCACATTTTAGGTCGACTACATTAGCAATATAATATAACCAGCAAAATATGAAATATTTAGTTGTCGTAGTTTTAAATACTTATATATATATATATATATAGAGAATATTATTATGTTTAGTTTAGAAAAGTTATTTTAATATTTTTCGTCATCGTGCTCATCACCTTTCGTGATCCCCAAGGTTAGCTGGTGAAGAATGCCTAATGGCGTTATAGCTCGCCTATGTACTAGGTATTTTAGGTGCAATAGTGTATTTAAATACATAATATAAAATACAAATCCATTTTTTTAAACGCAACAAATACGCGGAGATCTTCATTAATAAATAAATAAATATTTCCAGACAGGTCACACAGCGCCATCTAGTTTCCGTGGTAAGCTACGAGGCTTGTGTTACGGAAACTAGATGGTTGATAAACTACATATTATACTTTTTATTTTTTTGTAAATATATACATATTATACATATAAACACCCAGACCGAGACAAATTATACAATGTACAACTTGCCCCCGTTGGGAATCGAACCCACGACCTCCCGAGTTCACGGCAACGTTTGTTACCACTAGACCACGGAGGTGGTCATTCGTCATCACTACTTTATCCTATTTGCAGTCGTAACGAGGGGTCCGTGGTCCAAGGAGGCTCTGGCGTTCTCTCGTGAGCTTGGGGAAAAACTCCGCTTGGCGACGGGTGACCCTTTAAGTAGAGAATATTTTGCTCAAAGAGTCAGCCTCGCCGTTCAACGGGGGAACGTGTCCTCGGCACACTACGCCCATCGGACCGGACGGTTATAAGTTTAGTTTTAATATTGTAATTCTTTTATACTGTTTGTCGAATCCTTTTTTTATTCAACCCGTCTTTCCCTGATTTTGACACTGGCAAATTGTTACTAATGCGATAAAGCAATTAAAAATAAATCTAAGACTGGAATGTATAGACAACACACAATGGGGTGTATCAGGCAAAGCTTTTTGTAGATGTCGCTAGCGGCAATGGTACCTTGTTTTATACCTATATCGCATATTTTTCTAATGTTTTTGTAGTTTTTTTTATTTTTATAACACAAACATATATTTAAAATTAACGTTACCTGTCTTAAAAGACAAATTAAGAAAGCGCACACCGTCTTTAAAAAGAAAAAAGGTTTTATTAATAGAACGGCAATTTTGAGATCACGATATCTTTAATTTCGCTTGGAAATCTCGATTTTTACAATTAAAAGCTACTTACTTTCGCATTATATCCAGAAAATAATAAATTTCGTAATAAAAATACAAGATTCCTATGCAACTGACAGTTACATTAGGTACCATCTATCATGCACCATCTATCGTGATAAAAAGTTAGTGACACACCCCATTGGTGCGAAAAGGCAAAATAATGTTGTTGTTTTTTAAAAAATATCTTGGCTAGAATCATTGAGAGAGAGAAATATATGACATTAAATGTTATTTCATACAAAATATTTTTTATAGAAGAAAAACGTGTTATGCACTTTCGTAGTTAGTTAGTAGGCCTCACGGTGATTCGGGCATGCGACCTACCGCGATGGCCCTTCAGGCTGGGGGCGTATCGACAGACGATTTTTCGAGTATCCGTCTTTAAAAAAAAAGGGACTTGATTTGTCGATACAATAACTGCATTGTGTGTAGTCATGTGCAAAGGCGTTAAAAGTAAAAAATTAAAATAAACAAATGGGATAATGGTTTTTATTTACGAGTCGAGTTGTGTTTTAAAAATCCCGCCATTTTTAGACTACCTTGACATTTACTTACGACTTGTGTGAATCCTTTTCTTGAAGAGAGATGTTTTTTTTTTTAAATTGCCGAGGCTTGTAATTGGTCTATAAATAAATTAGAGTGGGTAGTGATTTATTATTAGCTCATGTCTTGAACGGAATGCTCTGAAAGAACCCGAGAATTTATTATAGGTTTAACTTTGCTAAAAAATAGACATCTATATTACAAGGTAATTTACATAGATTCTATATCGGGTACTTTGTTTCTATACGTAGGTATCTAGTTAATATTTTTTTAAATATTAAAAAAATAGTTTATCCATAATAGGTTTGACCTAAGTATTAACTAACAAACCTATTATGGATATATTATGGATATATATCCAGCAAGCAAAACCAAAGAGAGTTATATCCATAATAGGTTTGACCTAAGTTAACTTAGGTCAAACCTATTATGAATATATCTCTCTTTAGGTCAAACCTATTATGGATATATCTCTCTTCGGTTTTGCTTGCTGGAGATCGAAATTTCGTTATACATACATACATTATCTTCACGCCAGATCCCTTGCGGGGTAGGCAGAGACAATTGAGCGCCACTTGTCTCGATCACGATATACCTCTTTCGCTTCGTCGACATTCATCAGCCTCTCCATACATGCCCTTCTGTTACGAATGCTTTTTAATGCACCTTTTTTATGTAGCCAGTGTTTTATTTATTTGAGCGTGATATGAGTCTCGGTCTGACAAGGCCCTTTTACCTACTTTCGCATTATACATATATCTGATTCGTCAATCTTTTTTAACATGCCCGAACCATCGTAGAATACCTTTCCTCATTTTAGTCCCTATGTTTTCTTTTATAGGTACCTACCCTTTTCCGTAATTTTGTGAAGGAATAAAATAATGATTAATCAAAAGATAGAAAATAAGGTTGGTTATTAGAATTAAAGTTATAGGTAACCATAATAACAATATTTAAGGGGCGTTAAAATAATAATAATAAAGATGGAGCCTTCGCGCCATTTTGCGCGGACATGTCAGGTTCAAGTTTTTGTTTTGTAAATAAATTTACTGTAGATATTGTTAGTCAAAAGTAGTGTTATTTTGTTTAAAAATGAACTACAATATGAATAATTGTAAAAAACGATAAATTGGTTTTTAAATATGGGGCACAAGTTGCAGTTTATTTTTTGCGGTTTTCCCGCGCTGTCAACTCCTATATTTCACCCGACGTGTTTGGGATATAATACCGCGAGTGACGAGAAAAGCATAAAATTCTACAACATCTGGAATTTAATGATAACCTCAATAACTCATAAAAAATAAATATATATAACGTCAGACTTGGCTGTATGGGCTGGACCCTATGCCTTCCCTATCACCTCATCATCCATCGGGATAAGAGAACACAACAATAAAAAATGATTTCTTCGTATTAGACAGAATAGAATGTCTTATAGATTATTGTCATATGTCACATATTCTAAGATATAAACTACTGACGGATGGCATGTACCTAAATAAAGTGTTTTATTTATTGCGTAAGAAAGAGATAAATTACGTAATTTATATTATAGGTGTTAATGAATTATTAGTAGATAAATATTAAATGTGAAATGGTGTCATGTTATTGTATTTCTTCAAGACGCTAAATAAATTATATACTTACTTTATGTTAAAAAAAACAGGAAAACACACTTGTTCGATCACAAGTCGTGACTGTTCAGTCTTAAGAATCTTCGCAGTTGAAAGATATCTTTGACATAATATTATTTAGGGACCGATTATTCTATTTTTTGCTGTTTAGGACCACGTTAAATCCCAATGAATACCGGTTAAATTCATTAATTATCAGCCTGATTATATAATTGCATTTTTTTAATGTAAGGTAAATTAATTCCAAACTTTTTTTTCTGCGTTCCAAAATAAGAAATATATTTTTTTACAAATACAAATAATAAAAGAGACAAACTTTTGGTTGTTAAAACTGCTAGAGCGAGTAGTGAATTCCTGACGAATATTTAAATGAAATTACGCTCCAGTAACTTTAAAAAAACTTCAAAGTACCTATAAATAATTACTACATGTAATTTATCCACTAAACAGAGTTCATAACCGAGTTGAGATCATGAAGTTCCAAGTGTTGCAGAATTTATTACTTTTCGTGGAGTAAATCGCGTCAATATCGCTCACAAACACTTCGGGTATATGGGAGTACAAAGCGCGGGAAATCCGAAATTTATTGTTATCCATAATTATTTACTTTGGAGCACATTATTTAAAAAAATAACACCACTTTTGACTAACAATATTCACAGTAAACTAATTTACAACACAAAAAACTTGAATTTGACATGTCCGTGCAAAAATGGCGCGAACTCCCGCAATCTTACAAGATAGACCATCCTTTTTTTTGATATATTGGTAAAGCAATCTAGGGCCTGCGTTGTTGAAGAATACATGTTGCATTGACCGGTTAACCAATGTAGGTCTGTGCAGATTTTAAATAAACATATTTTCGTCAATAACTGGAAACTAGTCGGCACACAGGTCCGATATGTTAGCCTTATTAACATATCTCTAAGGTCAAAATGAAGGCGCTACTTAGGTGCTGTATTGGAATATGTAAATAGCTAAAATTACAACGTAACATTGGCTGGTGAGCAAAATGTTAGGATAGAATCGGCTATGAGGACAAATTTCTAAGCATTATATACCTACGTATATTTTTCTGTATGCTGCAGAGACCTGCGCGAAACTGAAATAAATGCTCTAGAAATGTGGTGTTGGCGTAGAATGTTAGGCATATCGTGGACGGAGTTCCGAACCAACAAATCCATCCTGGAGGAACTAGAGATAGGACAGCGCCTTTCCTCAATCGTACAATCACGCATTCTCACTTTCTTTGGACACGTGTCGCGGCGTGGAGATACATCTATTGAGCGCCTTGTAGTTCAGGGAAAATTCGATGGCAAGAGGATGCGTGGTAGGTCTCCGATGAGATGTACTGACCAGGTTAAAGCAGCAATAGATCACCCCCTACATGAGTGCAGAGAGATGAAGGCTGCAGTTCGAGACGAGTGGCGACGGCTTGTTAAGCGTGCCACTGACATTCAAGTGACGACCACGACCACTTTGCCAAGAGTGTAGCGACTAAGAAAAAGAAGAATATACGTATATCTAAGGTATATGTTTTATTAAACACTTTCTAAATGGCTTCCTTACCTTAATTATACAATGGATAAAAATACTGGCCCTTAGTCGCATTACTGATTACTGATAAAACCTTGCCTTCAATTTTGCCCGTTGCAACCTTTATTACCTTAATTCTAGTCATGCAACGAATACTAGTAAAGTAAAGTATCATCTTAAAAGTATCACCACGCTTATAAAGAAGCGGATTCACATTTAGCCAACTTTACTATAGGCCAATCATGACAAGTGGCAAGCTCGTCGATGTCTCCAGGGTACCAAACTCGAGAAATATCACAAATAAATTAAATATTAACTAGATGTATTTATTTACATTAATACATATTTTTGTGTTCCGACCAGGTACCTCTGAGTCTAAATCCACAGACTTAACCGCTAGACCACAGAGGCTTTCACAAATACGAATATCAAACCAACTAATATCTACTATGATTTTGGCCAATTTCGGGGCGATTATTTCCAACAAAACATTGTATTTGCTTTATAGGAAGCCAGAGTCTATGTTAAATAATGTCGGTATCAGGTTTTTGAGTTCGTCGGTCACTCACTTTCACAACATCCGCGAGCCAGCTGATGAATCTACAGGTTTTGATTGGTTCATGTTTGCATTCATCAATTGGACGGAGGTACCTAGTTAAGAAATAAGGACTTAAATCCGGTTAATTCAATTCAATTATTTTTGCAAGTAGGCATACCCTTTCAGCACGGACAATACCAAGCATGCGTTATTACAAAAAAAATATGTAGCGGTCACCAAATTCTGTTTTGCAGCTCCGAAACAACCTGGATAGATAGTGCAAGTGCTGTACAGAGTCATTGTCATTTTATAAGCTAAGAAAAAACGTAAGAGTCCTTCGCGCCATTCTGTGCAGACATGTCAAGTGCAAGTTTTTGTTTTGTAAATTAATTTACTGTGAATATTGTTGGTCAAAAGTGGTGTTGTTTTGTTTAATAATGCTCTACATTATGAATAGTTATGGAAAACGATAAATTGGAATTTGAATATGGGACATACTCGTAAGTTGCAGTTTATTATTTGCGGTTTTCCCGCGCTGTGGACTCCCATATTTTACCCGACGTGTTTGGGCTATAATGCCGCGAGTGACTCCAAGAAAAGCATCAAATTCTGCAACATCTGTAATTTGATGATGACCTCATTAACTCATAAAAAAGAAAGATATATTACGTCAGATTTGGCTGTATAGGCTAAACGTAATCATACTTAAGTCATGAATTTGAACAATAATTAATATTTTAAAAAATAACTGTTTGCGGTAAGTTATCATGGAAAAAGTTAAATTTACTGGCGCCTATCGCTTGATCAGATTAATTAACAGCTCACTAATGAATTATTAATTACATACATTACCAATAATTAATTTAAACTACGTGATCATTTACCTATCTGATATTATAGATTATTGCGGTTCAATATTAAAAATATTCTTCGTAGGAACACACTTTTATTGCTATCAAAATTGGGTAATTCTAGATGAATTAATATCGGAATATTGGAACACAATATTACTGGGACGCACGTGATAGATTTTTCGACTAGAGAGAGATAGATATATAACTAAATTGCATTAGCATTGGTCAGTTATTGGTTAGAATTAGACCGCCTCCGTGGTCTAGTGGTAACAAACGTTGCCGTGAACTCGGGAGGTCGTGGGTTCGATTCCCACCGGGGGCAAGTTGTACATTGTATAATTTGTCTCGGTCTGGGTGTTTATATGTATAATATGTATATATTTACAAAAAAAAATATAATATGTAGTTTATCAACCATCTAGTTTCCGTAACACAAGCCTCGTCGCTTACAACGGAAACTAGATGGCGCTGTGTGACCTGTCTGGAAATATTTATTATTATTTAATTTGTCAATTTTATAATTGTGTTAATTAGTAATCTAATTATTTTTATTAAAATATATAAATAATCTAAAGTATTGACTGTATAAAATCAAGAGCAATGACAGTTATCTAACACAAGCAAACTTTGAACACAAGTTTACTAGCAACGTGTTCGCGTATTATATATAAGCGCCCTTTTATTTACTGAATTTTGGTTTAAATTAACAAAAATGATACTTGAATTCCTGTCAAAGCGCTTAGAGGGCCAAGTCGAACACCGTAAACAGATAATGATATTTATGTTTTTTGTGTTTTATGTTATTTTCGTTATTTGAAATCAGTATGAAAAAGTCTAATACTATTAAAAATAGATAAAAGCTAGTATTGGTATTTTTTCTTTTGTAATACAATTTGTAATACGGAATCGGTAAAAAAGATGAGCGCCTAAAAAATGTTAGCTATTAAAAATATAACAATAATAAATAAATGACATTGTATTTCATCCTTTTATTTTTACAAACATTAAAATTCATATTGGAAAATTATTAATTAATTTAAAACCATACTTCAAAATTCCCTTATTTTTGAGTAATTAAATTTGCCTACTTTCGGGGAAAAAAATCCTAGCAACATCCTATCTCTATCTATCAGGTGGCCGCGCTGACAGATATTCTATATGATTCTTGTTCTATGTCGAAACACGGACTAAAAAACCGTTGTAAATAGGACCCTGTCACCTTTTAAAAAGAGCAGACCCGGAGATTTATAAAACATCTCTATTTTGTTATAACAAAATGTCTGTTTATTTATTTATATAGTACACACAGCTGTACATATATTATCACACACATAACATAATTATAACTTATCTAATATATGTATATACCAATTAGGTGTCACAGCATTCACCAATATAAAAAGAAGAAGAAATCAGAAACTTATTACTTTTTTCAACAAATGTACCAAATATAACATAAAAAATATCACTTCTAAAATAAATTATAATAATAAGGAAACATAAAAATTACATAAATTTGGTACCTTAAAAACAAAAACAAAACACTTGTCAAATAAATTATAAGCTACTCATATATTGATGGATTGAAATGTTCGAGAACATTTTCTGAATACATTGTAATGGTCATGAAATATGTACATATGTCTATATCATTATTCCCGAAAGGGATAGGTACAGTCGTAATGAGAATTATACTTTACCAATATTGCTCACAAATAAGCATGCTGTTTAACGCATATGCCAGCAATTGTGAGTTGCAAAGAATATATCTATAATCTATCTTTATTTTTTTGAAATGCATATTTTACATGCACAATTTTAAGATAGTGCAAGTTTGGCCAGCTGTCAATACATAACGTGTTATCCCATTTCCGAAAATAATAAAACTTAATAATGTTCGTTTGTTTTGAAAGTGGAATTTTGTTTACTTTAGATACCTACCCAATATTGACTTCAAGTACATACAACTAACTCATACCTGTTATTGAACAGCGAAGGGAGAGTAGACCCGCTTTTCCGGGCCACTTTGCAAGTTTTCACATCCACGACTTAAAAAAACAATAACACAGTTTGCAGTTCAATAAAATCTCTGCCCTCAAAAAACACTGAAATAGTCTTGTTGCACTTTGAAAATTAGGAAATTCGAAAGTACGTTCGAATTTCAAATTTCGCGCTAACACATTCAAATTGTTTTAAAATTAATGACGCTTGGAATTTTAGAAACCATTCCTTGACTATCACTAAATTAATTTTATTCGTAAAACGTGTTTACGTCGAGTTTTTTTATCGAGACGACACGACCGGTGCGTTCCATTGATGGCGGGTGACTGGTCTAGCGGCTGGCTGGTGGCTCGGCACTTGTTTTGAAAGGGCTTCACGGTGAATGCAGTTTCTTTGGCCGATAGCCGGTTTACTCAATGGGAAGCGATAACAAGATGCTGGCCGGTTACTCTCAAATTCTCAACATTGGAACTTCCGTTAAATCCATAGGTACTACAGTAAAATCGGAACTCTGCACATAAAACTATCAGTAAAATTAGACTATTTAGAGACGTTTTTTATTAAAATCACCTACTAATGTGAAAGTGACAGAATAAGATGTATCCAGCCCTAGTTTAAGAAAACGTCTCCGAATAGAGCTAGAATTGCAATATCTATTTACTCCACCGTAATTTCTTAGCTTGAGTTGCACCTAAATGTCTGTAATCGTAACGATTATTTAACTTTAATCGTTATATGCAGACTACGTTATGGTGCAACTCAACCTTAGTTTCAGAGTGGGCCTCCAGTCTCGAGGACTTCCCGACTCACAAAGATACACAACGGTTATTTTGTACCTAGGTACTACTAGGTATGGTGCGGTGGTGGCTCGGTTGTAAGAACGCGTTCCTTAAATCCTACAAAGGTCGGTTCCACTGGCGGACTAACAGGGGGGCGGCGGGGGCGATCCGCCCCGGGCCCCACAACTAAGAGGGGCCTTGGTTTGGCATATTTATTATATATATATCATCGTTCCATGGGTTTGTGGGTAAAAGAGGCCCTGGCAGACCAAGACTTACCTATCACGATCAAATAAATAAAACAATAGCTGAAGGTGCATTAAAAAGCCACCAAAATAAAAGGGCATGCATGTATGAAGAGGTTGATGAATGTCGAAGAAGCGAAAGAGGTATGTCGTGATCGTGTCAAGTGGCGCTCAATTGTCTCTGCCTACCCCGCAAGGGATTTGGCGTGAAGATATGTATGTATGTATATCATCGTATATATATATTGATTGCGAAGACATGTAAGCGCAACTAATACTGCAACGGAGGAAGCTGCTTCATGGAGTGCTAAAAAAATGTTTGAATTTATTATTAGATGGGACTTTACCGAATCCCTACCCAACATATGTCTGATACTTCAGTATTTCCTAACAATTAGTGTATCCTAAGGGGGCCTAAAATTAAAGATCGCCCCGGGCCTCAAAAAGTCTTAGTCCGCCAGTGGTCGGTTCAAACCCACCCGGCATGTACCAATGAGAAATACACTTTTCTTGCGTACATTTGTCATAGATTTATAACACCACCGTTCCCGTGCCCCGGAGAGCACGTTAAGCCGTCGTTCCCGGTTTCACAAATACCAACTTGTGGAATCGTTAATAAATTGTCATAATAAATTGACATCATATCCTTGCCAAACCGTCTGGCCAGCGTGGTAAATGTAGGCGAAATTCTCCAGATATATGTTCTGGAAGGCCCATCACCAGCAGTGGAGGTTTATGACGCTGTGTTCTAGGCTGTAATGATGATGAATGATGACTACTAGCTAGCATCAGGACAAATGTGTCGGTATTTTAAACCATTTAGACATCTCAACTATGCTATCCACCATATATCTTCGTCGGAAACTCCAGTACTTCGGACACATTGCCAGAAAATAAACATATCAATAAACACAATTTAAACAAAAAGACTGGTAGTATACACAAGATGTGTGGTGACAAATAGGGAATCAGCTCAGCATGGAGCTGCGACTCTGGGCCACAGCGCTGATTTTCGGCTAATCCCTTGTTAGGAGAGGTGTTATACATAAATATAGTGTGGTGTATGTATGTACGCATAAAAGGATAACAATAAATAAAAATAAAATATGTAAAACAATATATTTGACCGCCTCCGTGGTCTAGTGGTAACAAACGTTGCCGTGAACTCGGGAGGTCATGGGTTCGATTCCCACCGGGGGCAAGTTGTACATTGTATAATTTGTCTCGGTCTGGGTGTTTATATGTATAATATGTATATATTTACAAACAAAAAAAAGTATAATATGTAGTTTATCAACCATCTAGTTTCCGTAACACAAGCCTCGTTGCTTACCACGGAAACTAGATGGCGCTGTGTGACCTGTCTGGAAATATTATATAAATATAAAATAATTGCAAATTAATATAAATTTAATAAAAAAATAAAATTGTTATAAAATATTAAGAAGGTATGCTGCTACAGTAGCTGTTGGTATGTCAAAAGAGTTTTTATATTTATTTTTAAAAGCAACCGCCGACTGCATATCTTGCAGTAGAAAAACTTTTTATTACTGGCAAGGTGGAAGGAAAGAGATTGAGAGGCCGAAGCCCGGTTCGCTGCTTCGACCAAATTCACTCCACTACCAACACTAGCGTCTATGATGCTGTGCATGCTGCCGAAGACAGGAACGGGTGGCGTGCTATCATCAAGACGCACGCCAATTCTTCGGGAGGTCACGACCTGAATAAACACTACGCAAGGAGGAAGAGGACTACTAGGTAGATACTAGATAGTATAATACTCGAATAGGTTTAGGGACCTACTGAACGAAATTTGACGTCCTAATAAAATAGTGACTAGCGCTAAGGGCCGGTAACTGAATCCTTCTTTAATGGCATTCGTTTAATAAATGGCCGCGTTACAATATACATTCTGTATGTGAACACATGCCACTTAGCATATATGGTATATACTTACCCTATATTCGCGGTAAGCAAAAGCTATCTCCGTGGTCTAAAGGCGGTTTTTTACTATCTCCGTGGTCTAGCGATTAAGTCCGTCGATTTACACCCGTGTTCTAAGATATTCCCTCAACGCCTTCTCCACTCAACGTTTTCCTTTGAGCTGTCAAACGAAAATAAAGCTTCTGTAATAGTTACGATTGAAGGTAAAAATAGAGCTGTTGTGGCTTGGTATCATTCTCTCCTTTTGATTCCTTCCACAACCATTATTTTTTATTTATTTATTTATTTCAAAACTTTATGCACTAGGTAAACAGGCGGACTTAATGCCGCTAGGCATTCTTACTAGTCAACCTTAGGGACAATTTAGAGCATTTGTTATGTGAGGCAGGTGCAAAATATAATAGGAGCATTAAGATTGAAAAAAAAACTTCAAACTTAAATACTAAATCTAATATACTATATACAAAACTATATATTAATCAGTAGGTATACACTAAATAGACTACATACTATTATTATACTCGTATATAAATAGAATACATAAGTACATATAAATAATAATACATATATATTTATATAATACAATATCATATACTTATATATCTATGTAATGGAGCTATTTAGGAAACGTGTAAAAACCATTCTTTTAAATAACGATCTGTTTGGCGCTTGTCGGACATCTACAGGCAGGTTGTTCCACAAGTTTGCGGCAACAACTGCAAAAGAGTTGGACATAAAGCTAGAATGATGGGAAGGAATAGAAAGAACACAGTTATGCGATGACCGTAACGACCTGTCGTGTAGAGAATATTTTTATCCATAATCAAACTCACTAAGTATTTAAATAAACGCGGGAACGTAAGCTACAACGGTAAAGTCATATGGTGTATGCTTACGCCCTCTGGTTAAAACGGGTGGAGTTAGAAGAGAGTTCGGTTTTGTCGCCCGTGCAAGTGACACCGTTATAATCAAATATTAAAACATTTAACTAAATACTTCTAATAAGCAATTGAACATTGAGCCGTGGTTTGGTGTAAGAATCGATCTAGTGATAAGCTATTGTGCCGTGAAATCGTGACATGCCACGCGGTGTGATTATCCTTTCTTTCCTATACCTACTTTGTCCTGGTGTTTTCTTCCAGCTGAGTTTAGCAGGTTTAAGTAGGTTGGATGCTGGTCCTGGAGAAGGATATAAGCGACACAAATGATAAAGTAACAATTGAAAACCATTTCTAAACTTCTCCCACGAACACACAACAGAGCCGAAACAACAGTTTCATTTTAAAGGTCAGCCGTAAGCTGGTACATTAGAAGCCATTTTTAATTTGAACCGTCTCAATTACAGAGAATTAATTTTCGTTTGACGGCTGGAAGGAAATGTTGAGTGGAGGAGCCGTTGAGGAACCGTTTTAGAATACGGGTGATAGACTCGGAGGTACCTTGTGTACCTTGTTACTTGTGGAACAACCTACCCTTAAATATCAAGCATCAAATCGAGCCCAATTTAAAAAGATGGTCTAATTGCATTTCTTAAATGGCTTCTAACAAGGTACCTACCACAGATGTAGGTATCTAGTTAGTGTATGTATATATGTATAAATAAATAAATATAAATAAATATTTCCAGACAGGTCATACAGCGCCATCTAATTTCCGTGGTAAGCTGCGAGGCTTGTGTTACGGAAACTAGATGGTTGATAAACTACATATTATACTTTTTTTTGTAAATATATACATATTATACATATAAACACCCAGACCGAGACAAATTATACAATGTACAACTTGACCCCGGTAAACAAACTATAAAAACAAAAAAAAAAACTTCGGACATTATTATTATGACGACTTTTCGCTTTAAACGCTTTTTTTTGTTTGTCTATGGTTTTCACACAAAATTCGGTAAATATAGCAAGCTTTATTTGCTTTCAAGTCGAACACAGCATAGGGTGCGATATATTGTATGTATGTATATATATAATTTATATATTGTTTATTATTGGTTACAATGTGCTCGTTTAGTTACAATAATTTAATAAGTATTTACTTGTACCTACCATTTATGTTATATGCTTTATCTGTCGCTAAGGTTGGCTGTCAGAGAATTACTAGCAGCTTAATGGCGGGCATTACAGTGCAATAAAGTTTTTAATAAATACAACTTCCTTCAGCATCTAAGAAAAAGTATGTTCTAAAGTACCAAAAAGTATTTATTTAGCTTGTAGAGATAATTAATTATATATAAGTCGTATTAGCATTTAAGTAGCTTTAGGTTTCGAAGTTTGCGGCTGTATTCGGATTCGCGCGGCCCTTCCGTCTCTACAGGTCTGTGTGCACGGAGGAGGCGCGCGGTGCCGTGAGTTGTAAGCTGTCGGAATCTTACAATAGGGCTGGCATGGACATTATAATGTCCAAAGCCCTGATAAAAATAAGAGAAAAAAAAGAGTACCTAAGCTTGAAATTCGTTTGCAAGTCATTGTCATAAGGCCATTTCAACAAATATCTTCTCATTCTTCTGTCATTGCTGCTGCAAACGCTGGGATTGTGTCAGGGAATTTAAAAAAAAAGAAACAAATTTAAAAATTCATACAATTATTTATTTATTAATAATCTGTAGCTCTAGGATGAACAGACTTCGTTATCGAAGAGAAGTAAAATATGTCATGTCATTCGAGCTACCATTACGTCCCACCAGGAGTTCTTCGCGCCATTTTGCGTGAATATGTCAAGTGCAAGTTTTTGTTTTGTAAATTAATTTACTGTGGATATTATTGGTCAAAAGTGGTGTTGTTTGGTTTAATAATGTGCTACAATGTGAATAATTATGGAAAACGATAAATTGGACTTTAATTATGGGGCACAAGTTGCAGTTTATTTTTTGCGGTTTTCCCGCGCTGTCAACTCCCATATTTTACCCGACGTGTTTGAGCAGTGGATGGTTCCGCGAGTGACTCCAAGAAAAGCATCAAATTCTGCAGCATCTGGAATTTGATGATGACCTCATTAACTCATGAAAAAGAAAGATATATTACGTCAGACTTGGCTGTATGGGCTAGACCCTTTGCCTTCCCTATCATCTCATTCATTATCCATCGGGAGAAGAGAAACAGAAAAAAAAAATTACGTCCCAACAAGTGATCTGTCTAAAATCCGATTGTTTTTAACTTTATGATTCGATAATGAAGTTTGTACGTTCTAGAACAGAACAAAATACTTCGTGGTGGTGTGACCGTAGTTCATTTCTATAAGCGCAAACATTAGATTGTCAATTATTTTATTTACTGTCAGTTTTAGCGCGAGTTGAGGTGAGCATATGTAAAAACTACAAAATATTAAACGAATTTAAACTAGCCCTATGTTCGACTTGTCGTTTGTCTATGGTTATCATACAAAATTCGGTAAAAAAAAACAAGTTTTACTTTATATGGTTTTAAGTCGAACATAACATAGGTATAATAGCTGTTGACTGCATAATGGCGTGAAGGACTACCTCAATATCGTCTTTTTTAAGCGAGGCAAAGGTGACGGTCAGGCGGCAATAATATATAAAGTGCTGCACTTAGCAACACAGCGGATCACGCAAAACGGTCTCAAGGAGACTAATTGCGGAGAATGCCCAGACTTATCTATCTATCTATCAACAGCAACCATTCACAACCGATTGTGCTCCAATGGGGTGTATCAGGCAAAGCTTTTTGTAGATGTCGCTAGCGGCAATGGTACCTTATTTTGCACCTATATCTAATATTTTTAAATGTTTTTGTAGTTTTAATTTTTATAACAGAATAATGTATTTTAAATTAACGTTACCTACCTTAAAAACGAATTAGGCAAGCGCACACCGTCTTTAAAAAGAAAAAAGGTTTTATTATTTTGAGATCACCATATCTTTGATTTCGCTTAGAAATCTCGATTTGTACACTTAAAAGCTGCTCACTTCGGCATAATATTCAGAAAATAATAAATTTCGTAAAAAAATACAAGTTTTTTATGCAACTGACAGTTATATTAGGTACCATCTATCATGCGCCATCTACCGTGATAAAAAGTTAGTGATACACCCCATAGCAGGCTGGCAGGGCTTGGCTCAGCTCTGCGGCTTGGAATGACTGCGAGTCTCTTTACATAGCAGTAGACAGTGATAGTGTCCATTAATTAAAGAATTCCTATAACGTTTGCACTTAAAAACGAGACTATGGTATCCACCATAACAAAAATACATAAATTATTGTATTTTATATACCGCGTGTAATTGTCAAAAAAGCAAATATTTTTAGCGTTCAAGTGTCATTGGTAAAATAATATAAAAAAATATTTTAAGATAAAAATCATTATCCAAAAAAGAAGTCTTGAACCAGTGATAAAAACCTAAAAACTGGGAAGTTAAACGGCCGGTTGCAGGAAGGATGATTATCTTTTGACATGTTTATTGTATGCCTATGAAGCACGTCATTGCCTTAAATACTCAAAGTGACAAAACAACTACCAATCACGTGGAATATATTAAAATGTTGATCATAGATTATTTTAATCATGCTTTCTGCAAGCGGCCGTAGGTGCTATTATTAATTGATCTCGCTCACAGCCGAGAGATGAAATAAAGTGTGATAGAATCACGTAAGTCAACGTTCGCGCGAACGTCGACCTTTCGCTACCTACTTGATAAGGCTAAGTATGAATAGCGATATTTTTAGGATAACTTCTCTGCACCATAACTTAAGTTTTTTTTACTGAATAATTAAAATAAAATAATCGTAGTTCTTTATTTTTATTCTAGATTAAAATATGAAAATATTTGCTCTTTAACAAATTCCACGCAGTATTGCGTTTTTTTATTTTTATTTATTTAGCTTATTTCCTATTCATAAGTATAGCAATAAATATGATACATTTTAATCTATCTAATATCTTTATGGCTATATTAAATAGTACCCAATTTAAGTATTTACACATAACTATACAATATATACTATAATTTTATTTTCCTACGATAATAAGAACTAAGAAGTTCAACCATTCAACGTGGCAATGCTGCCAGTATCCTTGGCACTTTGCCCATTGGCAGCGATTTGGAGCAATTTTTTTATTTATAATTTTCATTTTGTTTTTTCTTTATTTTAGTTTTTAGTTGTATTTTTATTTATTAAGTAGGTTTATTTTTATTAATAGTAAATTAAATTTTCTGGTTTCGTTTAAAATAACATATCTATCAATTACAATATTTTATAATCAACTAGCTGACCCGGCGAACTTCGTACCGCCTGACAGTCAATGTATGTCCATATGCCTAACAAATCAGCGCGGATTCGCGCCACCTTTCGGACAACAGTAGTACTATGTCAGAAACCTTCACCGATGTTCATACAACATATTCCCAAAGTTCCATCCCGATCGGTCAAGTAGTTTTGAAATGCATAGCGAACATACATACACATATACATTTATTTATATATATATAGATTATTTCAAAAGGGTTGCGAAAAGAATATTTAACTACTATTTAACGAACTTGAAGTTTGAGATTTTATTTTGCAGGAAGTCAAACATTTTTGATGGATTGAACCAATCCATTGCATTGTTTAGGAACGCCTTACTAATATATGCAATAACACATTATTTACTATTCTACTCCTTTCTCTATCAAACAAAATACTGTATGACTACGTCTTGTAAGATTGTTTAAAAAATGTTTAAATGTTTAAAAAACGGACCTGATCTTTCTGTAAGCGATAAAAAGATTACAGACCCAAAATTGGTCCATAAAAAAAAGTAAAGTATCATCACGACCGTATACATACCCTTGCAGTCAGAAACCACGCTTATATAGAAGCAGATTCACATTTAGCCAACTTTCCTATAGGCCAATCATTGTAAGTGGCAAGCTCCTTGATGTCTTTAGCATACCAAACTCGAGAAATATCACAAATAAATTAAATAGTAATCAAATTCATTTATTTAAATTAATAAATATCAATGTGTCCCATCCAGGAATCGAACCCGGTAACTTAGAGTCTAAATCTATGGACTTAACCACTAGACCACGGAGGCAGTTAATTAAAATTGCTCCATATTTATCTGTTAGTGTTGCTGGGCAAAAATTCCTTAAGGAATTGTCAGACAGCCCTATTATAATGTCTGTTTTATGTTATCCGAGGGGAAAAATATTTATATATAACTAACTATGTGTAGTATATGTATTATTGTGTACATATTTGTATGTATGTGAATTTATTGTAATATATATTGTATATAAGATTAAATGAATTTATTTGGCAATGTTTCTTACAATCGTTTGCACCTAGCGTCATGGCTGTAAGGTTCTGTATTGTCCCTAGGGTTGGCTGCTAGAGAATGCTGAAAAATTAAATAAATAAATAAATAACAGTCTGTGGATTTAGACGCTGAGGTGCAGTTTAATTCCTGGTCATGACACAATAATTTATTTGATTTTTCTTTATTTTAGTATGTGGTTGCTAGACATTGCTAGATGCGCCAAACCATGCTCAAGCCAGCCGGTCACGCGCACACCTTGCGAACAGTTGTAGATATCTGAATCACATGCAATATTCCAGTCTTTCATTGTATCACCCCAACAGTCTTTTAAAAGTACATTAGAGACATCGACAAGCTTGCCAATTGTTATGATGGGCTTATAGTAATGTTTGGCTAAACCCACAGGATATTTAAGAAATAGCTTTTGTACAAACATCTACTTACTGCTTTTGTAGTTTACTGTTTTTTTAGTAAATCAACACTATGAAGGGAAGTGTATAATGCAGCAATGACTGGTGTTAATAATTAATTTAAGAGTGCAGTTACTTCCGTAAGTAAGCTGCATATCTTAGACCCTATAACTGAGGATTAGGCTCTTTATATATAAGTAGTGGGTTCTGCATATCCAGTTGGCTTTGGGCAATATCGCTGAGGGCACCCTGTATCTTTTCCAGCAGGATTTCACCTTGGCGGACCACCTGAAAACAGTTATCTTATTAGGATCAAAATACAGATATTAAAGGATCTTACAAACTATATAATCAGTAAACAACAGCAATTCCAACCAGATTTACAACCTTTGGTGTGCCATGGCATAGATTTATTCCTATCTCCGTCATCAGCCAAGGGCCATATACCTCCAGATATTTTTACATTACAAAATAGTGCATTTGCAAGTGAATTTGAATCCTATATACATATATATGTATACCTTGGGGTACAAAGGTTGTAAAAGCCATAAACCATACTTTAATGGACTGACAAAAAACAAAATTTTAAAGCAATCTGGCTATTAATTTTTTTGTTTAGGTATACTGACCCTAATAAGTGAGATTTAATATATTTTTATTTTCTTTGCGATGGATAACCTTATTTTATTGTACAAAGATCAATTAATAGAGCAGAAAATACTGAATAAGACTGCATTCATAACTCATTTTGGATAAAATCATTTATACAACCTTTCTACCCCAAAGTGTCAATATGTCAATCCTGAAATGTCAAAGAACATCTATGTTAAATTTCATTTAAATTGTTGCACTAGTTAAGCCGTGAAGGTGCAGGGTTGAATGTCATGCTCTGATCATGACGTCATATCGCAGCCTTAATAATATACAGGCTCAAGTCAAAAATTTTGTATAGATTGATTTTCAATGCTAAGAACACAAGACGGAATTATCTATCTAAATTAATCTTTTAAATTTTTCATTGCTATTGATAATGTAATTATTAAAGAATAAATCTGCAGAATTAAACATTTACATCTTAAATAATAAGCATTTTATTCAATAAATAAGCTGGAATGTAAGAATCCAAAATCTATAGATGCAATTTCTCAAAAAAATATTGTATTAAGGCCTTGTATTACTACGCGGTGGTGGCTCGGTTGTAAAAACGCATTCCTTAAATCCTACAAAGCTCGGTTCAAACCCACTCGGCATGTACCAATGAGAAATGCACTTTTCTTACGTATATTTATCATAGATTTACAACACCACCATTACCTCAGAGAGCATGTTAAGCCATCGGTCCCAGTTCCACTAATACCAACTTGTCGAGTTGTTAATAAATTGACATAATATCCTTGCCAAGCCGTCTGGCCAGCGTGGCGAGTGTAGGCCAAATTCTCCAAATATATGTTCCTCCAACAGTGGAGGTCTAGGAAGCTGTGTTCTAGGGGCTGTAATGCTAAAAAAAAATACTAACGATGTGATACAGCCCGAGTCCTTTCCAGGAATTTAAAGAATATATCTGCCAAATTTTATTAAAATTGGTTCAGTAGTTAAGCTGTGGAGACGAGATATACAAACCAATAGACAATAAGCCACAGGGTCTAATATCATGCTTTGATCATGAGATTTCATACAGTTGTGCACAAGTGTTTAAAACAAAATCTTACAGGAGGAAAAAATCTCTAATTTTTTTGTACAAGCAGTGTTTATGACTTTATTTTATTTTTAATTAGCTTCCACTTTTAAACAATATTACTAAATTTATGTGCATTTAAATTATGCAATACAAGCTTTCCTAACTATATAAAAAATTGGGTACCATATGTCGAGCCTAAAAGGCCTAGTATGGGACCACCAACATTACCTGTAACACTAATTTCAATAAACTTTTTATTATTTTTTGTTATTATTATAATCATGTGCTGGTAGAAAACGAACTCTATTACAAAACTAACCTCTTCCAATTCTTCAGCAGCCTCTTTATTTTCAGCCTCCAATCGCTTTAAACTTTGAACCTGTAATTCTGTAGAACTTTCTTCGCTAGGCAAAGATTCTATTAAAGTATCAATGTCTTTGGCACATCGAGAAATATAAGTAGCAAATAGCATAGCATAGTCTTCTTGATTTTGTTGCTGTTGTGGCGTTTGGGAACCAGTTCTATCGAAACCAGGGAACTTGCTTGGCGTAGAAGACTGCTGTAATATACCGATGCTATTGCAGAAATGCTCTGCTTGCTGGAAAAACATAAAAATCACTTTCTAAAATGGTCTTCTAACATAAATATTTAACTACAACAATAATGATTTACCTGGTTTATAGTGTCTTGTAATTGAGTAAGACGATCAGCCATTGTTAAATAATGGATTATTCTGTTTATAATAATAGAAAACGCGAAATTCGCAAAACTAGCCTGCGACTCGCTTCATGCATGACATGTCTATATAATCTGTGTGCATGACATTTAATGTTTTTCAACCAAACAATAAGTTTAACGTCCCGTGGATTTGTTATGCTAAGGCAAAGCGCTCTAGTCCTAAACAGTCATCGGTTCTATTTAGGACATGGAATTAATATTTTAATATATTAAGTCCATGATTTAGGACTAGCGCGCAAAATATAGGCTGCTGTATCTGCGTACCTCGATGATATTTATCCATCACTTAATGATGACGTAGATATAACATACGCGTGCCGGTCACTTTACTCTCACATCTATAGTGTCTAGGTGGTATCAACAAACAGCAGTAGGGAATCCCTTACAAAAAATATTTAAAACATATTGTCAGTTGAGAAGTAAAACTCATTTAGTACTAATAGAGATAACAAACTGATCAGTTTTACCTGCGTTTTTTTTAACACAATTTTTCCAGTATGTATACGATACACGGTATTCAATCTTCATTCAACCTTATTAGCCAATAGTGGATATATATTTTGACAAGGCAGATCCACTGGACAGTTCATGAATGATGCCTGATGACGTCCCCGCCACCCGTAAAATAAAAAAAAACTAATGGAAAGAAAATAATTACGTCCTTAGCCTAGCAGAATTTAAACTTTTCTGCCTATATCGCAATTTAACTAAAAAAAGTGGGATTGCAACATTCATTCTACGGACGGAATAAATTTTTGTAAGACAGTTATCCGTCTGACTCATAGATATAGAATAAGCGACGACGCGACGATCCTATGTCTATGGTCTGACTAGCTATTTGGTCTGTGATACTATACCAACCCACAGAGCACGTACGTTACATTACTTTTACTCGCCATAGATTTGCTCCGAATAGAAGCAAATATAAATTTAGTTTTTTAGTTAATTTTTTTTACGTGACAATATCAAAACAGCAGATTGTTACAGATAGTACTCATACAGTATTTAGATTCTTAAAATGCTTGGAAGAGGAGAAATTAAATAAATAGTTTAGGTATACATTGTTTTATTTATGTAAGCAATATCTATGACTAGAATAAAATATCACAATCCGTTTATGTACAGAAAACATAACAAAGTTGGAACAGCTAGCAGCGATGTTTGCTAAAAACCAAACAATAATTTAGTACGTAGTAGTACGTATTTAAAATAAATATTATTATACATTGAGTTGCATCAAAATACATATCTCTGTGATTGTAACGATTAACGTTAAAATACAAATACAAAATATTTTATTGTTCATAAAGGTACAATTAACAAATTGATTTACACACTGACTCCTAAACTAAGTCTTAACTAAGTGAGACCTGTCATTTAGGATCCCAGTTAGTTCCATTAGTTATACAAAAAAGATACAACACGTCTATAAATAAAGGTATTTTAATTAAAACAACAGGTGGGTAATATAATAAATAAATAATATTAATTATTTAATAAATTAATATAAATACTATAAGTGCTTAAAAAATAAATAAATAATATATAGGTACATATTGTGTTTGTACAATATATAATGTTAGGGAAAATGCAGTTAGTTGTATATTGAGTTTACTAATCAGTATTAAAGTTTACATATTTCATTCTTAGATACCTACATAAGTATTTAAATGTTTCAGTTTATTATCATTATGGTTTCTTTACATTATTTTATCTATTTAATACATAAGAATGGCATCAAATGTAATGAAGGTCAGCCGTCAGTACAATCGACGCCATTTATAAATTTAATCGTTACAATTACAAAAGCTTTGTTTTGGTGCGACCCACCCTTAATGATGCTTTAACTGGAATAAGGTCTCATTTGTTGTGCCTTTATAAGGTATTAACAAAAAACTCTGAAATATTTTGAGAGGATATTCAGCTGAGAAAGTCGGTAACATTTTATTAAAATTTAAAATATTTGTTTCTGTTTTGGATAATATCTTCCTAAATTCATTATTTATCAGTATTATTAGCGTAAACGTAAACACGCTTTGGTCATTCTGCTCTATTCGCATGTTCGTCATTATGCAAAGTGAACAATGACGAAATACTTTATTTTATAGGTATTTCAGAGATTGTTTTATTATTATTTCAGTTCCTTGTGAAAATATTTGCAGGTATTTTGTTAAGATCTTATATAGTAACGAGCACATCACAATTTGAGGAGGGATTTGATTGAAGAAATTAACACCCATGTTCTAAGACATTGCCTCAACGGCTCATCCACTCAACATTTCCTTTCAGCCGTCAAATGAAAATTGAGACGATTAAAAATAAATAATAATAAAATATATATTTTTTAACTTTAATCGTCTCAATGGGGTGTATCACTAACTTTTTATCACTATAGATGGCGCATGATAGATGGTACCTAATATAACTGTCAGTTGCATAGAAAACTTGTATTTTTATTACGAAATTTATTATTTTCTTGATATTATGCCGAAGTGAGCGGCTTTTAAGTGTACAAATCGAGACTCGGAGAGACGGTGTTCGTCTACTTAATTTGTCTTTTAAGGTAGGTAACGTTAAGTCAAAATACATTTTTCTATTATAAAAATGTAAAACTATAAATAAATTTTAAAAATGATCCGTCATAAGGGTAAACTAGCGACATCTACAAAAAGCTTTGCCCCATTACAGATACTTTTTAATTTTCGTTTGACAGCTGGAAGGAAATGTTGAGTGGAATACGGGTGCAATACTTGGCTAGTCTTGCTATTGCTTTGGGAAACACTAGTTTCACACAAAGAATACTAAGCGGCTCGAGTTGATACAGAGACGATCCCTTTCCGAGTTGATATGTGGAATTACCCAGAGTTGCCAATGAGGAAAAGGGGCATTCTCACACCTTAAATACCTACGTTAAATAAGCTTTGGTTATTTGAGATCTTATTTCTTATAAACATAATAAATTATTACATCGAGATTTGATATGTTACCTATTGAAAGTGTTGCCCAATTTTGGTCTTGCAGTCTTGTTCTTGCTTTTTTGAATAACCCTAGTTTGAGTTTCGCAATACTCTTGCGCAGTCATTTTAATCCAAATATTGCTAAAAATGGTCATATTTTTTACTCTGTATATATATAATTTAATTAGTAACATTTTAATTGAAGTAATATACAAACAGTATAAAATAATTATAATATAAATTATAACAATATAAATTAAAACTACTTAAAAGTAAATTTTAAAATAAATATAAACTAAACCTAATAAAAAATAAACTATAAGTAAAAAATGTCCTCTAGAGACGACCCTTCAGTGATAGTCCCAAGAAGACTGGCAACATTTCCCCTCTGTATAGCTAAGCTAATACGTTGGCAGAAATAATTGCCAGCCTTCCTGTCTCCAGACTTTTCCGTTTGGACAACTCCTTGGCCAGACGCTTGGCTGAGTGTCCCCATGGACCCATTGTCTCGACCCCAAACGGCGCAAATTCGTAACCTGTGCTGAGGTTGGCGTATTTGCGCAGCTTGAGGTTCTCAGCAGAAACCGCCGCACTTTCCGCGCTTGACGAGGTCGCCTGGATGTGTGATGGGGCTAATGTGTCTACACATGTTGCATCCCACACCAGGGACCTGCCAAGTTTCCACGGCCCAACGGTCATGCCGTCGGATCTTTTGCAATCGCTCCGCGCAAATCCCAGAGGGTTTCCTTACTACAATTATAAATACATATTTTCAGTCAGAGCAAGAGTCTTGCAAGACTAATGCCAAGACCACGATTACGAGTGCAAGAACAAGACCAAGACTAGCTGTTCTCATGCAACACCAAGACCAAGACTTTGCCAACACTACCTATTGACTACTAAATATAAATACGAGACCATTTTAACGTCAATCTTTTTTTAGGTATCGGAGTAGGTAGTTTTTTTTTAACCTTTGAGCCTTAAATATCGTCATGATCGTAGAACAGTGACGGATCTGCTATATTTAAAATTTTCATGGCGGCCATTCAAAGTTATTTCAACTGTTTTTTTGTCACTTCTTTTTTAAGTTAATACTAGTCTCATAATAAGTGCAAACCTTCTAGATTCCATTTTGGAACCCTTTCTAACATTTGCACTATAAATTACAGACCACAAACAATATAAAACTATTTATTGATTTATTTATTCGTGGGAAAATTTATCTCAAAGCCTTACAAATTTTCACTGTTAGCATATATATATATATATATATATATAAAATCAGATTTTTTTAACCAAGTTATAATAATTTCTGTTATTTGCTATCGAAATAATGCAAAATTATGGGTATTTTTTTAAATCCGACATTGTTCTACGATCATGACGATATGTATGTCCAAGATCTAGGAGGTGACAAGGTAGAAACATAAGAAAATCTTCGATAGGATATAAAAATGGCTCAGTCAGAGGGATTAAACGGAAACTGAAGACCTTCTAGATGTCGTTAGGTAGTCTGGCTTCTTCGCGGACAAACGCTGATATAGACACACATAAATACACATACACTCATACCTGGATACCCACACAGAACAATTTTGATAGGCATTTATTTGTGCTGTTATTCAATAATAAAATAAATTTAATTTGATGTCGACCGGAGAAACAAAATGGTATGCTACGACCTGCGGCACGGTTGCCACCAGTAGTGCAAGTCATTGAGCATATATACCTAAATGTAATAGCTTTAAGTTAATTGGGTCAATAAACGTTTGTTTTTTTTAAATAATTTATATTAAGAGGCAAAACGATGTAAAATACATAAAAACTACCAATGGTTTTGAGAAAATTCGATATGCAACGTATTCGTATTCGCCGAATAGTAAATATTTGACGAATATCATCAAGAATATTATAAACAATTCAATATTTAACTTCTGATTATTCATTGGTTGTCAGGCGTAAAGATACTATATATTTTCCTAAGCCAAAAAAACTGGTGTAGATATTTCATTAGTGACGTCTTTTGTTATTTTTGACAGCCCCGGGAATGTACAAAAAGCAAAAAGAAATCGCCCAATGCCTGAGAAAATGTTTATGAACATAATATTCACATTGTTTAATTATTAGTAGTCGCCGAATAGCGGGTTTGATATTCGTATTCGTGAAAGTAGTATTCGATGCATCACTAGACTGAAAATATTAGAGTAATAAATCGTTTTTAAACATTAAAAAATACATCGTCATGATCGTAGAACAGTGACGGATCTGCTATATTTCAATTTTTCATGGCGGCCATTCAAAGTTATTTCAACTGTTTTTTTGTCATATCTTTTTTAAGTTAAGATCTACATTGCTAAAAACTTACATGTAAATAATAAAAAGGATTCTGTTTAAGATATAATAGCAACAATACAAAATAATTCTGTAGTTTTCGAGAAAATTCACATGCTTCGTTTTACTTCGGAGTCAAAACAGTTGCATAATCATAACCGACATTGTTCTTCGGAAATTTACATTAATAAAATGACGGATCGTGCTTTACACTTATGTTCTACCAAGACACAACGAAATATTTTGGCGGATGTTTTGTGGTGTGAAATATTTTTGTAAAAATAAAAGTTTTTTTAAAAGTATGTAATAATTTTTAATATTTAATCACTTTTATGAACTTAACACAAACAATAAGTATTGTTATAACCTACTTAAAAATACTAAAACAGATAGTATAAGCTAACATATTAAGTCTTAACACTTTGGCATCTTTTACTCAATTAAGACATTTATTCTTATTTGTAAGCAATACCTATGGTATGGTACTTACGTATAATAAAATTATGTCTGTATTTAACGGAACTAATAAATTTAAAAAATCACTTTAATTAATCACTAAATAGGAACAACGAAATAATATTAAGAAAGTAAAAGAAAATAATCTCCTGACAATAAGTAGCAACGACCTTTTTAGCCAATAGGTACTTGGTTTACCTATTCAAGTTTAGGAACACCGTCATCCCACGTATAACAATACCCTTGTTTTTCAGCCATGTCATACATAGTGAAATTATAACAGGACAGTTTTATTTTATAATATAGTATGCTCATCTGCCCATGACGACAGGATAGTACCTTTTGGAAATCAAAGGTAGCGCAAGCAACACGACCATCAAGTGCGTCAGTTTTCTCTTTTTGTTTGATGGTTCTGGACAAAGTTTTATTGCTCTAATGTTTGGAACACTGTTCTTTGAGCTCTTCGGACGGATTTTCTGTGTGTTTAAACCTATGGCACTGGTCGCAAGTATCCTTTTTGGGCACGTGGAAGCTTAAATTTAAATTACTATTGACAATATCTCTATATTGTCTGAGGGTATTAGCTTTATTTGAATATTTTGGGAGATCGGGCCATTCTTTGTACAAATTAAACATACGAGCGATGCTCAAAGTTCCATCTAAATACAGTCTTTTCGATGCTGCCCTATTATAGTAAGACTCTATGGGTGCAAAGGAATTGACATGGGCACAAACCGATATTATCATTTAGTTATTTACAACCTTTTTAAAACTTTTATACTTCCCTCTCATGTCTGTTTCTACCGAAGTGCTTCCGTCGTATTTATCATAAGCCGTTCTATAGTAATAATACTTGTACGTAAATTTACGATTATGCTTTAAATCTCTTTGAAGCCCTCTTTTATTCTTTAGAAGTATAATTTGCAACATAAAGCCATTGTTTCTCTCGACTGCCTAATTTCCAAAACTTTTCAAAAGTGTTCTGTCTTTCTTCAATAGTCAATTTAGTGTCACATTTATATCTACAACTGCAGGATCTGCCCATAGTTTTCGCTGAAATAGTTTTACCCTTTTTGGATCAGTATGTTTTGCCCTCATTTTTAGGCGTTTTCTTTTGACTTCTACCCAGCAATCATAATTACGGAGACGTTTTTACCCCTACATTGAACGACAGGAGCTGGAGATGACTGGCATGAGGATGCAACTGTGTTGACAGATGGACAGTTAATGTAATTAGCATGGTCGTGAGTCGGACAAAACACTTCGTTACATAATAATTCTGTATTGTTTGTCACTGGTGATGGCATGGGTGTTGGCAACTTGTTATTAGTTGGTGATATCAATTGAGGAAAAGGGGATTATTCTGAGATCAAGGTACAGGTATCTAACGGAGTTGGGGCTAAACTAATATTTAAGGATTCAACAAATTGCTGATTATTTCCTGGGAGTAAAATTGGAGACTCATTCTGTTCCACTGGCATAAAATAATCTTCTTTTAGAATGAAATTCGGTGACTGTATGTTTTGGTTTCAATTTTCTTTGTCTGTTGGCCTTTTACTTGTTCCATTTACAAGTATGGCGTCATCTTTAAAGACGTCCTTACAAATTTCATGCATTTTTTTCGAATATCATATGCGCTCTTAGTGGTAATGGTGAATCGCATTATGAAAATAAAAAAAGTAAAGTATCATCACGACCGTTTCCCTTTCGGAGCGATCAGAAACCACGTTTATAAATAACCGGATTTACATTTAACCAACTTTACTATAGGTCAATTATGACAAGTTATTATGAAAATAATAATAAAAATATATGTAGATGTAGTTAGACTTCACTTTAAATGCTTAGTCTTTTGTAAATTAATTAGAACATTAAAACGCGTTGTAGGTATGAAAACAACAATATCATAAGTGCAAAATTATTTTTTATTTATACAAAAAATATTTAATAACATGAAGTTAATACTTTTATAAAAAATATTACAAAATAATTAAAAACATCGATTTTAAGTACTAGAAAAAAGACGGATGTAGATTTGAGTTCCAAGATAAAAGTGGGAAGTACACATACGACACTCAAATACAAAACCATGTGCACAGAATATAGTCGGTTGTTACCATCCGTCACTGTCATGTCCGTAGGAAAATGTCGTATAATTACATACACTACCAATTTTCAATCATAGTTATAAAAGCATTACATAGCCAATAATTTAACACTACTGTCAGGGCGACATTATATTTTATTTAAAAAAATATCTCTAATTCTATAATAAAGTTCCGTAGAAGAGTGACGGATAATCAAAATCGACGATTTAACTATCCTTCTTGTGATATTTTGGTACAAATTAATTGAAATTATTAAAAGTAATACTTTCAATTAATTAATTTTCTTACGTGGAATTCCTGGTATGCAATCCTCGTCACTGTCGTAATAATCATGTTTAGAATCCTTTAATGGTGTTTTTTTCTCCTTTTGAGATTGTTCTTCCACTAGTCTCATAATAAGTTCAGACCTTCTAGATTTCATTTTGGAACCCTTCTAACATTTGCACAATAAATTACAGACCGCAATCAATATAATATTTAGTAAACGCAAATAATTACAGAACAATAAGAAAAATCACGCGGAACGTGGGAGTTTAACGAATAGTGACGAAAGCGCGGTTACGTCAGTCGCGGGAAGGGTGCTGGGGAAGCCCCCGCGTAGAAAAAAGACGGACACGCATACCCGCCGTTTTTATACGACCGCTGATCAAATCCGTCAGTATACCGACTCTGTTATTCCAAAACTATATATTTTTTTTTATTTTTTTTAACAAATTATATTAATTCCTATTATTAGCTATCGAAATAATGCAAAATATCATTTTGGGTATTTTTTCAAATCCGACACTGTTCTACGATCATGACGACATGGTTGTCAATAACATAATCCCTCTAACTTTGAAAGGTCAATACTTATGCAGTTTACAGTGCTTGACAGCGTACCTACGATCGGTTTATATGGAAATTATTTAAATTTTAGTGTAATACTAACGATACGCACGCGCATATCGACGGCCACGTACGCAACCGACGCATGTCAAGCACTGCATCCAACCTTAAATCTAATTTCTAATGAATCTTTAGCTTTAACATACTGTTAGTTTGATCCTAAAATCTATCTACTCCAATGACTTACTGCCAAACACAATATTACTATAGATAAATATTTATTGCACAGAAAATAAAACATTTAATCGGCGCCTGAAGTAATTAGTCAAACACTGATAGGTTAGATATCTACCGATATATACATAAGTAATACATCATCATCAGCCTGTGTCTGACCACTGCTGGATATAGGCCTCCCCCAAGGCTCGCCACTGCACGCGGTCTTTTGCAACCCTCATCAGCCTTAGGTCATCCGTCCATCTGGCGGAGGGTCGTCGCACTCTGCGTCGTCCTGTACGTTGTCTCCACTCTAGAACCCGTTTGCCCTATCGGACGTCGGTTCTGCGGCAGTATGTCCAGCCCATTACCACTTCAGCTTGCTAATTTTCAATGCTAAGTCAGTAACTTATTTATTTATTAAAAACTTTATTGTTTAATACAAAAGGCGTATGTATGCCGCTTGGTATTTTCTTACCATCAACCTTCGGGACGAGAAATCGAAGTTTAGGCATGGCAAAATATAAAAAATAAAAAAAAAATAAAAAAACACTTATACCAGTTAAAAATAATAATTGTTAATACATACTATAAAATAATTAAATAAGATATAATCTAAATTTATTATAATATACAGTGTAAAGTCCTAGTAACGTCACTCGAATTAACGACAAACTCCCTAAAGCGTCGAAATCAATTGGCTTTGGTTGGTTTAGCTTGTCTTCCAATTCTGATTTTTCTTCTCTCCATTTAACGACAACTCTCTATAAAACTCGCCATAAAATGCACAGTCCCTTCAGTGTCGTTGTTCTTAGTGAGAAATATCAAAGGAAGTGATTCGAATGTAACTTATGATTTTTGTTTTTGCATCCTTTGCCTATTTGTATGTATCATTTCTATTTTTTTCTCCGAATAAATAAATAAATATAGAGTTTACACTATACAATATAGTCGTATTGTGATTGGCTATTAGTAGATTTCTTATATTTTAATTATGACTAGATTTAAGTAATTTATAGTTTTTATAATTTTAACGGGTTGCATTGGCCGTGGTCAGAGGCAGAGTCGACCCGTGACCATGGCCAATGCAACTTGGCTGAAACGTCGGGAGAAATATGTCTCTTGGTAAATCGCGTAAAGACTCGTTATAATTATAAAAGCTATTATGAATGTGCGCGAAAGTTTAAATTTGATATTGTGTATAATTATTATATGATTATTGATTGTCAATAAATAACGCTTATTATAAAGGCAAAGAACAAAAAAAAATACTTTCACGTTGAAATAAATGGCAGTGTTATAAATACTTAGTTACTGACATACGAGTAGATTTGTGATTGGTTCGCGACGCTTCACTATATGGACAAGTTTAAAATATCATCATCATTATCATTACAGCCCCTAGAACACAGCGTCCTAGACCTCCACTGTTGGAGATGGGCCTTCCAGAACATATATCTGGAGAATTTGGCCTACACTCGCCACGCTGGCCAGACGGCTTGGCGAGGATATGATTTTTATTGACAATTTATTAACGATTCCACAAGTTGGTATTAGTGGAACCGGGACCGACGGCTTAACGTGCTCTCCGAGGCACGGGAACGGTGGTGTTGTAAATCTATGACAAATGTACGTAAGAAAAGTGCATTTCTCATTGGTACATGCCGGGTGGGTTCGAACCGACCTTTGTAGGATATAAGGAACGCGTTCTTACAACCGAGCCACCACCGCGCTGTTTAAAATATATGGTATTATTATTACAGCAACTAAACCTCCACTGTTGGAGATGGGCATTCCAGAACATATATCTGAAGAATTTGGCCTACACTCCCCATGCTGACCAAACGGGCTAGCGAGGATCTGACGTCAATTTTTAAAAATATATCATCACGACCGTTTTCCCTTTCGGGGTGGTCAGAAACCACGCTTATGAATAAGCGGATTCACATTTAGCCAACTTTACTATAAGCCAATCACGACAAGTGGCAAGCTCGTCGATGTCTCCAGCGTACCAAACTCGAGAAATATCACAAATAAATTAAATATTAATTAAATGTATTTTTATTTACATTAATAAATATTTTTGTGTCCCGACCAGGAATTGAACCCGGTACCTCCAAGTCTAAATCCACGGACTTAACCGCTAGACCACGGAGGCAGTTCTTAATTTTAATTTTTAATCACAATTTATTAATGAAGTTGGTATTAACGGAACGATGGTGTTGTTTATTTATGACAAATGTACGTAAGAAAAGTGTATTTCTTATATACAGCACAAGTAGTACAAAAATAGCCCGAAATGGATGATGTTATTTGAACCCTGAACATGTGCCATCTAGTTAAAACGTAGCGATAACAATCTTAATACTTAAGGCAAAGGTGAGTAATTTTAGTCTGGAAAAAGCAACCGGATGACTCTTTGTCTATTTAAGTTCCTAAAGCAATTTGGAAACTTTTTTGTAACCCAAAATGGCGGAATATAAGAAAAAAGGGAGGGGCCAAAATGAAAAAAAAAAAAAAAAGATTATAAACCGAATGGAAAGGCGGTAGCATTCCCTGTGTTTCACTTGTCGCTTTAATCGCTTTTTTAACTTTATTTCGCTTGGAAAGTCGTTCGCCTTGTTCGTGCAAGATTTCGTGAAATTCGTTGTGCTATGATTTTCACAAAAAAAACGGTAAAAAGAGCAAGGTGAGCTTTTTTTGCTTTCAAGTCGAACACAGCAATTAAAGAACGCGTACTCAATAGTTTAAAAAAAATGTCATCCGAAACGTACGAACGCGGACCGTTTGCACAATGTTTTTTTTTTATCGAAAAATATAATCGTCCCTTAACCGGCTGCGGTTTCGATTAAAATTCTTGTTTTTTTTGTATAAATGCTATAAAATAAATGTCATCCATTTCTGCTGGAGGTTTATATACACGTTTGATATATATACACGTTTTTTTTTAATATCATACGAGAAAAGAAAAGTAAAGAGCTGGTGATGTTTATTATACACGTTCTATAGTCCGACTATGATATGTATCAATGTAATCCGTATAACATTTAACCTCATTTTTGTAACCCCTGAAGGAGTTGATAACATTGTTCCGTATAACATTTAACCTCATTTTTGTAACCCCTGAAGGAGTTGATAACATTGTACGCCATCATAAACCATTCTAACCTCAATTTTAAGATTAAAATTGCACAAAAGTAGGCGCTAGTACGTCAAGATTATACAAAATAGTTTCCAAATTGCCTCAGGAACTCAAATACCGAGAGTCATTCGGTTGCTTTTTCCAGACTGAAATCACGCAAAATCGCTTCAATAATATCTTAAATCAATAGTCACAATACAAAATTTGCTTTTTTAAAAATTATCCAAAAATGGTTGTCTCATTTACCTAACTACACAATACTACTGAACACCTACGAGTATAAAACAAAACTTACCTAAGTTTGGATTAGCTAATCATTGATTAATTATATCAAAGCTTCATATTTTCTATACTATCTCTATACCATTGTATTTACAATATTTGCATTAATACTGAGATATAAAAAAAAAAAATGAAATTATTTGACTTCGTAACTTCGTAAGTACTGTCTTTGGATAGATTTAACTTAACTTTTCTTAAATTAAAAATATTCCGTGCATCGATAATTATAACGACAAGGTTTCTAGGGTTAAGAGCGCGCAAATACTATTTTGAAGGTAGTTTGATAATTTAGGCGTGTTATTTCTTGTTCGCGTTAAAAGTATGTGCCAATTGAAATGATAATGCCAATTTTTTCAACTATATTCTAAGCTTGCCAGGTGATATTTATATGAAAATAACACCGCTTAAAACAAGACTAAGGTCCGAAATAATATCAGATGTCAGTTAACGGCTCGTTATGTCAAATCAGTCAGTAACCTTCGTTAGTGTATCTTATGTACTATAGACGTTCTTGTTACAGTGTAAATTCCATGTAACGTTACTGGATTTACCGACAAACTCCTTAAAGCGTCGAAATCAATTGGCTTCTGATTTTTCTTCTCTTCATTTAACGATATCTCTTTATAACGCCATAAAATGCACAGTCCCTTAAGTGTCGTTATATAGAGTTTACACTGTATTGACTTTGTATATTGTCTTGTACGAGTATGATGTTATTGTAATGCAGTAATGTTTTCTTATTTTTCGCTATTGTTCTTAATTGAATAGTAAACCTTTAATAGTTCTTGGAATATTTAATGTTACTTATTTATTTGAAATTGTCAACTGTTTGTTTTCCAAAATGAATAAATTAATTAATAGTCGTTGCTCCGCCAGTGCTTAGCACGAGCTATTGATAGAACTGTCAAAGTGACTGTTTTTACACTAAAAAGGCTGGGCAATGACTATTAATCCGGACCTTACTGTTTAGTTTAAATCCGTATGCTTTTTACATCTTAGTATTAATGCTTACAACTTAAGTAATTTCAATAAGCTTAGGATTTCATTAAAATTAAATAGGAAATATTAATGTGTTTAAAATAATTACATTTTAAAATAACTTACCACACAATATAAAACATTATCACAAACAGTCCGCGAAAAGACAAATTAAAATATCGTCTTCGTCTTATTTTGTTATCTTATTTTCTTAGGCTGGTTTGCAACAAAATTAACAGTTTAATTTTTTTATTTTATTTATTTAAGGACATGGTACAGAATACATAAGTCCTAAACAATATACTTATTATTAGAATTAGAAATATACTAGCTGTATCAGCCTATAGGCCAGACTTCTTAGTGTTTTCTCGGAACTTAAAAAAAGTTTTCCTTATTGAACTCACCGTTCCGTGGGAATTAAATATTCCAAAAGATCACAACATGAAGTCGAATAAATATTATGATCTCACGGAAGTAATGATCAGGAACGGGTTCAAGACTTAGCTTTACGCAGTGGAAGTTGGTGCGAGAGGAGTTGAAATAATTGGGCCTAAGCATGCTGTGAATACATTTATGGAAAGAGCTTCCAAGACGGCATTAACAGTCTTACAGTATTTGGTTGGGTAGGGAGAGGAGTACAATGGTGGATGGTGAGCGAATTATCGCGCAATAAAATAAAAAGGGAGGACTCCTTTTTTAAACCAGCCTATTGTCAATCGCAAGTTCTCTGCCCACACACGATGGACCCGACACCCGCACGTTGAGTCCGTGGATTGCTTAGAAATTTGTTTTAGTAAAATAGAGTAAATGTGTTATAAATATTGTTGCCATTTTTATCTGTAAGTAGAAATACGTCAAAAATGTTCGTAGGTAATTTTGTTTCCTAGAAAGTTAATAGACACATTTCTCAAAAGTACACTGAGACTTGAATAGTCCTTAAAAATGCTGTATTGTGCGAGCGAGAGGGTTAAACGCTCCTTAATCGCTGTAATTTTAAAGTTAAAAAAGCATCGAACGTGCCAGTTGTATGTTGAAGGTATTCAATTATTCAATGCTATTTTTAACTTCAATCGTTGCTATACCAGAGATTTTATTTTGGTGCAAACCAGCCTAAGAGTATACCTAAAACATAAAAAATAATTAATTTGTCTTCTCGCCGATTTCCTCAAAGCACAAGAACGGTGGTGTTGTAAATCTATTACAAATGTACGTATTTCTCATTGGTACAAGCCAGGGGGTTGGACCAACCATTGTAGGATTTTAAGCGTTATTACAATGTAGCTACCACCGATCTTTTGGTGCACCGCTGCCTTTAATGTAAATAATGCAGACAAAACTTCTTTTCATTTTAGAGGGATTATTAATATTTTATATTATGTGATAAGGAGTGGTTTTTTAATTAAAATGAGATGCCAATATCCACAACACAAGTTCACTTAATAATAAACAGTCTTATAGGGAAAGGGGAAAATTTTAAAAATAATAAGTCTGGTTTTCCACTAGAGATGTGCGAGGAAAATATCCGCCAATAGAATTACTTAGACATTGGAAGGCAATAATTACCAAGCGACATTATGGGGAAATTAAGTGAAAGCATTAATTAATTCCTCTTAAAATTGCAATACCAAATTCTATTTAAACTATATACTAATTTAAAACAATGTTTAAGTTTATAACAAACAAATTAAATTAATAAAAACATTTGAGATTAAACAGCAGCATGCTAGGAACTGACATTAAAAAAAAATCTGCACAATGTACCTAACGAGCAAGCATACCCAGTTTACTTCTTAATTTAGAGTCAGCAGGCAAAGCAACAGCCCATTTTCTCACACCAACAAGCATTACAGAGGCTAGTACTAAAACCGCACCACATATGGAAAATTTACTTGGAATTTCATTAAAAAACATCACTTGCCAAAGAAATGCAAAAACTATATCAGCAGACCGAGCTATAGCCACTGGACCTGCTTGCTCCATCTGCAAGGACATTGTCAAAAGAATTTGGCCCAAATAACTAAACAAAGCAAGACAAACAACCAAAAACCTCTCGGTCCCGCAGGTTGGCATGCACAGAATACCTAACAAAAAAGAATAGCATAAAGTCTGAAAAATTGCTATAGCACCAAAATTTGTCATAATCACAGAAAAATGCAACCCCTTAAGCACACGGAGCAGAACATAAGCATTTGCACCAAATATTGTTGACAAAAATGCAGCAACAGCCCCTCTAAGGCTGTTGTAACTGTCATGCTCGTGAATCTCAGGGTCGGAGCCAAATAAAAATGGTGGGTGTGTAATTAACACAACGCCTACAAGAGTCAGAATGATAGATATTGTATTCCACATACCACAGGGCTCTTTTAAAAACACTCTAGCAAACAGAGCAACAAAAACTGGCACTGAAAACACTATGACAGATGCATCAGCCAAGGGCATGTGTCTAAAAGCATAAAAACTAAGCAGCAAACCCACAGTACCCACTATAGATCTTAAAACTAATAAGAATCGTCTACCCTGAGGAAAAACAGGCTGTTCTGTATAAATTACAATAGGAATAGTTGGCAGCAATACACCAATGAACCGAAACATTGCCAGCTGCAGCGGATCGATGTTTATCAAACTCTTCACAATAACTGAACATAGCGAAAAGAATAAAGATGAAAGAGTCGCTAACATCAGACCCAAATAAGGGCACCTCTTGATTAGCGGTCTCTTGTTCTCCAGTAAATTTGGCACGGTCTCATCGCCACTCCCAGCCGATATATCCACCAGATGTTGAAGCTCTAAATGCTCAGGCATTGCTCCCATCACCTCCTGAAAACCGCACCCGGGCAAATAAGACCAACAAGCTTTAGCTTACTTACATATTATGAAGGATATTTAAAACGAACCTTGGCAGGCGCTGCTAATAATTTTAATGTATTCAATGTATAGAATATTTAACAAATATGACCCATAATAAGACTTTTTCAGGTCAAATTGGGTCAAACAATGAAAATAACACAATCTATTTTACTGACTGATTAGTGATTGATAAATGAGAATGTGACAGTTGATTAAGGCTGACAACAGACAATCAAGGCCTTAAAACAAATTGAGTGGTGCGTTTCAAACGTGGCTTGGACTCATTACAATGTTAAAGGGGACATAATATTATATAGAAAAACTGACACTTTTGATATTTTGAAGCACGAGCTCATGTTCAATCAATCCAACTACTAATCCGGCCCCTAGGATTTCAGATTAACAAAAAGTAATTTAAATTCTGATGTATGGTGGCAAGAACGCTGGTCTAATTTTCGGTGAATCGCTATGCTGATTCTCTAAGCGAGGAATGAACCAGCCCTCTTGTCACCGGCCTTTTTGGCAAAACTATGGAAAACAATATTATTTTGTTAAAATAACTTTTAAGAGGTGGCACCATAGAACAATGGCAAGTAAGGTGAGACCTTAGGACCAAGACTTAGTCCTAAGTAGGACCAATCGAGTTTGAAACATAGATTATATAATAGTATGTAGTTTGAAACGCGCGAATTCAATTGTAATTTGACTGACTGCTGACTGTCATAAGCAATGAGCATGATCATTATCAGTCATCGGTCGTAATTTTGTTTTTAAATAAAATGCCGGATCAAACCAATTTTTGCTAACAGAAAATATTATTGCAGTTTTTACACACTATTTGCATGATAATATTATTGTGTGAGTAGAACAGCGGCATCTAGATTCCACATGTATATAATTCCTGCGTAAAATGGTTTTAATCTTATCAAAATAAAAGGATGAACCGACCTTGGGTTACCCGCCTACCGCACTTAGCCGAAGCTGTATTAAAACAAATAGAAATTAAAGTTGCATTGAGTGACAGCAATCATAGTAAGAGAAAAAACTTCTTTATAACTTTTTTCCCGAGTTGTAAAAGCTTACCCGAATGAAGCAACTGGCGCCAGCCATTGACCACCGACAGCTGTCCCTATTCCTTTATGCTGGCCTATTAATGCTTATTTACATTTTTATATGTGTATGATGATGATATGCTGGAGACATCGACGAGCTTGCCGCTTGTCATGATTGGCCTATAGTAAAGTTGGCTAAATGTGAATCCGCTTATAAGCGTGGTTTCTGACCACCCCGAAAGGGAAACAGTCGTGATGATATTTTTATATGTATATGAGGCTGGACAGTACATGTCTATAATCTGTGGTCTGGACTAGGATTTATTCCTAATAACATCTATTTACCTTTAAGTACCGATGTGAGGCCTGAGAGGCCGCGTATATAATGTAGTGTAGAAAGTAAATTTATTTTAATTTATTTATATAAGTCGATAATATTTGGCTTGGATTTTTGGAAAAAATCAGACTATTGGATAAAAAAAATAAAAACAAAGATTACTCCCCTCATAATAACAAAATATAGTAGGTATATCATACTTACAACTAATATAACTTTTATACATTAAAAGTAAGTACATAAACCTTCAGAGATAATAAAGTCCAACTACACCTTAAATTCAACAGTGCACCAAACTGACTGTCAGTTTGGTGCACTGTTAATAAACATGTTTTTTGCACTAATACTGACTATGTTGATTTAGTTTTCAGTTTAGTTTGGACAAAATTTGGATTTGAATTATTTGTACATATCCATAATATCTTTAAATGCTGTTTTGTTTACTACCTAAAGTCCCTGGTATGTCCATCACTCGCACAAAATTTGGATTTGAATTATTTGTACATATCCAAGATGTCTTTGAATGATGTAAATCTGGTGCAGAACTATTTATTTTAAAACTTGAAGTCCCTGGTATATCCATAGCTCGCAATATCTGTAAAAATAACAGTTTTCTGTAACAAAAAAATTAGAAAAATACACACATAAGTATCAACGTGAAGCCTGAGAGGCCAGTTTGGAATTTCAAATCATATTTACTTACCAAATGCGCGTGCGACACCACCATTTACTGCCCTGAAGTCAATGTGTCACTCTCCTTGTAGCAACTTAACAGCGAGGATCGGTAATGCTGCCAGGGCCTATCAGACTGCATGTCGGTACTTAAAGGTTAAATATACTTAATTTAGTTTTCATAGTTTCAGATGAAGATTTGCTGGCTCTTCATTCCATATTTGGTGTAACTTTGCTAAAAGGATTGGAGATATTGAAGAAGCATCTTCTTACGGCTTACCATACTGGAACAAAATTAAAAATACTTGTAGAAGTACCAGGAGAGGGTGGTAAATGTTACAGACTATTTCCAAGACTAAACTATTGCCCGTGTTTAGCTTTTAAACACCAAGTTCTAGAGAAACATCTAGAATTAACTTGTAAGCATATAATTGCTGCTAGAATCTCCTTCATGACAGATAAATTAACTTATACAGAGATTACAAAGGCACAGTATTCGATGTTGCTTAATTCTGTGCTGTTTTTGGATGACCAAGTTGTATCTTAGGTAAGGTATTGCTTTTATTTTAAAGTCTTGTCTACACTAACACCCATATTCTAACATGTTTCCTCAATGGCTCCTTTTCTCAACCATTCCTTCCAGCTCTCAAACAAGTCCTTTAAATTGGTATTCTTAGTTGTAAATTCTCCAAATCATAAATGTTAACATTTTTTATGTTTCCATTAAGATAACTTTCTTTTCTGGCAACATTAAAGATAATGTCGCTTATAAGGATCAAATTCTGGTAATTAATCTCAAACGGTAAACTTAAAGAAAGTGCTCATTTTTAATAAAATAAAAAATAAATTTAAAAATGACTATATTTTACCACCGTCCACTTTACCAACTAATCAAATAGTTTGAAATAGTGCTTTTCAAAACCAATCTTCATTGAAAACAACAACTTCATACTTTTATTAACATAAGAAAAAATCTTATAAAAAATACAATTCTTTATTCTAATTAAAATAAATATTTGGAATAATCTATGTTAACGACGCCTAAATTAAAAAAAAACGTAATAGGCTGCATAGGCTCGACCCTTTGCCTACCCAGAAAAAAACGTAAAAATGAATTGGCGCGAATAATTTAAATTTGATCTACGTCCCGTTAAATACTACAACTTTTACTCTTCCTTACAGATTTTGTTATTTGAAGATGAATTTAACTAATAATAAACGATTTGATCTAATGGAGGCATATTTTGTCAATGAAAAAAATAATTGCTTGGTAAATAGTTTGTCACTTTGGTTATTTCAGTCAATGACATGCCTCATAGGCATAAGTTAAACATCAAAAGATAATATTTACATTACCCTTTCTGCAATGAAAAATTAACATTTATTCGAAAATATTTACAAAATGTAGAATAAATATTAATACTAAGGATTGGGATATAAGTCCCGTCCGCGTGGAATGGTGGCAAGAACGCTGGCTGCATTTCCCCACTGAATTGCAATACTGATTCTTTGGGCGAAGAAATAGCCAGCCATCTTGTCACCGGTGGAGACGACAAGACGTGGTGTTATGTCTTTTTAAAACTTTTTTGCGCTTGGACTCCATGGGCCCAGAGTTTCTACAGAAAACGCCACAAATATGTAATCTTTTAATATACTTACATATTTGCGCCGCTTGCTGGACTCCACATTTTCCGCCGCGCCTCCCGCTTTACGCACGTGGCGTCCCACACCAGAGCACGTCCTCGTTCCCAGGGGACCAACGTCATACCATCGGGTCTTTTGCCATCATCTCGGAAAACTCCAACAGGCTCTAGAAGAGCTAGAACCTCGATGGTGGCTAGAGCCCTTTTAATAGTATCGCTAAGGGAGCCGTGGCGGGAAAATCTGCCAGCATTTTTGGAACAGGAGAGCCCATGAATGCTAATAGGGTGTATCACTAACTTTTTATTACGATAGATGGCGCATAATAAATGGTACCTAATATAACTGTCAGTTATGTATTTAGATTACGAAATCTATTGTTTTCTGGATATTATGCCAAAGTGAGCAGCTTTTAAGTGTACAAATCGAGATTTCTAAACGAAATCAAAGATATGGTGATCTCAAAATTGCGGTTCTATTAATTCAACCTTTTGTCTTTTTAAAGACGATGTTCGCTTTCTTAATTCGCCTTTTAAGATAGGAAACGTTATGTTAAAAAAATATTTAAAAAAATATTCGTCATAGATGTAAACAAGGTACCATTACCGCTAGCGACATCTACAAAAAGCTTTGCCTGATACACCACATTAAATGTAATTTTCTGTCAATCATGTTGGTAAAGTTTGTGAATATTTTTTTATTTTCAGAAAAAACATAACTTCAACATGGATATAGACGATGGAACTTCACAGTATTATTTCATTGCATCAATGGATTCGGCTAAAACGCTCTGTAGCTTGTTAAAAGCCATACAATTTCAAGAAGTAAGTATTTCGTACATATATACATACATATCTTCACGTCAGATCCCTTGCTGGGTAGGCAGAGACAATTGAGCGCCATTTAATACGATCACGACTATCCCTTCGTCGACATTCATTAACCTCTTCATACATGCCCTTTGGTTACGAAGACTTTTTAATGCACCTTCAGTCAGTGTTTTATTTATATATTGATATTTTTGCTATGAAGCCTTCAACAGAAAGGCATCTACTTTCTTCTCAATTCTTTAACACTCCGGCTTCTGTATATTTTTAGGATTTGTTCTTTTTGTTTCTTGTGTTGTTTATATTTTTGCCAGTGTATTAATGTATTTAGTAGCTATAGGCGAAAACTTTTAATTGGCTCATTTTTTATTATTTATATTGTTATCTAGCTGTAAGTTTTCCTGTCTGCCAGGGCCTCTTTCACCCACAACTTTCGCATTATATATCTGGTTCGTCAATCTTTCTTCGCTCATCCTTTCAACATGCCTGAACCATCGTAGCATGCCTTTCCTTATTTTTGTCCCTATGCTTTCCTTCATACCAACCCTTTTCCGTATTTCGACGTTACGTATGCGGTCCGCCAAAGTGACGCCACATATCCGCCTCAACGACCGCATTTCTACTGCATTAACCCTACTCTCATGCGAATTCTGACGTATCCACGTCTCGCTTCAGTATTTCGTCTACTATTGAATTGAAAGCCAGGTTTGGTGTGTTGTGTTGCAACAGAAAAGTTTATTTAACTAATGGGGTGTATCACTAACTTTTTATCACGATAGATGGCGCATAATAGATGGTATCTAATATAACTGTCAGTTGCATAGAAAACTTGTATTTTTATTACGAAATTTATTATTATCTGGATATTATGCAGAAGTGAGCAGCTTTTAAGTGTACAAATCGAGATTTCTGAGCGAAATCAAAGATATGGTGATCTCAAAATTGCCATTCTATTAATAAAACCTTTTTTCTTTTTAAAGACGGTGTGCGCTTTCTTTATTAGTCGTTTAAGGTAGGTAACATTAATTTAAAATACATTTTACTGATATAATTTTATCAATAAACTACTAAAATATGTAAAAAATGATGCGATAGAGGTGTAAAATAAGGTACCATTGCCGCTAGCGACATCTACAAAACTGTCTAATACACCCCATTCTAAATTGCTAATTGTTACCTGATTATCTCCACTGCTGGATTTAGGGTCAAATGCTCGCCACTTCACATGGTCTTTTGCCACCTTCATCCATCCCCTACCAGCGAACCTTCTTCCTGCCCTCTGTCCATCTAACGGGGGGTTCTCATCACGATTCTGGTTCCTAATAATAATAATATAATAATAAACTTTTATTTCGGACTTTACATCCATAAATTGTTAGTAACCTAACCTAACCCCTTGGGGAGAGAAGTAGAATGGAGGATGGTGAGCGTATTATCGCGCAATATAAAAAAAGGGAGGCCTCCTTTTCTTAAACCAGCCTATTGTCGGTCGCAAGCCCGAGACACCATTCTTCTCATCTCTTACCCACACACGATGGACCCGGCACCCGCACGGTGAATCCATGGAATGCTTAGAAATTTGTCTTCTTCTCTCTTTACTTAATCCTTATTTACTATAAGTAATAATTTATTTTAAACTACCCGCTACTGGAGGCTGTCTACTTGACTGTATGCAGCTGTATCCAGTGCTCCAGCAGCGGAGAGTCTTACCCATCTGCCAATACGTTTAGGAGCCTGTTGGTACTGGTTCTCACGCGGCACAGCATAGTCGCAGATCTTTTGCGCATATTTTTTTCTAATAATATTAAATAATGATTTTTTTTTAACATTTTAGTCTGCAATGTTCAGCGCGATGCCAGAAGGTCTAAAGTTCACAGTCGAAGAAGGAAAGAGTATACAAGCTACAGCGTACATTCCTGCTGAGAATTTCTCAGAATACCATGTCAGGGACGATGTGGAGGTTTTGTTTAAAGTAAGCATAGACCAGTGTTATTGTCGTACATTTGCGTGTTATTTCTTCAAGGACCCTAAAACACAGAACCTCCACTGCTGGAAAGGGAAATAATTAAACATTATAAGACATATTAACTGCCTCTGTGGTCTAGCGGTTAAGTCTGTATTAAATAAATAAATATTACCAGACAGCTCACACAGCGCCATCTAGTTTCCGTGGTAAGCTACGAGGCTTGTGTTACCGAAACTAGATGGTTGATAAACTACATATTATACTTTTTTTTTGTACATATTAATATATACATATTATACATATAAACACCCAGACCGAGAGAAATTATACAATGTACAACTTGCCCCCGGTGGGAATAGAACCCACGACCTCCCGAGTTTACGGCAACGTTTGTTACCACTAGACCACGAAGGCGGTCAATTCATTTAATTCATTTGTGATATCTCTCTCGAGTTTGGTACGCTGGAGACATCGACGAGCTTGCCACTTGTCATGATTGGCCTATAGTAAAGTTGGCTAAATGTGAATCCGCTTATTTATAAGCTTGGTTTCTGACCACCACGAAAGGGTAACGGTCGTGATGGTTCTTTACTTTTTATATTTGTTCAAATTTGTCCCTAAGGTTTGGCTGTCAGAGAATGTCTTCGGGCATTAAGTCCGCCTTTATACTTTGTGCAATAAAGTTTTTAAAAAAATTAACCAACCAAAGATTGATTTCGACGCTTTAGGGAATTTGTCGTAAAATCGAGTGACGTTACATGGAGTTTATACTGTATTTCAGATCAGTATAGCAGTGTTGACAGAATGTCTAAATATCTTTGGAACGGCTGAAGAATCAAGTCTCAAGATGTACTACAGATCCGAGGGCTCTCCACTGCTACTTGTGTAAGTATATCTTTTAAAAACCTTTTATTTTAATTAATATTATTTATGTTCTATATTTTAACTCTTTTTTTTTAAGACACTAGTAATGGAAAACAAGCATCGGGCTCACAATAAATATTTGGCAAATATATACTTTTATGATTTAGTGTATGTATTTCTTAGTATGTAGTATTTTGTTTGTTTCTTATGTCGCTAGCGGCAATCGTACTTTGTACCTTTTGACGTTTCTTATAATTTTTTTGGTATTTTATTGGACACTCGCCAAGCCGCCGCGCCGGCCAGACGGGTTGACGTTTGAATTACAATCGATTCCTCTAGTTTCCTTTGATCCTTTATAAGTGACACAATCATCTAGTGTAAATGGTATGCTGGTATGGTATGCTGCCTGGCCACACGCTACCTACGCGCATCGATAGCTGCCTGGTTTGCCATTGTTTTATAAAATCCAAATTAGAAGTGAACACGTATGTTTGTAATTCAACGGTAACAGATCACGCTATCACGCTTCTGTCATAGCTACCGTCTGCAAAGGCACTACTAAAAGAAGAATGACCCAACCTTATGTAAACATAAAAACAATTACGATGGTGCTATCGAAGACCTTAAACAATACGACTGGGCTAAATTCTACAAAGATGCCGATGCTAACTCTCTGGCTGACTCCTTTATTACAATTATTACCGAAGCCCTAAATAAGCACACTACAAAACGTCCAATCAAACGAAAATTTGCTAGTATTAAGCCGTGGGTAACCCCTGGACTAGTCCGTTGTATGAGAAACCATGATAACCTACATAGAAAGCTGAAACACGATCCAAGCAACAATTATATTAAGTATTACTTATAAAAGATACCGGAACACTTGCAACAATATATTACATAAATTAAAACAACAGTACGAAGCACATGAATTATTAAAGCATAAAAATGATTCTAAAATGTTGTGGACTACGATTAAACGAATAAGTAACTATGGGAACAAATCAGATGCAGCTCTAGACCTGCTGCAATCTTTCTCATCTCCTCTAGATTCTGTTACTGAAGCTAATAAATATTTTGTGAGTGTAGGATCAAACCGGGCCTTGTCTATACTGAAACAGAACAACATATCAGAGTCTCAATTAGTTGCTACGACGACTAACGATAATTTACACCCAAACTCCCTTGTGTTATTGCCCACTGAACCAACAGAGATTCTACTATTAATAAAAACTCTATCTCTACTATTAATTTCAGCCTTCAACCCCAGTCGTATTCTAATGTGATGACAGACTGTGAGATCTGTACCCAGCAGCCAGACTCTCTGCTGGAGCTCAAAGATGACGAGGGGGAGGTTGCCAAGCTCACTCTCAAGGCTCCGGCACTCTTGGGACTCTTGGCTGATATTGAGAGAAGCTGTGATGTTTTGGAACTACATCTGTCTCCTGATCATCCCAATGTCAGCATTGTCACATATGGAATGCAGGTAAATACTGATTATAAAACTGAACTTAAAAAAAAAACTTATTGGGGTTACCGTTCCGTGGGAATCTAATATTTTAAAAGACCACATTAGGACAAACAAATGTTATGATCTAACACAAGATATGATCAAGAATGGATTCAAGATGTGCATTACGTTACGTTACGCAGTGGAAGTTGGTACAAGAGGAATTCCAGCAAATTAAAAGATCTGGGATAAGCAGGTCTGACATCAATACAATATTTGGTTGGGTAGGAAGATAGATGAGCAGAATGGTGATACATTTTAGTGACTATCAAGTGACGATAGGTTTTTGTACTGTACTTTGTGAAATTAAGTTTACAATCTAATAATATTAGTTTTAATATTCATAAATATAAATTCATGTCTGTAAAGGAGCCGTGTAAGCTTATAATCTAATAATAATAGTATTAATGGTCTTGAATGTAAATATGTGTCTGTATAGGGGCAGCTTACAATCTAGTTAACATTTATGTCCATAAATATAAATTCGTGGCTGAAAAAAGGCCGCTTACCATCTAATAATAATAGTTTTAATGTTCATGAATATAAATTCATGTCTGTAAAGGTGCCGTGTCAGCTTACAATCTAGTTAATAGTTTTGTCCATAAATATAAATTCGTGTCTGTAAAGGTGTCGTGTCAACTTACAATCTAGTTAATATATTTGTCCATAAATATATATGTCCATATATGTATATAAATTCGTAGCTGTAATCTTACAATCTAATAATAATAGTTTTAATGTTCATGAATATAAATTCATGTCTGTAAAGGTGCCGTGTCAGCCTACATAGTTAATATTTTTGTTCATAAATATAAATTTGTGGCTGTAAAAAGACAGTGTCAGTCAATCTAATAGAAATAATGTAAAGTTGGCAATGAATTTTCTTAGTAAAATAGTTATTTATTTCAGGACCGGTCGTGTATAGATGTGCCAAAAGGGGCGGATATGATGCAGAACTTCAGTTGCGAGCGTGATGTTACACTCAAATACCAACTGCACCACATCAGAATGATTATGAAGGCATTGGCTATATCTTCTCGAGTAAGTGTGTTGGCGCGGGGTTAGTGGACTGTATCTAGGTGCGGGGTTTGCGATCATCTTCAAATTAGATACATAGATGATTAGACTTTGCTCATCAGTGCAATAAACAAACAAGAAAGGTAACTGGTAAAGGAACTCACCCGATGTCCTCGGCACCATATATAAATTCGTCATGATCGTAGAACAGTGTCGGATTTAAAAAAATACCCACAATTTTGCATATATATTTATAATATAAATATTATATAGTTTTATATTGTTTGTGGTCTGTAATTTATAGTGCAAATATTAGAAAGGGTTCCAAAATGAAATCTAGAAGGTTTGCACTTATTATGAGACTTAAAAAGTGACAAAAAAACAGTCGAAATGACAGTTGAATGGCCGCCATGAAAATTTTAAATATAGCAGATCCGTCACTGTTCTACGTTCATGACGAATTGTTCTTACAGTCGGGTTTTGCGAATGCAATGATCTTGTGTCTTCTATGACGACTGTAGGACAACGACTATTTTTCGATTCGACGACTTCTAGCACGCTCCGGCCTTTGGACTAGTGAGCGGGATGGGTAATATAGAAAGGAAGCGGCGAGAAAGAGATAGGAGAAGGGTATAGGGGTAACAAATTAGGACGTCTGTTTATGCACCGACGAATCACAATAATGCTTAACCATCCAAAATTGGTCGAATTATCGCGATCGGCGCGAACAAAGTCCAACTTTTTGTCTTTTGTCTCCAATTTGGAGACTTACATATCGCACATCTCTAAAGGGATCATAAAACATATTTTTTGAGTTATGCACACCATCGTATCCCTCATCTCACTGCTTCTTTATTTATTCGTGGGAAAATTTACAGCCTTTGCAATATTATGTATACAAAAAATATCTAATAATAATAAAATACCGATCAATAAAAGAGATTAAAAAAATGGAGCAAATTGGAGATATAATAAAAGCATAGAAAAAACTTTTGCAGTACACAGGAATACAGTACGCACTCTCGCCATTTCCAAAAAAAATGTTTTTTTAGTTAGTGCTATTTAGATCTAGGTGTGCGATGTGTCGCACGCTGAAGATGTGGAATTCTCTACCAGCCAGTGTGTTTTCTATTCCTATAACCCCCTGCAGCAGTCATTTCCAACATTTGTTCACGATTGTCGAAAACGTTTATCGTTTTTAAACGACGTCATAGTTGAATTACGTCTACGTCCATTTTTTTTATTTTTTTTTATTGACAATTTCATAATCTTGTTGATAATGACATCCTTTAGTCACAAGAATGTCGGAATAGTATCGTAATTTATCTGTCAAATGATTTGACAACGAAATTTGTCAGCCCGCAAAGTTATCAAATATTATCAAAACAGTTTTACCGTGTGACAGCAGCCAGCTGACATTTTGGAATTTGCTTGTAGTATTGCAAAAGAATTAATATTGTTGTCCATTGATATAATACAAATATTAGTTCATAAAATGAGTTAATATGGAGCTGCCTCAGTTTTAATGACATAAGTTCTCATATTAAAATATTACCGTCCTTTGGAACTAATGATATTGACCAAATCAGCTTTTTGATTTTGTAAGTGCCAACATTATTTTATGACTTGCCGACCGAAATCGCTAGGATAACTATCTTTTGAGACTGCCGGCCCTGCAACCCTATTCTGTTACTTAAGCGCAAACGTTATATAATGGAATCCGTTAACTATAATATATATATCACGCTATTAAAGTTATTTGCACGGCCGCTGTCAAGCTCGAGCGCTTATAGAGTTGAGAATTGAATAATATTTTGTAATTATGACGCAAGCTCTGAAGTATATAACGAAATCCAGTAATAACTACTTAGTTATTATTTTGACAATCTAACTACTTAGATTGTCAAAATAGTGAATTCTGTTATTTAGTACCACCTTTAGCCCGAGTTTGTCCGATCATAGCCGACCTTACGTCAAAATAGCGTTTTCCTCTATTTTAAAGGTCACCTATGGGGTTGCAACTTCAAAATCATAGGGAAAACGTGAATTAAATATTTAAGTTGTCCGCCGCGAATTTATATTAATTAAACTAAGATTATATATTTACATTAAACATAGTTTTATAACACACATTAGGTAATAAATCATAAATATGGCAAATACTAAAAGAAATATTTAATAGTTTTTTTTTAATGAACGCATCGTAACTTTATTTTGCTGTCATCTGTAGTGGAAACCTTTATACGAGAATTTTAATAGCGTTTTACACTGACAGTTCCGTTAATTAACGGATTCCATTATATAACGTTGGCGCTTAAATAACAGAATAGGCCTAGAGTGCTTCAAGCTAGAACAATGTCAATGTCTGGATTGTATGAAAGAATTATAATTTTCAGGTAGTATTAAGATGCAGTGCCAATGGTCTGTTGCTATTACAACTGAAACTGGAAAAAGAAGATCTTAAGCAGGTGATGTACTCCGAGTTCCACATCATACCCTTAATTAATGACTGAAGCCCGGATAACAGCGATATTGTAAAAAACAACGCAGGGTATTAACAATGGGGTGTATTACTAACTTTTTATCACGGTAGATGGCGCATGATAGATAGTACCTAATATAACTGTCAGTTGCATAGAAAACTTGTATTTTTATTACGAAATTTATTATTTTCTGGAAGTGAGCAGCTTTTAAGTGTACAAATCGAGATTTCTAAGCGAAATCAAAGATATGGCGATCTCAAAATTGCCGTTCTATTAATAAACACTTTTTTCTTTTTAAAGACGGTGTGCGCTTTCTTATATCGTTTTTTAAGGTAGGTAACGTTAATTTAAAATACATTATTCTGTTATAAAAATTAAAACTACATAAACAATAAATAAAAAAATGCAATGTAGGTGCAAAATAACCATTGCCGCTAGCGACATCTACAAAAAGTTTTGTCTTATACACCCCATTAGTTTTTATCATTAGCATGTATTTTATTAGTCCTAGAAAATATATAATTAAAGGGCCTACAACAGTGTTGGTATTTCTGACGAAGCGGGCGTTTTGTTTGTAATTTATAAGTGTCTACCCTCAAATAAAAATAAAAATATTATTACTACGTGAGAACAGGAACAGGTTGAAAAACAGCGTCGTGCAGGTGTAAGTACTTCTACTGCTGCACGACAACAGCTGGCACCTGATTCCATTTGTCACATATTGTTCGGAATTATAAAACTATGTTATATACTGTTATGTGACAATAAATGGATTTTTATTTTAAAATGATTGTTTTTAAGTCCTCTAATCATTTGTGTTAATAGTGCTGATTTGTTTCAGGATTTGACTGAATAAAATAAAGAGGTGCTTTTAGAAAAAAACTTTAATTTTAATATTAAAAAAAAACTGCCTCCATGGTCTAGCGGTTAAGTCCGTTTAAACACATTTAATTTATATTTAAATTATTTGTGATATCTCTCGAGTTTGGTACGCTGGAGACATCGACGAGCTTGCCACTTGTCATGATTGGCCTATAGTAAAGTTGGCTAAATGTGAATCAGCTTATTTATAATCGTGCTTTCTGACCACCCTGATACATTTAACTTCGATTTAGGGAAAAAGGAATTTGAATAAAAATACATAATTTTAAAATATAGTATGTTTTATATTTTAATTTACATATATATATATAATAACAGTTTACGGAATGTATTATTGTTTTAATACAGGTAATTTTGAAAACTATAATATACAGCCCCTAGAACAGGTCTTTTATATAATTATACTAGTTCTATGTCCTTGCGCATACCTGATGGTAAGTATCGCGCAACTGGAATCAGACACTTATGACTGTCATCAGTCCCTAACACTATACCAGTCAGGCATAACGGTAATTCAAGCCTGATCCCGAAACGTGATACACTTCACAGGGTTTATCGGCCCGAACGCTGGTTACTTCCCCGCCCCGGCAGACTGGGCAAATTACCACCACCAGTCAAATTATAATGCAATAAAGGTGTTTAACTGCTTGGGTACTGACTGATATCAAAAGCAGTGATAATGTCAAGACTTTCACATTCACTAAAATCTTTTCTTCTGGTAAGACCCTTGGTATGGCAGTTATGCGGGTTTTAAAAATAGGATGCTGGTTCGCGGCCTTCGATTGCAGTGGGAAACCTGGTCGGGTCACAGCAGTACAAAGCTACTCCAAAACTAGAATTATCTGTAGAGAATCCACTTACTTGAACTAGCAATGACGAGGACTCCAATAGCCAAGCATCAGCCTTCTGGTCAGCTGCGAGACGATCCAGGTGCGGTTTTAATGTCGCGGGTGTAATTTCACTTCATATCAGCGGATGCGGGTAAATATAATGAGCGGCGCGGTCTAAGAGAGCTTCGTGGTGGTCTTCCCGAGGAGACACAAGGTACACCACCGTTCACGAGCTATAGTCCGAAGCACACTGACGAAATAGTAGAAGAGTCTTCTCACACCCCCCGCAGAGGGGAGTGGGGAATCTGTGTCAAGGTATTTGCCTTCTAACAGAGGTTGCGTTCGCTTTCCGTAACTACGGACAGGGCATGGGGTAACCATTAAAGGTTGAAGTATACGAGCCAGGCGGCGGAGCCGCGATTACGACTCCGTGATTGGCAGCAGGTGACGAGCGTAGCATTGTCTGGCGTCCGGCGGACGGGCGTGCAGAGGGGCCAGGTTTCTCACAAGTGGGAAATCTGTCGCCTCTGCGCGCGCGAACATGCCAGCCGCCAGACGACGCACGAATTCGTCCAGTGTTTCCATCCGCATATCCCTATGGATTACATCGTTCCTCACGTACCGCGAGGCGCCGACAATGGTACGAAGCGTTAGGTTTTGTTGCGCTTGTAAACGTGCTCTCAGCGTAGCTGAGGTGAGAGCGTACCAGGCCGGCGCGGCGTACGTGAGTCGGCTGCGGATATATGATTTGAATATGAGTAGCTTCGTGTGAAGCGGCAAACTGGATGCAAACACTGGGCGAAGTTTGGCTCTCGCCACCCGCGCCATGTTCACAGTGGCGGTCACGTGGGCGCGCATGTTGATGCGTTTGTCTATCGTGACGCCCAGGTATTTTACTGGATTAGTCCACGATAGACTCTCGCCGTTCAACAGAAGCGGACGGTCGGGTTTCAGCCTTCTCAGTCCAGTCTCAAGGAACGTAGCCTGAGTCTTCCTGGCGTTCACCGACAACCTCCAACGGGAGAGCCACTCGGGGAGGAGATCGAGACAGCGCTGCATCTTCGTCACCGCGTAGCTCAAGACCCTAGAGTCTGTGAAGTACGCGGCGTCGTCAGCAAACAGCGCTAGCTCGACCCCCTCCGCCAGCGGTATGTCGTTGGTGAACCAGGAGTAACAGGACGGAGAAAGGCAGCTACCCTGGGGAACGCCGGCTCGTATGGGACGTGGACTCGAGGCCACGCCCTCCACTGCTACGTGAAAGCTCCTGCCCTCAAGGAAGGAGGCCAATACCTTGACGATCCTAACAGGGGTAGGGGATTGGGACAACTTGTACAGCAGCCCGTTATGCCAGACTCTGTCGAATGCCTTCTCCATGTCGAGGAATACTGCAACCGTGGTGTGTTTCTTCTCAGAAGAAACCACCACGTGGTGCAGCAGCCTCGTCAACTGGAGCGTCGTGCTGTGTTCAGACCGAAAGCCGAATTGCTCGGCTCTCGGCGTGATGCACGGGTTCAGGTGCAACAGCAACAGTTTCTCGAACACTTTCGAGACCGTCGGCAACAGAGTTATCGGTCGGTAGCTCTCCGGTTTCCTCACATCTTTTCCCTTTTTCATGAGCATGATGACGCGCCCCTCCTTCCATGCTGCTGGGAAATGCCCGCTGCGCATGATGCCGTTAAACAGGCGGGTGTAAGCCACGACTGTTCGTCGCGGCAAACACCGTAGTGCCATGTTTGGAACGCCATCTGCGCCGGGGGCCTTTCTCAGCTTCACACGGGAGAAGGCACGCTCCACCATGCCGGGAGTGAAGGTCACCGGTTCGTCACCGGCCGACAGCTCTGCCGCCAGGTAGTCCCTGACGTGCCGATCCACTGTCTCTGTGTGCACCCGATCCGATGAAGGGTTGGGGCTAAACTGCCCCTCCAGGCACTCGGCAAAGATTTCGGCTCGGTCTGCTGCGCGGAACCTCGGGGTTCCGTCTGAGGCTATCAGAGGAAGACGAAATATGACAAGCTCGGCGCGTATAAGGGCTCTCTCACCCCGGAAGTGTCGACCGTAGCGCCATCTAGCTAAATGACGGCGCATGGAATCAACACACATTAGCTAGCCTTTAACAAGACTAGCAAGCGGCGCGACCAACCCTTTTATAATTTAACCTTTAATAAGGCAAAGGGAGATTATTTCCCACCACAATGTGTAAACAAAAAATGTTTTTTTTTTAAATTAAAAATCAATTTAACGAATGAACGAAACCTAAAAATATAGATACATAGTAGTATTTAAATTTGTCACCTGGCAACACTGCTTGTTATATGGCAACACTTGAAGTAAATTTTTGATCTCAAAGTGTCTGTAGTCGAATTTTAGACAGAGAAAAAGCAAGTTTTTGTTTGAGAAGAAATCCTGTAAGAACAATTTAGCTTCATCACGTGATTGTTGATTTATTTTGCGTCTGTTTATCTTTGTTTCCATTGCTTTGTAATTTCCATTGTTTTATCCTAAAACCACTTCAGCTTCTGCATTTAAAACCCTATTAACTCGTGCCTTATTAAGGGTTAAAAGAGCACTACGACAGGATGTATGAGTACGGCAAATTTTATATGGGTACTCTTTATACAATGACATTTGGTATTTTATTTATAAGTCGGTATCTTTTAATTTAGTGTCGTTCTGTTTTGTTATTGTTTTCTTTGTTACAGTTATTTTCTGTTATTGTTTGTTTGCGGTTTATTTCTTCAATAATTTAATCTATTATTTTGTAGTTGTTGTAAACAAATTTGCACACAATTGATGTATTGTATTTTACAAGCAAATAAACGTTCATTTCAGTCCGTCTACCACCTATTTGTTGTTCTCAAATGATTGAATTTTTACTTTCAAGGAGAACTAATATTGTAAGCTTGCCATGGTGATATTTATATAAAAATCACACCCCTTGATGCAAGGCTTACCTTAAATGTAGGACTTTTATAATAGTTTTTATAAATTTAACGGGTCTTAACGGCGATTTAAATAAAATAAAAAGGACTTATGTTCTAAAGGCTGTGATTATGATGGGGAAAGAATAAGAACACTTAGATATTGGCCTCAATCTTTAGTGGGTTTAGTGCATCCGTCTCGCTCACATAATACATATTATAATAATACATATATATACATATTCAAGTCGTGTACACTACATTTGAATAATGTAGTCTATCAATATATTTATTTATTTAGTTACAGATTCAACAGCGCTTAAAATTAAACCTTGTCTACAAAAATCTGTATCTGCTTGTAGCTATAAGAATAAGGTCAAAGAAACGTTAAAATTGATATAGGCTTTTTCATTATTATTTTTTCACATTTTTTTATTTCTTTCATATTGTTTAGTTTGTTTTAAATGTCATTTTTTTGTATAATAGAATATTAATAGTTATCACTTTATAAAATATATATATATATATAATTTTGTACATTCTATATTTATATATCCTATCTGTGGATAACGGTGTTAATTGTATAATTACCTGTACTATGTAATCTATATTTGTATTGTATCTGTATTGTACAATTGTTTGTTATTCCAAATAAATAAAATAAAATAAAAAATTCTTAACTAAAGCCAATTAACTCAAAACTACCCTCACTCTTGATTTTTTTTGAAAATATTGTATTGTGCATGCGAGAGGAATACATAGCCGTTAAACCGTCTTACCCTGTGTTTGACTTTTTGCTGTAAGCGTTTTTTTAATATTTTATTTCACTTTAAAAGCCGTTCGACTTGCGCTTTAAGCAAAATTGCTTTCAAGTCAAACACGGAATTTCCAAACAACATCTATGGATAAAGCTTTTTTTATGCAGAATTTCAAATGGAAATGTACTGTATGTGTATACTTGATTTTGAAATTTCGAAACTGTTTTACGAATTGCGAACCGACTGTATGTCGGCAGGCTTTTCTGTAACGCCGATTGCGGTTTGTATGTAAAAAAAAAAAAAAAAAAAAAAAAAATGTAGGCAAATTAATTTTTTAATTCCAAGGATCTGTTAAAAACTATTTTTGTTAACTTATAATTTAAGTATTAAATAATATACCTAATAAATAATAAATATACATACTTACAAGCTATGTACAATTAAAATGTAACCGGAATGAAACTGAATTTTATTGTTTTATTTATGTAATTCATTTTGCCAGATTGGTTAAAGGCCTATTCCATTGCTGCACAAATTAAAGATTCTTTAAAAATTTAATTTAAAATTTTTGTCATAAAATAAAGTAGTTTTTATTGTTTCCACTAAAAAATAAAAACCCGTATTTTTTATTCTAGTAACCCTTAAATCAAGAAGTAGCAGATGGCAACCCTAGTTGCAGAGGACTTTAGTTCATATATTAAGCAACAATGGAATTGCGACTTTACGCTCTATTGTAAAGTTGTTTAGCAATTACTGATTTTCAACTTTTTATTGTCTGTGATAAAAAAAGGAGAAGATACAGCACGCACTATATTATTTACTTCATAATGCGGAACTAGTTATCTACACTCAAAGCCACACCACAGTTGCATTATCGATGTCGTTAACGAATGAGATAAAACAAATTGTCGATGTCGAGAGCGAGACAGAAAACACAGAAATGCACAGGTTTTAATTAGCGTCAGTTCGGGGTCATTCATTTATTTACGCAAGACGATTTTTGACAGCGTTTGACCACCTTCCCTATGTTTAATATTTATTACGCATAAATCTTAAGGAAAAAATAATCCATATTATCAATTTTAGCGCGTCTGGAATGTTCGCTGAAGCCCGTACTAATGGCTTTCCAGCGATTATTCGCAAGAAAGTAGCTTCTTTTTTCCACGCGTGCGGAACAGTAGCAACAGTTTCCTGAGCATGATTGCATCTCGCCATGACTGCCCGATCCAAGATCATTGGGTTAAGATTATGTTGGGTGCGTCAGTATAGGTTAAGAAGTTAGGTTTAGTATGTAAATTAATTGTAGTTTTAGGCTTAAAATGTGAGTATTTTTTATTTTATTATAAATTGTGTTATTTTATATGGGTAATGCCTGAAATAAATGATATTGAATTACTGGATTTCGTTATTTACGTCAGAGATTGCGTCATAATTACAAAATATTATTTAATTCTCAACTCAAGCGCTTGACTAGGGCTACAGGAGCTCAAAACCCACTTTCCGAGTGCGCTGGAATTATATTAACTTGTGCGCATTTTGAAAACTTACGTAAAAAAAAGTAGATATGGTCGACTTCATTTTCCCTCCTAAATTGTCTTACATAAAAATGAACGAACCCTTAGCTTGACTAGTTTCATGCGTAATGCCTTCGTACTGTATCTTCTCCTTTTTTAATCTAAGAGCATTGATTTTTTTGCGTCTATCGAATTTGGTCTTTACAAAGATGTTTAGGAAAGTATCAACGATTATTATCTGGTCATCATGAAGTGATGTACTTTGGTGTAACTATATATTCTTCGTACATATCTGATAGATAAGCACCTTATAGACTGGCTACTGAGAGAATACATTTCTCATATATATATACAGTGTGAACTCCATATAACGTCACTCGATTTAACGACAAACTCCCTAAAGCGTCGCTTGTTATTTTCGACATATGGTTTCCTAGAAAAAAGTTGTTTGTTTCTATCAATAGAATAACATATTAGTCTAACGAAAGATATACTAAATCACCCTGTATACATATATATATATATATATATATAGAGAGAGAGACCATACATAGACAGAAACAACTTTTTCTAGGAAACCGTATGTCGAAAATGATAAAAAAAATGCATCTTCAGACAAACTATTAATTTTAAAATAGACAATTTGTCTGGAGAAGCCTAAACAATTTGTCACTTCCGACATATCGTTTCTTCCGACAAATTGTTTCCAACTTGAATTTATATACTTAGATAAAATACATTTCGCCTACTATTTACATTAACTATTTAAAACGAACGAATTCTCTCAGCAGCGACCATTTGAAATGTTCCATTACTGTTTTGAGACCGGAGATATATTCGTCGTTAATAGCGTTTAATACATCCACCTTCTCGCTCGCACAATCCAGTATTTTCAAAGAATTTTCATGTCTGAGGGTAGTTTTGAAAAATATAACTTTTTAGGAAATAAATTTTCATGTCTTGAAAAATATAACTTTTTTGGAAGTAAAATTACGGACATTTTGTAGATATATTTATATATATGCATTTAGCAAGCCCACCTTGATCCTTGGGACCGCATCAGACTGGAAAATTCTCATGGGATACATTTGAACATCATCATCCCAGATGAACTAGCTGTATCAGACTATAGGCGAGACATCTTAGTGTTTTCTCGCAACTTGAAAAAAGTTAGTCTTATTGAACTTACGGTTCCGTGGAAATCAAATAGTCCAAAAGACCACAACATGAAGTCGAATAAATATTATGATCTCACAGAATGAAGTTGGTGCGAGAGGAGTTCCAAAAAAATCTTTGTACCATCGAAAAAGCTTTTTAAGCATTAACGGAATCATACAGTATTTGTTTGACACCATACTTCTCATCTCTTACCCACACACGATGGACCCGGCACCCGCACGGTGAATCTATGGATTGCTTCAAAATTCGTTTTGATAAAATAGAGGAATCTCGTGTCTAAAATTAGGGACTTGTATATGAACTACGAGTACATGTCTCAAAAGTACAGACTTAATTTTTTTTGAAAATATCGGATTGTGCAAGCGAGAGGGGTGCAAAAATGTTAAACGCTCCTAATATAATGTAAGCTACTCTTTCCAATAAATGATATGATTCACTAAGGCTGAGTTGCACCAAAATAAAATATCTAATTTTCAGCTTACCTTCAAAATAAAACTGCAACATTCAAGATAAACAATTTCAGATACTTAATTTTGGTGCAACTCAGCCTAACTATACATAATTGATATTTTTAGTTTAGATTCTATACAGTTAATTTGGGTTTTAATACAAATTGATTCATAGACAATCTGACAGTAGCCCTAGAAGACACAAATTCCGTTACGTAACATTTTTATTAGACCTCCACTGTTGAGATCGGCCTACCAAATCATTTATCTGGAGAATTTTGGCCTACACCTGCCAAGCTGGCCACGTGTTGGATAGGATGTGATGTGAATTTTAAATTTATTAACAATTCCACAAGTTGCTATTAGTAGAGCCGGTTGTAAGAACGCTTTCGTGGCGAGTGTGGGCCAAATTCTCAAGATATATTCTGGAAGGCCAATCTCCAGCTGTGGAGAATTTTCATATTATTTTAAAACCCAAGTTAACTGTATAGGATGTAACAAAAAAAACAGTATTTTTATTTAAATGTGACCATACTAACCCCTTTTTAGTTAAGCAAACTGCATCCGTGGTCTAGATATTCTTTTTTTTTTTTTTTTTTGCCATGCCCAAACTTTGATTTCTTGTCCCGAAGGTTGATGGTAAGAAAATGCCAAGCGGCATTACATACGCCTTTTGTATTAAACAATAAAGTTTTTAATAAATAAATAAGTCCGCAGGTTTAGACTCGGAGGTACCCAGTTCAATTCCTGGTCAGGACACAATAATATTTATCGATTTAATTAATATTAATTTATTTGTGATATTCCTCGAGTTCAGTACACTAGCGTACCAAAGTCGAGAAATATCGCAAATAAACTATCACAACCAGAAATCGAACCCGGTACCTCCGCGTCTAATGTAGGCCATACACACTACGGTCTACCGGAGCGGTCTTCAGTACACCGTACGGTGTCACTCGAATGATTTTTGATCTTGCGCCGGTTCAAAAAACTTCACATGTCTGTTCCCACACACGCTCCTATTTTTACTAAGGTTGTATAGTTCGCTTGTTGATGCAATGACAGACATGTTGAATTCATTGAACCAAATGATTAAATTAATAAATGAATACATATATTAAATGGGGTGTATCAGGCAAAGCTTTTTGTAGATGTCGCTAGCGGCAATGGTACCTTGTTTTACACCTATATCGTATAATTTTGATATGTTTTTATGGTTTTTTATTTTTATAACTGAAAATTGAATTATAAATTAACGTTCTTCTTCTTCTTAAGGTGCCATCTCCTATCGGAGGCCGGCTATCATTAAGGCGATTTTGATTTTGTTGGCCGCTGTCCGGAACAAGGATCTGGTGCTCATCCCGAACCACTCCCTGAGTTTCTTGAGCCAGGAAGTGCGTCTTCTCCCCGGTCTTCTGGAGCCTTAAATTAACGTTACCTACCTTAAAAGACGAATTAAGAAAGCGCACACCGTCTTTAAAAAGAAAAAAAGGTTTTTATTAGTAGAACGGCAATTTTGAGATCACCATATGCTGCTCACTTCGGCATAATATTCAGAAAATAATAAATTTCGTAATACAAATACAAGTTTTCTATGCAACTGACAGTTATATTAGGTACCATCTATCATGCGCCATCTATCGTGATAAAAAGTTAGTAATACACCCCATTTATTTATTAGTCAATTGCTTGTTCTTAAGTCTCCGCCGCCTGTGCAGTGCTACTGGGCTAGGTCTAACATTTGCTCACGTCTTTTTTGTTACACCCTGTATTAAAATAAATAATTAAATCCTATGCGTTACAATTAAGCTAACCCCTGTATCCTAACATATAAGCTATAACTTATCGAAACTTGGTTTCCTTAAGTAAGTACATACATTTATAAGAAATAACTCGGGACCTGACGAATGTCGCGGAATATTTCGTCATGATCGTAGAACAGTGACGGATCTGCTATATTTAAAATTTTCATGGCGGCCACTCAACTGTCATTTCGACTGTTTTTTTGTCACTTTTTAAGTCTCATAATAAGTGCAAACTTTCTAGATTTCATTTTGGAACCCTTTCTAATATTTGCACTATAAATTACAGACCACAAACAATATAAAACTATATAAATATATATGCAAAATTATGGGTATTATTTTAAATCCGACACTGTTCTACGATCATGACGATTTATAACTAAATGTTTAAATAGACGAGTATTTTACTATCACGGAATAACTAAAACAAGAGGAAATGGCAAAGCGCGCTAAATATATAGGAACCGATATCGCCAAACTAACACAAACCTTGGTAAAATATTGGATAAAATCACTGATCAAGAATCAACTAGATTATAGGTGACGGCTCTGAAAACGGAAGTTATATCAGCACAAAATAATCGTGTGCTGATATTTCCGACAGTACGTTTCAACTACGGCCGACGTGAGGACGTGTTAAAACGCAGAGAGCTGTCAAGGCAATTTATAATTTATGTTTAAATGAATTAGGTTAATTTTGTGATAAATATTTGGGACCGGTCGCTTTGTTTGTCGTATATTATTAAAAGAATGAGATAGCATGTACTTAGAGGTCCGCTTGTCAGTTTCTCGCAGTAATTTTGTATGTGACTAGTTGAACCCTTGATCGAAGGATACAATGATAAATGGGATTCCTACAACGAAAAGATTCAAATATGACTATTGTTATAGAATAATAATATATATACATATATGCTAGTTATCGTTTTACATTGTACTGTGTTGGAACTTATTTTGTTTTTTTTTTTTTTACTTACTCAACATAGGATTGACTGACATCCTATGACACTTTTCATCTTGGTTAGTAGTCAGTGAAAATCTTTAAAATGCCTTACGGTTTACCTCCATCCAATCAAACATATTTGGAGTATTGTCACACAATGCTGCCAGTATCCTTGGCGCTTTGCCAATTGGTAGTGATTTGGAGCAAGTTTTTATTTAAATTTAAAATGATTTTCCTTTTTTTTTTGTTTTGATTTCCTATTTATTTTTATTTTTTATTATTAAGTAGTTAGTAATTTTATTTTATTCCTTTGAATAAATATTATATATCCTATCAAAAATATTGATTAATTTGTCTAGAATCCTAATTACACATACATACATACATATCTTCACGCCAGATCCCTTACGGGGTAGGCAGAGACATTTGAGCGCCACTTGACACGATCACGACATACCTCTTTCGCTTCATCGACATTCATCAACCTCTTCATACATGCCCTTTTGTTACGAAGGCTTTTTAATTCTCCTTCAGCTAGTGTTTTATTTATTTGATCGTGATACGTGTGTCTTGGTCTGCCAGGGTCTCTTTTACCCACAACTTTCGCATTATATACCTGGTTTGTCAATCTTTCTTCGCTCATCCTTTCAACATGCCCGAACCATCGTACCATGCTTTTCCTTATTTTTGTGCCTATGCTTTCTTTTATACCTACCATTTTTCGTATTTCGACGTTACGTATGTGGTCCGCCAAAATGACGCCGCATAACCGACGCAGCGACCTCATTTCTACTGCATTAACCCTACTCTCATGCATATTCTGGCATATCCACGTCTCGCTTCCATACATAAGTGTTGTCCTAATTACACGGTATATCTTATATGATATTCACTCAACTATATATATATATATATATATTGTTATAGGTATATAGGTAACAATTTAAACAATGAATTTAAATATTTTTATATTGGCTATCGTTTTTACACTACAATACAACAAAATTAGAAATATTTACGAACTTTTTTACAATTGTTTATCAAGCAAATGAATAACGTACTTCAGGAACACAACTGAACAAATAATCCGCTAAAAGGACATTTGCGGAAAATCGCAAACGGCTGGCACACTTGCTACGCCCACATAGCATTTCCAGTTGTTTTATTTATTCCGTGGTTTATATTTTCTTTGTGTTTTATTATTTTGATATTATATAAATAAAATAATAATTGTTATTTCCGCGGTGGACATGAAAAAGTTGTAAATTGCAATTATTGAGTAGGTACGTATTACGTCGGTATGGCCATTTTTATTATGTTGGCAAGAAAGTTGGTCCTAATGCTTTTCGTGAAGAGTCAAGTTTGCATTGAGCTAAACGTTGGCGTGTGCATTGAGGATTGACCATCCAATGTCGTTTTTGTCAAAAGAAAATTTATATCGATTTTCAGCTATTTTACTAAAGTAAATACATGATTAATATATCTGAAAAAGTGATAGACTTTCGCAAAAGAATATTGAGTTCCGGATCCAGTTTTTACTCTAAAAATCTGCCACTTTGATCGTTCTGAGCAATGGTTCGTGCTAAGCACTGGCGGAGCAATGACTATTAATCCGGACCTTAGACTGATTGTGCGAGAGAGTGAGGGATACAAATGCGTTGAACCCTCTTAAGAATTATAGTATTTTGATGATTCAGTGAGGTAATCCTTAAGCTATCTTCAACGTTGAGAATACATCCCAGAATTTGGCTACATGGATATTTTTTTATTAACTCGTAAATAACAGGGGGTCAGCAAGCTTGGTGGGTACACATTAACAGCGAAACTGTTAATCCTAAATTAAAATATAAGCGTCTTCTTATTCAGACGGCACAAAGTTTGAGCGCTGGTGTTAAAGTTACGATATCGTTTGGTCGTGGTTAAATTGTAGTATACATTGTTTACGTTAATATTTAGCTAATTGGACTATCCTTACGCAAAAATAATTCAATGCATATTTTATTATGCAACCCTATACTAGGAAAATAACAATTATAAGTTAAATGTATTAGAGAAATGGGCCCAATAAAATGTTCTCGTGCCATGATGGTTTGTTTTTAATTTGATAGTTAATATATTGTGTTTTGATAATCTGTAATTAATTTTATTTATTTTACCCTAGCATAACGACAATTAACAAAACGTTTTTTTTACGTTAATAATTACATAGTTTCGATCCCTTCGATTTGAAATCCAGTGTTTTATCTATAATAAAGTACCTGATCATAATAAAGAACCTAATCGTATAAATAGTGCTTTGTAACTAATTCATAATTTTTTTTTAACCAATTGACTATTTAATTAAATTATATTTTAATGCTGGGGTCAAAGAGATGTAATTAAATTTAAAAAAAACACAATTATTTGTTATGATTATTGAATTGTATTTAGTTGAGGCACGCTGCAAAAAAGTTGGGGCCTGGTTTTTATTCGTACCTTGTGTTTGACTTTTACGTGCTTTTTTCGCTTTGAAAATTGTGCACTTGGCGTTGCTCCTATAAAATCTGTGGCGCTGCTCTATGAATTTTATACATTTTAAGAAAATATCAGTAAAAAAAAGCGTTGAACGTTTTGCTTTGGTTTCAAGTCAAACGCGTCCGTAATGTAATTTATTTGTAGGTAATCCAAACTAAGAAAACAAGTTTAGTTACCTATATAGGTATTGCGTTAACAGACCTGTGTTCTGCATTACCCATATATTGCGTGTCATCGTTGAACTAAACACAAGATTGGTACAAAATAACACTTAATGTACAATTAAAGTTTCTACCCTGAGTAAAAGATCGAGTATTTAAGCGTCATCATTTAAATTTCGAACGTGCATTCGTTGCGGTCGGTTGCCGCCTTTTGGTATATTTTTTGCCAATCGCTGGCTCCATATTGTAGCATACATTTATTTTAAAGTCTAAAGCGCGGGAAAACCGCAAAAAATAAACTGCAACTTCTGCCCTATATATAGTCAAATTTATCGTTATCCATAATTATTCACATTGTAGTCATTATTAAACAAAATAACACCACTTGACTAACAATATTCAAAGAAAAAAGTACATCACATATCCGTGCAAAAGGCGGGAATTTCGTAGCATAGACACATAGATGTTGTGTCTTTTGACTTTACTTTTTTATTGGCCTTTAGTGTAGCAATTAATATATATCACAATCTATCGTTTTTTTTTTTTTTTAATTATAGATTAAATTATTTTTGCGTAAGTATTTTCGCAAAACATTTGTGGCAGTTCTTGTCCTTTGCCTATATTTACAGAAAAGATACATGCCCAAGTTATGAGCGCTGAGCCGCGTTCTTAGTCAATCAACACTGGGTTCTGTATTTTCATTGTACATTGCTTGTTATTTTAAACCAAGCCAGTGTTTAGTTAAACAACAATAAATACAGAACCCTGTATGAAAACCTTTGTACAAGTTTATAAGCCCAACGCTCACGATTCGTGCCAGTTTTGTGTAATTTACACGAAGCTGTATTGGTTGTCGACGGCGCGGTTATCGTGGTGCGCACTGGCCGCATACACCGCTTCCAACTCTGCACGACGCATTCTTACATCAGTCCCGTGTGTTACGCTTAGCTGAAATATTTGGATAGATTCATTATCATATTACAGCCACTAGAAGATACGAGTTTTACACCATTATTATTATTCTTGAACGTTTCCTCAACCGCTTCATTCACACCTCAATTATTTCTCCCTGCTATCATACGGGACGCCTCGCACCTCATTGCGTTCGAGGAATAAAACTCATTTAAATAAGATTTAGTTCCATAAAAAGTAAAAATGTAAAGTATCATCACGACCGTTTCCCGGAGTGGTCAGAAACCACACTTATAAATAAGCAGATTCACATTTAGCCAACTTTACTATAGGCCAATCATGACAAGTGGCAAGCTCGTCGATGTCTCCAGCGTACCAAACTCGAGAAATATCACAAATAAATTAAATATTAATTAAATGTATTTATTTACATTAATAAATATTTTTGCGTCCCGACCAGGAATCGAACCCGGTACCTCCGAGTCTAAATTGCACGGAGGCAGTTTCAGTTTCGTGCCATAATTATAAATATAGTACATTCATAATATGAAAGAGACAGACTTATAGATGTCAAAAGTGAGTAATTCTGACAAAATCGTTCGACTTGGCGTTGCCCTATGGTTTTCATACATTTTAAGTAAATTCGGTAAAAAAGGGGTTTTCACGTTTGCTTTTAAGTCGAACATAGCTTATATATTAGAACGGAACGTATTTTCAATGTTGCCAGAAAATTACCATACCAGAAATATTTAAAATGGTAACATTTATGTCTTTCGAGTGTTGTGTTCGACTTGAAAGACCGAATTTTGCTTAAATTGTATAAAAACCATAGAGTCGAACGACTTTCGAAGCGAAATAAAGTAAATAAAAGCGCTTAAAGCGGCAAGTCAAACACAAGGGAAGTTTGGAGAGTTTACAACTAATGCCATGTTCGACTTGGCGCTGTAACCACTTTTTTACTTTAATTCGCGTTGAAAGTCGTTTCATTCAATTTAAGTAAAATTCAGTTAAAAAAACACAGCCGATTTCGATGATCACTTCAGTTGCTTTTGAGGAAACGTTTTGGAATACGGGTGTTGGACTTCCACTGCTAAAGATTCCGTGGGCATTCGTGAACACATTTCTAAAGAATTTAGCTAGCACACTGCCTAGACGGGTTGGGTAACTGGATGTATATAGTAGTCGTTAAGATAATATTGAGTTATCATCCCAACTGCAGCTTAAGGCAGTCTTGAGTGACCGCGGATTGTTGAGCGTGGGAATAAGCGGTCGGCTGTGCCAAGGAGTATAGTAACTAATGGAGTGTATCAGGCAAAGCTTTTTGTAGATGTCGCTAGCGGCAATGGTACCTTGTTTACACCTATGACGCATCATTTTTTATTTAATTTTTATAATAGAGAATGTATTTTAACTTAACGTTACCTACCTTAAAAGACAAATTAAGAAAGCGAACACCGTCTTTTAAAAGATAAAAGGTTGAATTAATAGAACGGTAATTTTGAGATCACCATATCTTTGATTTCGGTTGGAAATCTCGATTTGTACACTCAAAAAATAATAGATTTCGTAATAAAATTACAAGATTTCTATGCAACTGACAGTTATATAAGGTACCATATATCATGCGCCATCTATCGTGATAAAAAGTTACACTACACAAAGATACACCCCATTGGGAAAAGACTCCGTTGTCTGTCAAAATAGTAAAAAAATACACAATGTTTTATCTTCGCGCGTATTAACTGGTTTTACGCTGGTTACTAAGAACTTCACAATACATTGAAATTTCATTTTTTTTTACTAAGGTTGCATTTGTTGACAACAATCGCCGACATGTTAAATGAATTAATGACTTTATAACCACAGACATTAAATTTAGCCCCCCCCCCCCCCCCCATACTAGGTGGCGCCACTTTCCATGGGAGCCAAAAGTTGTCAATTGCTTGTTCTAAGTAGTTTCCACCCCCTGGCACTAAGAACAGAACAGCCGTCCGCTTATTCCTCACCGTGACTATGCACGTAGCCTCAAGGTTGAAAGGATTGAGAAAATTCATAGCATAAATGAATTAGTTAATAATAATAATTACAACTAAAACTTTGAAAAAAAGCATCACAACTAGTGTACACAAGTTACTCACACAGACAACATCAAGGTGCACACACACACACACACACAACGGAAGCAAAAAATAAAAAAGCCATTCCAAAGAAAAATAAATTTAATATTTACAACCAAGACATTACATTAAAGCTCACAAGAACGTACAAGTTCCATTTTAGTACATACAAAAAAAATGTACACTAAACAAAAAACATTTAGTTAAAAATTAACATGGCGGCGCATCACGGAAGTAATCGATTCGACGCGCGGCGAGTCTTTATTCAATAGATAATATGCACGATTTTTTAAATTGCTTTTAAAAGATACACTAATATACAATACAAATGATATAGGAAGAAAGTTCTTTTCCATAAAAAAATGGATCGATATATAGCTATTGATGATTACATCCAAAGACAATACATCACTATCGACGCCATCTTCGTGACGTCACAACACATTAAACAAGATTGATTTGTCTGTGTATTGTTTAAAATTAATTTTGTTACGACCAAGCGAACCTCTTCCCTTACCACCAGTATTATTCTAGTCGTTCCGTAATTATTAATTAATAAGAATAGAAAAACACTAACAAGGCACATTAATGTTTAAAAGCGTTGTTTAGTGCACTGTGACGTCACAATATTTTCAATCAAGAGTAATGCGTTTAACAACGTTTAGTTACTAAATATTTATATATTTTTAATTACAAATCGTTACCATTTTGTGCCGTTTGCCGTAGAGACGATGGGCCCTTGGTCTGAGGACGCTAAATCGTTAATACGCGACATAAGCGTTGCCATCCGAGCGTTAACAGGTGATCCTTTGAGTAGGGAATATCTTATTCAGAGGATCAGTGTTGCCATCCAACGAGGTAAGTCCTCGGAACATTGGGTTCATCTTCTCCTGGATTCGATGACATGTAGATTATAATCAAGATATTTGTAAGTATTTAGTTTTTATATTAATTAGGTTTATCTTTTAGTTTATTTAATTTAAGGTTTTGTTTAGTTCATTTTTATATTTATTGTTTGTATTTGTGTATCTTCGAAATTTATTTAAATAAATAAATACATTAAATTATTACAAATAATAAGGCTCGGTTGTAATATATATATATAGTCAAATTTATTATTTTCCATAATTATTCGCATTGTAGCACATTATTAAACCAAATAACACCATTTTTGACTAACAATATCCACACAGTAAAGTAATTTTCAATACAAACATCTTGCGTCTTAACATGTCCGTGTACAGTCTCGCCTCGCGTCAAATCGATTAATTCAGCGTTGCGCCGTGAAACACATTTCCAAAGAAACAATAAGTGTTATAAAAAAATCTAAAAACTAAATAATTCCAACTTGTACAATATAAACATTTTGTTAGCAAAACGAATATCCAATTTGCACAATTTTTAAAAATAAAAATAGTTGAAATTCGGATATACATACAAATGGCAAAACAATAAATAACTACAACACAGTAGAATCTAAATCTAAATTTACGTATAAAATGTGATGAACATAATCATGCAAATACAATTACAAAAAATATTTGTAAAAAAAAAAAACATTACTTAATTATTATTTACAAACATTTATTTTGAATAAATAAACGCATTTTATTATAATTGAACAATGGTATTAAATTAAATTAATTTAAGAGGGCTTTGGTTCCCTCTCGCTCGCACAATGAATATATATAGTTTATATATAATAGGTGGTAGGCACACTGAAACCCAGTAAAGTGTATCCACACATTTCGGGATCAGGCTCGAATTGCTGTCATGCTAGGTCAAGCCGGCATAGTGTTAGGGACTGATGTCATTGATGAGTGTCTGATTACAGTTGCTAACATTCTCGCTCCCCACTTACCATCAGGTGGGCGCAAGGTCACAAGTTGTGGTAGTATAAAAAAAAAATTATATTACGGACTGTTTATACTTTAATAATACCAAATTTTAGACAGAGTAAAATAGCAAAAACATTTGTAACAAGACTACTAAAACATGGATTCACCGTGCGGGTGCCGGGTCTATCGTGTGTGGCTAAGCGACCGACAATAGGCTGGTTTAAAAACGAAATCTCATTTTTATTTTATTGCGCGTTAATACCCTCACCATCCACCATTCCACTCCTCTCCCTACCCAACCAAATACCGTATTGGTGCCGGGTCCATCGTGTGTGGGTAGGAGATGAGAAGAATGGTGTCTCGGGCTTGCGACAGACAATAGGCTGGTTTAAGAAAAGAAGGCCTCCCTTTTTTTATTATATTGCGCGATAATACGCTCACCATCCACCATTCTACTCCTCTCCCTACCCAACCAAATACTGTATGATTCCGTTAATGCCGTCTAGGAAGCTCGTTCCATAAATGTATCTCCTGCAGACCTGCTTAGGCCCAATTCTTTCAGTAAGTGATGCAAAGATTTTGCTGAAACTCCTCTCGGACCAACTTCCACTGCATAAAGCTGAGTCTTGAACCCGTTCCTGATCACAATATATCTCTTAAACGTCCGTAATTTTATTACCTAGTAAATTTAGGACTACAATTCTCTAAATTACACTCACATACTTGAACAATCATTGAAAATGTTAGATTGTGCGAGCGAGAGAGATGCAAACACGTTCAACCCTCTTAACATGAACACAAAGAAAGCATGCTCGGCGCAAAAAACATTAAACCTTAAATTCTTCTTCATCATCACGACCGCTTCCCTTTCGGGGTGGTCAGAAACCACGCTTATAAAGAAGCGGATTCACATTTAGCCAACTTTACTATAGGCCAATCATGACAAGTGGCAAGCTCGTCGATGTCTCCAGCGTACCAAATTTTGGGAAACACCACAACTAAGTTAAAAAATATCTTTTTTTTAATTAATAAATATTATTGTTGTCCGACCAGGAATCGAACCCGGTACCTTAAGAGTCTAAATCCAGTTTAATACATTTTATACAAGTAAAAAGTTATTTTCTTAATAGTTGTACATTATGAGAAAACATTTGTTGCTTAATAATTATTTCAGTTTTTTTCCATTTAAATATAAAAAATCTAAAATATTTCAATTTAAAATATAGTTAATTATTAAATACATTATTACGCTTACAGTGGTAACGATTGCTCTAGTCTACCACACTACCACTATGCCGACGAGATCTGTATGTTTATAAGGTTGAAATTTGTATGAAAATTAAAATCGTAACATCTTCCGTGGTCTAACGGTTAGTCCGTGGATTTAGACTCGGTACCGGGTTCAATTCCTGGTCGGGACACAATAATATTTATTAATTTAAATAAATAAATTTGAGTTTAGTACGCTGGAGACATCGACAAGCTTGCCACTTGTCACGATTGGCCTATAGTAAAGTTGGCTAAATGTGAATCCGCTTCTTCATAAGCGTGGTTTCTGACCACCCCGGAAGCGAAACGGTCGTGATGATACTTATTGTAATTTAATAATGACACAGATTTAAGAGCTCGTATCATTAGTATTTATTGCTTATTTAAAAAAAACTATTAGACAGAAAACTAATGATACTGACTTTTAACTGCACACAAAACTATATACACTACTCAGTTCTGATAGTTATTTTTCATTGTCATTTTTATAGAATTTAAAACTGACAAAATTTACCAAATTCTAAATTCTGACTTAAGTCAAAAATAAGGCACATATATAATGGCAAATATATTTTTTTTACATTTTTAACCATTTAAAGGCAGTGTCTAAAGTGTTATTTCAAAAAAAATGTTAAGTTTTTTTTGTTAATTAATAGGAGATGGGCTAAATGCAAATGGAACGTATGTCAAATTTTGAGTAAAAATAGCATAAAAAAGCATCTATGGCTAAATTCAATGGCGTTTTTTTGCCTTAAGAATATCCCTGTAGAAATGTTATTTTTAAGAATCAAGTTAGTCTTTCCATACTTCCTGGTTAGATATAATATTGAACCAAAAACCTACACCATTGATTTTGCTAGTGTATTTTATTAAAAGCGGAGAAATAGCTTTTCTAAAAAATGGTAAAAAAAACAATTAATATCAGAATTAATTTCCAATGTAAAAGCTAATTTTTATTTTTTGATACTAGCACGACATGTGACCTTGCGCCCATCTGTTGGATAAGTAGCCCGCGAGGTCCATGAATGGTATCAGTCCCTAACACTATGCCGGCTTGACTGGGCATGACGGCAATTCGAGCCTGATCCCGAAACGTGTGGATACACTTTACTGGGTTTATCGGTGGATACTTCCCACCCTAGCAGACTGGGCAATTTACCACCATCAGTCCGTCTACCACCTATAAAATTTCAATCAGGAATATACGAATAATTGTTAGTTCATTACCCAACAATGAACGACAATATATTTTTTTTCTATCAAATTAGGATAATAATATTGACTATTTGTCAGTACACCAGATGATTTACTTCACGATTCCATGCATCACTTCATGAAAAACAGAGTTGTAAATATGTGGAACAAAATACCAGAAGACATATTGAAGTCCCCAACCGTAAACACTGGACAAGTGGCTAGTGACAATAGACTATGGTGATAACTGACTATTTTATAAACTTTACACCAGTGCTTGATATAAGCTATCAGCAATGCGGTGCTCGCCTATTTAATCAATAATAATAATAATCTACCCCCTCTTATTAAGAAAACTGAACATTTTTCGCAACAGTTTTTTTCTATCCAACATACAAAAAAACTGACTATATCTGATTCCGTGTAAACGCACCTATTGACTGCAAGTGTGGAATTTGAATGGGGTGTATCAGGCAAAGCTTTTTGTAGATGTCGCTAGCGGCAATTGTACCTTGTTTACACCTATGACGGATCCTTTTTAAAATTATTTTAACTTAACGTTACCTAACTTAAAAGACGAATTAAGTAAGCGAACACCGCCTTTAAAACAAAAAAAGGAATTAATAGAACGGCAATTTTGAGATCACCATATCTTTGCTTTCGCTTGGAAATCTCGATTTGTACACTAAAAAGCTGCTCACTTTTGCATAGTATCCAGAAAATAATAAATTTCGTAATAAAAATACAACATTTCTATGCAACTGACAGTTATATTAGGTACCATCTATCATGCGCCATCTGTCGTGATAAAAAGTTAGTGATACACCCCATTGTCAAAGAATTAATAGTTTAAAAAATCAGCACAAATAAAGCGGCTACAACATAAAACACTGAACTACCAACGCACATTTCCATATATATATATATATATATATATTCCAAAATGAATAATAAAAAAAATAATAGTAAATAATTTCATATCAATCCTCTCGCTCGCACAATTCTAAATTTTCAAATATTTTTCAAGTCTAACAGCCAGTTTCTCGAACGTATTTCTGATACCTAATTATTACTTAAGTGAAAATTAACAGGTTTTGCAAGAAATGCGTTTCACAAACATATCATTGGAACTGCCATTTACAAAAATGTATGGGAAGTTGTCACTTTTGCGTTTCACAAAGCAATAACAAATAATTAAGTATTTATTAACAACTATTTTCTTTAAGTAGCCGAAGAAGGTCCATTACCTTTTTTTAAAACTTTAATTATTTCTTATTACCTACATAGCTACGAGAATATGAACGTAAGCACGTGTGTTATTTCATTTTCGCAGTAAAAAATAAACAATAATACCATCGACTGTCATTCGTTTAGTACGTTTGTTCAAATACTACAAATGAATAGAATGCGACAAGATACAAGAACCGAATTACTGCGCAAAAATTACGTAGTAATAATATTAATTGTTTAAAAATCTCCAAGCAATTAAAAAACATACTATTAAAATGAGTGATTATGACTATTTAAAATTTTATTTAATAATAAAAAAATATGGATTATAGATTTGGAACGAACATGTTACCCGTTTCGTTTCACGCTAAAAGCACTTATGTTAAACATGTTTATATTTTTAAATATAATATTCGTCGAGATATATATACGTTTCTTACAAATGTACCATAAAATAATCCACATTCTATTATTTTGAACAATAATATATGTATGTGTATATTTTACTAAATATAAATATTTAAATTTTTGTCACCAAAAACGGAACGTTATTAAGCAGAATATTGACTAAGAAAAACTTAAGTGTTGTGAAATTTGTTTGTGAAACCCGATTTCACTTAAGAAAAACTTAAAGAACTAGAAAATAATTAAGAAGAGCTTCGAGAAACCGACTGTAAGTGAGAGATTCTCTTAAGGTGATCGCAGACTTGTTCGAAGGCGCCGAAATAAACACATTTTAGAATTTGTTGTATGAAAATATACCACTCCGATCAAGTCTTAGTTTATACTATTGAGAAATGTGATCCACAAACTTACTAAGAAATAAAATTACGAACACTGGAGATATATTAATGATAGATTTCTCTGTCCAAAATCAGGGAGTAATAATAAAATTAGGAGTCAAACAAATGCTGGTTAATAAATATTTTTATTGGACAAAAGAATACCTAGACACTAAGCTCGACTAAGTCATGTGACTAAATAAATATTTGTATGCTAGAAATAGCGAAGCATGTGATATAATTACATATAATAATTTACATCCCTGTACCTACCATGTTTCTGACAAATAAATTATTTAATTTCATTTAAAAGATATGTCCAAAATGTCCTTAATATTATTTATTAGAAAGAACTTAAAATTTGCTAAATCTTTGAAAATATTGTATTGTGCGAGAGAGAGGGATGCAAAAGCTTATACCGTCCTAAATAGCTGTCCAGTCTAACAAAAAGTCTGCAATTGAATTAAAATTAGAAATGCTATCTTTAAAATCGAAAAGGCGGTGCAAAGCCTGTCATGTATCAATGAGAAATACACTTTTTTCTACATTTGTCATGGATCTTACATTTATGGAACGAGCTTCCAAGACGACATTAGCGGAATCATACAGTATTTGGTAGGGTGAGCAGAATGGTGGTCTTGTTCCACAATAAAAAGGCTTGTAAACCAGCCTATAGTCGGTTGCAAGCCCGAGACTACATTCTTTTCCTCTCTTTCTTATGCACAATGGACCCGGCTTCCGTTGAATCCATAGAATGCCAAGACATCATTTATCTTGGATGGAGATTTGGGCTAAATTGTATTCAGAAATATATGAATTTTTAGATAAAGAAAAAAATGTTTCAAACTATTATCAGGACAGCTCTAGTACTAAAGGACTTGTATTATAGAAAAACTACATATTTCATCGGGACTACATAGGGACAAAAATAAGGAAAGGCATGCTCAGATGGTTCGGACATGTTGAAAGAAAGAGTGAAGAGAGATTGACGAACCAGATGTATAATGCGAAGGTTGTGGGTAAAAGAGGCCCTGGCAGACCAAGACGTCAAATCACGATCAAATAAATAAAACAATGGCATTAAAAAGCCATCAAAACAAAAGGGCATATATGATTGTCGAATAAGCGAAAAAGGTATGTCGTGATCGTGACAAGTGGCGCTCAATTGTCTCTGCCTACCCCGCAAGGGATTTGGCGTGAAGATGTATGTACATATTTAATTTTCCAAATAACTTAATTGCACAGTAATATATAGTGAAAATAACATTTCATTTTTTTTAAAACTACTATATACAATTCTTTTACCATTGTATGTATGTAATTAATGATGTCATTTGTCTTCTTCTCAACCATTCCTGTACCTCGACAGAGTATGTTAATCCATCGGTTAAACTAATACTAACTTGTGAGATTGTTAATAAATTGTAATTCAACTGACATAAACCTCACCAACAGTGGAGGACTAGAACTCAGGTGTGACAATCCATCATTCACTATTCTAACGATCCATCATCCACTATTCTGAAGTGTTCTTACAACTCAATTGTCCAAGGAATTATTATTATTTATCGCACTTTAACTTAAAAGTATGTACAAAGGCGAATTTAAAACCATTTCGGTTTTTTCTACCAGCTTATAATATGTGGGGTGCAATTTTAAACTCATTTTAAATTTGAATAAACTACATAAATAGTATGTATACTTAGACTACTTAAATACTTATTAACATATAGTAGATATATATGAAGATAATATTAATAAGAAGAGGAGTTGACCAGATGGGTGATGGAGGAATCTGGAGATAGGAAGACTGGCCTCACTATAGGAAGTGAAATGTTGCCGGTCTCCATCTTTAGATATATTTTTTTAGGTTTGTGTACCATTATGGCCCCAAGAAAACAGCATCCTAGACCTCTACTGTTGAAGATGGATCTTTCAGAATATATATCTGGACAATTTGGCCTACACTTACCATGCTGGCCAGATGGGTTGGCAAGAGTCTGATGTCAATTTAAATGACAATTTATTAACAATCTCAGAAGTTGGTAATGAGGAAGTTGGTGGAAACGGGACCGACAGCTTAACAGTAGTAAGAAAAGTATTTCTCATTGGTTCATGTCTGAAATCGAACCTTTAACCTTTTTGGACTGGAAAGCTCTTTGTGTACCTTACTTTGAATAAATTATTCCTAAAATATTATTGAAAACTTTTTTTTTAAATATTATATATTGCTCACTTGTCTGTGTTGATGACTGACGACGTACTGCGTGAGTGTGACATCAGCTGCGCCTCCCGACTCCAAGGGTATAGGGTTCGCTCGGAAGTGATCCAACATGTCGTGCACATTTGGGAACCATAGGTGCTGGACTCGACATTGACCAGCTTCTGATAATGTCATGCGCAGATGTTTTGCTCGGCCCTGAAATAAATTTGAGTTGTTATTAAAATTGTGAATAGGGAATATGCATGTAACATAAAGAGTGGTAGTGACCACTTACCTTAAAATCCTAAAAAAGGTTGGTTCGAAACCCCAAATACACTTTTTTAACATACATTTGTCATAGATTTACAACACCATCGTTCCATGCATCGGAGATCACGTTAAGCCATCGATTCCACTAATACCAACTTGTGGAATCGTTAATAATTGTCATTGCCTCTTCTATACAGCTGCAATAAATACTTTTCATAGTAGTCTAGTTATATTTAAGTAGGTATATAGATTTGACCTAATAATTAAAATAATAATAATTAGACATTTAATATTTAGCTTTATTTTAGTGTAGGTAAATAAGACAATGCCCCTTTACAGCTGCTATCCACTATTAGAATTAAGTTTGTTATTCTCAGGCACTATGCCCTTATTAGCAGACTGTTCCTTGCTAACAACAGCCAGCTATTTCAGCCATTTTTATGTATATTGACTTAATATTAATAGGTATTAAATAAGAAAAAATAAAATTTGACGAATCCTAGCGTTCCTATAGGCTCCTAAAGATAATGAATAAACAATATACAATTATAAATTGACATCAGTGTAGGCCGAATTCTCCTGAAATTTCTGGATGGCCTAGCTCCAAGAGTGGAGGTCTACGTCTCTATGTTGTAGGGGCTGTGATGATGGTCAAGTAACGTTCAAAAATCTAGTTTTGGTATATATTATGCATTTTTTATCATTATGATGCATGCAACTGCCTTCATGGTCTAGCGGTTAAGTCTGTGGATTTAGACCCGGGTACCGGGACTTAGGTACCGGGTTCAATTCATGGTTGGGACACAAAAAATAAATACATTTAATTAATATTTGTGATATTTCTTGAGTTTGGTACGCTCTGGGTAGTCAGAAATCATGCTTTTAAAGAAGCGAATTCACTTTAAGCCAACTTCACTATAGGCCCATCATGACAAGCTCGTCGATGTCTCTAACGTACCAAACTCAAAAAATATCACAAATAAATTATTGTTTCTGACCAGCAATGGAATCTGGTATCTACGCATGTAAACTTAGGCTGGGTTGTATCAGACTCACTCTATAGTATATATTTTCAGACTTTGGTATGCACTTTGTAGGCTATACTTACCAGTGAAAAAGTCAGAAACAACTTAATAATATACTTAACAAGAAATTTTACCTGATGAAATTAAATTAAATAAAAAAATGAGCACTATCTTGCAAAATAAATGTCTTAAGTTAAACAAAAATTGCTCCAAAATTGCTTAAAGAAGCTCTTAGGATCATAAGTTTAAAGTTAAATTAGTATCTTTCGCAATGGTCGGAGCACTTATTGTGGGATGCCTTAATATGCCTCCAATATCACACAGACAAAAGAATCCAGTAACATATAGCATTGCATTCATCCACAAACTGCTTATAGCCCAACATTTAAGGATAGAAAGACATACCTGAAAGTTGAAGGTGAGTACATATTCCCCTCTCCTGGTCTCGCTCTGTCGGACCAAGTAGCAGCCGTGCGCAGAGCCACCCCCTGCCAATACACTGGCTGCAGCGGCGGCCCGAGCCAGAGTCCCGTGGAACCATGGCCATTCTGCTAGAGATATAGTCTCTTCTGCTATTGAACCTAGAATGTGATGTCAAACTGATAGTTAATATGTCTACAATACAAATATGTCATCTCAGATAGATAACGATCTTGCGGAAAAAGTGCTGGTTGCATTTTAAGGGGCTCTTGTCACTGCTAGAGTAAGTGCTATCCTCGAATCCTCTGGGATACAGTCAGAACGATGACAAGAGACCACGGACACTGGCAGGACTCTAATATGGGATATGCACCATTTGGGGTCGAGATGTTGGGACCCTCAGGGAAGTGCCTGGCTCTGAAGGAGTAGTCCAAATAGCTAACAGAGAAATCTGGGACAGGGAATTATTTCTGCCAACATATTAGCCTCACTATACTAAGGGGAAATGTTGCCAGTCTCCTTGGGACTATCCCTGATGAGACATCTCTAGAGTATTTTTAATTTGTAATTAGTTTAATTTTTCAAGAAGTTATTATAGCTTTTGATTTCATGATCATGAAATCAGATGATGATTTCAAAATTTCATCTACAAATTATACCAAATTGCAAGCATAGAAAAATCCAAATCCTTAAAAACCTATGAATATTAAAATTTTAGTCATAAATACCTAATTCCCCATCATCAGGGGTATCTGTAGCTAGATCTGCATTACTAGTACTGTTGGGCAGGTCCCTTCTTGGTGGCAGGTCTGGTGGTGCGGGCTCGGAGGACCCCGGCAAGGCATCGGGAGGTGGCTGGGATGTCGGGGGAGATCTCATACAGTACTTTATGGTGGCTAGCCAAGCCTTCATGTCATCTACATCTGCAGCTTCTATCACATATTCCATGTTATTGTCAGCCTGGAATTGGAAATAGAAGATTTTAGTCAAAAAGGAACATAAAGTTTGCAAAATATTTTTAAGATATGAGACAAATCTCTTAGCATTCCATGGATTGACCATTCAAGTGTTGGGTCCATTTTTGTGGGAAAACAAGAACACAGACTATAGGCTGGTTTATAGGCAATGTCAGGTGAAACAGCTAGTTTAATATGACATCATTCAAGGTGTCTTCTTCATTTTAGTCACTACACTTCTCGCAGAGTGGCAGTGGTCATTACTTGAGTTATGACTCTCAAACTGCAGCATTCCTGCTTAGACCAAATCAGTCTGCTTCCCACTGAGCTATATACATAATAGATAAAATATCACCATCATCATTAAGATATACTTGTGATACTTAATCAAATTAAATGACTAATAATTAATATCAATAACAAACCTTTAAAACAAATGTATTTTCATGGTCTGGCATTTCTAATGCTGTTGTTTCTCTTGCCTCATTTATTAGGAAACAGAATACACCACTTCTTGGCTTCTGTGCTTTGGGGGGCGAATAAAACTCCAGCATGTACCCTCCAACTGTCTTTACCAGTGCTAGTCTACATTTCTCCCACTTCTGAGGCCCTCCTTGCTGCTCCAGGCTCTCGGGAGTCAAATAATTTACCAAACCCTCTTTCCTACACTCAACAACAATCTTAGCTAACTTAGTCTTATTCTGTTTTGTTAAATTAGATGACAACTCCACCTCGTCGGAATGTTGTTTGTGGAATAAACCCTTCCCACGTCTTAGACCTTTAAACGACAACCTACGGAAAAATGGCTTGTGTTGCGTTTTAGGAGAATCCGTATCTTCTGAGTAGTCGCTCTCGTCGTGCAACCCATGCGTACCATTCGGCATCTTGTTGATCTTTAACTTACAAAACTCGGCCTCGACCTGCTCAGAAAAACACTCCACGAATTTCTTCATTAACTCTTTATGACTGAGTATCGGCCGGCTCTGGTCCGTCGATATAGATGTCACAAACGTCTGGTAAGCCTTCGCAAAGTCCTGAGCGGCGGACCTTGCCTGGCGTTCACAAAATTCGACCCAGACATCGGGTTCGACGTCCGATGGCCCCGCCATACCTGGCCAAACGCTGCACTACGATTATAATAATGGCCACATGTAACGCTCACATTGGAAACAATTTGCTCCACTTTAATAGATTTATTCACCCTTTTGTTATCTGTATCATATCATATTTCGCAATCAAAATAAAAATCTCACGATACCACACAAGTTTTCTCGCGAAAACAAGTTTTGTTGCCAACTTAAAAACAAACATAATAACATTCCTTTCGACATTGACAGCATTCTTTTGATAACGAATTTTAATAATTTTTACGTTTATAAATTGTCTAATTGTTGCCAGTTTTTTATATTATTTAAATGAAACTGTCTCGGCCTATATAAAGCAGGTACCAAGAGTATAATATACAGTAAAAAAAATCAAATCATTTATACATGTTTTTTAATTGGCAATTCTACTCGTGTATTACGTTTCGTTACACGCACAATCATAAAATTATTCAATGAAAGAATAGAATTGGGTAAATAAACATTTAGTTGCATGGCACTTTTGCACGTTTAGTTAATCTACATTAAGTTATTACTAGGTATTTGTCGCAATTAATATATAAGTTGGTACAAACATTGCACACAAAAACTTTCTGTTGCACTAATCTTTGCCGTCCTATTTAAATACCAACGGAAATACGTAACGTTATACAACTACCGTATTTTTCAATGGTGTAGTTTAAGTTCTTTAAATTTTTTTTAAAATTTTTTGTTTTTTTCTTTTTTATTTATTTATTTTCAGTTTTGAATTCAAGATATTTATTACGGAGTCGGTTTTTTTTTGTTAACTTTTACCGACAAAAGTAGATAGGTAGTAGAGACGTAAACAAAATCAACTGACTGCCCTCCCTGCCCTGGGAACGCCCATGGTTCCACAAGGTGTTTTTTCTTGTTATTTTACAATGAAATAAAAAAAAAACAAAATATACTGCTAATCCCACGCATAAAAAGTTTTAAGCGTATTTTAGCAAATTTTTATGGATTTTACCAGTCAAAAGTGGTGGTTTATATTTTTGTGTTCTTGTACTAATCCACTTAGTAGAAAGCTGACGTAAACCTTTTGAGAGGGTCTATTAATAGTAAAACATTTGCAAGAAGCAGATTGCAAGGGGTTATCACTAAAATTTCATCATAGCCACTCCACAGTACAGGCCACTGTTGGAGATAGGCCTTCAAAAACACGTATACCTGGAGTAATGGGGTGTATCAGGCAAAGCTTTTTGTAGATGTCGCTAGCGGCAATGGTACCTTATTTTACACCTATATCGCATCATTTTTTAAATGTTTTCGTAGTTTTATAACAGAAAAATGTATTTTAAATTAACGTTACCTACCTTAAAAGACGAATTAAAAAGCGCACTCCTCGTCTTTAAAAAGAAAAAAGGTTTTATTAATAGAACGACAATTTTAAGATCACCATATCTTTGATTTCGCTTAGAAATCTCGACTTGTACACGTAAAAGCTGCTCACTTCTGCTTAATATCCACAAAATAATAAATTTCGTAATAATAATACAAGTTTTCTACGCAACTGACAGTTATATTAGGTACCATCTATCATGCGCCATCTATTGTGATGAAAAGTTAGTGATACACCCCATTGGCCTCTTCGTTCACTGTGTCATCCGCTTGCCAATGGAACAGACTTCCACTGACGATCAGACAGTCCCTCTGGTCATATTTTAAAATATTTATTTAACACCTACTAAACAAGCAAAACAGTATTTTTAAATCAATATTACATTTTATTGTTGTGTTAATTTTTATTTTTAAGATTATCATTTACTGTTTATTAGTGTGTAAGCTTATTTTTAGAATTTTATAGTTATATGTATGTATTTATTTATTCTTTTATGTATCTAGTTTATCATAATAAATTTGCACTCATACATAGTTTTTCCACTCTCCCAAAGGTTGGTTGCTAGAAAATGCTTGGCCATTAAGCCCGCCTATGTACAATTTTAGTGCAATGAAATATTTAAAAGAAATAAATAAATACACTCGGCACGCTAAACAGACGAGTTGGCGAGGGGACTATTTAGGTACTGTTCTTAAATTGAGGCATGGATTTAAATAATAAAATTTGATAAATGATGGCTACCTAGTTAGATAATATAATGGCTACCCTAATGTTCGACTTGTTGACTTTTAATGCGCTTTTTTTTTCATTTTATTTCGCTATAAAAGTCGTTCGACTTGGCGTTTGTTTATGGTTTTTATACAAAATTCGGTAAAAAAGCAAGCTTTGCTTTCCAGTCGAACATATTCATATTAAGAGGATTAATATTAATTCTGACAACGCCTCTATACAGCTGCAATAAATACTTTTCATAGTAGTCTAGTTATATTTAAGTATATTATAGATTAGACATAATAATTTTAATAATTACATTTTATTTTTAGCTTTATTTTAGTGTAGGTAAATAAGACAATGCCCCTTTACAGCTGCTATCCACTATTAGAATTAAGCTTGTTATTCTCAGGCACTATGCCCTTATTAGCACTGTTCCTTGCTAACAACAGCCAGCTATTTCAGACTTTTTTATTTATAGTGATTTAATATTAATAGGTATGAAATAAGAAAAATGAAAATTTGACGAATTAAAATTAAACAATAGCATACGTAAGGTGTCTAATCCTTACGTAGCCATTATACTTCTAGGCCAGTGTTTGACTTGTCGCTTTATAGGTTATTATTTACTTTGTTTCTCTTTGCGTTTCTCTATGGTTTTCAGTCAAAATTCGTTAAAAAAAGCATGTTTGCTTTATTTGGTTTCAAGTCGAACATAGCATAGGTATCCGTTTGACGTTGAGTACAATCCTTTTCACTAACGTTTGTCCCTCTGGCAAATTGTTACTAATGCCATATAGTTACAAAAAAAAAAAAAAGTTTGTCCTATTCTCGGCTGATTTCATGTTGATGCATCTTTTGACCTTTGAATAATGATAAGAAAGAAATTGCATTAAATAGGTATTGTATGTAACATAAGCTGTCAAACAATATGATTTTTTTTCAACCCACAAACTTTTCATAAATAACTTTCATAATATTTGCGCCAGAATTTACTACTTTATCATTTCGAAACTAGTTCCCAGTAGTCATAAAGAAGCGGGCTCCGCTCGTGAGTGTCCAAAATTCCTATAATCTTATTTTGGCGCGCCTCACAAGTGTCGATGACAGAAATATGAAGCAAACACTCGTGAGTGACGCCTGTAAGGTCGTGTGTACATTAGTAGCATAGTATTTAGTGATGTTGATTTATTTATTTTATTAAATTTAATTGGACAAAAAACAGTTCCTAATATCTAATTTCCTAATCAAGAAAATCTACAGACCATTAATATCTTTTCACAGCAAAGCAGCTTTTAACTTATAACAAATAATAAAGAAAGTAAGGAGTAAGAATATACAATTATAAAATAACAGTTTAGGTAGTTTCGGAAACACTCAAAGAAATTCTGTCAAACCAATGTTTAGAGTATTTTTAGGTCCGGATTAATAGTCGTTGCTCTGAAACATTGCTCAGAACTATCAAAATGACAGATTTTACTCTAAAAAACTGTCACTTTGAGAGTCCTGAGCAATGGCTCAGAGCAACGACTATTAATCCGGACCTTACATACGCGTATACATCATCGATGTATATAGATAAGCCTATTCAGTACAAAACGCACTCTTAAAAACGTGCCGCTTGCTTTGTGTACCTACCAACTTTGGGGGGCAATTCTCAAGCAAGGATAATGCCACATGCTTTATTCATCGGAAATTATAGCATTGACACAAAAAGACTAGTTTTACTCGATATAAATATTAATATTAGGCGCTTTCGACGCTTGCTATCTCGCGACTGTTGGTGCAGCTACATGATTTCGATTGGTTTTACGGGAACGTTTTTATATCAGTGAGGGCCTATCTATATACATCGATGGTATACATAGATAATATACTTACTTTTGTTCAGAAAGAGTGAATAGACATTTTTTTTTAAATAGAGATCCGGTCTATGCTAAGAGGCAAACTGTTCCACAGATTTCTGGCAACAACTACAAGCTGGATAAAGACAAGATAATTATGAGAGGTTCGGAGGTATTTATCATTATATAAGACAGATAGGCGAAATTGTTCTTGAGGTGTTTCGGTGTCGCAGGCTCATTCATAACAGCAAAAATAATTAAAGAATTCTAAGATTTTTGTGACACCGAATTTGCAGTAAATACAGTACAGTTTACAAAACAATGTTTTCGAACGAGTCGAGGTTCAAGCTATACTCACAATGGAATGCAAAAACTCTTTAGAAGACCAGGAAAGCGCTATACCCAAGCTTGCATTGAAGAAAAAGTGTGATTCCTCACAGATGCTCTCAATGTACAGAGGCGAGCTGTTCGAATTGTGGACGATGCCACTATATCTGGAACTCTCGAATCCCTGCAGCTTCGCCAAGATGTAGCTTCTCTGAGCGTGTTCCACCGGCTATACTATGGTGAGTGCTCTGAAGAGCTCTATAACCTAATTCCTTCCTCTCCATTCCGCAACCGAACCACACGCACTGGTCAGAATATGCACCCACATACCGGTCACTATCCCTTCGCGTACCTATAAATTTGGTGACTCATACATCTGTCGCACAATAAAGATGTGGAATGCTCTTCCAGCCTCTGTGTTTCCACTTACCTATAACCTGGAGTCCTTCAAGCGAAGTGTGAAAAGGCATCTAGTCAAGCCGGCATAGTGTTAGGGACTGATGTCGGACATAAGGGTCTGATTCCAGTTGCTAACATTCATGGACCCTGCGCGCCACTTACCATCAGGTGGACGCAGGGTCACATGTCGTGCTAGTATTAAAAAAAAAAAAAGTTTCCGTACATTTGTGAGCTGAAATTTCTTCCGAAATCCGCTCCGAGCTAATGGTGATAGAAAATGGCACTTTAACTGCAGAGTGATACGTAAATGAAATCTTAATGAGCCATTTTTAGTACATGGGAGAGAACGCCATTTTAATACAAGATAACGCTCGCCCCTATACAGCTGGGATAGCTGGAAGCGGATTTACATTTAGCAGCTAACTTTACTATAGGCCCACCATGACAAGTGGCAAGCTCGCCGATGTCTTTAGCCTACCAAATTCGAGAAATATCGCTAATAAATTAAATAATTTATTGTGTCCCGATCAGGAATCAAGGACTTTTAGGCAGTTTAATTAACTTAATTTTATTTAAAATAAACTATATCACCTTAATTTAGGCAGTATAAAGTTGTCTTCAACACAGTCTTTATTTAAAAAATGTAGCTTCAATATTATGTAAGGTATTAAGGTTTTATAACCGACCGAAGTCCTTCGCGTATAAAATCTACATGCCTTTGACTCTAGGCCACGGAGGCAATCAATGTGTTATGGACTTTATTCTCTGCATGTTTATTTGTTTGTTTATACATTAGGACTTTTTGCAGGGCATTCACCTTTATTGGTGATAGCTTTATTATAGTCTAAATGTGTACTGACTGACTCATTTCTAGCTATACAACTGTGCCCTTTAAACCATTGTAATAAGCGTCAATTTGGCGTTAAAATTATTCAATAAGTGTGGCGTAGATGTTGGTAAAAATATCCACCTTGACCAGTTTAGATTGATGTCTAGTACATCTTGTCAAATTAGCATCTGGCAATGTGTCTGTTAAAATCTATTTAACAAGGGGCCGGTAAATCAGTGGCTTACTCAACTTTGGGGTAAGGTGAGTTGGAGTAAGTGTGGCATATAATCATCATCATGATCAGCATGTGTCCACTGCTGGATATAGGCTTTCCCTACCAGCGACCTTTTTCAGGTTATCTGCCTATCTTGCGGGGTCGTTCCACAATGCATGTTCCGTACGTGGTCTCCACTCCAGAACCCGTCTACTCCAACGGACATCGGTTCTCCCATTACCACTTTAGCTTACTAATTTTGAAGGCTATGTCGGTTAGTATGGTTCTCTGACTGATGCCCACGTTTTGGACTTTATCCATCAGTGAAATACCGAGCATAGCTCTCTCCATAGCTCGCTGAGAGACCTTAAACCTGTGGACCAGACCCACGGTCCAGACCACGTTCGACAATACTAGAAGAATGTATTAGTTGAAAACTTTCGTCTTCAAACACTGTGGTATGTCCAAAAAGAAGATGTGGCGCAATGCTGCCCATCCTAGCTAATTGCATCTTAATTGACTACGCCTATTGTATAAGTAGTCTGGGCAAGGTAGTTTTTTTTTGCAGAACTTCGAGAGTGACGCTAACCACACAGATTGGTCTCGGTATGTCATGATTGTTAAATGACCTTTGTCTTGTCCAAGTTCATTCCGAGACCAAACCCGCTGGCACGCAACGTTTAAGCCGTTCAGCATTCCGCTAAGATCCTCCAGCTAGCTAGCCATCATGACTATGCCATCATATATTATTATTTAGACAACTTTGCTATCGACCCATCATGATAAGTCACAAACTAGTTGATGTCTCTAGCGTACCAAACTCGAGAAATATTACAAATAAATTAAATGAATTATTGATCCTCTCAGAAATCAACTTAGATTGAGTTGCACCAAAATGAAGTCTCTGATAACGGAACGATTAAAGTTATAAATGACGTCGATTGTACAAACTAACGGCTGATCTTCAAGATAAAACTGGAACATGCGACACCATTTTTAACTTTAAACGTAACTATTAAAGCGACTTCATTTTCGTGCAACCCAGGCTTAGGTAATTGAGTAATAAAAAATAGTAGTTACTTTTAGATGTTTTCTGTGTACAAGCAACAAACAAGAGTTTGGAGTTTTATTCTATTTTAAAACTTAACAAGCAGTGTTTATTATAACTTAGAAATTACGACCATGTGAATACAAATATTAAAAACCTAAAGCGTGAAAGTTTTAGTTTTAAAGTGTTTTTAGGCCATGAACACAAGTGCTTTCCGCCTCGTCTGGTGCAAAGTGAACGCTACGCATCCGGTTGTATTGAGCGTTTATGAAGCACCCGATGACAGATAAATGCGCGGGAAGGAAGACGCGTCGTTGAAGCTGTCATCGATCCAACGCAGGCGCGCCGTAAAAGTTTGTAAATATAGAAAAGCCAAGATTCTTTGTTTTAATTTTGTAGATACCCTTGATGCATAAAGTATCTATAAGCCACCAAAATCAATACTATAGGTATCTACGTATAAAATTATTTTCTATATCCAAAGAAATGTTATCTGGAAGGTATAATCCACTGGGACGCACATTTCATGCCTTATAAATGTTACTGTAAAAGTCCTGATGGTAAATCCTAGGTTTTACTAGTACGTACATCTTAGCATTTGTCAACATGGGTTAGTAAATAAGAAATTCATAAAGAAGAGTATTTTTTTCTGGCTTTTACTATTAACATTTGGAAGTCCTTCACGCCATTTTGCGCGGACATGTCAAGTGCAAGTTTTTGTTTTGTAAATCAATTTACTTGAATCATCATCATCATCATCATCAGCCTGTATCTCTCCACTGCTAAATGTAGGCCTCCCCTAAGGCTCGCCACTTAACGCGATCTTTCGCTACCCTCATCCAACCCCCACCAGCGACCTTCTTTAGGTCATCTGTCCATCTGACGGGGGGTCGTCCCACTCTGCGTCTTCCCGTACGTGGTCTCCACTCTAGAACCCGTTTGCCCCATCGATCGTCGGTTCTGCGGCAGATGTGTCCGGCCCATTGCCACTTCAGCTTGCTAATTTTAAAAGCTATGTCTGTAACTTTCGTTCTCTGACGAATATTAACGTTTCGAATTCTATCCATCAGAGATACACCAAGCATAGCTCTCTCCATGGCTCGCTGAGCGACTTTGAATTTATGGACCAGACCCACTGTTAGTGTCCACGTCTCTGCTCCGTACGACATTACCGGGAGGACGCACTGGTTAAAGACCTTAGTCTTTAAACATTGTGGTATAGAGGATGAGAGGATGTGCCGGAGTTTCCCGAATGCCGCCCATCCTAGCTGAATGCGTCTGTCGGCTTCTTTGCTGAAGTTGGCTGCTCCTAATTGGATAGTCTGCCCGAGGTATACGTAATTTTGCACAACTTCGAGAGTGTCGTTTCCTATGCAGATTGGCCTCGGCTTGATTAGCATTCCGCTACGATCCTTGAGTGAACTGGCCATAATGACTATGTCATCCGCAAATCGGAGGTGTGAGATGAATTTTCCATTGATGTTTATGCCGCACATTACTATGAATATTGTTAGTTAAAAGTGGTGTTGTTTTGTTTAATAATGTTCTACAATGTGAATAGTTATGGAAAATGATAAATTAGACTTTGAATATGGGGCACAAGTTGCAGTTAATTTTTTGCGGTTTCCCCGCGCTGTGGACTCCCATATTTTACACGACATGCTTGGGCTATAATGCCGCGAGTGACTCTAAAAAAAGTATAAAATTCTGCAGCATCTGGAATTTGATGGTGACCTCATTAACTCATAAAAAAGAAAGATATGTTACATCAGACTTGGCTGTATGGGCTAGACCCTTTGCCTTCCCTATCACCTCGTTCATCATCCATCGGGAGAAGAGAGCAAACAACAAAACCATTAACATTTGGTACCTACATGCTACGTTTTACCGATGACGGTTGGTAAACGTTTTTTTTATATAACAATGTATTTAGCTTAATTTAATAATTGTAAATATTAATTAAAAAATTGTAAGGTACGAGTAGATATATATGATATGATTGATTATTAATATTACATATTTTTAATTATTTTGTTTTTTTTTTGTTCTTTTCCCGATGCATGATGAATGAGGTGATAGGGAAGGCAAAGGGCCTAGTCCATACAGCCAAGTCTGACGTAATATATCTTTTTTTTATGAGTTAATGAGGTCATCATCAAATTCCAGATGCTGCAGAATTTGATGCTTTTCGTGGAGTCACTCGTGGCATTATAGCTCAAACACGTCGGGTAAAATATGGGAGTTCACAGCGCGGGAAAACCGCAAAAAATAAACTGCAACTTGTGCCCCATATTTAAAGTCCAATTTATCGTTTTCTATAATTATTCACATTGTAGCACATTATTAAACAAAGCAACACCACTTTTGACCAATAATATCCACAGTAAATTAATTTACAAAACAAAAACTTGCACTTGACATGTCCACGCAAAATTGCCCGAAGAACTCCCTTTTACATATTTTTAACATTATGTTACATTATAGGAATAATTTGTTCATTTCAAACTAAACCTTAAATTAAAAAAACTTTATTACAACAAAAACTAAGCTTAATCTAAACAAAAAATGTAAGAAAATAAAAATTATATAGTTACTCTGTCTCCGTGGTCTAGCGGTTAAACCCGTGGATTTAGACTCGGAGTTACCGGGTTAGATTCCTGGTCGGGACACAAAAATATTTATTAAAGTAAATAAATACATTTAATTAATTTGTGATATTACTCGAGTTTGGTACGCTGGAGACATCAACGAGCTTGCCACTTGTCATGTAATATAGTAAAGTTGGCTAAATATGAATCCGCTTCTTTATAAGCGTGGTTTTTTTTACCATCCAGAGAGGGATACAGTCGTGATGATACTTTTATTAGTAACTAGTAAAATAGTGGACGACATTACAGTGTCTAAAACTCTCGAATCGCTGCAGCTACGCCGAAATATGGCCTCCCTAAGCGTGTTCTACAAGCTACTAGGTACTACGGTGAGTGTTCTGAAGAGCTCCACAACCTTACCCCTTCTTCTCTATTCCGCACAGGCCAAAATATGCATCCACATACCGTATCCACTATACCTACGCGTATATATAAGTACATTTGGAAACTCTTACATCTGTCGCACGCTGAAGATGTGGAAAACTCTCCCAGCCAGTGTGTTTCCCCATTCCTATAACACTAAGTACTTTAATAATAATAATAATAAAAACGTTTATCTCAAACAAAAGTTCATAAAATAATATAGAGCTTGATTAAGAGAAGTGTAAAAAAACATTTTTTTTTTATTAATTTTTTTTTTATTTTTTTTTTTTATACTAGCATGACATGTGACTTTGCGCCCACCTGATGGTAAGTGGGGAGCGATATCAATGAATGTTAGCAACTGGAATCAGACACTCATGACTGACATCAGTCCCTAACACTATGCCGGCTTGAGTGGACATGACGGCAATTCGAGCCTGATCCCGAAATGTGTGGATACACTTTACTGGGTTTATCAGCACGAACGGTGGATACTTCCCCGCCCCAGCAGACTGGAGAAATTACCACTATCAGTCTGGCCTTAATAGACCGGTATAGTGGTGTGGTAGGGACTAATGTCGGTCGTCTGAGACTGGCGTCAGTTGTTCCATACCGCTTATCATAAGGTACGTTAAAAAAAAAGCTTTGTTTTTCTGTCAAATTCTAAGCTATCAATTTTTTTTTTAAATCACCTCTTTCAAATGTTACAAATTACATTCGAGAATTGGCCTCCAAAGTCACAAACCAGTGGCTAATATAAATCTAATTGATCTATTCAATAACCCAACATCCCGTGGGAAGAGCGACGCCTCTTCGTCTGCACTCTTCACGCACCAGGCGAAGAAAAGGACGGCAATAGCCACGCCCACACCAAAATGTGTTTTCTCAGTTTATTTTTGGTAATTAGAAGTCTTCTTTGAATCCTGGAGTTCATCTACAAATCGTCAGTTAGGAACAGCAACATGTTTTAAACACTTTTTTTTTGTTTTATTATGCGACCGACATATCGCCGTGGATGTCAATTGGTATAACTGACAATTTTTTTCATGTATATTTAATTATATTGAAGTAATATACAAACAGTACAAAACAATTACAATATAAATTAAAACTACTTAAAAGTAAAAATTAAAATAAATATAAACTAAACCTAATAAAAAATAAACTATAAGTAAAAAATGTCCTCTAGAGACGACCCTTCAGTGATAGTCCCAAGAAGACTGGCAACATTTCCCCTCTGTATAGCTAAGCTAATACGTTGGCAGAAATATTTGCCAGCCTTTCTGTCTCCAGACTTCTTTGTTAGCCATTTGGACAACTCCTTGGCCAGACGCTTGGTTGAGTGTTCCCATGGGCCCATAGTCTCGACCCCAAACAGCGCAAATTCGTAAACTGTACTGAGGTTGGCGTATTTGCGCAGCTTGAGGTTCTCAGCAGAAACCGCCGCACTTTTTTAGCTTTAAAATATTAAGTTTTGTTTTGTCTGACTCTAAAAATATATACTCGTAGATATTTATTTTATTTTATTTTATTTTATTTTATTTTATTCTATTCTATTCTATTCTATTCTATTCTATTCTATTCTATTCTGTTCTGTTCTGTTCTGTTCTGTTCTGTTCTGTTCTGTTCTGTTCTGTTCTGTTCTGTTCTGTTCTGTTCTGTTCTGTTCTGTTCTGTTCTGTTCTGTTCTGTTCTGTTCTGTTCTGTTCTGTTCTGTTCTGTTCTGTTCTGTTCTGTTCTGTTCTGTTCTGTTCTGTTCTGTTCTGTTCTGTTCTGTTCTGTTCTGTTCTGTTCTGTTCTGTTCTGTTCTGTTCTGTTCTGTTCTGTTCTGTTCTGTTCTGTTCTGTTCTGTTCTGTTCTGTTCTGTTCTGTTCTGTTCTGTTCTGTTCTGTTCTGTTCTGTTCTGTTCTGTTCTGTTCTGTTCTGTTCTGTTCTGTTCTGTTCTGTTCTGTTCTGTTCTGTTCTGTTCTGTTCTGTTCTGTTCTGTTCTGTTCTGTTCTGTTCTGTTCTGTTCTGTTCTGTTCTGTTCTGTTCTGTTCTGTTCTGTTCTGTTCTGTTCTGTTCTGTTCTGTTCTGTTCTGTTCTGTTCTGTTCTGTTCTGTTCTGTTCTGTTCTGTTCTGTTCTGTTCTGTTCTGTTCTGTTCTGTTCTGTTCTGTTCTGTTCTGTTCTGTTCTGTTCTGTTCTGTTCTGTTCTGTTCTGTTCTGTTCTGTTCTGTTCTGTTCTATTCTATTCTATTCTATTCTATTCTATTCTATTCTATTCTATTCTATTCTATTCTATTCTATTCTATTCTATTCTATTCTATTCTATTCTATTCTATTCTATTTTATTTTATTTTATTAGGAATACTTATGGTTACAGAATTTTAATTAGACATAAATATAAACACTTACACCACTAAAAAGTTTCCACAGATAGAAACAACAGACACGGCACTTAAGTATTTTTTTTTTTAAGAAACAGTATACTATAGAAACACATTTTCAAAAATGTTATAAACAATAAACAGAACAATAAAGCAATCATTCACAGTCATGTAGTTACAGCAAAATTATAATAATAGAAAGTCAAGGTAGCGACATATTAAAGTACTTAGTACTGAGTGCTCGCCTAGCCGCCTTATAGCTTGTACAAAATAGGTCAAAATCGAAATCACGCAAAAGCTCATCAAATCGACTGCAGGTCCTCCAGATAAATGAATTCCGACGATAGCTTTACCAGTGGGTTTATTGTTAATACGATTTTGTTTACAGGGAAAGGTGATGAGAGATTGGATACATCAGCAGGCCTGGTTTCTATACAAAATAAACATTGTTATTTTAAGGTTTCTATTTTTACTAAAATGTGGCATACTCTTTACTATATTCAAGTAAAAGAGTACCTCCCTTGTATATACATACAGTATTAGGTAGGATATTCAAGAATGGGAGCAAATTACGCCAGCATCCGACATCAGTCCATACTATTATGCCGGCCAAAGATAAATTAGTAGACACATCTTACATACAGGCAAGCTAGGCCTATACGAGTATTTCATTGTGTAACATTTTATGCCCATTTTTTTCGCCACACGCGGTCGCTCCTTTCCACGTCGTCACTTCATTTCTCGTCATTCTTCGCTACGACCTCATTGCTGCATAGTGTGGCTATCGCTTTGGAATCCAAAGATTCAAAAACAGTTTTTTTTTGTTATGGCAGCTGCCGTTTGCATCATAATTAAGAATAAACATCCGAGGCATAAGTGGACTAAAAGCTAAAAAGCAAGTCTTTAAATTGCTGTATGACTTCTAACACAAATTCTTTAGCAGACGACTCAGAATAGGTACATAGCTACGTTCTCGACGGTTGCGAGCAACGAACTAAACGCGAAATGGCGTGCTGGATAGGCCACAGACGAGCTGTATCGGCGTGGAGTAATCACACGCCGCGTGTTTGGAAACCGCGATTTCACATATACAGTTGAACGTCTCGTCGGTCATTGGAGTGATGGAGTGATGGATTTTGACGCGGTTGGAAATAAAACTCCTTCGCTCCATTCACTCCATATAGTTTTTCCCATACAGTGCGTTTTTGAATGATTTTGTAGTTTTGGCGTGGAGTGACATGGTTGAATGCTCGTCGCGCTGTTTAGGGTCGAGACGATTAGACCCACAGCCAAGCGCCTGGCCAAGGAGTTGTCCATTCGGCTGATGGTGAAATCTGGAGACAGAAAGGCTGGCAATTATTTCTCCAACGTATTAGCCTCGCTATACAGAGGGGAATAGTTGCCAGTCTACATTTTTAATTTATAGATAAATATTTTTTTAATAAGTTTAGTTTATAGTTATTTAATTTTATTTAATAATAATAATAAATTCTTTATTGTACAAACCAAAACAAGTGCAGGTACATAGGCGAGCTTAATGCCGTAAATGCTTTTTCTACCAACTAACCTTTGTGACTGAGATATGTAATAAGCGGGTGCAGCAGAAGAAAAATGATAATTGAAATTATTTATTACTATATAAAACACACATTAATTACAAACATATAGTACTTATTCATAAATAAATGTCCTACATAAACAAATAAATATATAACTAAATATAAAATACATACATATTTAAGTAGTTGATAATTATTTATTCGAAGAAACATTACAAACAATATAAACTACTTAATAATAAAATGTATGTATGTAAGTACTATTAGTTTGTAGTATATATTATTATTATTAATAAATATAGTTATTATTTAATAATGATCAGTCCTTAATACGTCTTCGCACCTATTCCTTGATCTCAGTTATACTTATTATTGTCCCAAAGGTTGGCTGTCAGAGAACGTCTAGCGGCATTAATCCCGCCCCTTTTACTTCATAGTGCAATAAAGTTTTAAATAAATAAATAAACAAAAACTATTGTACATAGAACAATAAATAAATATTAATGAAAAGTTAGGTAGGTACTAGAGATAAGTTTTTTTAACCCTTTCAGCACGGATAATACCAAGCATGCGCTATTACAAAGAAAATTACTAGCGGTCGCCAAATTCTCAAAAATCTCCGAAGCACACTCATCTGTTTATTAAATTGCTAGGCTAGTCTTTTAAAAAAAAAAACACAAAGTGATTTTAGCTACATCATATTACCCAACGCACATTAGAAAACAACAACGCACGAATTTGCGAAGGGGGCTTTGTGGAATACGCTAGTGCAAGATTTTTTTCACAATTTTTTTGAGATATTTTAGACCTTAAGTATTTGAAAGTTATCAATAGCTTTTAATATCACAAATATTTTTTGTCGTGCTGAAAGGGTTAAAAAGTACAATAACGATTGTAAACTAAAGTAAAAAGTATCATCACGACCGTTTCCCATCCGGGGTGATCAGAAACCACGCGTATAACGAAGCGGATTGACATTTATCCAACTTTACTATAGGCCAATCATGACAAGTCATCGTCGTCGATGTCACTAGCGTATCAAATTCGAGAAATATCACAAATAAATCCAATATTAATTAAATTTATTTTATTTAAATTAATAAATATTATTGCGTCATTAGACATACAGGTAACGTATGTACCTAGCCGAACGCGTACATAGTAGATAAATAAATCCCAATCGAGGCCAAGTCGAAACCTGCGATGGGCGTTGGGCGGTTTTTTTGGGCGGGCCGACGAGAGTTGGGGCGACGACGGGCACCGACGAAAGAACGCATCGTCTGACGCCGCCGCTCGGCCACTGCGCAAGAGTCGCAAGATTAACAGCGGGTAAATTGATTTATAGTGTCGCGTTGAAAAAATAATCGGTAACCAGTGATGTGATGGAGAACCAAGCTGAGTGGCGAGGCAGCTGGCATCAGCATCGACAACTTGATGGTCAGTAGTAGCACAACACTAGCCTAGACACTACTTCTAGACACGGCAGGAATAATATAATTCAAAAAATCCTAATTTGTTTATATGTGCAAATTAATTATAACTTCTAACTGCCTCCGTGGTTTAGCGGTTAAGACTGTGGATTTAGATTCATAGGTACCGGGTTCGATTCCTGGTTGGGACACAATAATTCATTTGTGGTATTTCTCGAGCTTGCCACTTGTCATGATGGGCCTATAGGAAAGTTTCGTTAATGTAAATCCGCTTCTTTTTTAAAAAATGGACGTATTTTCTGATCACCCCGAAAGGTCGTGATAGTACTATACTTCTTACTAATTATAGTATATACATATATAGATTTTTTTAGGAACGTTCCTGTATTCTGATTATTTTATGTAATAACAGTTATTTAATAATTATTTTGAAAAAAATTGTCAAAAGACTAAAATTACATTTAAAGATATCATTTATATATAAGGCCCCTTTACAGCCGCATTTAAGTTATTTTAAGTGTCTTCATCATAGGTTCCTACTGCCAGTTCTGTTCTTTGCTCGAATATAACACTTTCCAGGCACGATAGATATACGGGTATGTAGTATGTAAATTATATAACATAACACTCGTACCTAATAAAATCCTCCTCCTTGCGTCGTTTTCCTCAATGCTGAGGGTCGTGACCCCCTCCTCGGATCACTTTGTCCCGGACTATGCTGCGCCATCCGGGTCTGCTCACGGCGGCGTGCAGGGCCTCGTGGACTTGGGTGTGAAGTGTGGTGCGGATCTGGTCTGACCAGCGTGTCGGGCTCCGGCCACGGGGTCTCTAGTACTTAATCATAGACCTAACCAAATTTCGGTGGGAATGTACGCTGACAAAATAAAGAATAAATAATTCATCTTATAAGGGGATTTGGGCCAAATTGTATACACAGTTATATGTGAATTTTTGGATAAATTATTTTAACAATATTACAATGGGGTGTATCACTAACTTTTTCTGTCAGTTGCATAGAAAACTTCTATTTTTATTACGATTTTTTTAATTTTCTGGATATTATGTCGAAGTGAGCAGCTTTTAATTGTACAAATCGAGATTTCCAAAGGAAATCAAAGATATGGTGATCTCAAAATTGCCGTTCTATTAATTCAACCTTTTTTCTTTTTAAAGACGGTGTTCGCTTTCTTAATTCGTATTTTAAGGTTAGTAACGTTAATTTAAAATACATTTTTCTGTTATAAAAATAAAAAACTACAAAAACATTTAAAAAATGATGCCTCAAAAGTTGTAAACAAGGTACCAGTGCCGCTAGCGACATCTACAAAAAGCTTTGCCTGATACACCCCATTTAAGTAGAAAAACACCTTTTTTTTATGGCAATCGTTTACTTATGAACATTTATGCCAGTGTCACGACAGTGTAAATATTAAAGACAAAAAAAGAAAATTAAATAAATTTAGATGCGAATTTCCAAAGAGCTGAAACAAAGAAATAACAACAATACAACAAATATCTACACTAAAACAACTTAAATACACTTACATCTAATTAAAAAAACAAAATATTAATAGAAAAAAACCCCTTTATTTTATACCATGTGACTTTATTTATTTTTTTTCGGAAAATCAACAGCTTTAAAAACATATTTTTTTTTAAAATGTAGTGATAATGAGTACAGCCAATTAAAGATTTCCACAAAAGATGAATGAATGTAACAAAAAAAAAAACCAGAAAAATAACCTTTATCAACAAATACATAACCCGATAATAAACTCAAAGCAAAGCAAAAAGACAGTGACTGAATATATACTTAAATAATATATAATATACTTAAATTTTGTATAAATATAAATTATATCACTATTTATTTATTTATTTTATGATGAACTATTGTAAACGCGACCAAATGTTTAAACGATATCTTTAAACCAACAATGAGATCAATATCAGAAAAGATTTTTTTATGTATATTTTGTATGCAATTCGGGTGAGAGGTGAGTTTTTTCCATAATTATTGCGATGCCATGGTACGAGCAGTTTCAATGGTGTTTTTCATTCATTAATTACAGCCCTTTGAACACAGCGTCCTAAACCTCCACTGCTGGAGATGGACCTTCCACGCTCGCCAGACGGCTTGGCGAGGATATGATGTAATTTTTTTATGACAATTTATTAACGTTCCACAAGTTAATATTTTTGGCCTGTTTATAAATTGTAACCTGTTTTATTTATTTTATTTATTAAATACTTTATTGCACTTTACTTAAAAGTATGTACAAAGGCGAACTTAAAGCCATTTCGGCTTTTTCTACCAGCTAACCTCTCCTAATATTATAATTAACTGTTTTAATTGTCACTATTGTCCACAGTGGGAAATATTTTGGAGGCGGCTATAATTCTAATGACTCCTACTCATCGTTTCTTAATTGTTATTATACTGCCTGTCTCTGTTCTTTCTCTTCGAATAAATAAACAATTTGTATATATGTATAATATAATAGTATGTAAATAATATAAAATCTTCTTGGCCTATGTTCTACTAATACTAAACTGTTAATAGGCTGTGATTTTTCTTAAAAATATATAAAATAAAAAAGTTGGTATTAGTGGAACCGGGACCGACGGCTTAACGTGCTCTCCGGGGACGGTGGTGCTGTAAATCTATAACAAATTTATGTAAGATAAGTGTATTTCTTATTGGTACATGCTGTGGATTTTTTTTTTATCTACGAACATTTATTGTATATCTACGGCTCAAGAAAAGGTCGTGATGTTATTTTATTTAAAAAAAGCACTTAAATTGTTTATTATTGTCTATTTTAATCTAAAGAAAGGCGGAGAAATGGCAAAACATTGCGCTCCAAAAATAAATAGCAAAAAGTCAAGTTTGCTTTGGATCGATGGTTCATTCATCTATCTATCATCTGGCTATGCGCTTGCGTCTTTCCAGGCGTCGAATGACATTTCTAAGTCGAGTATACTGGGTTACTTTGTATGGTCTTACGCTAGACTAATATGTGATTCTATTGATATATATATATATATATATATATATATATATATATATATATATATATGATCTATATATGGTTTGTTAGGAAAATTTGTTTGTTTCTATCAATAGACTTACATGTTATAGTACATACATACAAAATTACTTCGTATAACACTATTTTTCAATAACCTAATGTTGTAAAAATTTTATTCGAAGTTAATTATAGTACATTAAATATAAATCAAAAGCTACCTAAATAATAAAATTAAAAATTAACTAAACTTTTTTTCATATAAAACGCCAATTTCATATGTAAGGTATAATAAAAAAATTCTTAAATTTTTATTTTTTTAATACTGAACACGGCATGTGACACCCCTCCCAGTCTGACCGTCTGAGGCTGGCGTCAGTTGCTCCCATTGTTGGACCTCGCGTACCGCTTACCATGAGGTGGGCGCGGTGTCACATGTCGTGCTTAGTATAAAAAATATATATATATATATATATGAGTACGCGTAGGGATAGTGAGCATGGTATTTGGATGCATATTTTGGCCTGTGTGGTTCGGTTGCGGTTTCTAATAAACCTTTTTACAAATATACAACTTAAATGTACTAAATATAATATATTTACGCGATTTAAATTAAAGATTCTATATGAGCTCCAAAAATAATTAGCAAAAAGTAAAGTTTGCTTTGGATCGATGGTTCATTCATCTATCTATCATCAGACTATCGTTCGGCATGCGCCTACGTCTTCCCAGGCGACGATTGACAAGTCGCGCTCAATATTTAACGCTTTTGAACAATTTGTAACAATTTCACGAACTGCCTCCGTGGTCTAGCGGATAAGTCCGTGCATTTAGACTCGGAGGTACCGGGTTCGATTCCTGGTCGGGTCACAAAAATATTTATTAATGTAAATAAATACATTTAATTAATATTTAATTTATTTGTGATATTTCTCGAGTTTAGTACGCAGGAGACATCGACGAGCTTGCCACTTGTCATGATTGGCCTATAGTAAAGTTGGCTAAATGTGAATCCGCTTATTTATAAGCGTCGTGATGATACTTTACTTTTTTCACGAGGTTTCAGGCGATTCGATTTTGACTGTTTCAACTCAAGATGTTCGTCAGTTGCTCCTATTTTTGGACCTCTCTTACCGCTTACCATTAGATGGTTTCCATGTCACATGTCGTCCCCTCTTTAAAATTCAAATGAGCTTATCTCAAAAAATTGTATATTGAAATATTTAAAGCAACCCGCTATAAAGTTCATGTGTTGCAGTCTCTAAAACACACACGGGAAGCATTAGGGACCACAGCATAAATTCGATAATCCTGCTTTCACGTTAGTATTTTTTTTCTGTGACCTCCCTTGTGTTCCATCTATTTTGTTTTTTATTTATATTTTTAAAACTAGCACAACAATGTGACCTTGCGCCTACCTGATGCTAACAATGTGACCTTGCGCCTACCTGATGCTAAGTAGCGCATGAGGTCCATGGTGGTAGCAACTAGAATCAGACACTCATGGCTGACATCAGTCTCTATGACGGCTTGCAATCGAGCCTGATCCCGAAACGCTTGGATTCATTTTACTGGGTTTATCGGAACGAACGATGGATACTTTCCCGCACGGGCAGATTGGGCAATTTACCGCCATCAGTCCTCCTACCACCGAATATTTATACGAGAACAACAGGTTCTAAATTCAAATGTTTTTTTTTTCCGATGAATAAGGAGATAGGGAAGGCAAAGGATTTAAAATATCATAACAGCTCTAGTACTAAACGCATAAAGTAATTATAACTATAGTCAGAGTTTTAAATAAATAGGTGGTACAAAAAATAAATGTCTGTGACAAATACATTCATCAGTCAAGCGCCTGTTGAGATTCTTATTGTTTTTATTGTACGTGTGGCCTTCAAGTGTACAAAAATCATCGGCATAATGGTAGGGATTGACGTCGAACGTCAGTGGCTGGCGTCAGTTGCTCCTATTCTTGGACCTCTCTTACCGCTTACCATTAGGTGGGTTCCATGTCACATGTCGTCCCCTCTTTAAAATTCAAATGAGCTTATCTCAAAAAATTGTATATTGAAATATTTAAAGCAACCCGCTATAAAGTTCATGTGTTGCAGTCTCTAAAACACACACGGGAAGCATTAGGGACCACAGGAGAGCAAATCTACGTAAGTCAAGCATCATAGGAATTTCGAGTGGCTTGACAAAACACGTCATTAGAAGATTAATGAGCGAACGAGGGTGGCCTACAGTTTTTATAGTAATTAGCCATTTCACTTTCGTTTCAAAAAAACATTGGGGACATCTGGTCAAGTTTTATTTTATTTTATTCTCGTAGTTTCATCTACAGTGGTCAGATTAAAAATACATACATGAACTACAACATTTAAAAATAAAATTTTAATTATTGTATCATTACGACCGTAATCCTTTGCGGGATTAAAAACTACGCTTTAATTTAAGTCCATAAAGTTGGGCAAATACGCCAACCTTGGTACCTACCGGTTACGAATTTGCGCCGTTTCGGGTCGAGACGATGGGCCTATGGGGACCTTCAGCAAGGCGCTTGGCCAAGGAGTTGTCAAAGCGGCTGACGGATAGATCTGGAGACAGAAAGGCTGGCAATTATTTCTTCCAACGTATTAACCTCACTATACAGAAGGTATTGTATTTTCATAGGTACTGATAACTAAATTTAAAAGGTTAATAATTGATCGTTGTGGTGCAGTTCTGTATATGTTTTATTTTGTAAATCTGATATAGCTGAGTTTTCCTTGCAGATTCCTTTCTCAGTCAGATTAAACATTAACAGGTCACTGGAATTTGCTAAGCTGCTGGTCTTCTGCTAACAGCTTACTTATTGGACCACTTTGCTGCTTAGTCTTCTACTAGCAGAAGTAGAATCATTCAAAATAATTAAATTAATGACGTTTCATAAATGCCTGTAATAGGTTTACGTGAATAAAGATATTTTGACTTTGACTTTGACTTTGAAATGTTGCCAGTCTCCTTGGGACGATGGTAGCTCTATTCTGTTGCTTAGTGCATTCAATAGGTGGTAGGCGGACTGATGGTGATAATTTGCCCAGTCTGCCGGGGCGGGGAAGTATCCACCGTTCATGCCGATAAACCCAGTAAAGTGTATCCACACGTTTCGGGATCAGGCTCGAATTGCCGTAATGGCCAGTCAAGCCGGCATAGTGTTAGGGACTTATGTCAGTCATGAGTCTCTGATTCCAGTTTCTAACATATTATTATTATTAGTGGATTACGTTATTAACGTCAGAGATTGCGTCATAATTACAAAATACATATTATTCAATTCTCAACTCTATAAGCGCTCGACATTGACAGCGGTCGTGCAAATATCAACTTTAATATTTATTTATTTATTTATTTAAATCTTTATTGCACAAAGACAAAGGCGGGCTTATAATGCCGCTAGACATTCTATCCTAGCCAACCATTGGGACAACTTGAGTATTATATTAAAAGGTAGGTGCCAAATTGTATTAAATTCTACGGTTTAACTATATACTAATAAATATAGTAATACTAATACATATATATATAAATACATATACTACATATACCCATACATATTATTACATACACTACATATTATATATCAATGACAACAATATACTAAATTCTAATAAATAAGTTATAGTAACTACATACACATACATAGATAATACTTACTTTTTTTGTGATAGAAAGTGTGAATAGACCATTTTTTTAAATAGAGATCTGGTGGTTACTTGCCTTATGCTAAGAGGCAAATTGTTCCACAGGTTCGTGGCAACAACTACAAATGAGTTCGAAACGAAACTAGAACTATGAGAGGGAATAGACAGAAGAGAATTATGAGAGGAACGGAGGGATTTATCGTGAAACGAAGACAAATAGGCGAAATTGTCCTTGAGGTATTTCGTATATTTATATAAATAAATATTTCCAGACAGGTCACACAGCGCCATCTAGTTTCCGTGGTAAGCAACGAGGCTTGTGTTACGGAAACTAGATGGTTGATAAACTACTAACTTTTTGTAAATATATACATATTATACATATAAACACCCAGACCGAGGCAAATTATACAATGTACAACTTGCCCCCGGTGGGAATCGAACCCACGACGTCCTGAGTTCACGGCAACGTTTGTTACCACTAGACCACGGAGGCGGTCAATATAGTTAACGGATTCCATTATATAACGTTTGCGAGTAAGTAAAATTGTCATCTACTTATCGCTCACTTTCTAAACAACAAAATACTTACTTAGATCTTCTTAGTACCTATATCTATCATACTATTTTTATTGTGTAAAACAGTACTATATACTTACCTAGTTTCGTATTTGTATATATATATATTTATGTATTTAAGTAGTAATATGTAATGATTATTATGTAAATTGTATATTTATAATAATGCACCTCGCAAACCTCTACCACACTCCCAAAGGTTAGCTGTTATAAAATTAAGTCTTTTGTGCAATGAAGAATTTATAAATAGAAAAATCGGACTCTCTCAAACCCGTCTGGCCAGTCAGCGTGTCAAGTATAGGACATAATTCTCCAGAGATTTCTGGAACGTCCATCTCCAATAACGGACGTCTAGGACTCTGTGTTGTAGGTTCTGTAGACAATAGATGTTACATGTAATGTTTATAAGATGTAATAAAAGTATCAAACCTACTATTTACAATTTTTTATCATTGTACACAGTTGGTAAAATAAATTGACACTTATTTTCAAAGATAAACGCAATTATACTGGTTAATAGTTATTAGGTATTTTATTTTTTTAAACTTCATTGCATTAAGTTAATTATAGACATTCTATGACGGTCAAACCTTTAGGACAACGAGAGCAGTTTAAGCTATGTGCAATACAAAATTAAATAGGTATTGCCATACTTATCCCATTTTAGCCGTAAATATTTTCAGTCACGTTCTATTTTGTGACTTGGTTATAAGTACTTTTTATCAGAACATTTTACAAGGCAATAATTTAAAGTCGACACTTCAGTCGAGTTATCTTAACTGGATCTTTGCATCTGGGGATTCGTATACATTTTAAAATGTAAAATTTTACTTTTACAATTTTCTGCGTGAATGTTTTTAACGTATTCGTTTTTTTTTTTTTTTTTAATAAGTTGGTAAAGTCTGGCTAATGAAAGTACCGAAATTTAGTAAGATAAAAAAGCGCGGCAAATTAAAAAAATATATTATGGTATCCCTCAAAATTTCCAATCAAACAATTTATTAGTGTATGTGAGTCTTTCGCGCCATTTTGCGCGGAGATGTCAAGTGCAAGTTATTGTTTTGTAAATTAATTTACTGTGGATATTATTGATCAAAAGTGGTGTTATTTTGTTTAATAATGTGCTACAATGTGAATAATTATGGAAAACCATAAATTGGACTTTAAATATGGGGCACAAGTTGAAGTTTATTTTTTGCGGTTTTCCCGCGCTGTGGACTCCCATATTTTACCCGACGTGTTTGGGCTATAATGCCGCGAGTGACTCCAAAAAAGCATCAAATTCTGCAGCATCTGGAATTTGATGATCCCCAACTCGGTTATGAACTCTGTTATGAACATATATTATGCAAATAAATTACGTGTTTAGGACTGATGTATTCTGTACAATGTCCTTTAAAGACAATTTAAAAAAAAAATTATTAGTGTATGTCAATTACAGTCTCCTGGTTTCTGGTCTCCTTGTGTAGACAAGACAATTAGGTATTACTACTGTACTGTGATCGGCATACACCTGCTGATATTATATATTTATTTTTTCTATTTTTTATTATGTAGTTACGAGATCACCACATGTCTGGCAGTGCCGAGTGTGGAGAACACTGTAATATGTTTCGGTTGTAAATTAGTTTTTTTTTTGTCAATAAATATATTTTCTTAAATATATCATTTATGTTCGGGTTATTACACTTGTTAACTATACGGCAGAAAAAATAGAAATTTAAAATTTGTTGCATGTATCAAAATAATAAATCATAATAACGTAAGAAATTCAACACAACACGTAACAATCTTGTTTTTGGTTGAATTCAAGTTCATTTTCTTGTTTTTCTTGGAATTAGGACATCATGTAAGACAATATCTTTCTGACTCCACTTTTAATAGTTTTATTCATATTTTACAACGCATCATATCTTGAGAAACAGAATGTATGTCTCTCGAATTAACGAAGTTGTTTGACATTTTATTTTTATATAATATCTATTTATTTATAGTGTATGTTTATTGTTTTTTATATTGTGTATGTATATGTATTTTTAAGTGCTAAATGCGATAAAATGTTTATTTTAGTAATTTTAGATATTTTTATATATTTTTCTTCATCCTGCCCATTACTTTTCGTGATCGTGATAAAGATAGATAATCATACTCTATTTTGAGCTTTAGAATTAACCTAACCCTAACCTAGTGTTGATAACACTGGATTAACGAGGATCTGAAAAAAAAAAAAATGATATTATTGGAATTTAGCTAATTGATATTTCCATAAAATTCTCAGCTGAATCCATGAATACACCGTGCGGGTGAGGTCCATCGTGTATAGGTATAATGTACGAAAATCTAAAAGTACTTGCTTTAGAATTTTTAATAGCTATGAGCAACATATCTATGACAATCATATCTTGAGAAACAGAATGTATGTCTCTCGAATTAACGAAGTTGTTTGACATTTTATATATATATATATATATATATATTTACTTATAGTGTATGTTTATTGTTTTTTTTATATTGTGAACGTATATGAATTTTTAAGCGCTTAATGGGTAATTATGTTTATTTGAGTAATTTTAGTTATTTTTATATTTTTTTCTTCATCCTGCCCATTACTTTTCGTGATCCCTAAGGTTAGCTGGAGAAGAATGCCTTATGGCGTTATAAGCTCGCCTATGTACTAGATTTTTAAGTGCAATAAAGTATTTAAATTAATTAAATGAGAAATTAACAACAAAACAGTTTAAAACAAATGTTTGACATCAGCCATATTGAAAAATTGACACTGTCACAATAGTGTTGCCATTTAAAAGTTTCCAAATAATTTGATTATCTACTTTCATTAGCCAGACTCTAGTTTGAGCTTTACAATTAACCTAACCCTAACCTAGTGTTGATAACACTGGATTAACGAGGATCTGAAAATAAAAAATTGATATTAGGAATTTAGCTAATTAATATTTCCATAAATTTCTCAGCTGAATCCATGAATACACCGTGCGGGTGATGTCCATCGTGTATAATGTACGAAAATCTAAAAGTACTTGCTTTAGAATTTTTAATAGTTATGAGTCCACAGATATAGTGGGGTAGGCCAGGCCAGGCCTGGATGGCCAATGGGCCTGGGTTGGGATAGAGACATTTCCTTCCCCAGATGGATCACAGCGGGTATCCAGTCAGCTAGTACATATATTATGTACTTTTGGTGCTGGGTGCCGTCACTGCTATAGGTTGGCTCACGAACCCAAGGGTCTAGGTTTGACCTCTTCAACTGTCCTTCTCTAGAAAATAGTGTCCGGTTAGGCGGCTGAGCGCAAAACGGAGCGATATTATGGAGATGCCTAAAGTGTCGGCCCAATAAAACATACGTCTGTCTCGATCTAGGAGAAATATTTTTCTGACAGGATAAGTAGTTTTGTTTTTATAAATAGGTGGTAGGCGGACTGATGGTGGTCATTTGCCCAATCTGCCGGAGCGGGGAAGTATCCACCGTTCGCGCCGATTAACCCAGTAAAGTATATCCACACGTTTCGGGATCAGGCTCGCGAATTGCCGTCATGCCCAGTCAAGTGGAATCAGTTGCTAACATTCATGGACTTCGCGCGCCACTTACCATCAGGTGGTCGCAAAGTACATGTGTACTAAGTGTAAAAAAAAAACTGATTTTAAAATCTTCTCTTTTATCAACTTTAGATTTTTGCAATTTATATGACTTTATAACGGAACACGTGTTCTTAAAATCTTATCTTTAAATTACTCCTATCTTAACTTTTACATTTTACGATGACAGGTAATTGATTCTTGACGTTCACGTTGAGTTTAGGAACAATTTTGCGCTTACTTGATACTTAACAGATGTTTTGAAACTTTTTTGTTATTTTATCGTAAGAGAATTTGTAACTGTCAAACCAGACTTTTTTTTAATACCTACCTATACTTAAGTTTTAAGTGGTAATTCCACATCAGAACCAAGTTAAAGTCAAATATACCCTTTTCACGTAATTTAACAAAAATATTTTTTAAGTGACATACAGCCGGTTTCTCGAAGCTCTACTTAATTATTTCCTAGCTAAGAAACATGGAAATGTTATCTTTAAGTTTTTCTTAAGTCAAATTTCACAATACTTAAGTTTTTCTTAGTTAATATGAAAGTCAAAACCGTCTCAGAAGCAAACGTCATCAAAATATAATAAACCCATTAGTTCAAGAAAGCTTTGTTACCTAAAAGTGCTTTAATCATGACGGCAAAATATATAATAAAATACCTCTGAGACTACAGGAGCTAGAGTTAAGAGAAATGAAGAAAAGACTTAAATATATACTAATGGGGTGTATCAGGCAAAGCTTTTTGTAGATGTCGCTAGCGGCACTGGTACCTTGTTTACACCTATGACGGATCATTTTTTAAATGTTTTTGTAGTATTTTATTTTTATAACAGAAAAATTAATTTTAACTTAACGTTACCTACCTTAAAAGACTAATTAGGAAAGTGAAAACCGACTTTAAAAACAAAAAAAAATTGAGATCACCATATCTTTGATTTCGCTTGAAAATCTCGATTTGTACACTTAAAAACTGCTCACTTCGGCATAATATCCAGAAAATAATAAGTTTTATGATAAAAATACAAGTTTTCTATGCAACTGACAGTTCTATTAGGTACCATCTATCATGCGCCATCTACCGTGATAAAAAGTTAGTGATACACCCCATTGACAAGACATACTACACAATCAATGACTTTTTTACAGACAAAATATAATTACATGACATTTTGTTTCACTTATAATTTATTATTATTAAATTCTAGATATGAATAATATTGTCATTTCTTTTTTTATTGTAACTCAATTTTGTTCACGAGTATTTATTTATTTAATACTTTATTGCACAACGACAAAGACGGGCTTTAATGCCGCAAGACATTTTATCATACTTTAAAAATAATTTGCTGGAAAGTAAGTACTGAAATATTAAATATAAATATCAAAAGTATATTTAATAACTAGCTACATACATACACACATACAAATATATATAATAAACTAAATACTAATACATAAACTTACACATACATACATACATAATAATAATATAGGTACTTACAAATTTTGTTTAGGAAATGAAATGCAAATAGACCATTTTTTTAAATAGCGATCTGGTGCTTGGCCTGATGTTAGGAGGCAAATTGTTCCTAAAATTAAAATTAAATGCCATCCACAATACTAATATTTGTACGCTCTATGGATAGAGCACTGGTGCACCTTTATAACCTATATCTGTTGTTTATAATATTAACCTGTGTCTGAACAAATAAATGATTTGAATTTGATAATATGTCCAAAATATCCCTAATTTTATTTATTAGAAAGTTGATAGACTACTTCTCAAAACTACACTCAGACTTAAAAAATCTTTTAAAATGTTGGATTGTGCGAGCGAGAAGGATTAAAAGGAGTTAAATCTTCTTAAGTAACAAGAAAAGTTAAGTTGAAAAAAATAAGTTTATGTTCTGTGGTTAATCATCACCATCAAAGCCCTTAGAACACAAAGTCCTAAAACTCCACTGTTGGAGATGGGCCTTCCAGAATGAATTCTCGACGGCTTAACGTGCTCTCCAAGACACGGGAACGGTGGTGTTGTAAATAAATGTACGTAAGAAAAGTCCATTTCTTATTGCAGGGTTCGAACCGATCTATTTAGGTTTTTTTTTAAGGAAAGTGATATTACCCCCGGTACACATCCAATTATAATAATAATAATAAATATTTCCAGACAGGTCACACAGCGCCATCTAATTTCGGTGGTAAGCTACGAGGCTTGTGTTACGGAAACTAGATGGTTGATAAACTACATTTTATACTTTTTTTTTAAATATATACATATTATACATATAAACACCCAGACCGAGACAAATTATACAATGTACAACTTGCCCCCGGTGGGAATCGAACCCACGACCTCCCGAGTTCACGGCAACGTTTGTTACCACTAGGCCACGGAGGCGGTCAAACCCGTGTTAAAAGAGAAGTGAAACGCTAGGTACTAGTTAAAACACCTGTCAACGCTATAGCAAAGTCGAACACACTATTTATTTATTGACGGAAGCAGCAATACCAACATTTCAAAAACTTTTTTAGATCATTTTGACACATTCAACTTGTACAGCATTCCGAACGTGTGTTCCAAATTTGAACTTCTTCCGATGATTGACGGATAGTTCTAATCGCTTCTTTACGACAGGGCAAAGGATACAAGCACATCAGTGTTGGCTTTGAAAAAAATAAAATTCTTTTTAAATGTTGTTTTTTATTGTTGGAATTCGCGGTCATTTGTATTTTTTTTCAAGTCATCCATCAACCATCCGTCCTCAGCTCAATGTTAAATACATAGGCGCCCACTATTTCCGCTTTTTACTAAGTACTGACTAACTTATGATAAAATATTCGTACACAGGATTGCGCGGAGCGATGGCAAGAGACCCGACGGCATGACCGTTATGCCGTTAAAACTTGGCATGGCCCAGGTCTGGGATGCGACATATGTAGTCACAGGTTTCTGCTGAGCGCCTCAAGCTCCGCAAATACGCCGACCTCGGTTACGAATTTGCTCCGTTTGGGATCGAGACGAGCCCATGTGTCACACAGCCAAGCGTCTGGCCAAGGAGTTGTCCAAACGGCTAACGAAAAAGTCTGGAGACAGGAAATCTGGGAATTAGTTTTGCCAACGTATTAGTTTAGCTATACAGAGGGGAAATATTGCCAGTCTTTTTGGGACTATCACTGAAGGTTCATCTCTAGAGGTCATTTTTTACTTATATATACTTATTTATTAGGTTTAGTTTATATTTTTACTTTTAAGTAGTTTTAATTATTTATACTTTTTAGTATAATATATATCTTTATAAAAAAAAATATATATTTTTTACCCGTGCTTGATAAAGTAAGTAACATCACGACCCGGTGATTAGAAACCATGCTATTATAAAAAGCGAGTTCACATTTAGCCAACTTCACTATAGGTCTATCTTTGACAAGTGGCAAGCGCATGTCTCTCACGCTTTTTTTTTGCCACGGAACCCTAATTGATTATACTTTTCCTAGAGGAACCCTAGCAGCTAGGGCCTAGCTAATTCGATGCCAAAAAATTATTACCTTGTTGTTTGTATATTTTCATGTTTGATTTGAAAATAAACAGTAAAAAGTAAAGTATCATCACGACCGTTTCCCTTTCGGGGTGGTCAGAAACCCGCTTATAAATAAGCGGATTCACATTTAGCCAACTTTACTATAAGCCAATCATGAAAATGAAAATAAACAGCAAATGAAAAACAATCATATGTATTAAAAAACATTTATTAAATAATAAAATACAATGTAACTAGGTAAGTACGGTCCTAGATGTTTTTATGAATTTAAGAATGAATTTTATTCACGTATTTTCTTAAAATAGCACTAAAATTGGGCTTAATGTCTGACAGTTGAATGCGAAAATCTGGAGCTGCTTTTTATCGACGAATATTTTGTTAATATTTTGACGGAACGCGGAACCCTTCTGGCTCTTCCACGGAACCCCAGGGTTCCGCAGACCACATTTCGGGAATCACTGCTCTAGCTTACCAACTCGAGAAATATCACAAATAAATTATTGTGTCTAAATCCACGGACTTACCGCTAAACGTAGTAGCTAACATTATAAATTAGTCATTAAGAGACAAAACCATGTGTATTTACACTAACTATTAGTAAAAATGTAAATATTTAGATATTCAGTGGCATTCTCACGACTGTTACAAATCAACACTTCTATTTTTAAGTGTTTCAAAAATGCATATCAATCATTTTATAAACAAAAATACTCATGGGTCGTGAGAATAAATTAGGTAATATATCTCATTCGTCACTTATTTATTTAAAACTTTATTGCACTTAGGGTTGCCCAATCTTGGTCTAGATATGTTAGCAAGAGTCTTGCGAGATTCTTGCGCAAAATCAATACCAAGACCAGATCAGGAGTGTCAGAACAAGACAAAGACCAAGACCAGCTGATCTTATGCAAGACCAAAACGTGGCCAGTCTTGTGTTTGGGCAACACTAATTGCACTATGTACAGAGGGCAGGCTTAATGCTGGCATTCTCTCCCAGCCAACCTTTGGGACAATACAAAACATTACAGTCATGGCACTAGGTGCAAACGATTGTAAGAAACTTAGCAAAATAAATTAATTTATTTTTGCATACTTAAATATATATAATATACATAAATAAATAATAAATAAATAAATATTTCCAGACAGGTCACACAGCGCCATCTAGTTTCCGTAGTAAGCTACGAGGCTTGTGTTACGGAAACTAGATGGTTAATAAACTACATATTATACTTTTTTTTTTGTAAATATATACATATAAACACCCAGACCGAGACAAATTATACAATGTACAACTTGCTCCCGGTGGGAATCGAACCCGCTACCTCCCGAGTTCACGGCAACGTTTGTTACCACTGTAGACCACAGAGGCGATCAAACATATATATTATTCAAATATTTTACGTATTCTATTTTCTTAGTTTAGTTTATTTTGCTTTTCAATGAAGTTTGTATATAACATACTTTTATCATTTAACTCTGTAACTGTAAGTATTACTTTTAGTCATAGTTCTCATTATTTTATTGTTTATATATTGTTACTATTATTAATTAAATTTCTTAAACATATAATGTATCATAATTGAATGTAGTTTGACATGTTGTGGTCACCTGTTATTGGGGTACCATTCCTTATGTTTTTTTAAATGTTTGCTTCTATTGATAGAATTGGATTTAATGTGTACCCTGTTGGTGATCCTAATTAAACAAATAAATATACACATTCTTCTTAGTCGCTACACTCTTGGCAGAGTGGTCGTGGTCGTCACTTGAGTGTCAGTGGCACGCTTAACAAGCCGTCGCCTGTATCGCATGTACATACTCGTACATATACACACTATATTGGCTACTACATACAATACATACGTTTTAAAGAGCTCTTTAGGTAATGTGAGTACACCAGATTTTTAAACAGCGGTTTGCTGAGTACTTGGCGAATTTCAATAGGTAAACTGTTAAAGAGATTTGCGGCCACTAATGCGAATGAGTTAGGCTGAAAGCTAGAGTGATGAAAAGAGATAGATAGAACAGAATTGTGTGATAAACGAAGAGATATGTCATGAAGTAAAGAGAGATAGGTAAATTTGTCCTTGAGGTATTTCGGTGTGCTTACCTTTAAATCATGAACATCACCACCCCTAACTAGAACATACTTCTAGATCTCCACTGTTAGAAATAGACTATATATAGACCATAAACATAGACCTTAAATCCTACAAAGGTCAGTTCAAACCCACCCGGCATGTACCAATGAGATATACACTTTTCTTACGTACATTTGTCATAGATTTACAACACCACCGTTCCCGTGCCTCGGAGAGCAAGTTAAGCCGTCGGTCCCGGTTCCACTAATGTCAACTTGTGGAATCGGTAATAAATTGTCATAAAAAATTACATCATATCCTCGCCAAGCCGTCTGGCCAGCGTGGCGAGTGTAGGCCAAATTCTGCAGTTCTGGAAGGCCCATCTCCAGCGTAATGAAAAATATATATAATATATCTACAGAATTAGCCAGGGTTCGGAATAAAAATCGCTTTTTAAATGTAAATACCTAGGTCGTTTCAAAATCTCAATCAATCTTGATTTGTTTATTCAATATTGTCGATGAAACATTCCATCGACAATTATAGAACTTCCATTGTGTAACGATTTCATAAATTACATTCATAAATAGTTTACATTTCATCCCGTTCGGTGGTGGCGGCATCCATAATATTTTAAGGAAAATAAACGAAACTGAACGGTGGCCGGTCGTCTGTATATTTTTCTATTGGCACAGACTTATAGAATAGTGCCGGGCTACAGGATTGGTCCGTACTGGGTAACACGGGTTCAGCCATCGGTCAGGCGGTCCACTCTGCTAATTTGTCTAGAAAATGAGTCACTAAAGCAAATGGCAAGGATCTGCTATAGATCCAACAAGTGGACAAGAAAAAAGGACAGCTTTCTTCTCACACTTCACTTTCTCGGAACTGTTTTAGGCACGATTTAGAGTCCAACCCGGCTTGGAAGATTTCACACTAAAATCGCGGTGATTTTCGTTCCGCACGGGCCGAGCGTAGATTTTGTACTGGCGCCAACTTGGGCGCCTCTAGTGGTCGATCACGAAACTACTCGCGATCCATCACACACCAGGCTTGGTGGTAGGAATTTTGAAATAAATGTGGATGGGATAAATTGGTGTAGGATCCTGTTGGATGTCTTAACAAGGATGCATACATATATTGAAAATATACAAGGCAAGAACGCCCAGGTAGGAACTGTTGCGAAGAGTGAAAAACCATCTAGTCATGCCGACATAGTGATGACTGATGTCAGTCATGAGTGTCTGATTCCAGTTGCTAAACATTAAAGGACCTTGGCGCCATAAGTGGTAAGCCATCAGGTGCGCGCAAGGTCACATTGTGTGATGGATAATGAATAAGGTGATAGGCAAGGCAAAGAGTCTAGCCCATACAGCCAAACTTAATATATCTTTCTTTTTTATGAGTTAATGAGGTTATCATCAAATTCAAATCAAACAAATTGTAAAACATGTATATCTTTTATGTAATACATAGGATTTAGTAAATAAATAAATAAATAATGAATCGTATTATTAATAATAATAATAAAACTTTATTTCAGAATTAATTTCATATGTGTTAGTAACATTTTTTAACGAATCTTATAATATCTAGTGTTAGTAAAAATACAAAATTATATACACACATCTATGTATATACATATATATATATTCCTTTTCTGGAGCCCAGGTCACCTGCTGACATGCAGACTTATCCAGTGCCCCAAGAACGGAGAGTCCCACCTATCAGCCCACACGGACAGGTTGCTGCTGGGGCTGCCCCTCACGCGGGCGAGGATTGATGCTTATTATATCTATAGTTATCCTAACATATAATTTAGAACCATATGTAATTGTATAATTAGGCATATAATAATATATGTAATTGTACTACCTTTGAAAATAAAATTGCGACATACAATAAACTATAAGAATTTTAAATTTTAATTTGACCATTGCGTCAGCTAAACTAAGTCATGGGTAGGTCCTTATTAGGTTTACGTCTATTACATTTAATTTTGGACATGTTTATGAAACGTCGTTGTAGATTAAAGTGGTTTGAAGAATTCATTACCTACTTTTTGTTCTTTGGTTAAATTGTAACAGCTAAACGTCGTTATGGCGGGAACCGGGAGCTCAATTTATTTATAGGGTACTACAGTGAAAGAAAGAAAGAAAAATATTTATTTGCACACAACAGCTAATACAATAATAAAAACGTAAAATAATTTATATATAAAATTACCAACAAATAAACAAAAAATAGACAAGATAAATACATAAAAAATAAATGAGTGAGCTGCTGCGACAAACAGGCACTCAGGTCAGCATGGGCTGCAACATTTCTGCTGCAGCGCTGATTTTCACTGAGCCCCATGAATCAAATAAAATTACAATATAATAAATTTATACTAGGTGCGACAGTTTGCCTAAATTTTTCTTTTAACCATTATCGACACAGGAAAAAAATACAATGTAATAACCAAAAAAGTGCTAACATCACTCATGTATTTGTACTTAAAAATAAATCATATGTTAGATGCTGCACCTATTAAAAGCGACCAATACATTATCACAGTAGCCTTTATCTATCTATATATATATAGGTGAATGTCTGTGTGTGTGTTTCCCTATGCATTGCAAAACTACTTGACCGATCGGGATAAAACTTTAGGAATATGTTGTGTGAACATGCGGGAAGGTTTCTGACATATTAGATTGAATAATAAGTAAATCTTGATATATAAAACATAGTCGGGTTTGTTAGAACACCTATAACTTGAGAACGGCTGGACAGATTTTCACGGTTTTTCATTTGTTGGATTTGTCTCCGTCCCGAATAGCAGAATAACTATAAATAAAATTGGAAAATTAAAGAAAAAAATAAATTAAAAAAAAAAACATTTTTGCATACAAAAAGTTCGTTGGTTTCGTACCTGTCAAACAATGTTGGTTGTCAAAAATATATATGGGTGCGTTCAGAAATTTATATCAAGCTTGACTATCCAATGACTGTTAGGCGGTACGAAGTTCGCCGGGTTAGCTAGTGCACTATAAAACATAACAATATTACATATAAAACTTACAAAAATCATAAAAAATAATAATTATTCAAAAAAATATATATTGTAACTATTAAAAAATATATAGATATTCTATAATCCCCTTTAGAAGAAAACTTATAATGGAATACGAAAATAAATAACTAAAATAATACCTATTGCATGTAATAAAATAAATAAATATTTAAATTTGTCTTATAAAAAATTCTAGAGAAGAAGATAAGACAAAATTCTAAGCATTCTATGGATTCACCGTGCGGGTGCCGGGTCCATCGTGTGTGGGTAAGAGATGAGAAGAATGGTGTCTCGGGCTTGCGACCGACAATAGGCTGCTTACTTATTATTTTTAATTTTTGTATAAAATATTCCATGGTTCGGCCACTTCGACGACCGCTAACATTTTGATATCTTTTCCGAAGTATGTTTACGCTCCGCATATTCCCATAGTGATGTTTGCGAATTTCGTTTTGATGTGGTAAACAGATGGAAATCATATTAATAACAATTAATCGTTTTTTAAACATCTTTATTGGATTAAATTCTCTTTAGAAAAATATTATTACACAAAGACATGGGAAAAAACTAGTAAAAGAAGTAAAGTATCATCACGACCGTTTCCCTTTCGGGGTGGTCAGAAACCACGCTTATAAATAAGCTGATTCGTATTTAAACAACTAATCATGACAAGTGGCAAGCTCGTCGATGTCTTCAGCATAGCAAACTCGATAAATATAACAAATAAATTAAATATTATTTAAATAAATATTTTTGTGTCTCGACCAGGTATCGAACCCGGTACCTCCGTAAATACATAGTTCTTTATTTTTATTCTACATTATAATTAAAAAAAATACTCTTTAACAAATTCCACTTAGTATATATGTATGTATGTTTATATATAATTTTGTATATTGATATTACAATGTAATATAAAAGAATAGATTAACATTTATTCGGAAAAAATATTTACAAAATATAAAATCTAATAATTATAAATACTAAGGATAGGGATATACTCGTAGGTGAGTCCCGTCCGCGTGGAATAGTGGCAAGAACGCTGGCTGCATTTCCCCGCTGAATTGCAATACTGATTCTTTGGGCCAGCCCTCTTGTCACCGGAGGAGACGACAAGACGCGGTGTTATATCTTTTAATATATAAAAGTATATTATGAAAGTATTTATAATTATGTTGTTGAATTTATCCTAATATTATTATTTCTTTCATTGGACCTATAATTTTGTTGTTTTAATTTGTCCCCAAGGTTTGGCTGTCAGAGAATACCTAGCGCATTAAGTCCGCCTGTGTATATAGTACAATTAAGTGTTTTAAATAAATAAATACGGGAAGTATTCTGGAATGTTTGGGATAAATTAGGCCAATTAGGCGTATTCTGCGCGACACCCGCTGTATCCGTGCCGAGGTTACCGATTTGTTAGTCAAAATCCAAATCGGGTCTAGGGTTGACACCAATAGATTCTATAATTTGAACTTTACGCGGTATAATTTAGAGACGTACTTATCCCGACATATATGTCAAGTTCTTAAAGACTTGTTAAAAATATAAAAACTATTATGTTTGTGTAAGAAAATGGGGTGTATCACTAACTTTTTATCACGATAGATAGTACCTATTATAACTGTCAGTTGCATAGAAATCTTGTATTTTTATTACGAAATTTAATATTTTATGGATATAATGCCGAAGTCAGCAGCTTTTAAGTGTACAAATCGAGATTGCCAAGCGGAATCAAAGATATGGCGATCTCAAAATTGCCGTTCTATAAATTTAACCTTTTTTCTTTTTAAAGACGGTGTTCGCTTACTTAATTCGTCTTTTAAGGTAGGTAACCTTAAGTTAAAATACATTTTTCTGTTATAAAAATAAAAAACACAAAAAACATTTAAAATATGATGCGTTTAAAAAACAAGGTACCATTGCCGCTAGCGACATCTACAAAAAGCTTTGCCTGATGCAACCTATTACCAATAGTTTGTTTATTTATTTATTAATACACTAAGTATTATATCATTTTTTTTAAATAGAGTATTTACCATGTTTATTTATAAAGTACACACAGCCGTACATATATTATTACGCACATCATCTTCATCATTACAGCCCCTAGAACTACAGCCAGCTGACATTTTGGCATTTGCTTTGCAAAGGAATAAATATTATTTTCCATTGATATAATACATTTTAGCGGATAAAATGAGTTATTATGGAGCTGACTGAGTTTTTATTAACATAAGTTCTCATATTAAAATATTACCGTCCATTGGAACTAATGTTATTTATTGACCAAATCAGCTTTTTTATTTTGTAAGTGGCAATTTTTTTTCATGTTTTACCGACCGAAATCGCTAATATGCTCTGTGGCCTAATTTTGGCTCTTTCGACTTACGTGTCGATTCAAAATATTGGAATAAAAAGCGACAGATCTCGAAAAAACACTGTCAGTTTCATTCGAGCAAATCGAGCGGACATGCATGTCTAAAGCGCGAGAATCGGGGTCCTGTAACCCTATCCTGTTACTTTTAAGCGCAAACGTTCTCACATACGCCGCTCCGGCATGGTACGCTCTAACCTCCAAGATCCAAAGAGGTGACTACAAGCGTAACAGAACCTCGCTTCGTACCATAGTCGGCGCTACACGCTATGTGAGAAACGATGTCATCCTTCGCGACTTGCGGATGGAAACACTGGACGAGTTCATGCGTTGTCTGGCCGAAGGAATGTTCGCACGGGCAAAGAGGTCAAATTTGCCACTTGTGAGGATCCACACGCCCTGCCTGTAGCCACGTGCAGCGAATGCTATTTTTATTAGGAGGCCAACATCTCGTTACAAATTCCCGTCTTCCCCCGGAAGGGGCCCCCTGAGATGACTAGTTGATTGATGATATTACGCTATTAAAGTTAATATTTGCTTGGCCAAGGTCAGGGGTTATAGAGTTGAGAATTGAATAATATTTTGTATTTATGACGCATTTTATATATATTTAATAATATTGATACATCACTAGTTTTACATTAATATTATTGTATATATTTGGATAATTTAAAAAATAAGAATTAGCTAAGAGCAACCCTAAATGATGTTGGGTTGTGATTTACGTCGCGGTCATCACTTCCCGCCATAATTTTGATTTAACACGACATGTTTGTATAATATGGAAAAATCATTACAATATCCTCATTAGAGTAGGTAAAATTTGAAAAAAAAAAATGTGTACTGTAGTTAATATTTTAATAAATAACGCTAATAAGAGGGTTTAGCTTATGCATACCTCTTGCTCCCACAATCTAATATTTACAAAGATTTTTCAAGTCATAGCGTTTTGTTTAATAAATGCAGTCTATTAATCTTGGAAATAAAATAACGTATATTATGGACATATTTCACGTTCATATCTAATATCAGACAGAAAAAACCTTTATTTTCTAAAAGAAATATATTATTAATATATCTCCGAAATTTATATTTATAATATAATTGTTTATCTAACTTTTATTCAAATATCTTCTATCTTTTTCATGTTTTTTTGACACCTAAATAATAATAATGTATGTTTCATAATTTGGACAATGAATAGATTTATATATATTAACCTTTATGTTTTGTAATTGTGCAGTGAAAATGAATGAATAAAGAAAAAAACAATTTTCGTTCTAGAATTTTATAGTAGCTTTCTTGGACTGTATATATTTGGATACTTGTGTAAATGTTTTGGATTTTATTCTGTATAGTTTCGAAGTTTATACCAATTAAATTTAGTTCCATTTTTAAATAAACCAAAGCGACCGTTAAGTTCCCGCCATTATAATCCGTTGTAGGAATAAGTGTCAATGAATCAGAAATACGAGTCCGTCTCCACGTGAGCGTAGCTTCACTGTAATGAAGAGCTCAAAATAAAATTGTTTTCTATTCATCCTTTCATTTTCTCCCGAAAAACTAAACGGAGTTTCTCCCGATTCTTACAACAAAAACGAACAGGATTCTGAACGAGAACCTAGAAGAAATTGCAGAGATTAAGGTTGATAGCTCATTGTATAAAGAAGATTAAATTAATAAGCTTAACCTAATTCCATTTACATTTCTTCATCATCATCATCATCAGCCTGTGTCTTTCCACTGCTGGATATAGGCCTCCCCCAAGGCTCGCCACTGCACGCGGTCTTTTGCAACCCTCATCCAACCCTCACTAGCCACATTCCTTCGGTCCCGTACGTGGTCTCCACTCTAGAACCCGTTTGCGCCATTGGTTGTCGGTTCTGCGGCAGATGTGTCCGGCCCATTGCCATTTCAGCTTGCTAATTTGGAAGGCTATGTTAGTAACTGTGGTTCTCTGACGAATATCAACGTTTCGAATTCTATCCATCAGAGAAATACCAAGATTTTTTCTCTCCATTTTTTTTACCATGGGCTTGGTAAAAACAGACGAGTGCAGATTCTGTCGCGAGGTGTCTGAGACACCAGGTCTATCTCCTCTGCGACTGCTATGCCCTGCATTACAAGGGAATCACCATCTTAGGTGCTCACAGATTAAGCCCCGAGAAGGTGCGACGCCTCGCTCCTAGTGTTGTCCAAAGTTGTTCTTCAAGTCCTGGTCTTGGTCTTACACTAGTAGTTGGTCCACGTCATGCGAAAGGTTCTCGCAAGACTCTTGCTCTGAATCAATTACCAAATGTACTAAGAAAATCTTGTGAGTATCTGTCCGCAAACCACTATCTCGACAATTACTGGTCTGATTTATTACCCGTGCCTGCGTGGTCTAGTGGTTAAGTTCATGGTTAGGTATTTAGACTCGGAGATACCGGGTTCGATTGCTGGTCGGGACACAATAATTTATTTAATTTTTGTGATAATTCTCGAGTTAGGTTTAGAGAAATCGACGAGTTTGCCACTTATTATGGTAGTAAAGTTGGCTAAATGTGAATTTGCTTCTTTAAACGCGTGGTTTCTGACCACCCCGGACGGGATACGGTCGTAATGACGGACGGTAAAAATGCGTCATGCAATTACAATTTATTAAAAATTAAAACCTTAATACCAAAGACTAAAAATTTTCAGCAAAATTTGGAACAAAAATATGAGCAAGAAAGAGACTAGGGTAAATCTTGGTATTGCAACCATAGCTGTGGTCTTGCTTTTTTGACTGAAGACTGCAAGACCAAGGACCAAGATTGGGTAACACTACTCGCTCCTAAGCAAATACTAGGGTTCCTCGAAGCCGTAGGGCTAGCGATCGAACTATAGTCTAAGGAGGTCACAATTGATTACTACTGGTCGCAGAGACTTGGTGACGAGTAGTCCCACCATTTACATATAATACCAGTAATCATAGACAGACGAGAAAATAATATTATACCAATTTAAAATAAAATGGGAGAAAAAAATAGAAAAGTCAAAACATTCTCCGAAAAGATTTATTTTTTCGCGCGGAGCCACCGGGATTTATTTGTTTGACACTTAGTGGAATTTCTCCCAAATAAATCTCAAATATCTATTTCAATTATTATAATATTTACTTTAGTTTTAAGTTGATCTGGGCTTTGGTTTAATTAAATTTGTAAGTATAGCTTTGAGTGACATCTGTTTTGATATAATTAAGCTGATTATATATAGATGAATGTGAAATATTAACAATTGATTGATTATTTCTGTATATTATAACTACATACATATCTTCACACCAAATCCCTTGCGGGGTAGGCAGAGACAATTAAGCGCCACTTGTCACGATCACGACATACCTCTTTCGCTTCCTCGACATTCATCAACCTCCTCATACATTTTTTTTTTTTTTATTTATTTATTTATTGAAGTAATATACAAACAGTATAAAATAATTACAATATAAATTAAAACTACTTAAAAGTAAAAATTAAAATAAATATAAACTAAACCTAATAAAAAATTTACTATAAGTTAAAGATGACCTCTAGAGACGACCCTTCAGTGGTAGTCCCAAGAAGACTGGCAACATTTCCCCTCTGTATAGCTAAGCTAATACGTTGGCAGAAATAATTGCCAGCCTTCCTGTCTCCAGACTTATCCGTTAGCCGTTTGGACAACTCCTTGGCCAGACATATTATTAAATAGAGAAAATGATAAAATCTAAACTTTGCCTCCGTGGTCTAGCGGTTAATTCCGTGGATTTAGACGCGGAGGTGCCGGGTTCGATTCCCGGTCGGGACACAATTGATATTTGATAGACTATCGGCCAGTTGCAGTAAGAATGATGACGTGCCTCATGGGCATATGTTAAACATGTCATAAGATAATCAGCCTTCCTGCAACCGGCCGTAAATTTCTCAAAATGTACACTGAAACTTGAAAAAAATAACATAATTACTTATTTGACCGCCTCCGTGGTCTAGTGGTAACAAACGTTGCCGTGAACTCGGGAGGTCGTGGGTTCGATTCCCACCGGGGGCAAGTTGTACATTGTATAATTTGTCTCGGTCTGGGTGTTTATATGTATAATATGTATATATTTACAAAAAAAATAAAGTATAATATGTAGTTTATCAACCATCTAGTTTCCGTAACACAAGCCTCGTAGCTTACCACGGAAATTAGATGGCGCTGTGTGACCTGTCTGGAAATATTTATTATTATTATTATTATCCATAGTGGTATGGATAAGTAATTATGTCTATGCATTATAGAATGAGAAGCAGAAAGAGAAGTGTGGATAGTATTTTTTTATTTTTATTTAATATAATGTTGTTTTATTTATTTATTAATATGTTTATTAATAATATTAATTTATACGTTTATTAGTTTTTTTTTTGGTTTTTATATTATTTAGTTTAATTATTAGCCCTAGAAAATACATAATGTAACAATTATAATATTTTTAACGAAGCGAGCCTCATTCATCTACTCTGCCATGCACTGCAATGTTTACCTAGATTTTTGTATAGTTTTGTTTATTTTTTATTTATTTATATATACCTTGTAATTTTAAAATTATAATCACTACATGAGTACGGGAACAGGTTGAAAAACAGCGTCGTGCAGGTGTACTGCACTAATGCACGACAACAGCTGACACCTGATTCCTTTTGTCACATTTGTTCAGGATAATAAGATGTGATGTTATTATGTGACAATAAATGATTTTTTATTTTTATTTATTTTATAATAATAATAATAATAATAAATTCTTTATTGTACAGAACCAAAAATAGTGTGGGTACAAAGGCGAGCTTAATGCTATAAATGCATTTTCTACCAACTAACCTTTGTGAATGGGGAGCCATTATAAGCGGGTGCAGAAATAATATTGTGATCAACAATTATGAAATATAAATACATACTAATTAAATATACATATCCTACATATTAAATAAATATATACATAAATAATAAATACATATCTAAGTACATTGTAGAAAGTTATGGTAAGTTATTCTGTTTATGGTGTAAAAAATTGTATAACTTGTCTTTAAATATTTTGAGAGATGGAGCTTGTCTGATTACCAAAGGTAGTCTGTTCCACTGGCGAGCTGCAGATACCGAAAAGGAGTCTGAATATCTGCTGGAAGAGTGGGGAGGGATTTTAAGTAAATTGTTATGGGAAGAACGAAGTGAAAGACCGTGCGAGTCACAAAGAAATTGAAAACGAGCTTTTAGGTAAGGGGGTTCCTTGGGATTATAGAGAATGCCGTAAAGAAAGGAGAGTGTATGTGCAGACCTGCGATTTCGGATATTGAGCCACTTTAACTCTTTGCGAAATTGGGAAACATGATCATACTTCGCAAGCCAAATACATATCGGATGCATAAGTTGAGAAGTCGATCGAGTTTATTTAGTAGCTCTTCGGTGAGGTCGGAGTAACAGACGTCTGCATAGTCGATAATCGGGAGAAGTAATGAGCTGACTAACGTACGCTTTGCCGAGAGAGGAATGAATTGCTGCGATCGCCAAAGACAGTGCATGGATGCATAGATTTTTTTGCTGACTTCAGCAACATGGCAGTCCCAAGACATGTCACTACTCATATGCAGTCCCAAATTCTTGACGCTATGACATACAGATAAAGGTATATTGTTAAATTTTAGTACTGGAAGTGAACCTGAGTCCAACCTCCCAATCAACTGCTTCGTACCCACAACCATTACCTGAGTCTTGTTTGGGTTAACTAACAGTCCGTATTTTTGAGACGCAATACGGATAGACTCCAAATCTAAATTCACCCTATCAAAAGCAGTTTGCGGTTCGTTTGCATCAAAGTTAATCGAAAGTTGCAGATCATCGGCATACAGATGGTAGGAGCAGAATTTGATTGAGCGGACTAAGGTGTTAATGAACACAGAAAATAAGAGAGGAGATAAAACGCCGCCCTGCGGGACACCAGCATTTACCGGGCACCAGTCTGAAAAGACATCATCCAGGCGAATGCGCTGTTGGCGCCCGCGAAGATAGGAAGAGAACCATTGTTGCGCAGACAGTGAGATATTGAGAGATCGCAAGACAGCTAAGAGAAGATCATGATCAACGCAGTTGAATGCGTTGCTAAAGTCCAAAAGGGTAAGGAGAGTTAGTTTCCTGTTGTCCATAGCAAACCGTATGTCATCAGCAATTTTGACTAGTGCAGTATTGGTGCTATGAGACGGTCGGAAACCAGATTGGTAAGGATTGAAAAGGTTATTTAGGTTTAGGAAATCGGCAAGCTGACGGTGAACCACGCGTTCCAAGACTTTTGAAAGAAAGGGGAGTATTGAGATAGGACGGAGATGGGAAAAGTCTGTAGGTGCTGTTTTCTTTGGAATAGGCACAATATATATATATGAGGAAATGAACAAGATGAGAGAGAAAAGTTGATAATGTGGGTGATGTAAGGAAGTATAATGTTTAAGACAGGTAAAAGTAGACTGCGCCCGACATTATCGTATCCGACAGCCTTGCTGGTTAAAGATTTAAGAATCCTATTTATCTCACTGCTGAGCACAGGTTGAAAGTTGAAAGAAGAGTTGTCAAGATGAGAGATAGAATTTATCTGTGAAATAGTAACGGCCTTAATCGCAGGATTTAAGGTGATTGGTGCTGTTGAAAAATGCTGATTAAGGCCATTAATATCTACAGGGAAATTAGAGTCAGATTTTGGTTTACCAAAACCTGCTGAACGAAGAAATTTCCAAATGTTTTGGGGAGTAGAAGATTCAATAGATTTGTGAAAGTATTGGCGTTTGGCGTTCCTACACATCTGATTTACTCGATTCCTTGCAGACTTAAATGCACTCCAGCGATCATCGGAAGGTGATTTATGGTGTTTTCTCTTTAGTGAGTCTCTCCATTTCATGGCCTTTACGATTTTTTCACTCAACCATGGTGCCGGAGGACGCTTCATACGAACCGGGTGAATAGGAGCATGCTTGTCGTAAAGATCTATTAGTATGCGATTATATATTTATAGACAATATAAATACATACCGTACAATACATATATACATGTACACTGTCACATCAGGAGGAGGCGGTGTCACATGTCGTGCTCAATGCATTTGGATTCAATAAAATCACTGTGGGCGGTCTAAAATGCAATAAAACTCAAGATGTCACAATAAGTATTTACCTCTCCGATATCGAACTAGGGAAATAGGGTGAAAGTTCTTGATATATGCGTGAACCGGGCCTTCTATTAAATTTCATTCTCTCACTAAAATTATGGTTAATTGTCATACTTATCCGGTTCGAAGGACCAAATTTCGAACATGGAAAATAATAATAATAATTATTATTATTTTTAGGAATTACATGATTAAATTGGTTATTAACGAACAAACTTATAAAACTATGTTACTACTAAACAAATTTTCAATTATTTTATATACCTACATTTAAGAGGGCTTAAAACGCCTATTGCCCCTCTAGCTCGCACACCTCAAAAGATACCTCAATCCCAAGAGCAACACCCAGAAATGCAGTCCTTCAACCCTCCAGGGAACGAAACAAAACCACGGACACCCTGGATATACTTTCACTTTCATATACCTAATTTTAGACAGAGAAAAATAGCATAAACCAATCAAATGTGTGTAGGCCAAATTCTCCAGATTCCAGTTCTTGAAGGCCCATCTCCAGCAGTGGAGGTCTAGGACGCTGTGTTCTAAGGGCACAAGTTCAAGTTTATTTTTGCGGTTTCCCTCGCTGTGTACTCTCATATTTTTTGCGGTTTCCCGTGCTGTGAACTCCCATATTTTACTCGACGTGTTTGGGCTATAATAATAATAATAATAATTCATTTATTTCGGATTCGATCCATATATGTTAGTAACAATTTATATCTATAATGCCGCGAGTAACTCCAAGAAAAGCATTAAATTCTGCAATATCTGGAATTTGATGCCAACCTCATTAACTCATAAAAAAGAAAGATATATTACGTCAGACTTGGCTGTATGGGCTAGACCCTTTTCCTTCCCTATCACCTCGTTTATCATCGATCGGGAGAAGAGAATAAAACAAAAACAAAAATAACGTGACGTAAGAAAATGTTTACGAAAAATGACCAGTCATTACGTATAATGCAATGGGTATAGCGCACAATGATGGTAGCACAAAATGTCTGGATCAGTTACGGACTAACGAGGCATGGTCCACAAATCACAATTAGTGCGTTCGACGGCCCGTGAGTGGAACGCTTGCCTTACTATAAATTATTCTAACCAATAATAATTATTAATTAGTTTAAAATGTAAAGCTAAGATCAACAAAGGATTAGATAGATAGATAAATCAATTCCACAATAAACAAAAACACATTTAAATGATCATAGGCGAGCTTAATGTCTAGTGCAAAGAGTATGTTAACTTATTGGGAAAAGAGTGGAATCTCACGCAAAAAAATCTAGCTCACTAGTATACTACACACTAGCATAGCCAAGTGGATGGTACGATACTTAAAATACCATACATCCCTATAATAGGTATAGCTTCCATACGGAAATAGTATTATATACAAAATTAGATATTTGAGCACGCAAATTTACTACGCGCGAATTTTTTTTTTTTTTTAATTATTGTTACCATACGATACATAAACAGCTTCCGTGGTCTAGCGGTTAAGTCCGTGGATTAGACTCGGAGGTACTGGGTTCGATTCCTGGTCGGGATATTTAATTTATTTGTGATATTTCTCGAGTTTGGTACGCTGAAGACATCGACGAGCTTGCCACTTGTCATGATTGCCCTATAGTAAAGTTGGCTAAATGTGAATCCGCTTATTTATAAGCGTGGTTTCTGACCACCCCGAAAGGGAAGCTGTCGTGATGATACTTTACTTTACTTTTACTAGTATTAGTTTGTTTCTGGCGTTACTGATAATTATACTTGTATTTGATATGGTTATAGATAGTATTACATTTAATTTTATATGTATGTATTTGCATGTAGTATTAGTATGTAGATATGTAAATATTATTTATTTAGGTATGTATTAATTTATATAAATAAATAAATAAATATTTCCGGACAGGTCACACAGCGCCTTCTAATTTCCGTGGTAAGCTACGAGGCTTGTGTTACGGAAACTAGATGGTTGATAAACTATACTTTTTTTTTGTAAATATATACATATTATACATATAAACACCCAGACCGAGACAAATTATACAACTTGCCCCCGGTGGGAATCGAACCCACGACCTCCCGAGTTCACGGCAACGTTTGTTACCACTAGACCACGGAGGCGGTCATTGTATTGTCTAATTAAGCCTGTAATTGCACTTACCTTTATTTATTTATTTATTTATAATAGGGTAGCCAACAGTGCTAACATCACACACTTATTTGTACTTAACACTAAATCAGGAGTTAGATGTTGCACCTATTATAGGCGACCACCACATTTACACAGTAGCCTTTATTGCCTATAAGAAATAACAAAATTATAAAATTTTCAATAAGTATACAAACACTAAATATTATTCGAAAAACTAAATCTGAAACAATTATATATTAATTAAATGTATTTATTTACATTAATAAATATTTTTGTGTTCGACTAATACTAGTATTTAAAAAAAAAAACACCCACAGCGTTCTTTTTATCCGCCCGTACCTTGTACGTACCTACTAAATCTAGAACACTATTGTATCGCTTACTATAATATCAAAACCTAAACAGAAACATCGGTTGTCCTAAAATAGCCATAGCCGGCATCGCTGGTCCATCAACCAGTCACAACAGACCTGATTCTGATCGACGTATTTCAAGGAAGTTTATGCATAACTATGCACTATTTGCAACCACGTATAACTGACACCCGTATTCTTAGACATTTTCTCAACGGATCCTCCATAGATCTCCTTGAAGCGGGTTTTTTTATTTTAATTTATGGCTCATATAAATAATTAGTTAAAGAACACTTTATTAACATTTTAAACAAGAGTTCTTCGCGCCCTTTTGCACGGACATATCAAGTGCAAGTTTTTGTTTTGTAAATTACTTTACTGTGGATATTGTTAGTCAACATTGGTGTTGTTTTGTTTAATAATTGACGAAAAATTTACATACATTGTAGCGTTAAAAAAAAACAAACAATTGACAAATGTGTTGCACAAGTGAAGTGCTACGTTTCATTTCATTCGGTCGCTTCGGTAACAAACTCGTGCGCAGAATTTAATAAATAATATTGAATGCAATATTTTGACTGAGACCAAATATAACGTAGCATTTAAGTGAAGTGCAACACATTTGTCAATTGTTGTTTTTTTTTTAACGCTACAACATACACTTTACGCGGGGTAGGCAGAGACAACTGAGCGCCTCTTCATACATCTTTAATGTTGCCAGAAAAAAAATATCTTAACGGAAATATTTAAAATGGTAATATTAATGTATTTCGAGGTTTGGAGAGTTTACAACTAAAAAAAAACAATTTCGAGGATCCATTGAGGGAGCCCGTTTGACAGCTGGAAATAATAATTGAGTGGAGAAGCCGTATAGGGTACCATGCGTTCGGATTTGTCCATGATTCACCGTGGCGGGGTGCCTAGTATTATTTTTATTCTAGATCATAATATAAAAATATTTGATCTTAAATAAATTCCATATGGTATATATATAGTAAAGTATCACCACGACCGTTTCCCTTCCGGGGTGGTCCGAAACCACGCTTGTAAAGAAGCGGATTCACATCACATTTAGCCAACTTTACTATACAATCATGACAAGTGGCAAGCTCGTCTATGTCTCTTGTACCAACCTCGGGAAATATAAATATTAATTTAAATTAATAAATATTTTTGTGTCCCGATCAGAAATTGAACCCGGTACCTCCGAGTCTAAATCTACGGACTTAACCGCTAGACCACGAAGGCAGTTTGGTAGAAGAGGAAGACAAATTTCTAAGCATTCCATGGATTCACCGTGCGGGTGCCGGGTCCATCGTGTGTGGGTAGGAGATGAGAAGAATGGTGTCTCGGGCTTGCGACCGACAATAGGCTGGTTTAAGAAAAGGAGGCCTCCTTTTTTTTATTGCGCGATAATACGCTCACCATCCACCATTCTAGTTCTCTCCCTACCCAACCAAATACTGTATGATTCCGTTAATGCCGTCTTGGAAGCTCGTTCCATAAATGTATTGATGGCAGACCTGCTTGGGCCCAATTCTTTCAGTAAGTGATGCAAAGATTTTGCTGGAACTCCTCTTGCACCAACTTCCACTGCGTAAAGCTGAGTCTTGAACCCGTTCCTGATCATTTCTTCTGTGAGATCATAATATTTATTCGACTTCATGTTGTGGTCTTTTGGAATATTTGATTCCCACGGAACGGTAAGTTCAATAAGGATAACTTTTTTCAAGTTATCCTTATTGAACTTACCGTTTTAATTTGGTCCTGTATTTGTAGTGTTCTTTACACGTTGGCTTGTTAATGAGACGCGTTAGGTATGCTGACATCACAAGATGGGATGATCAAAGACAACAGCTCACTCCTCCGGAAATACCTAACTAATCAGTCTTTTATTACCACAGATATAGTGATACCGCGGCCGTAATCTCGTTATTTAAGATATAAATCTAAATGTAAGCCAATTCTATATACCGAAACATAATAATAATAATAATTCTTTATTGCACAAAATTAAATAACTTAAAACTAAGCGCATAGGCGAGCTTTATGCCTTAAGGCATCTTCTACCAGCTAACCTTTGTCAAATGTAACCAATTACAGGCAGAGTGCCAAAAAATATATAAATGATAGATAATGAGAAATATTATAAAATATTAATTTATACTAATACTTACAAATATTATTATAATACTGGTACAATAAACTACATAAACAACAATACATAATACACACATACAATACACTACACATATTACTTACAGAAAGGGTAATATTTACATAGAATACATACACTTAAATGTTTTTTTTCACAATACGGAATTCAATTCAATTTAATTCATTTATTCACCATTTTTGTCAGTTATACAATCAACAGTTTACATATCATAGAAGGATAGCAAAAGATCGACCATTAGTGCAAAGAACAGCCATCGTCATTACCAAATTAAGACTATGTAAATTATACACTCCCTAAATATAGATGCTGCTGTAAAAGAGCGTTGTCAGTTACTATACTACTGAAACCTACATTATTAAATTAGATGTCAGTAAATGTCACAAAATATATTAATAAATATTACACTATGTAAGATAAGCAGCTGTAAAAGGGCGTTGTCACTTAAAAACTAAAAATAAAAATATAATAAAAAAATTAAAAATAATAAAAATTAAAAAATTAAATTAAATTAAAAAAAGAATAGGAATGAGGTCAACTACGAATATTTTGTATGGATAAAAAGTGAGAGTATAGATTATTTTTGAAGGAGACTGCAGTTTGAAGAGCGCGAAGGGAAAGGGGATGGAAGGGACATACATACAGGTGTGGCGATAAATAGGTGGTCAGCTCAGCATATGCTACAGCCGAGGCTGGAGCGCTGATTTTCAGCTGATGCCTTATGTTGGGTGAGTCACGGGTCGCAGAGATACAGTACCATTTACTAAATCGGAAGGAACACTAAATGTACAGTTTACATATATGTTTAACAAATGGGAATATAATAAATAAATAATATTATGATAAATAAACTAATAATATAAGTATATACCTACTCGTATATTTGATTTTGTAAAATAGAATTGTAGGAAATTATAGTCTATTAACATATTAGACAGTCAGAAATTTTGGATATACATATTTTCACGTTTAATTCCCCGTGGTCTAGCAGTTAAGTCCGTGGATTTAGACTCGGAGGTATCGGGTTGGATTCCTGGTCAGGACACAATAATATTTAATAATTCAAATTAAATAAATTTGATTAATATGTAATTTATTTATGATATTTCTCGAGTTTGGTACGCTAGAGACATCGACGAGCTTGCCATTTGTCATGGAAGGAAAAGGGTCGTGATGATACTTTACTTTAGTTTTTAAGTAATGGAATAGGTACGGCTGTAAAGTATCTTTAATTTCAATACGGTCGGTATAAAAAACTAAGATCAAATATCTAATTGTACAAACCCGGTGGTCTCAAAGAATGAGCGTTTAAAATTTTAATACAATGACAGCAATGATTATACCACCGAGCCGTAATAATGGTGGATTTGTTTGTACGTCGGATAATTTGTAACGCGCCGACCTAGGGCGGATAAATCAAATATGTCTCACTCCGGAGACGTCACTGCCTGCACATGTGCCGATCGTTTAGGGTTGCCACAAGCTTACATTTAAAAATAATTGATCATTTATAAACACCGGTTGTCGGGTAAGGAGATTGTTATATCTATGTATTTTTGTACTTTTTGTGTATAAAATAAATGTTAATAGTAGTTCCAATACTTTTATTGATAAGACAATAGTAGGTTATGAAACTGTTACATAATAAGGGGTATTATACACGAGTGTGCGCCTACGGCTCGGTTTTTAATAGTATCACACGAGTGTTTTAATACCTAGTTATGTGCAGTTTCATAGACTAATTTATCTACTCTCATACATTGGGATTAAACCTACTTAATAAAAGATAAAAGTTAAAAGAGTAAGAATTTTAAGCAAGAATAAAAAAAATCACACGAAATGCTGTACAACAAAACGTATTGAATGGCGCCAATTTTTATTTTTTTTAAATGACCATGGTACAGAATACATAAGTCCTAAACAATGAAATGGCGCCAAAACCTTAGGACCGCGCACGCGCTATGGCGGGCGTTGCCATAGACAAGTAAAAATTGGAATCAAAACTTTTTTGTAATAAAACCTTTGCCTTAAAAAAATAAGTATCATATAATATTTATTTATTATTTATTATAAACTTTATTGCACAAAGTACAAAGGCGGACCTAATGCCGCTAGACATTCTATACTGGTCAAACCTTTGGGACAACTAAAGCAGTTACGACGAGATAAGGCAGGTGCTATCAAAACTAATAGAAAAATATTAGACTTCAATATATACTAGTGAATAAATACTTATTTACATACTAAAATACATACAAATAAAACTACATACATACGTTCTATGAATATACATAAATATAATATACCTACTATATATGTATATGTATGATTCTATTCTTAAAATGAAATATAACATTATTTTGTTAGAGAAAAAGTGTTATAATGTCATTCTATTTTTAATTTTCAGCAGTATGTTTATAAAGTATGTCAATATAAATTCGTTTTGAAGTTCGTAATTCGCATTTTACGATATGAGAGTAGATAAATGCTATTTTTACTATATATTACTGTGCAATTAAGTTATTACGTTCGCTGGAGACATCGACGAGCTTGCCACTTGTCATGATTGGCCTATAGTAAAGTTGGCTAAATGTAAATCCGCTTATTTATAAGCGTGGGTTTTGACCACCCCGAACAGGAAACGGTCGTGATGATACTTTTTTATTTTTAGTACAATATGTATAAAATTCTGACTATAGTTATACTGTATACACTTAGTACCTACTAATAGTATTTTAGACACCTAAACTAATAAAATAAAGGAGTTTTCTACTTAAATTGTAATCTTGTTAGAACATTTTATCTAAATATGCATATACTTGTATGTAATTGTGAATACAATTTATCTCAAACTGCCTCCTGATCTAGCGGTTAAGTCCGTGGATTTAGACTCGGAGGTACCAGGTTCGATTCCTGGTCGGGACACAAAAAATATATTGATAAATGTAAATAAATACATTTAAATAATATTTAATTTGTGACATTTCTCGAGTTTGGTACGCTGGAGACATCGACGAGCTTGCCACTTGTCATGATTGGCCTATAGTAAAGTTAACTAAATGTGAATCTGCTTATTTATAAGCGTGGTTTCTGACCACCCCGAAAGGGAAACGGTCGTGATGATACTATACTTACTACTCAAATCCCCATACATGATAAAAGATGTTCCTTAGCAATATCACCATTTCTAGCACACAAATATTTATTTAGACACATGACTTTGTCAAGTTTAGGGTCTAGATATTCTGTTGTCGAATAAAAACATTTATTAACTAGCATTTGTTTGTAAACACTTAAAGCTTATTTATTTAGGAATTCTTACAGCTAATTTATACATATATAGGTGAAAATAGTAATAAGATAAAGTCAATAATGAAATGAGTTCGCTGACAGATACAATAAAAGTAAGCAAAGAAAACAATGATAATAAATTTAAAAATAAAAATGAATATAATAGTACAAGAATTACGAAGGAATAGGCATTACATTAATAACAGAATAACTACAACAGAAATAAACATCATATATATATACACATACACATACACATAGGCATACATAAACTAGAAAATATAAAACTATTCTAATCCCTCGATAATCTATTATTAAATAACTTTGTTGTCATTGCATAACAATTTCTGGAAAAATTATCCTAATGGTATATTTCATGCCTGTTGGACAATACTGCAATAGTCGCAATAAATGATTATTATTCTTAAGTTAGTAGCAACCCTATATAGCGTCGCAGCACCTCGGCGCTTGCGCAGCGCGGTAGATTTATAGCGTTCAATCAATGCGGATTTATTACTGAGGAAGAGACACCGCGACGGGTAGTCTCACCCCTTCTTTTGTTTCTACTTAATTTTAGAATAATTGGCTCTACGCTCGCCACCTGAGCGGGACAATAATAGACGCAGTTACTTAATTGTAGCTTGATTGTCGATTTCTTATACGTAGTGGTTTTTATAACGGGTGTCCCGAACGAGAGGGCTGGATTTAAATTTATATAATCTTTTTTCGAGTTTGGTATGCTAGCGACATGCGACGAGCATCATGATGATGGGCCTATAGTAAATATGGCTAAATGTGAATCCACTTCTTTTAAAAAAGCGTTATTTCTGGATACGATCACGACCGTTTCTCTTTCGGGGTGGTCAGAAACCACGCTTATAAAGAAGCGGATTCACATTTAGCCAACTTTACTATAGGCCAATCATGACAAGTGGCAAGCTCGATGATGTCTCCAGCGTACCAAACTCGAGAAATATCACAAATAAATTAAATATTAATTAAATGTATTTATTTAAATTAATAAATATTTTTGTGTCCCGACCAGGAATCAAACCCGGTATCTCCGAGTCTAAATCCACGGACTTAACCGCTAGACCACGGAGGCAGCCAAAAGTAAAACATCAGCGATTGCATAACTAAAAGAAATATAATTTTTATAGATAAAAATAAAATCGGATATAATATTTTATAGCAATTTAGAGTTATCTGATGATACATATTGCGTAATCTGAAATCTTAATGTTTGAATCGCACATAAATTATTGAATAACGTCCACTTAAATAATGCATAACATGACAATGTTAATATTAGAGAGCCACATTATTAAAATTTTCAGCAAATCATTTCAAAATTTATTTTACAACTACACTTAAGCAGCGAATAAATTCAATTTCAAGGAAGCCACAGGCGAATTTAACTAGGATATCAAACATACCACCATAGTTTTTACTTTTGGTAGTGTCGTACGGAGCAGAGACGTGGACACATGATGGTGGGTCTTGTCCTCAAGCCAATGAAGCAGGATGTCCTTGACCACATACGCGGATGAGGAGACTCCGAATCGGTCAAGAAATTAAATACGCTGATCTCGCAATGGGACTCAAATTTTAAGGCATATCGCATTCTTATGCGGTCAGACAAATTAAAAATCTTCTTGAAAAGGGTGTTGTTTCGTCGGTACATTTTGGCCTTCGAAATCTCTCGTGAACAAAGGACCCCGGTGCCGACCCCCACTGCACTGGTCGTCTAACCCTACTTTGACCACAATAACCCTTTCAGCACGGACAATACCAAGCGTGCGTTATTACAAAACAATCTAGCTGTCACGGAATTCTGTTTTTCCGCTCTAAAACAGCCTCAAAACGACTAGTTCGTACATCCATCTACCTACTTAGTCAAACATTATTATTTTTATCTCTATTAAACTATTTATTTATTTATTTTTATTTTAAAACTTTATTGCACTATGTACATAGGCGGACTTAATGCTTAATGGTAGGTGCAATTAAAAATTTGATGAAATTGAAATAAAACAGAAATATAATTGTAATATAAATATATACATACTAATATCTACATACAATTTACATACTAATTCATAAATAAGTCATACTATAGATATACTAATATAACATAAATAAAACTACTTACATGATGAGGAGAGTGTGATAAAATTAACAATGTGATGATGCTGCTGCTATTATGCTGATATGAAGAGAAAAAAAAGATTGAAAAGAAAGGTTTAGGTTAGGTTACTTAGTTAGTTAAAAAGTGTTTGTATACCTGGTTTTTAAATATTGCACGATTGGGGGCTTCTCTGATATCGAATGGTAAGTTATTCCAAAGATTCGCAGCGACAACAGCAAATGAGTTCGAAACGTAGGAAGCGTGGTGAGAAGGTATATAAATTGTGGAGTTGAAGGAGGAGCGAAGAATTCTCTCATGAAAAGAGCTTAGAAAAGTGAAATTATCTTTAAGATACTTGGGTGAATTAGGTTCATTTAATAGTAAACTAAAAGTACTTGTAAAAAAAAACATATATCTTTTTATTCCCACTATGTTACCATACGCACGATGGTGCGCTAGCACATTAGAAGACGCACGAATGTAAGGGGATTTGTGGAATTCGCTAGAGGGAGGAATTTATTTACTATTTATATGAGATAATTTAGATCTCAAAGACCTTAAAGTTACCAATAAACATTTCAATATCCAAAATATTTTTTGTAGTGCTGAAAGGGATAAGATGAAGATGTAGAGTGATGGTGAATAAATCTTATATCTCTTATATCTTAAATATTCGATAGAATAGACTTAAATGTGATTTTAATTTATGTGGTTTAATTGTATTTTGAAAATGTAATAAGTATAATTCTCTTTGACAGTTTTGGTACTCCAGGTCTAATTATATGTACATTGTTTGTTATATAAATTGTATTGTGACTTTTTGTTACCATAATAAAATAAAAAATAATAATCTCTGGTTCGCGGTTGGTATCTAGGGATTGCAATCCGGAAAAACGGATCCGGTAATCCGGCGGATCCGGTATCATTAAACGTTTACCGGATCCGTTACCAATATAACGGATCCGGTGACCAGATCCGGTGCTAGCAATTTTTGGCAAAATAATAGAGCTGTTGCATGAGTAGGTACTTTAAAAGCGTTGCGCGTGGTAAAATTTGTTTCAGAGAAGTTGCTTACTCATGACACGACGTTAAGTACTGAATTTTATGAAGCAATACGTACAAGGATTAAAGAACGCCGCACTGTAGTAACAGGAATATGAATATACTTACAAAATCCAAAGAAATATCATGAAAATTTAAACCGAAATGATGATATAAATATATACTGTGCCAAAGAAAAAAGTCATACGATTAGAAATGAGAAAAATCTTAGAAAGGGTTATTATTCAAGATGATAACACTAAAGAAAACATGGAAGAAATAGTAGAAAGGAACATAGATTCACCATCACTAAAGAAAGATTTGACATTACAGGAAGAATTACAATAACAAATCCATCAAGAAACCGGCTGATCCGGTATGATCCGGCTGGATCGATGGGAACCCGGACGGATCCGGCCGGACTGAAAATGACGCCGGATTGCAACCCCTAGTGGTATTGTCATAATGGCTAGCTCGCTGGAAGATCTTAGTGGAATTCTAAACGGCTTAAACATGGCGTCCCAGAGAGTAGAGGGAAGGTTGCTCAACAATTGGGGACAATCAACTTTACCTGTGACTATCTTCTTAAGGTAGACGAGTGAATGAAGTTGGAAGCTTACTGTTTAAACTTTAAATAAATACATGAATGATTCGTTGACGCGTAGATCTGTTCGCACTTGGACCAAAAATACAACACACAATCATTTCATCTCCTACGCAAGTTTACTTTTCATCGCGTCTCTTATTTATAATCTCTCAGAAGTCGTATAAATGGAAGATTATGCATCCATTTTGAATTCGTTTTGACTTTCCCGCTATTATAGCAATTAGTTGAGTGAGATGTCCTCGGACGAATGGACGTCAATGTGTTTGCTTTATTTTATTGTTTATTGTCATTTAAAATTAAATTTTAATACGTGAAGTGCTGAGTTGGATTTTATAATTTTAGTATACTATGTAAGTTCCTTGAGTATCAATTCATTTCAATTCGTTTATTTAGCAAGTAGGCATAAGACAAAAAGAGATGTATTCTGCACTTTCACACGTCAATTTTTACAATATTAATATAAAACAATATAATTTTATAGTACATATTGGTGTATATGGAGCAGTGCATGATTACCATCATTTGGGAAGACAAACAATTAAATAATAAAAATAACATAATTATAAATATAGAATAACGCTTAACATTATAGCTGCTGTAGGCATTGTCACACTATAAGCTAAGACAGACACAATTATAAAAATATAAATGTCAATGTCAGTTAAGATAATAGCTGCTGTATATAGGCATTGTCACACTATAAGCTAAGACATATACAATTATAAAAATATAAATGTCAGTTAAGATAATAGCTGCTGTATATAGGCATTGTCACACTATAAGCTAAGACAGATAGATACAATTATAAAAATATAAATGTCAGTTAAGACAATAGCTGCTGTATATAGGCATTGTTAATCTAAAAGCTAAGACAGAAAAAATTCTAAAAATAAAAATATAAATGTCAGTTAAGATAATAGTCGCTGTAAAGAGGCATTGTCATACTATAAGCTAGGTCAAACAATTATAAAAAGGTAACTTAAAATTTACTACTATTAGCTGAAAAATCGGAAAAATAATTGAACGTTTGAACATTTTATTTAGTTCGTGGTTTTGAGGCTTTAACGCTCGCATAATTCAACAATGCAAAGGATTTTTAAGTTTGAGTGTACATTTTTAAAATTATACACTAAAAAACATTAAAAACAATCATTTTAAAGATATATCAATTATAGATTTGTTTTAGTAAACTAAAGGAAAATCGTTATATGTTTGCCTTTATTTTCTGTCTAAAATTACCAAATGAAAGTGTAAAAGAAGTTCTGATAACGATCTTCTGCCACTCTCATCCAACCCCCACCAGCGACCTTTTCAGGTCAGTGGCGGGGGGTCGTCCCACACTGCGTTTTCCTGTACGTGGTCGCTCTCCACTTCAGAACCCGTGAACTCCATCGGTGATCGGTTCTGCGACAGCCCATTGCCACCTTACTAATTTTGACGGCTATATCGGTAACTTTGATTCTCCGACGGATTTCCTCGTTTCGGACTTTATCCATCAGAGAATTACCAAGCATAGCCCGGCTGAGCGACCTCAAATTTGTTGACTAGACCCACTGTCAGTGTCCACGTTTATGCTCTGTACGACAGCACTGGAAGAACTGCTTGAAAACTCTCGTCTTCAAACACTGGGGTATGTTTCATAAGAAGATGTGGCGCAGACAAAAACAACTTTTAAAGACATAGAAACTTCTTATCTCATTCATGTCTTACTGGTCATTCTGTTTGGTCAAGTTCTAGAAAAATACACAAAGATAATAACAAAAATATTGATTGATTGGATCGTCCGTCAAATTAATTTTAATTTCCTTGTCAGCAGGTCTCATTACACCACAATGTGGAAGAACTAACTACCCCCATCTGCAGCCTCTAGCACGAAATCAACTGATATCACCACAACCCATACAAGTGCAGCTGATAAGAGAGGTATGCTATTTTAATCATCGCATCATGAGACTCGTACCATTAAGACCTGATGGTAAGTGGCGCGTGAGGTCCATGAATGTTAGCAACTGTAATGAGAGACACATGACTGACATCAGTCCCTAACACTATGCCGGCTTGACTGAGCATGACGGCAATTCGAGCCTGATCCCGAAACGTGTAGATACACTTTACTGGGTTTATCAGCACTAATGGTGGATACTTTCACCTTCAGTCTGCCTACCACCTATTATATAATCATATAATGGATAAAATTTCAAGATCCACCCTGTATAATACCTATATTGAATGCAATGGGGTGTATCACTAACTTTTTATCACGATAGATGGCGCATAATAGACGGTACCCAATAGAACTGTCAGTTGCATATAAAACTTGTATTTTTATTACGAAATTTATGATTTTCTGGTTATATTGCCGAAGTAAGCAGCTCAAGTGTACAAATCGAGATTTCTAAGCGATATCAAAAATATGGTGATCTCAAAATTGCTGTTCTAATAATTAAACTATTTTATTTTTAAAGACGGTGTTCGCTTTACTAATTCGTCTTTTAAGATAGGTAACGTTAAGTTAAAATTCGTATTCCTGTTATAAAAATAAAAACTACAAAAACATTTAAAAAAATGATCCGACATAGGTGTAAACATGGTACCAGTGCCGCTAGCGACATCTATAAAAAAGCTTTGCCTGATACACCCCATTAATTCTTATGATAGCACCTAACAACTAGCGCAGATTCACCATGCAATGTCAGTCAAAAGAATTGATTTTGCTCCAATCGCATACCTGCACAGACTGTAGGGACTTTACCTAGTATTTTTCCCATTAGCAGAACAATGTATGCAGCCATGAGCCCGTGTACTCGCCTCTGCAGGCCCTTAGCGAGAGTTCCTGCAGAGACCACGCTGCCCAGCCTGTCCCCCCACCACCGCAGCCGCAGCCACAAAGAGTGGTAAGTGTGTAGCCCATTTGCCCGTCTACTTCTAAATTATTATTATATTTATTTATTTTCATTTCTTTACAATCCTTTTTTTACGACAGATATGTTCGGCTTTACCTATAATAATAATAATAAATATTTCCAGACAGGTCACACAGCGCCATCTAATTTCCGTGGTAAGCTACGAGGCTTGTGTTACGGAAACTAGATGGTTGATAAACTACATATTATACTTTTTTTTTTGTAAATATATACATATTATACATATAAACACCCAGACCGAGACAAATTATACAATGTCAAAGTCAAAGTCAAAGTCAAATCATTTATTACAATTTGGCCTTCTCGGGCTCTTTTGTATTGTCACATCACATTGTTATAATTATTTAAATAAATTATATTAAATTTATTACAATACAATTGAATTGACCTAAATATAAACATACACCAACAGTAACAGGTGTCCAAAATATATTAATAATATACATTTGCACATCTACCAGGCATTTTTGTCACTAATAAAATCATTTATCTTATAATAGGCCTTGCCTATAAGTCGACGTTTGACATGAATTTTTAGTTTATCGAAACACAAGCTAGTTAGTTCCTTTGGGAGTGTGTTATAAAAACGAACACCAAGTCCCAAAAAAGACTTACTAGTTTTACTGAGGCGTAGGTGAGGCAAAGCTAATTTGTGATTATTGCGTGTGTTGCGAGAATGCAAGTCACAATTCCTTTTAAATTGTTTTATATTCTTGTGGACATACATAATATTCTCTAGAATATACTGAGATGCCACTGTAAGAATATCATACTCCTTAAACTTATCTCTTAGCGAAGTGCGAGCGGTCAAGTTATAAATATATCGAATAGCCCGCTTTTGTAAAATAAAGATAGTTTCAATGTCAGTAGCATTTCCCCACAGTAAAATTCCATAAGACATAATACTATGGAAATAGCTAAAATAAACTAATCTAGCAGTATCAACATCTGTCACACGCCTCACCTGTCTAATGGCATACGCCGCTGAGCTCAGCCTTTTGGATAGTGCTGCAATATGAGCACCCCACTGGAGTTTGGAATCTATTGTTATACCTAAGAATACTGTACTTTCCATGATCTCCAATTGCTCACCATTTAATATTATATTTGGAGAAATGTTTCTTACATTAGGAAGAGCAAATCTTAGACATTTAGTTTTTCTAGCATTAAGCAGCAAATTGTTAGCTGTAAACCAGTTGTAAACACGATCAAGCGCATTGTTTACTACGTCAAAATTATTAAGCTTCCTGTCTATTTTAAATATTAGAGAAGTATCATCAGCAAACAAAACAATATCGTGTAAGTTTTTAATACAATATGGTAGGTCGTTGATATAAACTAGAAACAAGAATGGACCAAGAATAGAGCCCTGTGGGACACCGATCCTTACTGGAGATCCAGAAGAAGTGATATTACCAATAGCCACCCTCTGCGTTCTATCAGAAAGATACGACATAACCAATTCTAGAGCTGAATCTTTTATGCCATAGTAACTTAGTTTAAGAAGCAGTGTACCATGATCTACACAATCAAAAGCCTTTGATAAGTCACAGAACACTCCAATAGCGTCCTGGGACTTCTCCCATGCTTCAAATATAACCTTAATTAACGACATACCCGCGTCAGTAGTCGACCTTCCCTTAGTGAAACCAAATTGTTTGTTGTGGAGAAGTTTATTAACATTAAAATGTAATAGTAGTTGATTTAAGATTATTTTTTCAAAAATTTTACTTAGTGCTGGAAGAACTGAGATAGGCCTAAAATTTGTAGGATCAGATTTACAACCAGACTTAAATAAAGGTATAATTTTACTATGCTTCATTAAATCTGGAAAAACTCCCGAGTCAATGCTACTATTAAAAATAACAGCTAGATAATGAGCCAACGAGTCAATGATTGAACTTAATACGTTGACTGATATTCCCCAAAGATCCTCGGTCTTCTTGATATTAAGAGACTTAAATGTCTTTACTATAGTATGTGCATTGACATGAAAAAAATTAAATGTAACTAAGCATTGATTCACATTAGCTTTCAAAAGTGTTTCCGATAGAACTGGTGATGAATTTAAGGACCTGGTGGTTTCAATAGGTATATTAGAGAAAAAACTCTCAAACTCCTTAGCCACTTCTAAGTCCGATTTTATTAACTTATTTCCTATCTGAAGACTGAAATGATTATCACGAGGCTTAACCTTACCAGTCTCGCAATTAATTACATTCCAGACGGCTTTAATCTTGTTATCCGACCGTTTGAGCTTTCTGGCAATAAACATTGATTTTGCTGCAATGCAAACCATTTTAAATGTCTTAGAGTACTTTCGAACGTAATCAACAAAATGAGGATCATGGTTATAACTTTTTTCATAATAAAGGTCGTATAACCTCTGTCTACTCTTGTGAATGCCTACTGTTGCCCAATCACCAAATTTATTTTGACCCAATTTAACCCTCCTTAATTTAAAAACTTTGTTATATTCAGTTTTTATAGCATTGAATAAGGATGAGTAGAGTATGTTGGGTTCATGATTAATGTAAGGCAGCAACGGTAGGTTATAATCTATATTGTATTTAAACTTTTCAACTCGTGAAGTTGTTATAGGTCTACAAGTAATTATCTCACAATTATTTACTAATTTATGTAAAAATTTAGCTCTCTGACCCGAATGGTCTGAATTAAAGCAATTAAAAATGACCTTTTCGACAGGGTCGATATTACAATAGATATTATCTAAACATGTAGCAGTTGTGGCTGTAATTCTGGTCGGCTCCATAAATAAGTTATTTAAGTTATAACATTTAAATAAGTTAAGTAACCTACAGCTGATGGCTGAAGATTCCAATAAATTTACATTAAAATCACCACAGACAATAATAATTTTCTTACTTTTACAAAGCAAGCTTAATATATCCTCCAACGATGATTCAAAAATTGATAAATTTCCTAAGGGGGGCCTATAAATACATGTAATGATAAATTCCTCAAGCTCGGTGCATGATACCTCTATTATTCGCTCGATTGAAAGTTGTACTATGTCCTTTCTATTCTTTGATTTCAGCTTATTATTAACAATTATCATTGATCCACCATGGATTGCTAACTCTCTGGTAAATGAGCTAACTACCTGGTGATTCACAAAATTAAACATTAATTGGCATTTTTTTAACCAATGTTCCGTTAAACATAACACATGGATGTCATTATTTTCTAAAAATAAATTAATTTCAATTGATTTACTTCGATAACCTTGAATATTTTGATGTGCTATATTAATGTATGAATTCTTACTAATTATCTTTTTGCCAGAGACATGTTTCTTCTTATGAGTACTAATTGTCTCTGTTGTCGGGTTTATTAGTTTAAAGTACTATTCACAGTACAAAAACTAATCTTTGGTACATTCCTTAAACTAAATAAAATATTAGACACTATCAATGTAGCAATTTGTTGTCTAGATTTGTTTTGCAAATACAATGTATTATTAGTCAACTTAAAACTATTATTAATATCTAAACATTTATTAATGTCAAAAAAAGTAAAAATGTCACTGTGACGGAATGTCAAATTATAAATTAAATTATTTAAATAATGAATATAAGCTAGTTGCTTACTTGTCAAACTATTTAGGTAAGGAAATGCACATAATGTCACATTCCTTACTCCAAGTTCACTTAATAATTTAAAACAATTAATGATATCAAGTTTCCTTGCTTGCAGCCCGTTACCTAACATTATTATAATATTACTCTTTTTATTAAATTGATTTTTGCAAGTCTTAATATAGTTTATTATAAACTTTAATGTTGCATTGGGCATGCAGTGGTTTATAACCGAATGGTCAAGTCTATTACCAAATAAGTGACCCAAGCCTATTCCCATACTATCTGAAAATATTGAGGTATTGTTCCTTATACTTTGTTTTAGAGTACTTACATTCAATGGGATATTAGCACTAACAAGGGGCTGATCATGTTGCACATTATAAGGAAGTAACCTTTCAGGGGAAATCTGCTGGTCACTACCTAGGGAAGTGACTGATGACCTACCGCAAGTACAATCATTAAGAAGTGAGTTAAACCGGTCAGCATTGTATTTACCCAGCTCTAATAGTTGGGTTGCATTTTCTAAATGCTGACTCAATTCATTTTGTGCCAGCTGATACTTAATATTAATGTCGGAGAGTGATTTTTGGAGTTGCTCAATCTCAAATCCCAATAAGCGAGTGTCACTATTGTATTTGACTTGCAAATTATCTAAGGAAAGAGAATTAATCTTAAGATCCTCCCGTAGTCTAACACATTCCTTTCTTAATAATATCTTATTATGATTAAATTTATTTTTCTTAATTAATTTAATTGTTTTATTAATAAATCTACCTAATTTTATATATTTCCTAAGTTTATTCCTACTATTTAACACAACCGGCTGGTCCTTAACTGAAACAAGGGGGGCGCATGATGGAGGGGGTGTAATGTCCGAACTGATCCCGACGAGCTCATCATACAAAGTTAGCGTGGCTTCAGTGTTGTGAGACTGGATCTCCTCTTGTAGCACGTTTACTAGCTGGTGAGCCTTAGCAAGCTGCCTCTCCAGGTCTGACACACGATTCAGAGCATGTTCATATGTCACACTGCAGTCATTAAAAGAATCCACCTTTAGTTTAAGCTGATCATGTTGATCCAGAATATCCATATACTGAATATCTAGTTCTGCAAGTTGTTGCTTGAGCTCGGTGTTTTTGTGCATCACTTTCTCCACCTCCACCTCACTATCCTCACGTTCCAACAGCAGCTTAGCATTTAGCACCTCGTACTTTTCCAACTTTTCAAGAGCCAATTTTAATTTCTGCTCCATTCCTTGCAAAGTTGTTCTGCGAGTCATCATTTTGTATTGGTATTGTATAAACCAACAAACAGAGCTGAAAGATTGTAGCTGCAGCACAGAACCAACCGTAATTATAATATTATATCCACTTTTCTTGGTTCACAAGAAAAACTTCGTTGACATGTGCAATGGTCAGACTTCGTTTTGCGATATCTTCCTCAGTTTTGCATAAAAACGGAAACCGACATACTGGCATGTACACAAATAAATAATCTAATAGATTTTAACTTTATTTTATATAGAATAAACTTAAAAACAAGTAATTTTAATTAATAAAATACGGCCGGCTATTTTGACATCTAAGCCGCGTTCCGTTCCACGCACAACTCCCGTTCCGTTCCACGCACAACTAAATGTACAACTTGCCCCCGGTGGGAATCGAACCCACGACCTCCTGAGTTCACGGCAACGTTTGTTAACACTAGACCACGGAGGCGGTCAAAACCTATGGTATAACCTTGGTCGTGTTCTGACTTTTTTTACCGAATTACTCTCTGATTTTTAATGACGTCGGAAAACCAAAGTCAAGGTCACACTAGACGATGACGAATGACGTCACCGATTTTGCAGCTTGGTTACTGCATTATTTTTAGACAAACAAGCATCGGGCTCACAATAAATATTTGGCAAATATATACTTTTATAATATGTATTTATTAGGATTTAGTGGATGTATGTCTTAGTATGTAGTGTATGTATGTCTTAGTATGTAGTGTATGTATTTCTTAGTATGTAGTATATTGTTTGTTATCTTATTATTTTATATCAGGACTACCCTTCATCTCATACTCTCCCAAAGGTTAGATGTTAGAAAATGCCTTGTAGGCATTAATTTTCGCCTTTGTACATTTTTTTTCTTGCAATAAAGGATTTAATAATAATAATATTTTTACTACGAATGTATTTTTTCCCGGCACTAATCAGAGCAAATTGTCCGTGGTCTAAAATGTTGTCAAATTTTGCAGCCTTCCTTTCATTTCTATCGTACAAGTGTCTGTCCGGGTAGAAATTTAGTAATTGATTTTTAACTAACTTCCCGATGAGTTAAATACTTGAAATTTTGACGAAGTGGATGACAATGCATAAAATGTGAATAATAAAATAATAATAATAAAATATATATAAATATTTAATTGTAGCATGTTTTAAAACGTTTTTATATTGCTCAACTTCTTGATCAGTTTAATTCACATAACCCAAAAATCAGAAAAAAATATTGATAAAATTAAAAACAATGAAAACAAAAACAAATGTAATTCTATTATTAGAAATAAATAACACTTCCTCAGGAACATAGGAAGTAACCAAAATTTAAAACTAATAGTTTGTATGGAAAAGACAAAATAGAACACTTCTAACATGGTTCTTAGGAAAAGCTTTTTTTTCTATCAATAGAATTACATATTATTCTAAAGTAAGAGCGTGCAAATTCATACGAGTAGTCAATTCACGTATTTTATCGATATTATCAAACTTTAGTAACTATGACAGTCCGATATTTTAAATAATTTCATGAGCCTAGAAAAATGGTCCTTCGAGCCGGATCCGGAAAAAAGTAGAAAACAATATACCTAAACTAATTTGAACCTTTTTATTGACAGGTCACCCAAAACGTGACATTACACCAGGCCGTCGCGCGTTGTTCTGCATCCCTCGAACTATCAGCTCTTTGGAGGAGCTTCCATGAGCTTGGGACGGAGATGATCGTGACTAAGGCGGGAAGACGCATGTTTCCAGCACTCCAAGCCAGGCTGGCAGGACTACTCGCCACTGCAGACTATCTGCTGCTCGTAGACTTTGTACCTCTCGATGATAAGCGGTATCGATATGCTTTTCACAGGTAAGTGTAACGATTAATATTAATAATGATAACTTATGAAATTATTGTTTGGATATGAATTAATCTTGTAGTTTGACAATGCAGCTAATACTCGTAATAATAAGATACAGTTATTTATACAATACTGCTGGTGTACTTGCAATCTTAGAACCCTCTGGGATTGTGCAGAACGATGGCAAGAGACCCGACGGAATGACTGTTGGGCCGTGGAAACTTGGCAGGTCTCCGGTGTGGGATGCGACGTGTGTAGACACATTAGCTCCATCTCACATCCAGGCGACCTCGCCAGACGCGGGGAGTGCGGCATCTTCTGCTGAGAACCTCAAGTTGCGCAAATACGCCAACCTTGGTACCGGTTACGAATTTGCGCCGTTTGGGGTGGAGACGATGGGCCCATGGAGACCTCTATCAAGGCGCCTGGCCAAGGAGTTGTCAAAGCGGCTGACGGAAAGGTCTGAAGGCTGGCAATTATTTCTGCTTTCACAAGTGTCGTGTGTCGTGATTTCTAAAAACTTTTAAAGTGAGAAGTGGGTAGGTTTACATCTACCGCCCAGTATGTACGAGACTACACCGCATAGCTTCAGTCGACCCGTGACCACGGCCTATGCAACTTGGCTGAACCGTCGGGAAAAATATGTCTCTAAGGTAAATTGCGTAAAGACCCGTTGAAATTATAAAAACTATTATGAATCTGCGCGAAAGTTTAAAATTATATTGTACTATATCAATATTTAAAAAAAGTGTCGTGTTTAAGCGCAGAATACATCTCTTTTTGTACTTGCAAAATAAATTAATTTAAATGACCAGCCCATCTACAAAAGTTGAGATCTAGGACTCTGTGTTCTATGGGCTAATGATGATTTTTTTTTTCTTTCTTAGTTCAAGTTGGGTGGTGGCTGGGAAGGCGGATCCTGTGTCTCCTCCTCGGATCCATGTGCACCCCGACTCTCCGGCACCGGGCGCACATTGGATGAGGCAACTCGTATCCTTCGACAAACTCAAACTGACCAACAACCAACTCGATGACAACGGACACGTAAGTGCATTTTTTTTAATCCATTTATTCTGACAACAATGCTAATTTGCTATGTATATTTCAAAGCAAACATAAATTATACTCGTAGTCTAAGATATGTCTAAGGCTGAGTTTCACCATGAAATCTTTGTTTTAATTATTTTTTAAATTTAGTTTCTATTTGGTAGATTATCCTTAATTCAATGCACCGGTACCAGCCCCGCCTACACGTGGTCTATCTTCCGGGAGACGGTCAGGTCACTGCTCCCGGGACCGTCAACTACAGGACCTTCGTATTCCCGGAAACAGGGTTCACCGCTGTCACGGCTTACCAGAATCATAGAGTAAGTTGTTCACCATAAGAGCCTTAATATTCGTCGGAGACCAAAGTTACTGACATAGCTTTCAATATAACCCTTAATATTCGTCAGAGACCAAAGTTACTGACATAATTTTATATAACACTCTTAGTATTATGTATGTGTTAGTATTTAGTATATTGATATTATAGTATATATTACAGTATAATATGTAAGTGTATGAATAAGCTGTTAATTTTTCTTTATAACTTTGAATATTTCTTTCATTGCATCTATAATAGTTCAAATTTGTCCCCAAGGTTTGGCTGTCAGAAAATGTCTTTGTGGAATAAAGTTTTAAATAAATAAATAATATTCGTCGGAGACTAAAGTTACTGACATAGCTTTCAAAGTTAGCAAGCCAAAGCAAGTGGGCCGGACACATCTGCAGCAGTGACTTAATTTTCGTTTGACAGCTGGAAGGAAAAGTTGAGTGGAGGAACCATTGTTTTCTGTTTTAGTGTTTGATTTATCGCATCCAGACAAAAGCTAAAATTTTTCCATAAAATAAACCCTTTTTTCTTTTTAAAATTAATCTATACAAACGTGATGTTGGCACAAATGCCTTAGTGGCGATTGCCATTACTAGTTTTACTAGTTCTCAAAAAAGAAGAAGGAGGGATGATGACCTCATTAACTCATAAAAAAGAAAGATATATTACGTCAGACTTGGCTGTATGGGCTAGAACCTTTGCCTTCCCAATCACCTCATTCATCAAACATCGGGAGAAGAGAACAAATAAAGGAGTTCTTCGCGCCATTTTGCGTGGACATGTAAAGTGCAAGTTATTGTTTTGTAAATTAATTTGCTGTGGATATTATTGGTCAAAAGTGGTGTTGTTTTGTTTAATAATATGCTACAATGTGAATAATTATGGAAAACGATAAATTGGACTTTAAATATGGGGCACAAGTTGCAGTTTATTTTTTGCGGTTTTCCCGCGCTGTCAACTCCCATATTTTACCCGACGTGTTTGAGCTATGGTGCCGCGAGTGACTCCAAGAAAAGCATCAAATTCTGCAGCATCTGGAATTTGATGATGACCTCATTAACTCATAAAAAAGACAGATATATTACGTCAGACTTGGCTGTATGGGCTAGACCCTTTGCCTTCCCTATTATCTCATTCATCATCCATCGGGAGAAGAGAACAAAAAAAAAAAAAGAAGACAGAGGAACCGTTGAGAATACGTCTTAGAATACGGGTGTAAGACACTGAGTGTCGTTTACTATTCGAATCGCCCGCCTCTGTACTTAACACATAATTTAGCATTAATTATATTGTTTCAGATAACACAATTAAAAATTGCAAGCAATCCGTTTGCGAAAGGATTTCGAGAGTGCGACTCCGATGATTGGTAAGTCATTTTAATTTACAATCAAAACTATTATTTAGGGCCAAAGAACTATTATTTTAAAATTGAGATGCTATTTTTGCTCAATAACCTTATTTATTAGGTAAACTTATTACAAAAACCAACAATCCCACCACACTTGACACATACTTCTCTCATCACATAAAACATGAGACGGCATAAATAGGATATTAAATTTTAATTTACAAAGAAATTTTCAAGAAAACATGTCGCGGGAGCATACTTTTCAGCAGCCGGTGACAATTTAGTTTTACGACGCGACCATAGAGAAAAGAGTTGTGTGACAGTTATAGCGGACACGGCGTCTTCCCGCCAAACGATTTCCCGCCAAAATTAAAACGTCATAAGTCTGTTACGCCGTGCTGAGGGGCTCTAATCTTTCGATTTATAACTCAAGGCCTGCTATTTCAAATACATTTAAGTATGCTCTAACATTAAAATATAGTCGCGAAATATTGTCGGCTAATAAAGTGTAAAACCGGAACATTAAAGTATGTGCGTGCTAAACATCAGATTTTCTGCTTTCGTAATTGGACGCAGTTATGCAAAAAATATAGCCAAGTTTAGGCAAGTTGGAACTCCAACATTCCAACATTTATTAATACATTTAGAATATGTCAAAAACTGTATTATTTCTGGATGGTTTTGGATAATAAAGATATCAATCACCCCAAGGACCTGATTGGCATTTATAATTCAATTTCTGAAAAATCGTGAACCTGCTTTCAATTATTTTTACTATTTATTTAATAAACAAAACGACATTAACCTTGGATAGTGAAGCAATAAACGATTAGCTTTAATAAACACAATAATTGAAAAAGTATAAGTTTTAATATGATCCATTTTGTATTATTTGATAAATATTTTATTTAGAAATTTAATATTTCCTTTAAAAAAAAAAATTTAATATATGTTACACTACGTATATGCAACAAACCAATAAACTTTCCGGGAGAACAACACACTGCTTTGATAACTAAGTATAATCCATATTTAAAAAAAATTAAGTATATCCAATTATACTTACCTCATTTTAATATTAAATCATCAATGATAATACGACCCCAGCCTGAAGGGCCACCGCGGGAGGACGCATACCCGACTCACCGTGAGGCCTCCTAAGGAGACCCCAAGGCGCCTACGGACTAAAACCCTATAAACCGTCTCTCTCTCAATGTTGGCCCTGCGTGCCTTAACAGCGAAGTCGAAGTCGTGGCACTCGTTCGCCACGTCCATACCACATTGAATACACCGGTTCTCGTCCGATCACCGAAGTTAAGCAACTTCGGGCGTGGTCAGTACTTGGATGGATAAACCTGAAACACCACGAATACTGTACGAACCATTAAGTATAAATAAAAAACTAATTTTATAAATAAACACTTAGTAAGAGCTGTCACATCCAAACCGCCAATTTGTAGGTATCGTTATTGTAGAATAAATCTTAATCTAGGATTAACTTCGTTTTAAAAGCGGCCCTCGCATTGGGAGATGGACGAGACATCCTCGTCGGAATAACGATGTCAAAATACAAGATTTGTTCGGTTTTAATTGCTACATTTATCTGTTTGTAGACAGTTGGTATCGATTTTCGGTTAGGAAGTTTATTGTTTTTTTGGAACATTAAAGGGTGAATTTATTTTTGTTTATAATTTTTTATTTTTTTATTTTTATTTATTCAGGAAACATACAGATCTTAAAACATAATTACAACAATTCTAAAAGTTACACAATCCAGCAAAGTTTCCACTTAAATATCAAACATAGATTTTGCAAAAAATATTAATAATAGGGATAAGCTTAAAAACAATACCTATATAACAAATATAACTAAATAATATACATAAATATATATAAGTAAAATAATGGAAAAATAATAATATTAAAAGTAGTAATAAAAAATAAAAACAAGTTCTCCATGCATTTCAATTATGATTCATTTAGATAATGCCAATGATAAAGGCCAATCTGGAAAAGCTGGTAATCACGGGTAAAATCGAAGGCAAGAGGCCCCGTGGCCGAAGCCCGATACGTTGGTCTGACCAGATCCAAACCATACTAAACACCCCAGTCCACAATGCGCTGCATGCCGCCGTGTGCAGACCCGGATGGCGCAGCATCGTCCGAGACAAAGTGATCCGTGGAGGGGGTCACGACCCTCAGCATTGAGGATAACGACGCAAGGAGGAGGAGATAATGCTAATGATAATACTGAGCTAAATCCAAAATATATTCTCTAACCCTTCTGAAGAATTAAACCACATCATCATCATTACAGCCCCTAGGCACAGAGTCCTAGACCTCCACTGTTGGAGATGGGCCTTCTGGAGAATTTGGCCTATACTCGCCACGCTCTCCAGATAGATTGGTAGTTGAATTTACTGAAGTTTTCACAAGTTTTATTGTTCTTAAATTAGCAGAGGTTTTTGCGTTTTGTCGACTTTCGGGTTGCACATGGGCATGTAGTCTATCTTAATTCTGACTTGCCTGGTGGGTTACTGCTGTACCGGGTATTGCAATCTCATAGGTACTGATAACTAAATTTAAAAGGTTATTAATTGATCGTTGTGGTGCAGTTCTGTATATGTTATATTTTATAACTGCCTCCGTGGTCTAGCGGTTAAGTCCGTGGATTTACACTCAGAGGTACCGGTTTCGATTCCTGGTCGGGACACAAAAAATATTTATTAATGTAAATAAATTGTACATTTAATTAATACTTAATTTATTTGTGATATTTCTCGAGTTTGGTACGCTGGAGACATCGACGAGCTTGCCACTTGTCATGAATGGCCTATAGTCAAGTTGGCTAAATGTGAATCCGCTTATTTATAAGCGTGGTTTCTGACCACCCCGAAAGGGAAACGGTCGTGATGATACTTTACTTTACTTTTATAATTCTGATATAGCTGAGTTTTCCTTGCAGATTCCTTTCTCAGTCAGATTAAACATTAACAGGTCATTGGAATCTGCTAAGCTGCTGGTCTTCTGCTAACAGCTTACTTATTGGATCCTATCTTATGGACAGTGAGAGAGAGACGGCTTATAGGGTTTTAGTCCGTACTTGGGGTTTTCTTAGGAGGCCTCATGATGAGTCAGGCATGCGACCTCCCGCTATGGCCCTTCAGGCTGGGTTCGTATCATTGATGATTTATCGATTCGCCGACTTTAAAAATAAAAAAATAAGAATAAATAAATAAATAAATAAATATTTCCAGACAGGTCACAAAGCGCCATCTAATTTCCGAGCTACGAGCTACGAGGCTTGTGTTACGGAAACTAGATGGTTGATAAACTACATATTATACTTTTTTTTTTTGTAAATATATACATATTATACATATAAACACCCAGACCGAGACAAATTATACAATGTACAACTTGCCCCCGGTGGGAATCGAACCCACGACCTCCCGAGTTCACGGCAACGTTTGTTACCACTAGACCACGGAGGCGGTCAAGAAGAGCGGACACAAGTTTTTTCTCTCAATTTTCATAGCCTTTTTACTCAAGTCATCATCATCATCATCAGCCTGTGTCTCTCCACTGCTGGATGTAGGCCTCCCCCAAGGCTCGCCACTTCACACGATCTTCTGTCACCCTCATCCATCCCCCACCAGCGACCTTCCTCAGGTCATCTGTCCATCTGGCGGGGGGTCGTCCCACTCTGCGTCTTCCAGTACGTGGTCTCCACTCCAGAACCCGTCTACTCCATCGTTCATCGGTTCTGCGGCATATGTGTCCAGCCCATTGCCACTTCAGCTTGCTAATTTTAAATATTTTTTAAATATTTACTCAAGTAATTATTAGGAATTTTTACTTATGCAATAAACATATACTGTCCGCAATATCCCACGTGGTTAACAGCACAGAATAGGGACTGACGACTTTACAGCGCATGCGCATCGCTTGTTTATACCATTAAGAGTTATAGTCGTAGCCGCCACTGTATTGGACGATCTCCAGTGTTTACCATCGACAATAAATCTCCCCATACCTATCATCGAGGCAGGCTATTACGAACACTCTAAGTGCATCTGTTTAGATATTTCCTAACTTTACAACAACGCTGCATAAGCAATTTTGTTTTCTTTCCTCTACATGTGTTAGGAATGAAGAATGCGTTAATAGGGAATATGCGTGTAACAGAAAATATTCTAGGCAGGTCTTGTTTCAAGCGGTGTTTTTTTCATATAAATATCAATATCAATCAAACAAATAATTTATTCAGTAAATAGGCAATATTTTTAGCACTTTTACACGTCATAACAGCTATTACATTTTATATTTGTATAATTTACATAATGTATACATTAAAATATTTACTAGTGAATAAAACAGAAACATAATATCAGCTGAACAACTCAATAATAGGTAATGGATTATTTAAATTACTTGTCAGGAACAGTAGATACCGCCTCGTCAAATTATAAGTATTCTATTTATTGAAATTATAATAAATAGCAGCTGTAAATTGGCATTGGATGAGGGTAGCGAAAGATCGCGTTAAGTGGCGAGCCTTGGGGGAGGCCTACATCCAGCAGTGGAGAGATACAGGCTGATGATGATGATGATAATTGCTATGAGCATGAGGTACACATAGTAGGTCGGAAGCATGCAAACAACGGATGTCCTAATAATTCAAATTATGATACTCTTAGATTTTTGGGGCAAAATGTTTACTAATAACTATTAATGATAAATGATAATGAGCGCGCGCGACGGGAATCGCGTATGATGGTGCAATTGATAGGCACAACGTATTCACGCCGAAAGTGTAAACGCACTGATATTGAAATTGTAACAAATTGTCCACCTTTACGAAATACCTGACGCTGCGCTCTGCTTTTCGGTGTATAAAAAAGATTTAAAAAAACGATATGAAGTATGATGAACCCACGTGTTTCTATAGCCCACCCACCACATATGGGGAATTGTCCGGTAGCCGAATGCCACGTGTGCTGGCCACTGAGCAGTGACATCATAAAAAACAATGTTTTTTCAACTGTGTACCTGTTTATACCATAACATTAGCATATTGGCAGTTTTTCTCTCATTTTTTCTACTATAATCTTTCTACAAATGGACATCATTCTTTATTCTTTATTCTTAGTGTATCACCGTACATTCCCACCGGAATTTGGTTAAGTCAATATAATTTAAACAAAATTGTACACAATATATATTTAACGTTAAAATATCTGTCTTGCCTGGAGAGTGCAATGTGAAGACAAGGAGCAGAACTGGTAGTGTCATAGGAAGACCAACACAATAACCAAAAATATAGGTACCTATATATAAAATATAAATATCTACCTACCTTAGGGAAATAAATTGAGCTGTTGTTGCGGCTGTATATTGGCTTTGTCAGTAAAATTATATATTATTACATATCTAGATTAATTTGTATTATTACATTCATTTTGTGTGGGGATTTGGGCTAAAACCTAGGCACAGTTACCTATTATGCATTATTAGATAAATTATTCTAACAAAATTACAATTTAAATAGAAAAACTCTGTATTTTATATTGTTTCGGTGTGCAAATTGTTTAAAATATCAACTTGACAGCTCTCTAAGCATCATTTATTTTGGGCTATTTTTGTACCATTTTTGTTAAAAAAAAAGCCCGTGCACATAGGATTCAGATTCATGGACACATTTCTTTTTTTTTTCAAATTTCACAACTGCCTCCGTCGTCTAACGGTTAAGTCCGTGGATTTAGACTCGGAGGTACCGGGTTCGATTCCTGGTCGGTACCTACACAAAAATATTTATTAATGTAAATAAATACATTTAATTTGTTTGTTTGGTACGCTGGAGACATCGACGACCTTGCCACTTGTCATGATTGGCCTATAGTAAAGTTAGCTAAATGTGAATCCGCTTATAAGCGTAGTTTCTGACCACCCCGAAAGGGAAACGGTCGTGATGATAATGATGAATTTCTTTTTAAATTTATTTGTTATATTTTATTTATTTAATGTCGCCTTATTTAATGGCGATCATAAGCGACTGCCACATGAATTCTACAGTGGGTTTAAATATTATTAACCGTAATTAAGAATCGGAAGGAACATAATACTAGTATGTTTGATAAATAAGAATAAATCAAAAATTAATAATAAGTGATAGTCAAGATTATATTAATAAATAGAAAGCGGCTGACAGAAATGTCTGGAGACAGAAAGGCTAGCAATTATTTCTGCCAACGAATTAGCCTCGCTATACAGAGTGGAAATGTTGCCAGTTTTCTTGGGACTATCTCTGATGGGACGTCTCTTGAGGACATTTTTTATTTATAGTTTTTTTTTATTAGGTTTAATGTATAGTTATTTAATTTTATTATTTTTATTTAGGTAGGTAGTTTGTATTTTTTTTTAAATATGTTTTAAAGGCACAAAACTGTCATGTATACAAATGACTATACACAATACTATGTATAGTTATAACCTTTAAGTGCTATAATATCTATAATTTATATTATTGTAACTTATTTTTTATTTATTTATTTATTATTATTATTGCTTTTGCATGAATCAACAATAGATTAGAATAGTTTTAGCTTAAAGTTTATTATTTTAAATTGTAAATATTATATAGTAGTAGTCATCTTCGCCCTGGGGCGGAACGCTCCGGGGTTATCCCCATTAAGCGTGCGTTATTCACGGTGGGCGACGGCCCGTCGGTTTCTTGTTTTACCTCGGCGGCTTGAGCCGCCGGGGAAGGGACCACTGTAGGATCTGTGGCACCTATGGGCACTAATATTGTAAGTAACTGCTGGTTACGCTTCTGCCCCCAGGATCTCACGGGGCAGGGGACGGCCCTCCGGTGGCCGTGCGTGCAGCGGTGCGATTCCCCGAAGATGGTCGAAGCGGCTGTGGTCGGCTCGATCGAACATGGATTTCGAGAGCCTGGCCACAAACTGCTCGATGGTCTCCATAAATATTATATATATAGATTAAAGTTTTTAATTTTTTGTTTTATACTTTACGAATGATATAATACGTTAATTGTGAAATTCAGGTGAAATAAATAACTGTAGAATACTAGGGTAGCTAGTGCAGCTGGAGCCCAAGACACAAGACGAAAATTGGAATTGGAAATATGTAGCGTCAATTTTGTTCACATCATGTAATTTATTATATAAATATTTCACTATTTTATTTATTATTGTAACTAATTTCTACTGTATAAATAAAGAATATATAATCAATAACATCATATCATCAACACAGCCCCTAGAAGACAGAGTCCTATATCTTTACCATTGGAGCCTTCCCAAAATTTCTGCAGAATTTGGCCTACACTCGCCACGCTGTGTTGGCGAAGTTCTGATTTCTTTTAATGACAACTATTAGTGAAACCGGGACCGACGGCTTAACGTGGTCTTCGAGGCACGGGAACGGTGTTGTTGTAAATCTATGACAAATATGACAAACATGCATGAGTTCGAACAGTTTGGGAACATCCGAGCCACAACTGCTTCTTTAATATAGGTATATTCATTAATTATTGATATATTATTTTTTTATTTTTTTTATTATTTTAGTAAATAAATATTCAAATCCAATATTTCATAAAAAGTCGGAAACAAAAAGTTGATACATTCCATAAAATCAGCGCCGCCGTTAAAAATTAAAAATAAATCCATTGAGAGATTTATCACGGCCAAGCATTAGATGAAGCAAAAACTTACATAAACAAATAAACTTTTAAAACAAAAATAACCTCACATGCTGGCAGTTAAGTTTAAAAAAAAAACCTACCATAAACTATAAGGTGTTTTTTCGTGTTATATTTCCTGGTAACATCGATTAATAATGCGCAGGAGTTGACAAATGCGCGGGGATCCGCTATTAGTCTCTGCCTGTCAAAATAAAGATTAACGCATTGAAATGATATGCTAGTAATTTAATACCTACACAAATCGAGGTTCGTCTAAATATTTTTTGAGTTTAACGCAGTTTTGCATCCGTCTCGCTCGCACAATCCAATATTTTCAAAGATGTTTTAAGACTGAGAGACTAACATTATGCACATATTTACACTTTCATTTCTTCCGTGGTCCAGCGATTCATCATCATTACAGCCCCTAGAACACAGCGTCCCAGACCCCCACTGCTGGAGATGGGCCTTCCAGAACATATATCTGGAGAATTTGGCCTACACTCGCCATGATGGCCAGACGTCTTGGCGAGAAGGAGGTCTAGCGATTAAGTCCGTGGATTTAGACTCGGAGGTACCGGGTTCGATTCCTGGTCGGTACACAAAAATATTTAATAATGTAAATAAATACATTTAATTAATATTTAATTTATTTGTGATATTTCTCGAGTTTGGTACGCTGGAGACATCGGCGAGCTTGCCACTTGTCATGATTGGCCTATAGTAAAGTTAGCTAAATGTGAATCCGTTTATAAGCGTGGTTTCTGACCACCTCGAAAGGGAAACGGTCGTGATGATACTTTACATTGAATAGTTCTGAAAACCTTATGGACGCGAAAGGGTTAATGCCTCTCGGCCAATCATGACAAGTGGCAAGCTCGTCGATGTCTCCAGCGTACCAAAGTCGAGAAATATCACAAATAAATTAAATATTAATTAAATGTATTTATTTACATTAATAAATATTTTTGCTTCCCGACCAGGAATCGAACCCGGTACCTCCGAGTCTAAATCCACGGACTTAACCGCTAGACCACGGAGTATATCAATGTGTTTCTAACAAATATAAAGTTCACAAGTAAGAGATAGTATTATAATGTTCTGTCCCCTGAGGTGATTACAAAACACGTATTAAAAAAAAGATGATCCACATTTAGCCAACTTTACTATAGGTCCATCATGACAAGTGGTAAGATCGCCGATGTCTAAAGCATACCAGACTCGAAAAAAATCACAAATAAATTATTGTGCCCAATTGAACCCAGTACCAATTCTACGTAGACTACGGAGATAGTAATACTTGCATGTAGTTTATGTAATTGCTTGGTATGTAGTGTATCTATAAATTAGACTATTATTATTAGATTGTTGCACCCTGCCCATAATCTCTCACCATCCCAAAGGTTAGTTGTCAGAGAATGCCTAACAGGCATTAAACTCGCCTATGTACCTAATTTAAAGTTTTGGTGCAATAAAGAATTTAAAATAAATAAATTAAATCTTACAAAAAAGTAGTTACATTAATTACTTATTGTCAAATTTATTTTGGGATTTACATGTCCCCTTGGTTGTTAAAGGGTTAAGTTAGCCCTTATACTCAACTGTTATTATGTAATAAATAAAGGTAAATTTAGTGTTTTTAATAACTGACTCATCTTGTTCACACCAGGGGGCGTAGGTATACATCACGTGATTTTTCCGTTGCGGCGTATTCTTCCGCGTTTATTTGAATAGAGACTTTGATGATGGATAATGGTTGTGGAAGAATCCAAAGGAGCGGATTACCTATATCAAGCCACTACAATAACGATCTACATGAATCCATAGCTGAAATGAAAAATTATTTTCGATAACTACATCAACTGAATTCACCCATACAATGAGACCATGCAATATACTCATGGTATGCTAGTAACATCTCTTCATCGCTAATACATCTAAGTATCAGTAAGAATTCTGAACAATAACCTTCTCTTTTTTAGTCCTCAAGACCAGGGTCCGCAGCGAGTGGCACCTCAGCGCCGTCGTGAGACCCCGGTAGTACCAGAACCCTGCAATCAGATCTCACAACCTTACGCCGCGGAGGCAAGTGCTTGCGGACCCCTTTACACCACGCATGCACATTGTATGAGGTAATTAAAAGTCAAGTCTTGAGCTCTTTTATATTGTCACCTTCATCATCATCATCATCATCAGCCTGTGTCTCTCTACTGGTGGATATTTATTTATTTATGCCTCCCCCAAGGCTCGCCACTTTTCACGATTTCCTGCCTAGGGTGACATCCATCCCCCAAGCTACCTTTTTCAGGTCATCCATCCATCTGGTGGGGAGTCGTCCATCTCTGCGTCTTCCAGTACCTGGACTCTACTTCAGAACCTTTTTTCTATTGTTCATCGCTTCTACGACAGACATCTCCACTATCCAGCCTTGCAATGGGCTTTATTGCTAATTGCTAATTTTAAAAGCTATGTCGGTAACTTTGGTTCTCTGACCATGGTGAAAGCTTCTGACTTTATCGTTCAGAGAAATTCCGAGCATAGTTCTCTCCATAGCTGATTGATTCGCACGACCACCCTCTTCGTTTTTCTCATAACAACCAACTCAAAATCCCACCCCACACTTCCAGCAGATATTCAGATTCATTTACCGGTTCGTCTGCTCGCCAGTGGAATAAACTTCCACTGACCATCAGACAAGCTCCTTCCATTCACATCTTTAAAAAACTACTTAATACTTTCTTTTTAAACAAGCAGAACAATATATTTTAACTCCACAAATTTCTACTTTCTATTAATATATTATCTTCATATATGTATATCTACTATAATAAGTATATATTGATGAGTATTTATGTAGTCTATGTATACATACTATTTATGTAGTTAATTGGTTAGAATTGCACTCCACATATTTATACTGCCTCACTCTCCCAAAGGTTAGCTGGTAGAAAAAGCCGAAATGGCTTTAAGTTCGCCTTTGTACATACTTTTAAGTAAAGTGCAATAAAGTATTTAATAATAATAATTGTCCACGTCTCTGCTCCATGCGACATTACTGGAAGAACGCACTGGGTTGATAACTTTTGTCTATAAACACAAGTGGTATGTTCGATAGGAAGGTAATAATAATAAATATTTCCAGACAGGTCACACAGCGCCATCTAGTTTCCGTGGTAAGCTACGAGGCTTGTGTTACGGAAACTAGATGGTTGATAAACTATATATTGAACTTTTTTTTTGTAAATATATACATATTATACATATAACCACCCAGACCGAGACAAATTATACAATGTACAACTTGTCCCTGGTGGGATTCAAACCCACGACCATCCGAGTTCACAGCAACGTTTGTTACTAAGACCACGGAGGCGTATTGACGAGTATTGTCACATTTCATTGTCATAATTATAATTATGATAATTTTTATAATAATCTTGAATTATACATACAGAATAATAAATATGATATAATATCGCGCGCATGGTTCTTTGCTGTTCGGTAGCTAGCTTACTACTAATTTAAGTGCGTCAGTAAGGCGTAGTTTGCTAGTTCCAGGCGTAATGTCTTGGTACCGTATCTTCCCCTTTTATTTTAATTTAAAATTTTACATTTACATTTTAAGTAAACAAAAAATAAAGTATTATATAAGAATTTATTTTAAGCTTTTTTCTAATTTCAGATACCAACCTCATGCTGGCCACAATGGGACTTATAGTGCATACTACGCTCACAGGTAGCCTTGACTACAAAAATCACTGAACCAATTTTATAAAGACATCATGTCGACACGCTGTCTTAGACAAAACAGTTCCTATAATAGGACTATATTAATTAGGCCAAATTTATTCGATCAACTTAATCGGTCACTTGGCCATTAAAAATCTATAGTTTTTTTTTCTATAAGAATGAATTATCTAAAATTACCTTATACACTAATATACCTAAAAAATAGAATCAAACGTCGAAGAAAAAAACCTTTTTTCATGAAAAAAAAAATATATATATATTATGCTATTGATTAGATTATATCATTACATCCAAAAACGGTATATCACTATCACGCCATCTCTGTGACGTCACGAATAAGCGAACTTTTCTCCTCCGGGAATATCCTTTAGTAATTATTAATTTATTAGAATTAGACGTTATAATATTTTCAACCAAGAGTAACTAAAAGCGATTAATGCGACAAGTCAAACATAGGGTAAATCGTTTTTGAACAGCGTTTAGTTTCTGCAAATAATATGATTTTTATTATTAAAATTTAAAAAAAATCAGGGAGTTCTTCGCGCCATTTTCGTGGACATGTCAAGTGCAAGTTTTTATTGTGTAAATTAATTTGCTGTTATTGGTCAAAAGTGGTGTTGTTTGTTTAATAATGTGCTACAATGTGAATAATTATGTAAAACGATAAATTGGACTTTAATATGGGGCACAAGTTGCAGTTTATTATTTGCGATTTTCCCGCGCTGTCAACTCCCATATTTCACCCGACGTGTTTGAGCTATGGTGTCGCGAGTGACTCCAAGAAAAGCATCAAATTCTGCAGCATCTGGGATTTGATGATGACCTCATTAACTCATGAATAAGAAAGATATATTACGTCAGACTTGGCTGTATAGGCTAGACCCTTTGCCTTCCCTATCTCATCATCTATCGGAAGAAGAGAACCAAGAAAAATAATAATAACAGATTGTATATAGATACTAAAACTAGATTTACGAAACCGTTATATTCCCTATTGTCAATAATAAAAGTATTTTGGTATTTTTGCATCGGCAGTACCTAATGTTGGTAGGTTTAATTTAATTTTAATTTTTTTATCTTCAAGGTAAAAAATCCCATTAAAATACGTTATTTAAGAACAACTATTAATATTACGCGACTAAGTTGAAAAGGTTAATAACTATTCGAATACATAAGAATTAATTTTAAATTCGTTTCAATTAGTATTCGATGGCCAAGTGATCAATAAAATAGAATTGGATGAAAAATTAACTACCTATCATACTAGAACCAAAGTTATTGTATTACCAAAGATATAAAGGGTTTTAATTTAAATATATTATATTTAAATAATATTATTAACAATTATAATGTTAGTAGGATTAATTATAATAGTTACGGCCGGTTGCAGAAAGGATGTCAAAGTCAAAATATCTTTATTCATGTAAACCTATTACAGGCATTTATGAAACGTCATTAATTTAATTCTTTTGAATGATTCTACTCCTGCTAGTAGAAGACTAAGCAGCAAAGTGGTCCAATAAGTAAGCTGTTAGCAGAAGACCAGCAGCTTAGCAGTGATCTGTTAATGTTTTAATCTGACTGAGAAAGGAATCTGCAAGGAAAACTCAGCTATATCGGATTTACTATATTTATTGTCTAAAATAATCCACGATTATGATTTTGATATATCTACGCCACGTAGCTTGGTTTAACTTTGGTTATTCCAGCCAATGCCTTAAAGGTAAAGATATCAAATATAACATATATTAATAATATAATAAATATAAATGTATATATTATTATTACATATTTTTATTAGTAAGTATTTGTGTATTAGTATGTAAATTATTGTTATGTATGTTTAAGTATTTGTTTTTATTTCTAATGCACCCGCAATCGTCTACCACACTCCCAAAGGTTAGCCAGTATAAAATGCCGAGAGGCAAAGTTCGCCCTTGTACTCAACTGTTAAGTTTTTAAGTGCAATAAAGAATTTATAAATAAATAAATAAACATAGAGCGGGCAATAGTTTCCATTATGTTTGTTACATTATTTTTTACGTTACATAACGATAACTATAAAAATTCTAACTTTTATAGATAACAGTTTTTTTAAATTATTTTTAAATATTCCTACTGAGCAATGGATAGAGCCAATGTCGATCTTATAATTAGTGTTTCAAGATTATAATTGTTTGTACAACTATTTTTTTATTGTTTAAGAAAAACTTACAGCTAGATACATAATATATATATATATACAGTACATATGGGTAGTGTATGGCTATTGACAAGTTGCCACCGATAGCTAAAACTACATAATTAGGTGGTGCTCGCTGCAATAACAACACGAAACCTAAAGTAAAACTAAGAACAATCAACTACATAATCATAGAAGAAAAGAATAAAAAAAACAATTATACATAGATACCTAATCTGAAATAATAAAAATGAAATAAACTAAACAACATATGTAAATATAATACTATTGATGAGAAGCACTGGCGAAACGTTTGGTAAGAATGCGTCGTGTAGCTGTCGGAGATAATATAAATGGATCCAAGCGTTGCAATAATCATTAACATAACTGCAACTATGATCCAGAAGCAGAACTTTTTCTCTTTGGTTTCAATTTAACGTAGATAAACTTCTAGAATAAATAATAAATTAGTGGTGGCTTGGATGTAAGATCATTTACCAATCGAACAAACAAAAAAAGGTTAACTGTCCGAGCTAAGGCATGTAACATTTGTCATGTAGTATTTTTTTGTGAAGTAGTATTTTTATGAATACTGGTGTTATAATGTCTTTTGCTATAGGTATACGTTAAACATGTCAAAAGTTAATCATCCTTTCTGCAACCGGCTGTTAGTATAAGATTTGTAATTACAGAAAGAGTGATATTTTTATTTAGTCCGGTAACTGCATCCTTTTTTGTAATCGTTTACTTAAAAGGCCGCTTCCCATAGAATTTAAAATGCCACTAACAAGAATGGATTCAGTTTCCGGCCTTTTATTTGTATGTTTTTAAGTGCCTTATTTAATTGATAAAACGCGTTTGTTTTGGATTTTATGTATCTACAGATTTTTTTATGATGTAGTGTACATCGCAGCAGCTCCCCTAGCACGGGCTGTGATATACGGCTAATAAATAGACCGTTATATCAAGTTTGCAAAGTTGGTAGCGATCATAAAATAGAAATAGTTTTGAACGGCACTGTCCCTTTTTATAATTACGAGTCCCGGTGTCTCCGAAATGAACTTTAGGACGCGAAATTGTCCCGTTTTCGAAAACCGCGCGAAAATATGAGACGCGAGCGGTGTGCGAGAGCGAGACCACGTCGTCGGTAGCCGAGTTGAGTCGACGCGATGTTAGCCGAGAGTCGCCAACATGTCATCGCTCGCGCTTTTTTGGTAATTGTTTGTCAGATATTACGTTCGACCACTTTTCGCTATTTAAACAAAACAATAGAAAGAAAATACTTTATTTATCGCAACAGTTAAAATAGTCACAGGAAAATATGAGAATTAAATCTAAAGGTAATCTATTCTGTATACCGAAACATATATACAGGGCCCGTTTTCACCATGCCGACAGGTGCGACAATTGTCAAGAATATAAATCACTGTTACTGTCACTATCGTCACTTCTACTTTCACGGAGAGCCATTTTGAAAATACTCGTAGGTCAACCACGAAACCTACAATTGTCGTCAAGATTCACCGACAAATCTACAAATACATATGTCGGCTAGGAATAATAATTATTGTTTCATAAAATAATTGGCATTAAATTTAGATACATTCATTTGTAACAAAATCCTGTCAGTTTATAGGAAAATCTCCAAAAAAAAATTATTTTCAAAACTCGACACTGGCAATTGTCGACGTGGTGAAATAAAGGGCCAGGGGCCTAATTCTGGCGCTTTCGACTTGAGTGTAGTGGTGTGAATGAAAAGCGTCAGATCTCCATAGAAAACTGTCAGTTTCACTCGAGCAAATCAAGCGGACATGCATGTCGAAGTCGCGGAGATTCGGGGCCCATTCCATTATCAGTTCATGGTGCGTGCCACCCCATATCCTATGCACGGCTATAATATGAAGTATCAGGTGCCTGTCGGGGCGCGTTAAGCTGCATATTTTATTTGTGTAAGATTGTATCTGTTTTATGCGATGAATAAACGTTTTTCTTTCTTTAAAGAAACTTAAAAAAAAAAAGTTAAAAAAAAAAAATTACGTTAGTTTTTGTACCTCTCGGTATAAATAAATAAAAGTTGTAATCCTTGACGAGAACTACAAAATATAAATGACATTTTTTTTTAGCATTTTAAGTTATAATTTATTTTTATTTTTTAAAATAAAATACCATTAGGTAAGTTTAATTTTAATTAAATTATATTTATTTACTATTTTGATAATCTAACATTTGCGCTTGAAGAAATAGATTACGGACCGTAGACAGAGAATGTAAAAATACCAGTACTTCAAAATTTCTTAACATTTATTTCCTAGCAACATCGTATCTCTATCTTACGTTGCTACGCTAACAGATATTCTTTATGATGCATGTTCGAAGTAATATACAAACAGTTTAAAAAAATACAATATTTAATAATTAAAAAGAAAAACATTAAATAAACAAAACAAATAAACTACACTAAAAAAAACTAAACTTATAACCTTCCATTTTTTTTTTTTTTTTTTTTAATACTAGCACTACATGTGACCTTGCGCCCACCTGATGGTAAGTGGCGTGCGAGGTCCATGAATGTTTTGTTAGCAACTAGAATCAGAATACTAAAGGGTCACCTGTCGTCAAGCGGAGTTTGTTCCCCAAGCTCACGAGAGAACGCCAGAGCCCCCTCGGACCACGGACCCATCGTTTTGACTGTAAATGGGATGAAGTGATGATTTACGATGCTACGGCCGCTGTTATAACACAACGTCTTTAAATAACTTGGCCTTAAGTTGCACACTTGACGGCGATATTGACAGTTACATTCAAAGGACCATGGGGAATTTTGTTGGAAGCTTGTCCTTTCAATAAATAGTAATTTTATTTTGGAATATTTTTATCTGATAGGTATTTTTAGAATCAGCATGAAGTACATTATTCAAATTCAAATTAATTTATTCATCGAAAGGGTTAGTAAGTACAATGTAAAAAAAAATAACATGATTAAGGTAAGTAAAATGTGTTAATAACAACAATAAATCTCTGGTCTGCACACTAGGACATCCTGTCATGTGAGGACTAGCTTTAGTAGGGGTGATTTTTAGTATTAATTATTAAACAACAAAAACATGTTGGAAGTAAGAATACAAACCGGTTATTCAATAAATAATAAAAAATATATAATAATAAAAAAAAAAAATAATAATAATAATAATAAAATTATAGTAAAGTATTTTTTTTATTACAATAAATATTACCAAAAAAAATAAGGCTCTTTCCGGGTCTACCCTACATAGGTATTTGAAGAAAGACGCCTTAAAAAAATGCTTCGAATGACACGTATTTTAGAGTTTGGGGGACGTCGCCATATAAAATCACCTATGGTCCTTTGTTTGTTTATTGTTTCGTTATTTGTCACAGTCACTTTAACATTGATGAGTCTAATTTACGATTAACATTAAAGTTGGTTCAAATTAGTCTAAATTTTTTAAGCATTCAAAATTTTGGTTTTAGGCCCTTCTTACATGAAGCAACCAAAAGCAAATCAAAACTGTTGTGCAATATGGGTTGCAAACGCGTTGCAATATGAACATTAGTCGTATTGCAACATGTCTATCATATGTATTTCACGGACGAACATACATTTTGATTTTGTAAAATGGAACAATTATCAAAAAGTGAGGATTCGACTTACATATAATACATTTTTTGTTGCCTCATGTAAGAAGGGTCTTAATCAAAATGTTTTTTTTTTTGACAATAATCAAACAAATTTATTTATTTTATACAAAACCTTAAATTAAATAAATTATATTACAACAAAATCTAAATTTAACCTAAAATAATAATAATGCATAGAAAATAAAAAATAAATACTTACAAAAAAAAATAATAGCTCCTCCAAATCGCTGTCTTGTGACATAGTGCCCAATACACTAGCAGCATTTCCCCTTTGAATTAGGATACTTAATTTTTGGGAGAAAAAACTGCCAGCCCTATTGTCACCAGAGACGTCAATGAGCCTTGGAACAATCTCTTTATAAAATCAAAATGTTGATGTTAATCTATTCGTCAAATCAGATGGTGCAATCGGCCCTAACAACATAGATTACTTTCTTACATTTCCATTTGCACTAACTTCTAATGTTTTTATTTATTTTTTCCAATTTTGTTATTAGTCGTTAGTTATCAATTTTTTTTTTTTTTTATTTTAAAAATTTTAAATTAACACAATTGTTAAACAAATCGAGTGGATTCCAGTCAGGATGTAAATTAACCAAATATACTGAAATTGTAAATAAATTATTTTTTAAGTAATAAATAATCCTACTATGAGTAATTGATGTATATCAGTTGTGTAACTAAGCATATGTAATATACCTAATAGCTAAGCACTTATCCGATGTTTGACTTGTCGCTTTATTTCGCTTTGAAAGTCGTTCGACTTGGCGTTGCTCTATAGTTGTCATAAATTTTAAACAAAATTTGATAAATAAAGCGATTTTTGCTCTGATTTACTTTGCTTTCAAATCGAAGCATTAGGCCGCGTTCGTTTTAAGAAATGTTAGCATGAAAATACCACTTTTTTTAGCACAAGTCGTTCGTTTAATGAAAATTCTAACATTTGATGCTAATTTCGTATGCCAGTACCGTGTTGAAAGGAGGGTTATTGATGTTACTTTTTGACAGATCTCATTTAACATAAGAAATGGTTTGTTTACATTGTTGTAAATATAATTTATAGTTTATATTATATTTGTTTAAAATGTATTTTAAACGATTTTATGTAATACGTTCAAAGACCATAATACATTGTCAATTGATTTGTTATTATTTGTTACTTGTCATACTTGTCAAAAAGTAGCCTCACCGCTCGTTTTTTGTAAATGTTAGCATTGTTAAAAAGAGTGGTATTTCTTAACAAATTTTCATTTCACGCTGGATTATTAAGTTGCTACGAAATGTTGAAAACGCTATAAAACGAACGCGGCCTTAGTCATAGTTTTAACCGCAGGTTAGCTTTCGCCTGTCTATGGCAACCTTTACTGACAGAGAATAACGTAACAAGCGCTCAGGACCGATTCCGTACGGCTACTAACACAACTGCAATACATAAATTAATGAAGGGGATATAGTTTTATTTCAAGTTTACCTATACCTTATCTATTTGTAGTTATATAGCAGCGAGTAAGTAGGTAAGTATAACAATAATATAGGTAAGTATAACAAGAATATAGGTAAGTATAAATTAAATAAAAAATCTTAGACACGTGGTAGGTACTGTAACCTGCATTTGCAGTGAATTATTAAAAATGCATAAAACTTTTGTATTTTCGATGTAGTAATTACAAATTATTAAAAGATTACATATTTGTTCCGTTTGCTGTAGAAACATGGAGTCCAAGCGCAAAAAAGTTTTTAAAAGACATAACACCGCGTCTTGGCGTCTCCTCCTCAAAAGGGCTAAAGGCACATAGGGCCAACAGTGAGATAGAGACGGTTTATAGGATTTTAGTCCGTAGGCGCCCTGGGGCTTCACTAGGAAGCTTCACGGATGAGTCGGGCATGCGACCCCCACCCGCGTTGGCCCTTCAGACAGGGGGCGTATCATTGATGATTTATTGATTCACCGTCTATAAAAAAAAAAAAAAAAAAAAATCGCCCAAAGAATCAGTTTTGCAATTCATCGATGAAATGCACCCAGCGTTCTTGCCACCATTCCACGCGGATGGGGCTTATATCCCTATCCTTAGTATTAATTTTATTTTATATGTTGTAATTTTTTTTTTTTATGAATGTTAATAAATTGCAAATTTTATAGTAAAAACTAAACACTTTCCCACGCGGGACACTATTACGCGATTGACTTTAACCGGAGTTATTATTTTAATTCTAATATTTATAAAATTGCCTCCGTGGTCTAGCGGTTACGTCCGTGGATTTAGACTCGGAGGTAGTACCGGGTTCGATTCCGAAAAAAAAATGTTTATAATTATTATTGTGACCCGACTAGGAATCGAACCGAGTCTAAATCCACTGACCACGAAGGCAGTTAATATATTTATATCACAACCAATATGATGGATTATGTTATGGTGCAATTACCTTCGTTCCATTCGAAACCAATAATAAGAAAAGAATTGGAGAAAATTATATAAATAAAATAATTTATTAAATAAAAATAAGAAATAAATAAATATTTTTCGTATCAAAAATAAAATTAATTGTCTTCATCAATCTTCCTTAATTTCTTCATTCGGCTCGTTGTTTGTAATTATTTCGTCAATATCCGTTTCGTCAGCACATTCTGAAATAGTGTTTTATTTAATCGTTAAGCACTTATACGATAATTTTATTAAAAGTTAAGAAAAAATAATAATATATAATGTAGGATTGAAAGAAAACCTTTTACTACGAACTCCTTAGAATAGCAACGTTCACCGATCGGTTATTAGAAGAAATTCAATTTTTATATAATAAAATACGCTAAATAGAACCTGATGGATTGCCTAACAAAATATGTTCATATTATCTGAGCGTGTTCTACAAGCTATACTACTTGTGAGTGTTCTAAGGAGCTCCATAACCTTATCCCTTCGTTCGATTCCGCAACCGAACCACACACACAGGCCCAAATAAGCATCCACATAACTATAGCCACTATCCCTACGCGTACTCATAAATTTTGAGACTCGTAACGATATAATCCATAGGGATAAACACTGGACGAATTCGTGCGTCGTCTGGCGGCTGGCATGTTTTATGTGAGAAACCTGGCCCCTCTGCACGCCAGACAATGCTACGCTCGTCAGCTGCTACCAATCACGGAGTCGTAATCGCGGCCCTGCTGCCAGGCTCGTATAATTCTGTCCGTAGATACGGAAAGCGAATGCAACCTCTGTAAGAAGGCAAATACCTTGACCCAGATTTCCCACTTCTCCCTGCGGGGGAGCAGTGGAGACTCTTACATCTGTCGCACCCTGAAGATGTGGAATGCTCTCCCAGTAAATTTCCCAGTTCTATAACCTAGAGTTCTTCAAGCGAAGTGTGAAAAAGCATCTTGTTAGGCCGGCATAGTGGTAGAGATTGACACATGTCGCCACACCAGTGAACTACCAAATTTACACATTCCAGCGTCTCTTGCTATCGATCCGCGCAATCCCAGAGGGTTTTAGTATCGCGGGTACTCCAGCAGTGACAAGAGCATTTCAGCTGATGTTGTTAAGAGCCGCGTGACGAGGAATGCAGCCAGCACTTCTAGCGCAAGAATTTACTGTACGTATGTTTGTTGACATCCGTCAAAGAACCAAAGTTACCGATATAGCTTTTAAAATTAGCAAGCTGAAGTATACATATGCCGCAGAACCGATGAACGATGGAGTAGACGGGTCCTGGAGTGGAGACCACGTACTGGAAGACGCAGAGTGGGACGACCCCCCGCTAGATGGACAGATGACCTGAGGAAGGTCGCTGGTGGGGGATGGATGAGGGTGGCAGAAGATCGTGTGAAGTGGCGAGCCTTGGGGGAGGCCTACATCCAGCAGTGGAGAGACACAGGCTGATGATGATGACTGTACGTAGGTCCAAGATAACCTTTTAAATAAGCATTTATGATTTCTTTTGGCGTGGCCGAGTGGTATCGAAGTCATGTTAATCTAAACTGCGTCACTCCATCAGGCAGTACCAATTCTTTTTTTAAAGTATTTTTATGTTATATAGAAATTACGCTTCTACGGTAAAGGCCAGACATCGTGAGGAATTTCCTACGCCATCAGCGTTAGCCACTTACCGTCTGTGCATTATGGTACCGATAAACTCAATAAAGTTTATTGACACATTTCTGGATCAGGCTCGAATTGCCGTCATGCCCAGTCAAGCCGGCATAGTGTTAGGGACTGATGTCAGTCATGAGTGTCTGATTCCAGTTGCTAACATGCATGGACCTCGCGCGACACTTACTATTAGGTGGGCGCAAGGAAAAAAAAAAACTTCGTTGACGGGTTGGCGTGGATATTGGGAGAAAGAGAAGTTGATTCAAGAAATAGTGAAGAAAATCATATTGAGTTTTTGAACATTCGAAGGAATCATAGATCAAAATGGTGGATTTCTATGGTGACAATATCTTCGTTCCATTTGAAACAAGTACATAGAAAGGAAAGAATTGGGGAAGTAGAAAAACGGAAGGTTGTGAAAGGAATTTAATGATCATAAAAATATATTAGGATAATAATAATAATATAATATTTACTATGAGGATGGTTATAATATTATAATAACTAATTTAATACACATTAATATTATAATCCCTTTCTTTGAAAATAATAAATAAAATAATATAAAATATATGTTTTGTTTTTGTTAAAATACCTAATTTAAAAATTTAAAGAATTGATGCAATTAATGTCACAATAATATATAATTTGTTTTTGTGTAATCGATCAAATTATAATAATAATACATTCTTTATTGTACAAAACCAAAACAAGTGCAGGTACATAGGCGAGCTTAATTCCGTAAATGCATTTTCTACCAACTAACCTTCGTGACTGAAATATGTAATAAGCGGGTGCAGGTTACGAAGAAAATAGATAGTTGAAATTAAATATCATTTGCATCTTTAAATGTAATGTTTAACCCTTTCAGATCTGGCGTCCACAATTGAGGATACATACTTTGAAAAACTATAATAAAGTTTAAGCAAGTAAAAATAGAAGTAGATTCCAATTGCAAAGAATTGTTGGAACTTCAGATATAACTGCGTTATGAATCGTGTGTATTTTGTTACTTCTTTATTTTCATAGAAATACATTACCTATGTATATTATGGTATTTGACGGATGTCCTGAAAAACTATTTAACCTCAAAAATTGTTTAATCAGAACTTCTTCTTTTATTTTAATTACAACTGTAATATCTATTTATTACTCAAAAATATACACTTATAAATGATAAATTATTTAATCAGGTCTGAAAGGGTTAATTTGGTATTTTAACAAATATAAAACATTAATTTAGAAACACTGAATTAATTATTGTTATTGGTCAGAAATAAAGGAATTTATAATAAATTAAAATAATATTGCACTTGTTCTGGCAATGCAGCGATTTCGGGTTTTTTAAAATGGGATTTTTCGGACAAGGTATATGTGGTTACATGATTGACGGTTGCCGTACCTGGTTCGTCACCTTTATCAACTGTCACCTTGGAAGAAATCATCTCTTCAAATTCTTCTCCAACTAATTCTGGTTCTGGATCTATAATTTCAATTTCTACAATAACTGGAAAGTCATCGATCGGGTGTTGAACGGGATGAGGTTGGTGTTGAACTGAATGAGATTCGTGGTGAACTGGGTGATGTTTAGGAGGTGCTGGTGTGAATGGATGTGGTTCGTAGAAAGCAGGAGGACGGTGGCTGACAGGGTGATGGCGTACTGGTGGTGGTCTCATCTGAGTCTCGTATCGAGGACCAAAAGTGTAGGTGCATTGAGGAGCCGGGAACAAATGTTGAGGAGGTATGTGGACAAAAATAGGCTCATCTTTATGTGTTTCAATATCATCCACATCGTAATGATTGTAATCATCAGGTTTTACAGAGCTTTCACCTTTAACCACATCTTTATCAGTCATTCCATCTAAAACGGCATGTACCTCATCAGACTTCTTTTGAGAAGAAGCAGCTATTTGCTCAAGTACCTCCATATCAGGCTCATATTTAATATGGAACTTTTCAGCTAACTCCTCAGCACTTAACATCTGTTCAATAGCCATGTTTTGGTGTTCGTTTGTGCTCTTCATGTGTTTCAAAAATCTCATCACACATTTCATACTGTCCATTGGAGTTTCAGTATCTCTCTTTTTTCTGCTTACACTTTCTTCTTTCTCATAACCAGCTGTGAGGTAGGTTAGGAAGTTGATCATTTCGTTTTGGATGCAAGAGGATATTTTACTTGCAACTTTTTTGATTTCTTCCACTTGTGCATCTGGTGTCATTGTTTTGTCGCTGGTGACTTGTTCCATCATACTGGCTGAATTACCAGTGAACTTGCCATTTGTACCGAATAACACGTCATAAAAATCATTGGAGCCATTCGAGTAGTCTTCTATAACATGTTCGTTCTCTTCTACTTCTGGTTCGAATTCGTTTATTGGGAATAGGAAGGGATCTTGTTCATAGGTGGGTAGGATTTCAACATCTTTGTCATCGTAAGATGTGTCCGTTATAGTTGTATTCTCACAATTAATAACAACTGCCTGAAATATATTAGAAAATAATTAATATTAAATTATACAGTTTATTTTAGTTAACAGTAACGGATTCAAAACTCAGCTTTATGCAATCGAAGTTGATCCGAGCGCCTTAAAAACCTTACATTGTCGATTAAAAATATAACAAAAATCAATAAATGTTTTTTGGGCCTTTTATATTTATAAACATTAAAATTCATTTGGAAAATTATTAATAATTTAAAATCCAATACGTCAAAATTTCCCTACTTACAGGGAAAAAAATCCTAGCAACTATCTCTGGTGGCCACGCTGACAGATATTCTACATGATCCTTTTTCTATGGGATTTTACGTTTGAAACTAGATTTGAAAGCCCGTCAAGGCAAGACTAATAACCAGTTTAAGAAAGGTGATTAAAAGAATATCTAAACAATATTGTGATTAGTAAGTTAGCTTGTCACTTTGGTTATTTCGGCCAATGATATTAAACATGTCAAAAGATACAAAACGTTTCGCCAGTGGTTCTCATCAATAGTATTATATATACATATATTGTAAATTTATTGTTTAGTTTATTTCTCATACATATATTGTAAATTTATTGTTTAGTTTATTTCATATTTATTTAGTTCAGATTTTTATTTTCAAGTTTATTGTTTTTAGTAGGTATCTATGTATTATTGTTTTTTTATATATTATTTTTTAGTTTTTTGTTCTATGTTATGTAGTTTATTGTTCATAGTTTTTAAGTGTAGTTGATTTCTGGTTGACACAAAAATATTTACTAACGTAAATAAATACATTTAATTAATATTTAATTTATTTGTGATATTTCTCGAGTTTGGTACGCTGGAGACATCGACGAGCTTGCCACTTGTCATGATTGGCCTATAGTAAAGTTGGCCATATCCGCTTATAAGCGTGGTTTCCGACCACCCCGAAAGGGAAACGGTCGTGATGATACTTTACTTTACTTTTTTACCATCTAATTATGTAATTTTAGCTATCGGTGGCAACTTGTCAATAGCCATACACTACCCATGTGTATTGTATATATATTTTATGTATCTAGCTGTAAGTTGTCCTTAAACATTAAATAAAAAAAATAAAAAAAAGTATTTTTGCAATTGGCCGAAAGAACCCCATGCGGAATGTTGCATGTTTTAGTTACATAGATAAACAAGTGCATTTACCTGAAGAAAAATCGCGAAAATCACGTAAAGCGGTGCCATGCTGCCACCGTTGTCAGTAAATGCATTTAAAAATAAAACAAACCCACGTTTTATACATTTATTTATCAGCCAATTTAGAAATAAATTGCTGAACTTATTGTATGATAAAACTCTATAGTTAACACCATAATTTTGTTTATTTATATTTAGTAACTTACGAATAGTACTTACATAAAGAAATCTGTGTGTTTTCTAATCTAATTATTGTGTAATAACAATTGCTTCTTTATTACTTGTTATTATCTAAGCAGATAGTTTTAAATTTCCGTCGAGCACGTTTTAACACGTAAAGACAATGCATTATTCTTCTTTTGTTTTGATGCAAATAAGATCTTCGGAGACTCCCAAAGAGTATTTAAACATAAACTGCTAAAACAACTTGCCCAAAATTTTTAACTCAATTTTATGTTTTTTTTTAATAAAAATAATTTTAATTTCATTCATTTTACATTATTACTTAAAGTAGATATAGTATATATAAAAAACATACAATTCCTTTTAGAAATAAAAAAAATAACGAAAATAACTAAAATATTACCTACTTCAAGTAATAAAGTAAAATAAATAAAATTAAAATTATTTTTATAAAGAAAAAAAAACATAAAATTGACTAAACACATAAAATCCATATATATATATTATACGACACTTACTACCCTAGTCACTATTACCCTAGAATAGTACGTGAAGCGATAGAAATAAAGAAACACAAAAATTTCAATCGAGGGGGGGGTTATAAGCTATCTTTATCGTGGAATCCAGTAATCAATAGGTTTCGACGCCGGGAAAAATCGCCCGGTGTCGCCAAGGATATTGTAAGTGTCGTGTGTCGTGATTTCTAAAAACTTTTAAAGTGATAAGTGGGTAGGTTTACATCTGCCGCCCAGTATGTACGAGACTACACCGCATAGCTTCAGTCGACCCGTGACCACGGCCAATGCAACTTGGCTGAAACGTCGGGAGAAATATGTCTCTAAGGTAAATCGCGTAAAGGCCCGTTAAAATTATAAAAATCTAGCAATATATATATTTCTAAAGAAGCACCTACACTTTTTCTTGACAGCATTCAGCCGATTGTATTACAGAATATAATTGTAATTGTCATGCATTGGTTAATAATACCGATAACAGTCTCTACCACTATGCCGGCCTAACAAGTATACACTTCGCCTGAAGGACTTGTTATTGGTTGGGAAAATACACTGACAGCGAGAGCATATCACATTTTCAGCGTGCGACAGATAAGTAAGAGTCTTCAAATTTATATGTACGCGTAGAGATAGTGGCTTCGGTATGGGGGTGCATATTTTGAGGCTACTAAGAAACGATTATCAGTCACTGACCAGTTAAACATTCCATGGATTTACAGTGCGGTTGCTGGGTCCATTATGTGTGGGAAAGAGAGATGAGTAGAATATAATGATGAACGGCTTGCAACTGACTATCAGCCAGTTTCTCGAAAGTTTTTTGTTACTTAATAATTACTTAAGTAAAAAATAATAGATTTTGCAAGAAATGCGTTTCATAAACATATCTTAAGAAATAATTAAGTTAATTTGTCAAAAGAGATTGCCCAAAACCAGGCACCAACTTTTTTGCAGCGTGCCTCAACTAAATACAATTCAATATCATAATAATTAATTGTGTTAATTTTAAATTTGTTTTACCCCAGCATTAATTTATAATTTAATTAAATAGTCAATTGGTTAAAATTTATGTATGAAATAGTTTTTTTTTTTTTTTAATGGTATTAGTATCAATTTGCCAGTGTCAAAGTTAGGGAAAGACGGGTTAAATGAAAAAAGGATTTAAAAAATTGGATTAGGATCAAAGAAGTATTTTATAATAAGAAAATAAGACTACTAAATATGTACATTTGATACATACATATACACTCATATATACATATAATATATGTATATATATATATATATACTCATATTTAAAATATGAAATAGTTACAAAGCACTATTTATATGATTAGGTTCTTTATTATGACCAGGTACTTTATTATAGATAAAACACTGGATTTCTAATCGGCGGGATCGAAACTATATAATTATTAACGTAAAAAAAAGTTTTTGTCAATTGTCGTTATGCTAGGGTAAAATAAATAAAATTTATTATAGATTATGAAAACACAATATATTAACTATCAAATAAAAAAGAAATCATTATGCCACGAGAACATTTTATTGGGCCCATTTCTCTAAGAAAAATGGGCGTTCTCATTTCACAAAGCAATAAAAAATAAAGTAAAATTGTTCTTGAAACCCGATTTGTCTTAAGAAAATCTTAAAGATAATAATTTCTTAGCTAGGAAATAATCATTGTAGAGCTTCGAGAAACCGGCTGTATAGGCTGGTTTACAAAGGATTTTCTTTTTTTGATGCTTAACAAGACACTTACCGTCAACCATTCTGCTCCTCTCCTACCAAACCAAATACTGTATGATTCCGTTAATGCCGTCTTGGAAGCCCGTTCCATAAATGTATTGACGGCAGCTTAGGCCCAATTCTTTCAGTAAGTTGTAATAATCAAATTAATTAATAATCAAAGTATGGAAAAATATAAACCAATTATAGTTATTGTAGTATCATATATTATATTTAATAAATAACCTTACAGAACAAATTAATACTTAGTAATATAGTAATATTTAGTAATATGGTTCTGGAGTCGCTGGCGCTGGTACTGGAGAGAGTGTACCAGGAGGAGCCGGGTACGCTGTAATTGGTGGATACGAATATGCCGGGTAGCTCTGTGCGTACTGATTGGTCGGTGCTGGCGTTGGCGCTGCTGCTATTGGATAACTCTGACTGCAGTATGAAGCTGGCTGCTTTGGAGGTTCAAGTATGGGATATGTAGGTACATTGTAACTATATCTTTGAGCTTGACAAGGTGTGCATGGTTTTATTTCTTGACAGGGTGGGATAGGTTGAGGTGGAGGAGTACATGGTGAAGGTTGCACGGGATATTGATATTGAGGTTGAACTGGTAGCTGGTATTCTATAGCCGGTTGAGGAGCATATACTGGAGGTTGAATCGGAAGCTGATACTCTATCGGAGGTTGAGGAATATATGGTGGAGGTTGATGAGGAAATTGGTATTCTATTGGAGGTTGAGGAATATATGGTGAAGGTTGAATAGGTAGCTGATATTCTATTGAAGGATGTTGAATATATGGTGGAGGTGGAATAGGATAACCTGATCGCTGATTGATTGGATAAGGTTGAGAATAAAATTGTGGAAAGTTTATTGGGACTTGATTTGGTGGCATGTAGACTATTTGTGGAGGTGGTGGGGATAGCATGGATATTGGTGGAGGTAACATAGGTTGAGGGAATGGTGCTAGTGATAAGTATTCTTCGTAAGGTGGCGGATCAGGGTAGATCTCGAAAGGTGGTGCTGGGGGGGTTGTGTTCGTAGATTTCGCTTTTTGGAGACTCGAAAAGAGAGCTGAAACAAAAGATAAATTAAAGATTTTTAGAGTTTTATAAGGCAATAGTACAGTTTAGTATTAAATATATATATCGTCCATTGTAGCTGTATCCGTCTATCGGCTTCTTTGCTGAAGTTGGGTACGCCTTATTATATTTTAAGAACGCTCTTTTGTATGTACTATGGCTTGATACTAATAATAACAGTTTTCTTACATACATCTGTCATAAATTTATAAGACCACCGTTCCCGTGCCTCGGAGAGTACTAATAGTAACTTGTGGAATCGTTAGTAAATTGTCATTAAAAAATGACATCAGACCCTTGCCAACGCGTCTGGCCAGACATGTAGGCCAAATTATAATATCCATAAATTTCTGCAAGGCCCATCTCCAACAGTGGAGGTCTAGGACTGTGTTCTCGGGTCTGTGATGTGATAGTGATATCATAATAATCATCATTATAGCCCCTAGACATCCACTGCTGGAGATGGGCCTTCCAGAACATATATCTGGAGAATTTGGCCTACACTCGCCACTCTGGCCAGACGGCTTGGCGAGGATATGATGTCATTTTTTAATGACAGTTTATTAACGATTCCACAAGTTGGTATTAGTGGAAACGGGCCGCGGCTTAACGTGCTTTCTGAGGCACGGGAACGGTGTTGTTGTAAATCTTTGACAAATGTACGTAATAAAAGTATATTTCTCATTGGTACATGCCGGGTGGGTTTGAGCCGTCCTTTGTAGGATTTAAGAAACGCGTTCTTACAACCGAGCCTCCACCGCGCCTTACAACCGAGCCACCACCGCGCCTTACAACCGAGCCTCCACCGCGCCTTACATCCGAGCCACCACCGCGCCTTACAACCGAGCCACCACCGCGCCTTACAACCGAGCCACCACCGCGCCTTACAACCGAGCCACCACCGCGCGATGCGATATAGTAAAAAAACATTTTAGAGGGCTTAACCCTTTTGCATCCATCTCGGTCGCACAATCAAATATTTTTAATATAAATATTTTCATTTCCTAGAAAAAAGACTACATTTCTCAAAAATACACTCAGACTTCAAAAATATTTGAATATATTGGATTGTGCGAGTGAGAGGTATGCAAAAGCATTAAAATACAACTTACGAGAAGAGTAAAGAGCACCGATCATTTTGTTTATCCTTTCATTTAGGAAGGCCATCTGAAAAAAAAACAATTGTGATTCAAACAAAGGTCCGGTTAGAATCCTACCATCACAGCCCCAAAATACAAAGTTCTAGACCTCTACTGCTGGAGATGGCCCATCTCTTGTTCTTCCAGAACATATATCTAGAGAATTAGACCTACACTCGCCACACTGGCCAGACGGGTTGGCAAATTTTTAATGACAATTTATTATCGATTCCACAAGTTGGTATTAGTGGCAGTGGTGTATTAGAAGCACACGGTGATGTTGTAAATCTATGACAAATGTACGTAAGAAAAGTGTATTTCTTGTTGATACATGCCGGGGTTCGAACCCAGCTTTTTATATCTATATATCTACTTGTTTAATCACAAATCAGAATGAAATAGGTTGAGCCAAAATTCAGAATACTTTTGACGTGGAATGAATGAAATGAAATATTTATTTAGTAGATAAAAACGTAACATATATGACATTTGTTGGCCCCCACACCAGTGTTTTGTCCTGCATGGGGCCCTGTATGTTACTTCTCAGAAATTAAGCTTAACATTATATTAATTTACTTTATGACATATAAAAGCGCAAAATACAATATATTTGTTGTCCTATGCCTTATTGAAGAGTAAAAAATTATAATAGGAGTACTTCGCGCCATTTTGCACGGACATTTCAAGTGCAAGTTTTTGTTTTGTAAATTAATTTACTGTTGTTGTTGGTCAAAAGTGGTGTTGTTTTGTTTAATAATGTGCTACATTGTGATTAGTTATGGAAAACGATAAATTGGACTTTGAATATGGGGCACAAGTTGCAGTTTATTTTTTGCGGTTTTTCCGCGCTGTGAACTCCCATATTTTACCCGACGTGTTTGAGCTATAATGCCGCGAGTGACTCCAAGATAAGCATCAAATTCTGCAGCATCTGGAATTTGATGATGACCTCATTAACTCATAAAAAAGGAAGATATATTACGTCAGACTTGGCTGTATGGGCTAGACCCTTTGCCTTCCCTATCACCTCATTCATCATCCATCAGGAGAAGAGAACACAACAAAAAAATATATATATGACAAATTTTCTATATTATAAAATTTTCATTTTTTCCATTTTTGAAATTTGGAAGCACAAGCTTGTGCTTAGATTTGACTATTAATCCAGCCCATAGAGTGGAACGAATTTGCAAGATGATTTAAAGTATGGTAGAATTTAGATGAGGGTGTTAAATGAATCTAAATACAATAATGAAAAAGTTATAAACAATCTTTACCTGTGATTGTTGACAATTAACGCAATTTGTTGTAGCATAGCACACTCCAAAAGTCAAAACGCTTAATCTAAGTATGTACGACAACATATTAAGTTTAAAAACAAAAAATTACAGCCGTCTTTCTCCTCAAACAGTATGTCTTCTATAATCTAAACGAAATGAGATCCCAAGTTTAAGTAGTAATTTCAGTTTATAATCTTATTTAGATGACGTGATTTCTTTAATATTATGTAAGTTTAAACTGATAACTTTAACAAATGAAATTGTTTATAATTTGTTGGTATAACAATTATCAGATAAATACGATAATGCATTGCATCTGTTTTGGTCTGATAATTTAAAACATTTGGAAATATCTACCAAAGATGTTATCACCTGTTATTACCACGCAAGTGGTTTCGACGTTAGATATATCTTCTTCAACAAATATAAAAGACAAACATACGCTAATATTCAAATGATCAGAATTGCCATTCAACACGGCAATACTGCCAGTATTGTTAGCACTATCCCTATTGGTAGTTCGGTCAAGTTTATGTTTTATTTTAGCTGCCTTTTCGGTGGCAGAGCCTGGACTAATGCTCGTAGAGTCAATGTATGTTTATCTATTTTTAAGTAGCACTAAATCTGTACATGTTACCTTAGAAAGTAAGAAAGAAAAGAAAGGAAATCTCTCCCTCAGTAAAACTGGATTCCACTCCATCACAGCAACTCAGTCAAATGCTTGGGTATGCACCTGGATCGCAGACTGACTTGGAGAAAAAAGGAATGAAATCAACATTAGATACAAAAAACTCTACTGGTTGCTCAACAAGAACACAAAACTATATATTCGCAACAAAATGTCAACGTATATGATCAAAGCAATCTGGCGATTCCAATATGATGGTAATCCAGAGAAAACAAAATTCAATATTAAAAAAACATAGGAAATGCACCACGGTTCATTAAAATAACTGAATTAAATAAATACTTTTGAAAGATAAAATTAACTTTTACAACACCAGATACAAGACTAAACTGGAAAACGAGCTAACAATCCTTCAACCCTGCTGAAGAAACCTGGAGATTTCCAATAGGGAATAGGCTCTACATGCCATTTTACTCGGAACTCATCTGCTTTAAGTTGATGACTGTTATCTTGCAATAAACAAAGATAAGATTTTTCTAGTTTTTAGTTACCTATTTGTTGGTAATTTTATTTTCTTCCTTCTAATAAAGAATAATATTTTGCATAATTATGTAATCGTTTTGGGCGAATAGTATATTAAGTATCTAGGCCTAGCACTCAGGCATTGCCTACCCATTTTCGTCCCATCTCAATATTACGTTTTCTTTCCAAGGTCCTAGAGTCTATTGTTCACGAGCAGTTCTCCCTTTTCCTTGATGTTAATAATCTTCTAAATCCTTACCAGTCCGGTCCTGGTCATAGCACAACTTCAGCTTTACTTAAAGTAACTGAAGACATCAGAAGAGGCATGGATGGAACCAAAGTCACAGTACTTGTACAGATTGACTTTACAAATGCCTTTAACACAGTTGATCCTGATTTGCTAATCGCTACATTGGCTCGTCTAAGTTTATCGCAACTGACAACAAAGATAATGAGGCGAAATTTAAATGAAACAGAGTTTCTTTAATATATTTTATTTAGCCGCTATGAAATTTAACACATTCAGCGCCAAGGTATCAAAGTTGCGGAAATCACATATATTTTACTAAATACAATAGGAACTGATACACTGGCCTGTGAAGTTGACTAGTAATTGTGTATAACAAATATACATCGGTCCATGGAAATTAAACTAGCTAATGATAATCACAGAATCTACTACGCAGACTCATCAATGACTAAATCATCTCCATTACTTCTGACTTTAATCTTAACAAATGCAATCTCAACACACAATATAAATACTGACAATACAGCTCCTAATATTGATATTGTTAATAAAGGTATTATATCTCCAAGCTTGACTCTCTCGGCCAATAACGAAGCTCTGCAAGGTGGAGGCCTGGAAGTCCATTTAGCGATGGTCCTGGGAGACAGTCCCGTCTCATGAAGCCACGCGCCTTTAGAATTAAAGATGTCATTGTATTGGGACCATTTCGTCGATGTTATGTATGTCATTATCTAAAACAAAAGAAAAACTAAACATTTACCATTACAAATCCATTACAAATAAATTCGTGTGAATTCGCATTGCAATCTAACTCTTTTCAACATCTCGATTGTTGATAAATAACATTTGAAAGAGGATTAAAATATGTGTAACAGCCATAACTATAAAATAATACAAATACAAAATACAAAACATATTATTGTTCATAAAAGTACAATTAACAAATTTATTAAAACACTGACTCCCAAACTAAGTCTAACTAAGTTAGACCTGTCATTTAGGATCCCAATTACTTCCATTAGTTATACAAAAAAGATACAACACGTAGTGAAAACAGTTAACAATAAAAATATTTACTATAAATAAAGGTATTTTAATCAAAACAACAGGTGGGTAGCTATTAATATAATAAATAAATAATATTAATTATTTAATAAATTAATAAAAATACTATAAGTGCTAAAAAATAAAAATGATGATGCATAGAACGATAGTTTTATCTTAAATAACTTTAATTATTGAGGCAAAAAAGATTATGTGTGCGTAAGCTACGGGTAATTAAAAAATATATTTTGCTTTCCGATAAATTGTGACATCCATTAATTGCACAAAAACCGTCATAAACAATTAAAAATCCCGCGAGCTGTTAGCACCATGAAGACTGAAACGGGTTATTCAGTAACGGAGATCAATAAAACTTGCCTTTCTTATCTATTTATTTATTAAAGGCTAAAAATAAAACAGCAAAAAGTATATCGAAGCATAAAGGGTCAATTAGAAACTATCGCAAATGAACTATAGACTCAAAACAAAGATTAAAATAAAATAAAGAATATTGGCAAAAATAAGAAAACAAAAAATATCCAAGGGTATGTTTTATTAATATTTTGTTAATATAATATAATTGACACATCAGACATTGACAATTAAGACATAACAATATTAAAAGTATAAAAGCAATGAACACAACATCCTTCTTTGAATAAAATAAAAACAAACTATATAAAATAAAACTATAAATCTAATCTAACTGGAGGTCGTATTGTACGTTCGTATCGTGTACTATATGAATATGTTGGAGGATTAGCTGTAGAGGAAACTAGAGCATATGTTTCATTTGTATCAGTACTAACAGGTTTTAGACATCAGTCCGAAAGGCGTTTGGATTTATTAATATTTTGTTGGGTGAAATACTATTTCAGAATCATAGCCAAATATAATTGACACATCAGACATTAACAATTAAGACATAATAATATTAAAGGTCTGGAGACAGGAAGACTGGCAATTATTTCTGCCAACGTATTAGCCTCGCTATACAAAGGGGAATTATTGCCAGTCTCCTTGGGACTATCTCGGATGGGACGTCTCTAGAGGACATTTTTTATTTATAGTTTAGTAAATTTTTAATTTTATTAATTAAGTAGCTTTTAATTTATATTTAATGTATTTTAATTAACTTCGAATAAAACTAAAATTAATTTAAGAAATAGGTATATACATACATGTTTCACTAGTTTATTACAACATCATTTTACAATATTAAAATTATAAAAGCAATGAACACAATAGGGTACACAGCTAAGGTAGTACAGAACATTCTGGTCAAGTAGCTGCGAGAAAACATTGGCTTCTTCCAGTTACTATGTTCCAGTTACATGATACCCAGAAGAATGAGCTTAGTCTATAATTAGTAAAGCACATACGGGCATGTAGAACAGTTGTGCTCCTAGTACGTGGAGACCAATTCTATCAAGAAGTTCAGGAGAATCCACCCGCACACTTAAGATGATGACATGATATGTAACGTCTGCAATGTCCCTACGTACGTGAAGCGACAAAAAATAATGCTTAATGCATCTCTGCTCGTTATAAAAGATTTAACAGATCAGTTTTATAGCAATTATATTTTAGAAAACGTTTATTGTTTCAAGATGTCATTTTTCTAAAGACATTGTTGGCGACGTATTTTTTACTCTTTTTATGAATGGTTTTTAATTTGAATATTAATATAATTATGAAATGAATGAAATGAAATGAAATGAAATTATTTATTTGCATAGAACATGGTAATAGTAAATATTAATAGTAAGTTAGTTCTGCACATTCAGCCATTTCTGGCACACAAATTGTGTTAAACATTATTTACAATGTTAAAATCTTATTATTATATTTATAATTTTAGTCACACTTATTACATACAGAATATTATTAAATATATTGTACAGGTAATTGTTATAATACACATAAAAATACTTAAAATTTGTGGTTGTAATATTCACTTAGCGAATAGAAGCAACATTCTATCAATAGTTTCCTAATTTGGCCTTTAAACTGATTGTCAGGTAATTTTTTGAGAAACTCGGGTAACTACTTATTGTATTATTATTAATAATAATTAATAATTAATACGAGTATATTTTGTTTAGCTTTTTTGTTTTTGTCTATTGACATGTCTTCCTATGTATATTTATAGGCCTTTTTTATTCTTAAGATTACCAAACTATTAAAATATTTTGAGCTAATTATAATGTTACTGTAAATCATACCTTTGGTATAGTATCAATATGCTGCAGCTTGCACAGTTGGTCATCTGTCAATATCTTCAAATACGGGTACAAGGTATTGTACTCTGTGTGATATGCCGTAGTACCTCTTGATAACAACTCCACTCCTCTCTCGATTGGCTGATACAGTTGTGACGTCATCTTCTTCTCTTTTAAGTACTCCATGTCTGACCAGTTAGATTTCACCTGGAGAACAAAACATTATCTATTTTCATGTATTTATGTAGTAAATAACATCTAAAGTATCCAATGATTGGGAAACTAATTCAGTTCTTGTTTATTGTAATTTCAAGTAATTACATACTTTGATTCACATAGAGTATTACTATCTCGTTCTTATAAATCAATGTTTTAAATGAGACTACATTCTAAAGCGAGAGAGAGTCTGCGTATAATGATACATTATCATCACGTCGTATTTAGTATACAGTTCACAGATCCGTGCCTAATATAATTCAGCTAGGAACCTTGTAAGAGATTTTTGTTACTAATCAGTTTTTGTCATATACAACATTGTTATACCTACATCAAAGTAAATATATCGAACATAATCATAATCTTCAGCTGCGATCCCGAATTTGGAGTCTGCGAGAGCCCTCAAGGTGTCAGGGCCTCCTCTGCCGCTGTGCATCAGAGCTGACACTATGGCAGAAGTGTAGTATGCATGTACCAGCATAGAACATACTGACAGTGTCATGAATGTGGCTCGACCTGAACCTCCTTCAGGAACTGTACCTGTGTCTGAAGAAAGTTGATAAATTGTAAAATGATCTTATAGTTGTTATGAACTGGTTTATGGGTGAAAATTTAAAGACATTGGTAAGCAACAATTACTGCCAATTTTAGAAAAACCGAAACACTATATTTTACAACATTTATCTGGGATTAAAATAATATTATATAACAAACTCAGCATAAGTAAAATTTATTAAATCTGTCGTTCTATCATAATTCAAAATAAAAAACGCGAATATTGCCTTAATGGGGTGTATCAGGCCAAGCTTTTTGTAGATGTCGCTAGCTGTCGATGTTGTTTACACCTATGACGCATCATTTTCTAAATGTTTTTATTTTTATAACAGAAAAATGATTTTAACTTATCGTTACCTACTAGCCAGGCCACGCAGCGTCTTCACACCCTACGTGTTAAGCCTGGTTAGGCGGGATAATATTGCGAATTAGGGGTCGTATATGAAATGAAAGCAACTTACCCAGATCTCCACAATCCGCGTTCCACTAATACTCACATGTGTGTCAGTGTAGAATGATGTGGAGTGTTTATTGTCTGTTCTGTGTGTGTTCTGAGTAATCGTTAATATTTTGGGAGAGCACTGTGGTAATTTTAAACTTAAGAAAAAATAATAGTTGCAAGGCGGTTAGGACAGAAAAATTAAATTATGCGGTACGGTGACGAGGTCACACGAAAGAAATAAATTATGTCCACTAGGACGAAAAATAATTGTGCGCGCTGCTGCGTGTGGCCGCCCGGTATTTATACCAATAGACGTACACGCCACGCCGCGGTAAGTAGTGAAACTAGAGCTTCAACTAGCGGCGTGTCTATAGCCCCCGCCTTGAAGGAATAATCCTTCAAAACAAGGAACAAACAAAGAAAAATAATAAAAAAATAGATATAAGAATATATGCATGCGGAAAATAAAACTAAGAAAACCAAAAATAAAACAAATAACAAAAATAAAAAAAATAAAAAAAAAGGAAGGAAAATAATATATGTCTATTGCGTTGGCAACGGACATAAGCGAACCACGGGTCTTTTATAAAAACCCTTTGATGTTTTGACCGTGGCCACCCGGACTATTCCATCCCGACCAGGATGGACCTCTGAAATGACACCAAGTTCCCATTGTAAGGGAGAAATCTTACCATCTTGTTTAATTACAACAATAGTTCCAAGTTTGACATTGTCGGATGAAACATTCCATTTTTGACGAGTCTGTAAGGTGCTAAGATACTCTAAGGACCATCTGTCCCAAAACGACTGCACAAGCTTATCGAGTAACTGATAACGTTCTAATAAATGCGACGGAGTATCTTCGACTGGCGGCGATGGTAAATACTTCAGTGGGGTAAGTGTTAGGAAATGAGACGGAGTGAGAGCTAACGGTTCCCCGGGATCTTGGCTTAAATTTACACAAAGCGGACGAGAATTTATAATATTCTCTATTTGACACAAAACTGTAGTCATTTCCTCATAAGTAAGGATTTGATTACCTACAACGCGGAATAAATGAGAATTGACATTTTTAATCATAGGTTCCCAAGCGCCGAAATGTGGAGCGATGGGAGGGATGAATTGCCAGTCTATTTTATACTCAGACAATTCATGTGATAAACTATTTTTATAATCAGAAGTAGAAATAAATTTATTATGAGGGAGACGTTTTAAAAATCTATAAATGTATACAACAATCCTAAGCAGCTTGCCCCACGAAGAATATTTAAGTGCGATTTTATATAAAAAATCTTCTTCTACGCAATCCAGAAGATTAGTAGAAGTAAGCGCGATAGTTTTTATTTCCGGGATATTATCAGAATTATCGACTTTAAACTTTTGGACAGGCCACTGATATACGTCCATGTCCATCCAAGGCGGACCAACAAACCACAGTGGATGTGTAACAAACTGCGAAGGTAACAATCCGCGGGAGAGGCAATCTGCCGGATTGGAGATACCGGATATGTGATAAAAATATTTTGAATCTAATAAGTTTTGTATTTTGCTTATTCGATTCGCTACGAAAGTTTGAAAGCGGTGCGGAGAGGAATTAATCCAGTGAAGAGTAACAGTTGAATCTGAAAAGGCATATATATTTTCGATATTGATACGAGGAGAATAATTACTTAAAACAGCACGAATTAATTTCGCGAGTAATAACGCGGCACATAGTTCGAGTCTCGCGAGAGATATAGTTTTTACAGGAGCGACCTTTGACCTTGAACATAACAACGTCGTGGTACAGTCGCCGTCGGTGTTGGCGTGCAGGTATACGACTGCGCCGTACGCCTGTTCACTTGCGTCGCCGAAACCAACTATAGAAACTCGACTATTTTTAAAAACATTTAAATGGCGGGGAAACCTGAGCTGATCCAAAAGTGACAACTCAGATTGAAATCTTGACCATGTGTTGATCACGTGATCAGGCGGCGTATCGTCCCAGTCAAGCTTTAGAGACCAAAGTTGTTTGATAAGAAGCTTGGCGAAAACGATAACAGGGCCAACGAGGCCGAGAATATCCCATAAACGGGCAATAGTGGATAGCATATTTCTCTTTGTACAAGAGCGCGGAGAGAGAGAGATAGTAAAGAAAAATACATCACTAGCGGGGAGCCATTGCATACCTAAAACTTTAAGAGAATCATCATTGTCAAGATTGACCGGGTCCGTAAGACGATATGACTCCGGCAAACACGACAACAACTCGCGACAGTTGGTTGCCCACTTGACCATCTCGAAACCACCGGCGGAAAACATATTAATAATTTGTTCGGCGGCTTCCGTAGCTTCCTGGACCTCCATGAAGCTGCTGGCCAAGTCATCCAAATATAAATCACGTAAAGCGAGCTCGGACGCTAAGGGATACTTAGTTTGCTCCTGCTTAGCAAGCTCATGAACTGTACGAATGGCTAGATAAGGACTGACACAAAGTCCGAAAAAGACGCGGCTAAAAGAAAAATATTTAAGCGGTTCATTTTTGTTAAAACGGTAAATTATTTGTTGAAACGAGCGATCCTGTTCACGTACAATAATCTGGAGATACATTTGACGTATGTCGGCGGTGATGGCAATTTTAAAAAGACGTAGGTTTAATAAGATATTAAATAAATCGTTTTGAAGAGGTGGGCCAGTATGTAAAATATCGTTCAAAGAAACTTTAGAATCCGTCGCACAGCTGGCGTCAAGAACGACCTTCAGCTTTGAGGTCAGTTTGTCCTCTCGTAGTACACCATGATGAGGTATGGTATAACCCTCAGTACAATTTTTGGGTTCCGATATTTCACATAAAAAACCCTGGTTTATATAATCGAGAATAACCTCGTCGTATTGACGTTTGAATGCGGGATATTTAGTAAATTTGCGTTCTAGATTATAAAAACGTTTAGTTGCAATTTTAAGCGAATCGCCGAGGCGAGCGGGTTCTAAATTAAATGGTAAACTAACAATAAATCTCCCAGAGGGATCGCGGGACGTCGAAGAAGTATAATATTGTTCACATTGTTTATCTTGGTCGGATAAAATAGGCTCGTCATTAACATCTTCTAACTTAAAGAACTTGCTTAGATCATCGTGAATGGAATCTGTGGTAGAAAAATAAGAAAGAGTACAGTCAGATTCCGAGGATATTTCTGCTTCGCCCATAATCACGTAACCAAGAGTGGTAGAAAACGCTGAAGGCATATGCGGAGGACCGGTAATTTTTACCGGTAACAATAAGTCAACAAATAACTTTGCGCCGATCAATATATCGATACAGTCTGGTTGGCCAAACTCCTCGTCGGCAAGAGATAAGCCTCGTAAATAATCGATAGAATTTAAGTTAATTTTACAAGTCGGTAACTTATCGGTAATCTTGTCCAACACTAACGTCTCGATATCGTAAGATTGATCGGGATAAACACGAGATGAAAAATTAATAAAAACCTTACCTTTTGTACTGCTACAGTTATCACCCAATCCTTTGATAATTGTTTTACGATTGAGTTGATTTACACTTAAACCAAGTTTACGACAACACTCACTTGTTATGAAATGGTTTTGAGAACCAGGATCAATGATACACCGACACATTTTTAAGTTTCCGTAACGATCTAAAACATTCACTCGCGCCGTACCTAACAAAACACTACGAGAAACTAATCTTTTGTTTATGTCATTCGCGAAGTTAGCCGACATTAGCGATACGTTGCCAGCTGAACCATCGGAAGTGTGAGCGGGAGGTGTGTTTTGCTCAGGCCGTGCGGCGGTCGAGAACGAGACGAGAGAACTTTTTGCAGTTTGAGCGCATGAGGGTAGTCGTGAATTTGTATCTGGATTAGTCATATTTGGGTACTTTGTTTGATGCAAATGTAATAAACTATGATGTTTGTAATTACAGTACCTACAAGTTTTTGCACTTTTACAATTACTCCACCTATGTTTTTGGCTGAGGCAATTGGTACAAAATTGTTGTTCTTTTATGAAATGAAGACGTTCGTTAGGAGAAAAATCAAGAAATTTAGGACAATTATAAATGTACTCATGAGAATCTTTACACAATAAACAGTTTTCAGAATGGGTATTTAAATAAGAATGAGCGATTTTAGGAGAAACATATTTAGGTTTTTCGTCTATTTTTACAGTAGGTTTAGAAGTGCCGGGATTTATACGTTGCATGATTTTAGCCTGCCCTTTTACGAAATTTATAAAAGTATCGTAGCTAGGTATGTCCACATCTCGGACGGACATTTCGAAAGCCTTTGAAGTATCCTTATCCAAACGTTTTAAAGCAAGATATATGAAAATGTAATCAGATAATTTCTCAATATTTAAATCTTTTAGCGCGGCTATCGACGCGGCGAATTTATCAATGAAAGTTTCGATCATTGCTGCGCCGGCTGGATTGGGCAAAGGTTTTAGGTCAAAAATCTGGTCGAGAAAAGTAGTAGCTAAAAAACGCTTGTCTTCGTATTTGGATAATAATAACTTCCAAATCGTTTCGTAATTTTCAGAGGTGGGGGAAATGCCAGAAAAAACAAGTTGCGCTTTACCTTTTAACTTGCCGAGTAAATAATACAGTTTCTCAGATTTACTAAGTTTTGGATTACAGTGAATTGTATTTTTAAACGTTTCGTAAAAAATACCCCACTGAGTTGGATTACCAAAAAACTCTGGAATATCAATCGGCGGCAATCTAGGCTTTGAAGATTCAAAGCAGACTGTGTCGGGGTCTGATGAAACCTGTGTTAATTTATTTTTGATACGACGTACTCGACAATACAGGTCTTCGAAAGCACTCCATCCCGAAAAATTTGGTGAATAATCGGGATCCAGCTGTGTGTTGGTATCGTTTATATCTCGAAGACATTGCATGTAATCTTTGCGAATGTCATCGATAGTTTCGGAGCATGATAAAAACTCCTCGCGGCGTTCACTAGTATTAAGCGATGAAGAACTATCAAATATATTTTGTAAACGAGAAAAATAAGCTTCACGACACTTGTGCAGCATGGAAAGCTGAGAACCTAGAGACTTAACACCTTTAGACATAGTAAAATATGAAAATAGCCTACAAATAAAAAAGAATAAATATAAAAATGCGTTGTTAATTTAAATTTAAATTAACAAAATGATAGAAAATTAATAAATTGCGGTGGCGACACAAAAAATAAATAAATTATGTAGGTACAAAAAAAAAACGCGGGTTTAAAAGTTAAATTTACCACATGCATAAATCACAAAATTTTAGTAAAATGCGGGGTTACACGTAAACGTGTGATAAAAACGAAGAAATTTCTAGAAAATGAGGAGTTCATTCCTCACAGGAGGCACCAAAACTATAGCCAGGCCACGCAGCGTCTTCACACCCTACGTGTTAAGCCTGGTTAGGCGGGATAATATTGCGAATTAGGGGTCGTATATGAAATGAAAGCAACTTACCCAGATCTCCACAATCCGCGTTCCACTAATACTCACATGTGTGTCAGTGTAGAATGATGTGGAGTGTTTATTGTCTGTTCTGTGTGTGTTCTGAGTAATCGTTAATATTTTGGGAGAGCACTGTGGTAATTTTAAACTTAAGAAAAAATAATAGTTGCAAGGCGGTTAGGACAGAAAAATTAAATTATGCGGTACGGTGACGAGGTCACACGAAAGAAATAAATTATGTCCACTAGGACGAAAAATAATTGTGCGCGCTGCTGCGTGTGGCCGCCCGGTATTTATACCAATAGACGTACACGCCACGCCGCGGTAAGTAGTGAAACTAGAGCTTCAACTAGCGGCGTGTCTACCTACCTTAAAGACGAATCAAGAAAGCGAGCCTTTAAAAAGAAAAATTTTGAATTTGGAAATCTCGATTTTTACACTTAAAAGCTTCTCACTTCGGCATAATATCCAGAACATAATCAATTTCGTAATAAAATACAGGTTTTCTATTTAACTGACAGTTATATTAGGTACCATCTATCATGCGCCACCTACTGTGATAAAATGTTAGTGATACACCCCATTAGACATTTAAAAAAATAATATAGTAAAACATGAATTTGGCTTATCAGGGATTCAACAAATTTTAAACATTTATAACAATACAAATTAGAATTCAAGTCAGATTACCTTTCAAAATTATAAATAATTTTCGTGACACATAAATATTCAAAATATGAATGAGAGATTATGGATATCAAAAATGCTAGAGCGTGTATTCTGACAAAACTAATATTTAGAATACAGGAACACAATCTCCAATGTTTCCAGAAAAAAAAACTTGCCTTACTGGAAATATTTAAAATGGTAACATGTATGCCTAACATGTATGTAGGTTAGAACAACTAACACCGGGATTCTAAGACGTAAATGAAATAGTTATGATTGAAGTTAAAAATAGAGCCGTAAGCTGGTACAATAGACTTCATTTTTGTTTGACATCTGGAAGGAAATGTTGAGTGGAATAGCCGTTGAGGTAATGTCTTAGAATACGAGTGTAAGAAATACCTTTTTCGAGGATCCTTTGAGTGAATCCCTTTGACAGCTGGAAGGAATAGTTGAGTGGACGAGCCGTTAAATAAACGTCTTAGAATTCGGGTTCAAGACCATGATTGAGCAACACAATGACTTTATGCATAGAATTTGTTTTCACATATTTACTAATAGCTATTAAGCTGGACACGGCCATTTTACAGCCACAAATTTAGTTTAATTTAACATTCTTAATTTTATTATTTTAGATTGTAAGCAGACACGGCTCCTTTACAGCCACGAATATGTATTAAGTTGACATACCAATTATAATAATTATTATTATTTCGATCGTAAGCTGACACGGCCCCCTTACAGCCACGAATTTACATTTATTGACATAAATATTGTAGTTATAATACAATTTTTATGTATTTTATGGATTGTAAGCTGACACAGCCTCTTTAGCTACGAATTAATTATTAACTTGACATGTATAATTTATTTTAGTCTATAAGCTGATACGGCCTTTTTACAGCCACGAATTTACATTTATTGACATAAATATTGTAGTTATAATACAATTTTTATGTATTTTATGGATTGTAAGCTGACACAGCCTCTTTAGCTACGAATTAATTATTAACTTGACATGTATAATTTATTTTAGTCTATAAGCTGATACGGCCTTTTTACAGCCATGAATTAATTAATTTTAACTAACTAGTTTTAAGCAAATACTTGTTTATGGCAACAGTGTTTTAGTCGAAGATGATGGTATAGCTTATATGATGGATCCACCCATAGTAGCTGCTGGTTATTTTATAATCGAAATAATAGTAAATTATGGAGAAAAAATGTATTGACAATATCCAAGTATTGTTGTGACAACCAAAGGAAATAAATGATTTGATTTTATTTGATTTGATTTAGCATTAGTGTTACCTTGCTGCAAGCTTGAAGCAATAGCAGTATAGAGCGCATCCCTCTTCTCTTCAGGTAGCTTAGCTGTGACCCACAGAGCTATGGTCAGCAGCAATCCATTTCCGAAGAACGTCAGCCAAACCCCTTTACTAAACGGTTCTACATACATGTTACTACTGCTCTCACGTTCAGCAATGTAACTAAAACCCACTCTGTAAAGAACACAATTTTCTTAGTAAGCAATAGCATAAATTCACCGTATTGGTGAAATAATGTGTGGAAGAACAGAAGCATAGTATCTAGGACGTGTCAAACAGCTAGGTCAAAAAAATATATACATACTATAGGAGTTTAACCGCATTTGCGGAAAACCGCAATAAATTAACTGCAACTAATCTCCCATATATAGAGTTCAATTTATCGTTTTCCATAATAATTATTCACAATGTTTGCTACATAACATAAATAATAAAATTAGAATTGGATACAAAAATAATAAAATAAAATAGATTAAAAAACTAATTATAAATAAAACTAAACTAAAAATACCTATGAAATTGAAACTATTCTACAAAATAAACTAAGGGCTACGTAGCAGTAGGAGGGTAGGTAAAACGCTCGACGCATTTCCTCGTCGATTTATAAAGGAAATATTCTGTTTTAGGTAGTTACGGCATTTGGGGTCGCCACACTCTTGAAAAACTTGTGGGTATCGAGAAAATATACCCCCATTGTTTCAACCCCAAATGCCACAAATTTATAACACATTTAAAACAAATCAACACCACTTTTGACTAATTAATAGCCACAGTATATTAATTTACAAAACCCAAAATGACGCGAAGGACTCAATATTTTATTTTTTTTAAATGCAAACATTCAGTTTAAAACAAAAATATTACATCACTGCCTATCTACTGTCACAAGTAAAAGCTTCGTTATGTTTTAATTTATAACTCTGCCTCATTCTATGGACATGATTAAAATAATACATACCTTCACAATTTAATTTGAGTTAAGTAATCTTGAATTTTTATTTGGTCTTACCTGAATGGCCATGCAGCAGTAATATAGTTTAAGAGTTTTAGCCTTTCATCTAGAATTCGAAGTATCCCAGCTCCAATATCTGCAACCCCAGTGGAGACTTGCACTATCACGCTAGCATTATCAACTAAAGAATTCCAGTACAGCGAATGAATCAGCTCACTCCTGGTAAAATATAAAACATGCATTTAAGAGGTTTAACGCTTTGCATCCGTCTCGCTCGCACAATTCAGCTATTCTCAAAGATTTTTCAAGAATGAGGGTACTTTTGCAAAATGTAGTCCATCAACGTCATACATCTAATGTTAAAAAGAAACAGCAAAAAGACATATGTAGCTTTCAAAATTAACAAACTGAAGTGCCAGTGGGTTGTAGAACTGGCGAGCGATGAAGTAGGTGGAGTCATAAAATGGAAGGATGATTTGAAGAAAGTAGCTGGTAATAGCAATATATCGCGTCTAGCTTGTTACATTATCGTACAAATCTGTGATTAGACAAAAATAAATATTAAAAAAAAACTATAATAATAATTAATAATAATAAATAAATAATAAATAAGTGACATACTTGTGTGTGGAAGCGTGAGCGTGAGGTGTTATATAAAATAGCAACATCAAGGGCCGAAATCCGACAGACAATTTGAATTGAAGGCTTTAAGATGACATATATTTTTTGTATATATAAATTGTAAAGGCTGTAAATTTTTCCACGAATAAATAAACGATAAAATGTAGAAGAGAGGAGCAGCCTCAAGAAGAGAAAAAAAGGATTTGAAAAAAAAAACTCTTTAATTAGAATAAGCAATCTAAAAAATAATGAATTTTGAATTTTCAATAGACCTTGAGTGAAGTCTTCATCCAGCAGTGAACAGACCAAGGCTAATGATGATCCTAAAGAAATTATTATCTAATTGAGCTGATGTTCTTACGTAGCATTCAAAGCGTCAGCCACCAGCAGAGCAGTCGCATAGCCACATCTGTTAGCAGACTCCAGCTCCGGCTTTCTGTTGTCTAGAAGGTATTCTTCAAACGTGCCGTCATACACTTCTGGTGCATATAGGCCATTCTGGAAGTAAACAATGTTATCGATAGCTTTGGCTTTTCGTAAAAAATTAGTACTATCCATCTTGTAACATGATTTTCTGGAAACTATCAGCAGTTCACAAAATAAAAGAATAAAAGTTTTCACTGAGTAACAGTTCCCGGGAAACCAGATGGTAGAGTGCTAAAACTACTATTGTAGAGATTTCTTTTTTAAACTGCCTCCGTGGTCACAATAATATTTATTAATTTAAATAAATTAATGAAATTATTTGTGATGTTTCCCGAGTTTGGTACGCTGGAGACATCGACGAGGTTGCCCTTGTCATGATTGGCCTATAGTAAAGTTGGCTAAATGTGAAACCGCTTCTTTATAAGCGTGGTTTCTGACTACCCCAAAGGGAAACGGTCGTGATGATGATTCCTTTTTTAAAATTTGACCTAAGATTATACACAATGAGTTTTTGAAATCACGACAAGAACTATGCAAAACTGCAAGAACCTTATTTATTATGGCCAATAATAAAATTTCAATAATTAAAAATTTAAAATAACATGAATAAAATTATAGGACCAGATAATTCTGAACATTAAAAAATATATGCGAGCAATCTACTTACAACAAACTACACACAAAATAATAAAATAATATTCAAAAAGTTAAAAACAATATCCAAAAACAAACCAAACTTAATCTAAATTTACACAATAAAAACATAAAACACGCAAATTAATAATAATTCATGGATGCGTTTTTTTTTCTATAAAATATTTTATTTATTAAAAATATATATATAGGTACATAATATTATACATCACATATAAATTAAAAGCTACTTAAATAATAACAATAAAATTAAATATAAACAATACTGTGTAAAAAATGTCCTCTAGAGACGTCCCATCCGCAATAGCCCCAAGGAGACTGGCAACATTTGCCCTTTGTATAGCGTGGCTAATACGTGGGCAGAAATAATTGTCAGCATTCCTGTCTCCATATCTTTTCGTCTGACAACTCCTTGGCCAGGCGCGAGGTTGTCAGCAGAAATCGCCGCATTTCCCGCGCCTGACGAGGTCGCCTGGATGTGAGATGGAGCTAATTGGTCTGCACACGTCGCATTCTACACCAGAGACCTGCGAAGATTCCACGGCCCAACAGTCATTCCGTCAGGTCTCTTGCCAACGCTCGACACAATCCTAAAAGGTTCTAAGATTGCGGGACTCCAGCAGTGACAAGAGGCCTTCGGATGATGTCGTTGAGAGTCGTGCGACGATATATCACAAAGTTATATTTAGTCCTGACATGAATAGCGAATTTACCGGTGTAGCAATCTTGAGTGGATATTTTTTCAAATCATTTCTTCTTAGTATCCTTTGGTTTTCATGTGTCAGTTGCACTCCAGAGCCGTTGGTCCAGATTGCCCAGGGATGGGTTGTTGCACCTTCAGCTGGATGGACGTAGACATCAAAAAAAGAAACCGTCTTCTTAGAAGCTAAAATAATTAATACCGCTATTAGACCTACTAATTAGGTACCTCCTAAAAAAAATGTGCTATAATCAGATATTTTTATCGCCATATAACAACACACAGAGCCTGAAACTCCACCGTTAAAGATTGGTCTAGAAGACCATATTTCTGGAAAATTTTATCTAATATGTTTAATAAAGACGTGTCACAAATTCCTGTAATAGGTTTACCTGAATAAATATATAAGTGTATTGTAGTTCGCATATTATTGTATATATACGTATATATTTCCATTTATTTATATATTTAATTAGTTATGTAGTGTATGTAAGAATATAATCATTTATGTAGTTTAAGTATTATTATTTTTATGATGTTTATCGTATATTTAATTTACTAATAAGTGATTTCATTATTTTTATTTTATTTTTTGTGTTTTTTATTTTGCCATAAAACTTCAATTTCAACAAATAAAGTTTTTAATAAATAAAAAATATATTTTGACTTTGACTTACTGTTCGTATAAATCAGTACAACATCAGCATCATATCGGACCTTGTTGAAAGTTTCTGGCACCACTTCTCCTACCACCAGCCATTTGTAGCACGCAGAGAAATAATTCCATTTCGTCTGAGAAATGATAAATTTGTGACGTAGAATGTCAATTTTAACTTTTAACGCCAGTTTTAACTTTAAACCCAGCGGGGTGATCATCACAAACAATTAAAACGTATCGTCTAAGATCGATTACGTCTGTCAGAAATGTCAAAACCTTAGCGGAATACCTACTCACAAGGTTTTTTTACTACTATTAATTAGAAAGCAATATATATTTTAATAAAGAACAAGAGTTCTTGCGCAAGACTGAGATTAGGAGTGCTAGACCAAGACTGACAATGTCTTGGTCTTGGTCCTGTTTTGGTTAACACTAATGATTCCTCAGATACGGGTTGCGTACGAGGTCGCGTCAACATTAACAATTATATAAATATATAACCTTGTAAATAATATTTTGATCTTCACTAAAATACAGAACACCATGAACCCCATGTTTGTTGGTGACATCCAAAGCTGCCAGATCGCAGGAAAACGTCGCTCTCACGCCATGTGACGACAAGTCACGTATTAATTTTATTTGATCTGTAAGAGAGATATGTTTAATGTCCTATATGTATCCACAAACCCGTTGTCTTTGTTCTTCACATTTTTTTTTTAAAGACAGTGAATTGATAAATCATCAATGATACGCCTCCAGCCTGAAGGGCCACCGCGGGAGGACGCATGCCCGATTCACCGTGAGTCCTCCTAAGGCGCCTACGGACTAAAACTCTATAAACCGTCTCTCTCTCACTGTTGGCCCTGCGTGCCTTAACAGCTAAGTCTGAGTCGTGAAGTGAAGGCACTCGTTCGCAAAACAACCAACGTTCTATCCCTCTTCAGTATGGCCGTCCTTCTTACCCTCAAAAGCAATTACATCAGGTCTGCGCTAATTCTCTACTGCCACCTAGCCCTGAAGGTAGTGTGCAGAGACAAAAAAGTTACAGTGGTCACAGTGGTTCACTGGGTCATCTACAACACCGATAGACCCAGGATCAATAATCCTCCTACCCTTTCAATTCTTACGAGGCTGGCATGGTCAAAGAACAAATAGACTGCACTAGCAGATGTGGCGATCTACTACAGACTCCAGACAGTCCAGGGAGGCTCTTTCCAACCCTGATAAGGGCCTTACGCGACACCTCCTGAGCCTTAACAGAGCAAAGCTTCGCATAATGGTGGGGGTTTTGACAGGACACTGTGCTTTTAACAAACACCTATGAACATGACAGATAGCTCACTGTGTAGAGGATGCATGGCGGAGGAGGGGACGACCGCGCATGTACTCTTGGAGTGCGACAGTGTGGCTGCGCTGAATGAGGTTCCACCAGACTGCGAGGACTCTTCCGGAGGTCTCCTGGCCTTCCTGCAGGAGATCCGATGGCTCCGCTGAAGGAGTAAACATCACGCACAATGCTCCAATAGAGACTAAGTGCGAGAAACCTACCGTAATTACAATCACACAATCCATCTCCATTCTTTTAGCATATATATTCACATTTAGTCTCATCTGACTGAGAAAGCAATTAACAAGAAAATTTTAATTGAAAAATTAAAATCTTATAATTCTCCATTTCTGTTACCAAAGATGCATTCCAGAGAAATGTATATTGGTAACTTGTTAGGCCGGCATTGTGGTAGAGACTATATATATATATTGCTGGCGTCAATTGCTCCTACTCATAGACTCCGTGTACTGCTTACTATCATGATCAAGTTTTTTTTTATTTTTATAAATTTATTACCTTTTGCAGGCCAACAAGCCAGAACAATCACACTTCCAACAACCTTGTAGCGAAATAATGCAGCTATAGCCGACACCAACATTTTGGTAAAAGTAAAGAAAAGAAATGATACAAAACATAGTCTGATTTAATTTATAACTACAAATCATACTTAGAAGCTATGAAAGAGGGTCACTACTGTTTTTTTTTTACATAATATTAAGTTCCAAATACAGTTAAAAATCAATAACATTTAACATGTTTATTCATTTTGAGTCAATTATACGAAATATTGCCAAATATGTCATATTAAAAAAAAGCAATTAAAATAAATGCATTTTATAAAACTAAATTTATTTATACAAAAGTGTTACAAAATACCCCGTAAAGCCGAAAGGAGGTTAAAACGAGTCCATTCACAATATTTTAGAACCGTAGTAACGCTGTTTCAGTAAATTTTAAGAGTAAACTACGCAGACTGGTACGAAGGCAGCCGTCACTGTTCAGTGGGGGGGGAGTCTACCATCGATAAATCGTTTGCGATACACTTATTGAGACTTAGAAAGCAAAATGTTGTAAAAAAACTCGAAACAGTTGCAAATATCGATTAAAGATTAAATATTAAAGAATATTTAATAAGATTAAATATTAAAGATTACTTTACACTAGACCACAGAGGTAGTCAGTTTATGAAATATTTTTTTTTACCTAATGACCAGTTTAAGTTGCTTTAAAGTGTAGTTATTTGCATACAAAATTAGACGCTAACGGGTTAGGCGTTTCCTTTCTTCAAAATTATAGAGCAAGGAAAAACAGTAAGTTGTTGAAATTTTAGAGAATTTCTGAACATACATTTTAAATTAATGAATAAATAAATAAACTGCATTTTAGCCAGTGATTTGCATATTAAAGTATCATCACGACCGTTCCCCTTTCGGTGTGGTCAAAAACCCCGCTTATAAATAAGCGGATTCACATTTAGCCAACTTTACTAAAGGCCAATCATGACAAGTGGCAAGCTCGTCGATGTCTCCAGCGTACCAATCTCGAGAAATATCACAAATAAATTAAATATTAATTAAATGTATTTATTTACATTAATAAATATTTTTGTGTCCCGACCAGGAATCGAACCCGGTAGCTACGAGTCTAAATTCACGGACTTAACCGCTAGACATATACATTTAATTATTATTTAATTGATTTGTAATATTTCTTGAGTTTGATAGTCCCAAGAAGGCTGGCAACATTTCCCCTTTGTATAGCGAGGCAGAACGTTGGTAGAAATACCAGCAATTGGAGACAGGAATCCAGACTCTTCCATTAGTCGTCTGGCTGTTCCTGCCAATTCCTCGGCTGGAACCCCAAACGACGCAAATTCGTAACCTGTGCCGAGGCTGGCGTATTTGTGCAGCTTGAGGTTCTCAGCAGAAACCGCCGCACTTCTGGCGCTTGACGGGGTCGCCTGGATGTGTGATGGGGCTAATGTGTCTACACATGTCGCATCACACACCAGGGACCTGCCAAGTTTACACGGCCCAACGGTCATGATTGAGGAATGCAAAGTGTTAAACCCTTCAAGTATTGTTTATTTTATAACTGGGTATAAAGTGTTTTACGAGTATTCCATGTAAATTAATATACATCATTACAGCCCCACACAGCGTCCACACTCCGTCTCCACTGCTGGAGATGGGCCTTCCAGAACATATATCTGGAGAATTTGGCCTACACTCGCCACGCCTGGCAAGACGGCGATTTAATATACATTAAATATTAAAAGCTACCTAAATAATAAAATTAAAAATAAACTAAACTATAAATAAAAAATGTCCTCTAGAGACGTCCCATCCAAGATAGTCCCAAGGATACTGGCAACATTTCCCCTCTGTATAGCTGTATAGAAGTAATTGCCAGCCTTCCTGTCTCCAGAGCTTTCCGTCAGCCGCTTTGACAACTCCTTGGCCAGGCTTTGCCTTGCTGAAGGTCCCCATGGACCCATCGTCTCGACTCCGAATTCGTAACCGGTACCAAGGTTGGCGTACTGGGTATATTAAAACAAAATATTTGTTGAACACTTAATATAATAATTTATTTAACAATATCTTAACTATATATGTACATTATTAATTAACTACATATGAAAATATGCTTTAACACATTGTGGGGGTGGAGGTGCAGGACCTGCCGGGGGAAGGTAAAATGGGGGGGGTTGTAATGGTAGAGGCGGCAAAGCTGAAGGCGGATGACAACTTCCTGGGGGCGCTGGCAATGGAGGATAGCAATGCCCTGGAAGTGCTAAAGGAGGGGTGGGTGTGTGTGGGAGTGGTGGGGGAGCCAGCGGTGGTGGATAGCATACAGTTGGAGGAGGCAATGCTGGCGGTAATGCTGGGGGTGCCGGTACTGGCGGATAGCAATACGATGGTGGTAATGCTAGGGGTGGTAACGCTGGTGGTGCTGGAGGTGGAGGATAGCAAACTGTCGGGGGAGGTAACGCCGGGGGCGCTGGTGGTGGAGGATAGCAATATGATGGGGGCGCTGAAGGTGGCAGTGGCAATACTGAAGGCGGTAAAGCCGGTGGCAAATAGTAAGGTGGAGGTGGTGGAAGAGGATGACAAGCATTAGCTGGCGCAACTGGTGGTAATGGCGCATCTAACCAAGAAGCGGTAATTAGCCCTGGCCCTGAAGCACACGGAGGAGGAGCTGGCAATGGAGCTGGAGATGGGAATGTCACTGATGTAATAACAGATGGACCTGCACATGGTGGAGGTGGGGCAATAGGCGGTGGTGGACAAGGAGTTATTACTGGTGGAGCTAATGGGGGACATGGGATAACAATCGGTGCAGGAGCTGGTGGAGGACAAGGGGTTATAACAGGTGGGGGTGGTGGTGACGGAGGGCAAATAACTGGTGGGGGTGGTGGTAACGGAGGGCAAATTACAGGAGGGGGTGGTGGTGACGGAGGGCAAATTACAGGTGGGGGTGGTGGTGGACAAGGGATAGGAGGTGGAGAAGGCCAAATTATAGGTGGAGCAGGTGGAGGGCAAGGAACTGGTGGTGGAGGGCAAAACAGTGGGGGCGGTAATGCTGGGGGACAAAGAAGTGGTGGCAGTGCTGGGGGTGGTAAAGCTGGGGGAAATAATAAGATTGTGGGGTCATCGAAGTCAAAGTCCTTCTTTGAAAACAGGTCGCAGTCATCCTTATCTGTAAAATAATAATATTTTTTTTGTAAATAAATAATAATTTAATTAAACACTGCGATTGAGAGATAGGTATTTGAGAAAATGTTTGCAGACAAAGACGCCAATCGTACCATGTTCCTTGAGTGATAGAGAACGTTGCACACAATAATACATAAATCTCAACATGCAATATAAATCTGTTTGTGTTATTAAATTAATTTATTTGTATAGTGTTTAAGATTGGTAGATATCTATTTAAGTGTGAAAACGCAACAAAATATATACTTACGTTTTAGTTTTGAAGCTAGGAGTGGTTTTAACAATCTGAAAATATAACAACAAATATATTTTATTTATTTACTTTATTCCACAAAGTACAAAGGCGGACTTAATGTCCGTAGACATTTTCTGACAGCAAACCTTAGAGACAAATTTGAACAAATATTTGTAGGTGCAATGAATGTAATGTTAAAAATGACCTAACACATATTATATACGTACTATACAACCAGTATAAAAGAATTACAATATAAAAGCTACCTAAATAATAAAATTAAAAATAAACTAAACTATAAATAAAAAATGTCCTCTAGAGATGTCCCATCCGAGATAGTCCCAAGGAGACTGGCAACATTTCCCCTCTGTATAGCAAGGCTAATACGTTGGCAGAAATAATTGCCAGCCTTCCTCCGTGGCCTAGCGGTCAAGTCCGTGGATCTAGACTCGGAGGTACCGGGTTCGATTCCTGGTCGGGACACAAAAATATTAAATAATGTAAATAAATACATTTAATTAATATTTAATTTATTTGTGATATTTCTCGAGTTTGGTACGCTGGGGACATCGACGAGCTTGCCACTTGTCATGATTGGCCTATAGTAAAGTTGGCTAAATGTGAATCCGCTTATTTATAAGCGTGGTTTCTGACCACCCCGAAAGGGAAACGGTCGTGATGATACTTTACTTTTTACTTTTTTTCTTCCTGTCTCCAGACCTTTCTGTCAGCCGCTTTGACAACTGCTTGGCCAAGCGCCTCGCTGACGGTCCCCATGGGCCTATCGTCTCGACCCCAAATGGCGCAAACTCGTAACCGGAACCAAGGTTGGCATATTTGCGCAATTTGAGGTTCTCCGCAGAAATAGCCGCTCTTCCCGCACCTGACGAGGTCGCCTGGATGTGAGATGGAGCTAATGTGTCTACACACGTCGCATCCCACACCAGAGATCTGCCAAGTTTCCACGGCCCAACAGTCATTCCGTCGGGTCTCTTGCCATCGCTCCGTACAATCCCAGATGGTTCTAAGATTGCGGGGACACCAGCAGTGACAAGAGCCCTTCGGATGATGTCGTTGAGAGCCGCGTGACGAGCAAACGTACGTATGTACGTATACATATATACGTACCTATATAGCTTTATATATGTATTATAATATCAATATACTAAATACTAATATATACACAATATTGTATGACTAAAGACTACGTGGTCTAGCGGTTAAGTCAGTGGATTTAGACTCGGAGGTACCGGGTTCGATTCCTGGTCGGGACACAAAAATATTTATTAATGTAAATAAATACATTTAATTTATATTTAATTTATTTGTGATATTTCTCGAGTTTGGTACGCTGGAGACATCGACGAGCTTGCCACTTGTCATGCTCGGCATATAGTGAAGTTGGCTAAATATGAATTCGCTTCATTAATAGCGTGGTTTCTGAACACCCCTCAATGATGATACTTTGACCCCGTGATGATACTATATATAATGTTTTTTTCTCTCAAAAATTATGTATCTTAAATTCAGAGGGGAAATGCTGCTAGTGTATTGGGCACCATGCCACAAGACAGCGATTTGGAGGAGCTGTTTTTTTTTGGTTAAATTTATTTTTTGTTTTATGTAATATAGTTTATTTAATTTAAGGTTTTATTAAAAATAAATATTTTTTATTTTTAATATATACCTACCTACATAATACAAAAGATTAGGAAGATACAAGGCGCGGTGGTGGCTCGGTTGTAAGAACGCGTTCTTTAAATTCTACAAAGGTCGGTTCAAACCCCCCCGGCATGTACCAATGAGAAATACACTTTTCTTATGTACATTTGTCATAGATTTACAACACCACCGTTTCCGTGCCTCGGAGAGCACGTTAAGCCGTCGGTCCCGGTTTCACTAATACCAACCTGTGGAATCGTTAATAAATTGTCATAAAAAATTGACATCATATCCTCGCCAAGCCGTCGGACAGCGTGGCGAGTGTAGGCCAAATTCTCCAGATATATGTTCTGGAAGGCCCATCTCCAGCAGTGGAGGTCTAGGACACTGTTCTAGGGGCTGAGAAAAGAAAGATTTATTTATACATACGCGGAAAGAAGCTTTTTCGTATCCTTTTTCTCCTTTAGAAGATCAAACTGTAACAAAAATATTTATTATTATTGTTTTTTTACTATTTTTTACTTATTAATTAATGTGTATTCCTACAAACATACGTGTAGTTCTATATCAAACACCTACTAACAAATAGGGATAGAATCTGAAATAAATTATTTATTTTCACTTCACTACATATTATGAAAGTCCTCCGCCGCGATTAAGTTCGTGGATTTAGACTCGGGGGTACCGGGTTCGATTCCTGGTCGGGACACAAAAAGATTTATTAATGTAAATAAATACATTTAATTATTATTTAATTTATTTGTGATATTTCTCGAGTTTGGTACGCTGGAGACATCGACGAGCTTGCCACTTGTCATAATTGGCCTATATAGTAAAGTTGGTGTATCTGCTTCTTTATAAGCGTGGTTTCTGACCACCCCGAAAGGGAAACGGTCGTGATGATACTATACTAATATTTAATTTTTTGTATACATTAACGATATTAAGTTGGAGGTGTCAAAAAACTATAACTACTTTGAGATATAACAAAACAAAGTATGATCTAATTGTGTATCTTATATATGTCTACAGAAAAGTCTGCAATAGCATATGTCTATCTCTGAAGGATAACATACTATATCCATTTTAAGACATAAAAATATGTGCAATTTTAAAGCGGTAATTGGAAAGCTATTTACACAAATAGTGTATCAATCCTTATCATAATAAAAACATTAGTTGGCTTTTTTTTTCATTTCATTACAGCCCCTAGAACACAGCGTCCTAGACCTCCACTGCTGGAGATGGGCATTCCAGAATATATATCTAAAGAATTTGGCCTACACTCGCCACGCTGGCCAGGCTGTACAGACGCTATAAAAGTTTATAATCATATACCTTCGGACATTAAATTATTACCTATAAATATTTTTAAAAAAAATCTCGCTGGCTGTCTGCTAAATGTTTCTATAGTCTTAAGGAATTTTGTGAATACATTTTTGTGTCATAATTTAAGAAATGGCACATTGTATGTAATGCTATTATTATTATCCTTAAACATTTGCATGCCATATTCTGGTGGATCATGAGAAACTATTTTGATTTTATTTATATAACATACTATGTACTTCTTTATTCTAGCAAATAAACGATTTCATTTCATACCAAACAAGATATCTTCCATCAGTCCATGGTACAAGAGACATACCATGTCTACGTGATTGTGATATGACTCGATAATTTACGATTACTATTGTCTTATAAACAACAGTAGCCTATTTGATCGTTTTTTTTTTTTAAGTTGGTGTATCGATAAATTATCAATGATACGCCCCTGCCTGAAAGGACAACGCGGGTGCGACCTGGCTGTGCAGACGGTTTGGCGAGGATGTTTTTTTTTTACACCATGTATTTATTATTTATGTATTATTTTAATATTTAATTAGTATGTATTTATATTTCAATATTCTTGATTACAAAAATGAATTCCACATCTTGTGACCTGTCGTTTTTAAAACTCACCAAGCAGCAGTCCTTATCATGGCAAGCCAAAATACAGTTGAAAGTCAATAACAAAACCCCTGAACTCCAAGTTAATTTACGCTTCATGATAGAAACGTATTAACTAATTAAAACTATATTCCAGTATGATATTTAAATATCAAACTTGCTTCTATTTAAATCGATTATTCACTCTGAAGTAATATTATTGTGATATTTGGACGATTTGATAATCAAAAAATACTTTGATTTGAAAAAGTTTACAAGACGTGATGTCGGATATTTTGTGAAATAAAGCGATATTTTAAGTGTTTCAATATTAGGTAATTGATGTATGTCATCATATTTGTTTGCTTAGCAGGATGATTATTAAACCTAGATAATGTTATTTACGATAATAAATAAAACATTAATTATTTTATAATAAGCTCCTCCAATATCTCTTTCCATAGTTTATTAGTAAAATAGCTTATTAAATTAGAAGCTGTTGTTGTCGGTTTAGCTCGCTGGGTGGGGTTTGCTTCGGAGTTCATTGATAGTTCCATAAATTCGAACACTGCAATTGTATTATCCATTATACTTGGCCAAGGTATACATATGTAGTACTAACGTATCTAAAAATATAATTGGTGCACTATTGTCCACAGTGGGAAATATTTTGGTGGCGGGTATAATTCTAATGGCTCCTACTGTATCGTTTCTTAATTGTTCTTATACTGCCTGTCTCTGTTCTTTCTCTTCGAATAAATAAATAAATAAACTGAGTAAATTAATATATGTACATTTAGTATAAATTAAAAGCTACCTAAATAATAAAATTAAAAATAAACTAAACTATAAATAAAAAATGTCCTCCAGAGACGTCTCATACGAGATAGTCCCAAGGAGACTGGCAACATTTCCCCTCTGTATAGCGAGGCTAATACCTACGTTGCCAAATAATTAATGCTTATTAAATAATTTTACCTTTTTAAAAATATATATTTATCATCGTTTTATCCGCTGCCACCATGTTATTTATGATAATAAATAAAACTTTTTTTTTTTTTTGTTGTCTTCTCCCGATGGATAAAGAATGAGATGATAGGGAAGGCAAAGGGTTCTAGCCAATACAGCCAAGTCTGACGTAATATATCTTTCTTTTTTATAAGTTAATGAGGTCATCATCAAATTCCAGATGCTGCAGAATTTGATGTTTTTCTTGGAGTCACTCGCGGCACCATAGCTTAAACACATCGGGTAAAATATGGGAGTTGACAGCGCGGAAAAACCTAAAAAAAAAACTGCAACTTGTGCCCCACATTTAAAGTCCAATTTATCGTTTTCCATAATTATTTACACTGTAGCATATTATTAAACAAAACAACACCACATTTGACCAATAATATCCACAGTAAATTAATTTACAAAACAAAAACTGTACACGCAAAATGGCGCGAAGGACTCTCAATTAATTATTTCATAATGAGTCCATTTTATTAGCTGACGTCTATCAAACATGACAGTAGTCTTCTAGTATAAATCATATGTAACAGATAAAAACTATTTCGGATTTTGCAACCTCTTTGGACGGACTTTGACCTCCTTTCTGACTGAAAGGTCAGTTGTTAGAAAATGCCTAACTGGCATTAAACTCGCCTACGTACCCAATTTTAAGTTTTGGTAAAAAAAGTAAAGTATCATCACAACCGTTTCCCTTTTGAGATGGTCAGAAAACACGTTTATAAATAAATAAATAAACGGATTCACGTTTGGGTAACAAAATAATTGATTGCACACTCCTCCTTGCGTCGTGTTTCCTCATCGTTGAGTGTCGTGACCTCCCGATGAATTGGTGTGCGTCTTGATGATAGCACGCCACCCATTCCTGTCTTCGGCGGCATGCACAGCACCATGGACGCTAGTGCTGGTGGTGGAGCGGATTTGGTCGGACCAGCCGTACCGGACTTCGGCCTTTCGGTCTCTTTCCTTCCACCTTGCCAGTAAGTACTGGAGTATCCGACGCAATTGCGCAATCGCATGATTGCACAAGCAAATTGATTTAACAAAAGATAGATAACATTGTGTAAAATATTATTTATGTAATTAAAATTATATAAAGACAATTAACAAAGGAAAGGGTTTCATTAAACTTCACAACCATACAAACTAAGTGGGGTCTGTATTCAACAATATATTAAAAAGGATGAATAGTGGGAAGTGAATTAAATTATGATTTTTAAGAACAGTTATTGTCATAGTTCTATCTTGTTTATTATTATTTTCGTAAGTACAATTATTATTTGGGTTTTTACTTTTTTTTAAGTGTCTTTAAAATGACATTGTACTACATCAGCCCTATCAAATTCCAAGTGTTGCAGAATTTGATGCTTTGCATGGAGTAATTCACGTCAATATCGCCCAAACACGAAGCGTATACGGGAGTTCACAGCGCGGGAAAACCGCAAAAAACAAAGTGTTACTTGTGCCCCATATACTCGTGTCAGATTGGGGTCAAATTTATCGTTTTCCATAATTATTTACAACGTAGCACATTATTAAACAAAACAACAACACTTTTGACTAACAATATCCACAGTAAACTAATTTGCAAAACGAAAAACTTGGACTTGACATCTCCGTGCAAAATGGAACTCCCCTTTGGTTTTTTAAAAATGTAGATTGTCTATTTAAATTATTCTTTTCTTGTTTGTGTTCTCTTTTCCCGATGGATGTTGAATGAGGTGATAAGGAAGGCAAAGGGTCTAGCCCATGCAGTTAAGTCTGACGTAATATATCTTTCTTTCTTATGAGTTAATAAGGCTATCATCAAATTCTGATATTGCAAAATTTTATGGTTTTTGAGTTACTTGTGGCATTATAGCCCAAACACGTCGGGTATAATATTGGAGTTCACAGCAAACCGCAAAAAGTTAACTGCCCAATAAATAAAATAAATAAATACTTTATGAAGCCCAGACAATAGTCCATATATTACAAAAATATTTTAAAGCCTGAACCATTTAAAAAAATCTAATACAAATATTCTGTTTCCAGGTAGATCCAATAAGATCCAGCATCGGACTGCTATCTCCTAAGACGCACCTAAACCCGTTATCATTAAAGAAATTAACATCAGCGAAACTCCTAACAAAATTGCCATCAATTCCAAGCCTGGCTAAACCTTTAACATGTACAAAACCAAAACCACTTTTACCCCTATTGCCATTACTACCTCCAATATTGCCATTATTACCCCCAAGATTGCCATTATTACCCCCTAAATTACCATTTTTACCTCTTATACCACATCATTTGCCGAAACCTATTTTGCCTCCAATTTTGTTACCACATATTTTACCACCACATTTACCATTTTTATTCCCTAAACCTATTTTACCAAATCCACTATTTTTGCCCTCTGTTTGGAGTAAGCTAAAAGCTTCGGAAAAATTGATAGCTCCTATAAAAGTTCCTATTGTAACGAATATTGCGATTAAAAATAAACATAAGGTTATGGAAAAGTTATTGAAATTGAAAAGGAAGGGAGCTATTTCATTGGCAGAGTTTTTGAGGTTTCAAAAGATTTTGTTGAAGTAATTTATTACCACTCGATCTGAGACACGATAATACCTAAGCACACTTAAAGCTGTTCCGAGACGTGCATAAACTTTTTACCAAAGCTTTGTGACGTCACAAATGACATCAATCCTCGCGCTTAGACGATATCGAGGTAGCTCTGAGCGCTGTCAGTTGTTTGTCATTATGTCGCGCTCCATTTTCAAGTTAATTTAATATTAGGTATTTTTTAAAATTATTTAATATTGTAATTCGTTTATACTGTTTGTATATTACTTCTAAAACAAATTTATAATTTATATTATTGTAGGAAGTAAATAAAAAATGTCTGTAACACAGCAAGTTATTTGAGAAGATAAAATAAGTTAATATTGTTAAACGTTATACATATAAAGTTGAAAAACTGCTATGGTATGAAACAAAATGTGATTTAGACCGTTCCGAATTGAAATCACGCTCTGAGCATCCAAATCGTGATTTTTGATGCGGAACGACTGTCAGTATCATACTCATTCTAAGCGCTCTGAGCATGATTCGGAATAAGGGGTGAATCCACTGATGATGAATCTCTTACAAAAAAAATGTTTGGATGATTGGACTTTATTGTCATTGTCTATTGTTATAAATTTAAAACGCGGTCACGTAAAAGTACCAAAATGTAAATACAGTATTAAATAATTATGTGTCTTATCGTTGTTACCATCGTATTTTTCATAATAATTATTTAAGCAAAGTTGGCTAAATGTGAATCCGCTTTTTTAAAAAGCATGGTTTCTGACGTGATGATATGTTTTACTGTCGGAGTGGCATAAATAATACATTGTTAATTTCTAAAATGTTTAATAAGAAAAATAATAAATAAATTATTTATTTATACTTAATATTATTTAAATCCATTTTTAGTCACTTGCACATTGACATAAAACGAAAGTGATGAAGCACAAATTTCAAGATCTGATGGTGAAAATTATAGAATTATAGCCGTAATAAAACTACAAGATGGCAGCTCAGATTTATGAACACAGTTTGACAGTTCTAACGGTGTTTTTGCGTGCTAGAGCTACAGGTTTAGGGTTTAACGGTTTTGCATCCCTCTCGCTCGCACAATACAATGTATACCTAGTCTATTAACTTACTAGGAAATATTCAAAAGGCACTATCTTCTGCAAATTACCCATCAACATTAGAGCCAACTGGTATATTTCGCAGCGATGGGAAAAGACCAGATGGGCTAACCCTCGTGCCTTATAAACAAGGTAAGTCTTTGGTTTGGGATGGGACGTGTACTGACACCCTTTGTGCTAGTTGTGTTGGCGCGACACGAAAACGAGCAGGTGCAGCGGCTGAATTGGCTGCAAACGGCAAACGCAATAAGTATATAGAGTTGGCAAATCGTTACTATTTTGTGCCGTTTGCCGTAGAGACGATGGGCCCTTGGTCTGAGGACGCTAAATCGTTAATACGCGACATAAGCGTTGCCATCCGAGCGTCAACAGGTGATCCTTTGAGTAGGGAATATCTTATTCAAAGGTTCAGTGTTGCCATCCAACGAGGCAACGTCGCCGGAGTCCTCGGAACATTGGGTTCATCTTCTCCTGGATTCGATGACATGTAGATTATAATCAAGATATTTGTAAGTATTTAGTTTTTATATTAATTAGGTTTATCTTTTAGTTTATTTAATTTAAGGTTTTGTTTAGTTTATTTTTAACTTTATTGTTTAGGTAGCTTTAATTTATATTTATTGTTTGTATTTGTGTATCTTACTTATAATTATATTTCCACTTGTATATAGGTACCTAATTTTATACAGAGAAAATATCAAAATCATTTTTTTAAATGACTATTTTAATAAACTCTAAAAAAGTCCGTCATTTTTTTCCATATATATTTATATCCAGACGGAATGACATTAGTTCCTTGGAGATTGGGTCAATCCCTGGTATGGGATTTTACCTGTTGGTATTCCCTAGCCCCTTCCCACCTTCAAGGAACTTCTGTTAGAGCTGGTGTTGCAGCGGAACAAGCGCAGATCAGCAAGCGTCGAAAATATGAAACGATTTGCAATAGTTACTTGTTTTCGACGTTTGCTGTAGAAACGATGGGCCCGTGGGGATCGGAACTTAAAGCCTTTTATAAAGAAATTGTTCCAAGACTCATGGACGTCTCTGACGTGACAATAGGGCTGGCAGTTTTTTCTCCCAAAAATTTAGTATCATAATTCAAAGGGGAAATGCTGCTAGTGTATTGGGCACTATGCCACAAGACAGCGATTTAAAAGAGCTATTTTTTGTAAGTATTTCATTTTTATGTATTATTTTTTTTTTTTAGGTTAAACTAAATAATAATAATATTTTTTTTTTTTTTTTCTATAATAAGTAGATACACCACATTTTTCAAAAGTATAATCAGACTAAAAAAAACCTTTTAAAATGTAGGAATGTGCGAGCAAGAGCGAAATGTTTATTAAATAGCTATTTAAAACTGTCAAATTCAATTCGACTCTCCTTGGCGTGTTCTAATGCCGTTTTGAACATGCGAACAAACATGTCCTTGAAGTGGGTTAGCTGCTTGATCAGAGGATAGAAGACTGGTCGGTCTTCTGACCGGCTCGTGAAGCAGTCTTTTTCGCGGTGGGGACGCAGAAGAGACTGGCGCAGAAGAATACTGGCCTGGAAATGAAATAAAGATTTATATAATTTAATTTATTTATTTAGTACACACAGCAGTACATATATTATCACACACATAACTTAGTATAATTATAACTTATCTAATATATGTACCAATTAGGTGTCACAGCATTTACCAATATAAAAAGAAGAAGAAATTAACTGTTAAAACAAAAAAAAATTAACAAAAACTAACAAATTTACAAAAAAAAAAAATATGACTTCTAAAATAAAATTATACATTTTTCTCTTTTTAATAGAACTGATAAGGAAACATAAAAATTGCACAAATTTGGTACCTTAAATAAACGAAAACTAAACACTTGTTAAATAAATTATAAGCTACTCAAATATTGATGGTTTGAAATGTTCGAGAACATTTTCTGAATACATTGTAACGGTCATGAAATACGAGGGGCGTTCAAAATATTCTCGGTATTGATACGTTACAACCTCTTTTATATATATATTTGTTACTGGCCGCTAAGATTCATCCATTGACATTAAAAAAAAGTAAAATTGGAACCGAGATGTTCTTTTGTTTTTCTGCAATTGCCGAACAAACATGAACACCATGAGCGAATTAACAATTTTAACGAAATTAGAGCACCGATCCGTCATAAAATTCTTGACAAAACAGGGTAAAAATCAAAAAACCATAAAAGAGGAAATGGATTGTGTTTACCGTGAGTCTGCTCCTTCTTTATCTACTATTCAAAAATGGTCAAGCGAATTTAAGCGTGGAAGGGAGAGTATTGAAGATGACCCTAGACCTGGCCGGCCTGTAGTGGCTACCTCACAAGAAAATATTGATAAAGTGGAAAAACTTATATTGGAAGACGGCCGAGTGAAGGTAAAATCTATAGCTCAAGTAACCAATCTCTCTATTGGTACCGTACATGACATTATACATGACCATCTTAATATGTCAAAAGTAAGTGCAAGATGGGTTCCGCGAATGCTGACGCTTCTTCAAAAGGATATGCGTGTGGCTTGCTGTTCAGATTTTATCGACCTGTGTGGTGAAAATCCCGATGAGGTGCTGCAAAAAATAGTTACTGGAGATGAAACCTGGGTTCATCATTATGACCCAGAGAGCAAACAGGAGTCCATGCAGTGGCACATTAAGGGTTCAGCTCATCCCAAGAAGTTCAAGGTAATCCCGTCAGCTGGCAAGGTCATGGCCACAATATTTTGGGATTGTGAAGGAGTTTTGCTTATCGATTATAAAGAAAAAGGTGTAAATATCACAGGGCAGTACTACGCTAACGTTATACGTCAATTAAGAGATGCGATCAAAGAAAAGAGGCGAGGAAAGTTAACCAAAGGTGTTCTGCTTCTGCATGACAACGCCCCTGTCCATACTGCTCATATTGCCAAGGCAGCTATTGTTGAATGTGGGTTTGAAACTGTTACTCATCCACCCTATAGTCCGGACTTAGCCCCAAGCGACTTCTTTTTGTTTCCCAATCTTAAAAAGGATCTGCGTGGAAATAATGAAGCGTTGAAGACGGCCGTGGAGGAGCATTTTTACACCAAAGATAAAAAATATTTTTATGAGGGATTAAAAAAAATAATTGATCGATCTTATAAGTGTATGAACATAGGGGGGGAGTATATTGAAAAATAAAAATATCAAACTTTTCGTACTTGTTTGTTTTTATCCACATACCGAGAATATTTTGAACGCCCCTCGTATGTCTATATCATTATTGGCACTGCAAAGACTACTGTTGTATATAGAACAAATACGACTGAAATAAGTCTGTAATTGTAACAGTTAAAGTGAATAATGGCGTCAAATATAGAGTTTTATTTTGAAGGTCATCCGTCAGCTGGAAGGTATAATCGACGCCAAATACTCCGAAAGCGTCAAATTGTGAAGCACCAAAACAACACGAAGAAATAAAAGACTTATGCTTTATGGACTTGATCCATTGCCTTTCCAGAATGGACGAATTATACTAAAATAATAATAGTCTAATACATCTAAGAGCGACCTTCACCGATCGGTTATCCGAATGAAATAAAAATTGCTAACAAAAGCAATAGCGAAGGGTTGCCTAACGAAATAAGTTTAAAAGCATTTTTTTTTAATCCTGTATATTAATTGAACTAGCTGATAGTGTCACTTGTAAGGATTAATTTTTGGCAAGTAATATCAAACGCCTAACTCAAAGAAACTGCAGGGAATTTTGTTGAAATTTTCGGGTCCGATTCCCGTTAAATATATTAGTTTTTTTTTAATTATGATGCTAAATTATTATTTTTTGAAATCGGCGCTATTCAGTTTACACAATAGCCATGCCTATGGTCATGCTTTACTATTCCTACAGTTTCCTTAAGTTAGACGTTTGACAATACTTCCTAAAATTTGATCTTTATAAACGACATTATCGGATTACTCGTACATCAAATACAGAATTTTAAAATAAAAATTGACTTGAGCATAACTTTTGTTTTCATTCGGATAACCGATCGGTGAAGGTCGCTCTTCCACATAAATAATTATTATATTACAATAAAGTATCTTCACTACCGTGTGGTGGTCAGGAACCAGGCTTTAGTATGGAGCGAGCTCACATTTAACCAATTTTACTATAGGCCCATCATGACAAGTGGGAAGCTTGTCGGTGTCTCTAGCGTATCAAACTCGAGAAATATCAAACATTGGCTACAAATTTGAGAGTAGCGCTTCCCACGAAAATTGACCTCGGTTTGACATGATCATTGAGCATTGAGCATTGTCCAAGTTCATTCCGAGATCAACTGGGAAGCCACGTTTAGGCCGTTTAACATTCCGCTAAGATCCTTGAGCGAGCTGGCCATAGTTACTACCTACATTATTAGCGAATCGGAGGTGTGAGATGAATTCTCCATTGACGATGTTATTATAATATTTATATTTACAACAACTGTATCATCACGACCGTTTCCCTTTCTGGATGGTCAGAAACCACGCTTACACAGAAGCGGATTCACATTTAGCCAACTTTACTATAGCCCAATTATGACATGTGGCAAGCTCTGACAAATTTATTTATATTAAGAATTATTTTGTGTCCGGTAATTCCGGGTCTAAATTCACAGACTTAATCGTTAGTTACAATATATAATTTATCTCTAAAGCATTTGATAAAACAAAATTCCTTACGACGCGGAATTCCCAAGATACGCACTCACGCACAAATTCCTAAGTCATCAAAATGTATAAGTAGATAACTGACCTGCGCAATTGCCGCCGCAGACACAACCAAAACTACTACCATAAGTAGACTCCTTAAATTCATTCTCATAGTAATGCTTGACAAACAAATAAAGAAGTAAAGTTCCACCGTAACAAGAACTGGCTAACCACTGCATATTTGTTCACAGAAAAAATATTATAAACAAGAAAAATGATCACACACGTAATAACGATAAAGAAAAATGTTGCAATGCTAATGGAGTCGTTGATGCAATTGAAAATAAAATCGACCTTGTTTGTAATTTCTTTGTCCATACAAATATTAACGCTGATGTAGCTGATAAATACAAAGCCCAAGAACGTGATGATTTATCACTTCAGTTGCTTTCGGATGGTGTCATAATGTAGAACTCTTTTATCGATCAAAATGGTTCTGTACGTGGTGATAGCGTACTTCGTGTATCTGGTTAGTATTTCTAAACAAGTGTGACAGAAATTTAATTTAAAGTTACTTAATATAATTTAAAAAAAGCATGTGCTTCAAAGACGTCCCACGGATTATACATACGACCAAGGAGACTGGTAACTATATACCGATAGCGAGGATGATACATTAGCAAAATTGATTGCCAGCTTTCCTGTCTTCACACTTTTCCGTCAGCCGTTTGAAGACCTCCCTTGCCAGGTTTTGGCTGAATATCTCCATGGTCCTATCACCTCGACCCTAAACGTCGCAAACTCTTAATGTAATTTTATTTGTCTTGAAATTGTACTATTGATGTGTAAGTTACGTAAAATGCATGCAAAATATTGCAGATTTCTCTACATCAAGCTGGGGCGAAACCTGTGCGATTGACAATAGACTGTGGTCCTGATAAAAAGGTAAGAATAGTGTAAACATTTCAATAAATAATAACGTTGCCTCCGTGGTGTAGCGGTTAAGTTTAGACGCGGAGATACCGGTTTCGATTCCGAGTCGTATTTGTGATATGTTTAGAGTATGACACGCATAGAGACATCGACGAGCTTTCCACTTGTTATGATGGACCTATAGTAAGGAATACGGTCGTAATTATACTTTAATGTGTTTATAACCTTTTAAGTAATACAATTAACTGCGTGGGCTTTTTAACATTTTCTTGCAATCTTCAAAAATGAAATTACTGCTTCTAACTTAAAGAACAATGGGCAAAATGTCCCCACCTTTGTAACAATTTGGTACCTATTCTATTTAAAAGATCTTTAAATTTACATATTTTTTTGGTATGGCAGTATTTTCGTAAAGCGCGGGAAAAAAAAGTTATTGAATATAGAAACCTCACCTTAAACCTAAAATACTTTATTCACTTCTTAGTACAAACCCTAAGAAAATATAAATTAATTTAAGCTTATTCATAATAATATATTATTATTATTATTGTTGTAGCGATTTTTTCGCATTCCTGTTATCATAGTGTGCGAGTGGGACAGAATGACTTGCACGCTCTACCTGCCGGTAGTGAACAAAAGAAACCATTTAGCGAGTGCCTTTGTCGGCATGCGATCGGGTTATCTTTGTTTTTAAAATTCGTAATTAGTGGAACAACAAAACGATGTTTTTATTCTGGATAGAGGCTTCAGAGACTATTTCGAACATTGAGACCTGTGGTTATGTGCCTCGCATGCCACCGACCAAAGACAGACATGCGACGCAGCTTACAGATCTACAAGCTAACAAATCTCGCTTAATAACAATCGTGCGATGGGTCATTGAGGTCGTTAATGGTTGGTTTAGGCGAAATTTTAAAATATTTAGAAACCAACTATTTAATAAAACTTTGCCACATGTTTTCGACGATTTCCGCATTGCTGGAGCGTTAATAAATGCATTTCGTCGTCCTCTGCCTTCATAACAACAATAAATAACAGAGTGGACATTCCCGACAGATTGGGTAACTATGTTGTTGCCGAAAACGTCAACCGACAACAAGCGTCATTTTTGACAATGAACGGTGCTTCAATAAATCAGCCTTTCCCTGAATTAACGGAAGAAGACGTTATTTTATTTACTTTAGGAACATCTCATTTAAAACTAGCTAAATCTTATGTCAGCGAACATTTGCGCGGTGGGGTTGTTGTATATAATATAGAAGTGTGTGCTGCTCCTAGTCCAAGCATGTCTTAGTATGGGCTCGCAACAGAACACTGCACGCTTCTGACAGGCCGCATATTATCAAGGCACATTTCAAATAAAATATATTATGTCTATATATTAATCAATCGCAATGCGCAGGGTAGACATGCAATTGAAGAATATTACTGCTCATGCATGACAGGAATGAGGAACGTGCGCACATACTGTAAGCATAATATGGTATTTTGGAATAGGCAGACATTTAAATAATTTCCTTGGGCCAGCGAGTGCTTGGGACGGCATTATTATAGAAAGTGAAAATACGGTGTAAATAATTAATTACTATTGTCTGTGATGTTTATTAAAACCGTTATTCATATATTCACATGGTGTTTTAGTACTTAAATTCCCTTAATCTATTAAGAACAAGATAGGTTTGTAGGTCAACATGGATATAATAACTAAGAGCCATCGTTTTTAACTAAGAAAAGACGTCTATTCATACATTTATACATTGGTTAAATAGAGAAGAATGGTTATAACCAAAATTTCCCATATTTTTTGAAATTAATTCATTTACCATCGGCATATACAGATCTCTGTAATTTAAAGCTTTGCCCGTGATGTTACAACACTGGGGACGGGGTCCATATAAAAATGCCCATTGTTCTTTGTTACTCTTTCACATAGTTACTCAATTAATGTGAATAATATATATATATAATATATATATCAAGCTATTAAAGTTGATATTTGTACTGCCGCTGTCAAGGTCGAGCGCTTATAAAGTTGAGAATTGAATAATATTTTGTAATTATGTCGCAAGCTCTGACGTAAATAACGAAAAACACGAATAATGTTTGCGGCTAAGTAACACAATAGGGCTGCAATCAAGGTATTTGTTGTCGGCCTAGCTAAACGTATGTTAAATAAGATAATTAACTAAATGTTTTACCGGGGTGACAACGGACCCTACAAGCGTCTTCAGGATGTCGCTCCTACTTACGCCTTCTGGAAAAGAGCTAAAATAGACAAATCTAGGAGACAACTTCGTGAACCACACGGTCGCTGTTATACTAGGCACAGCGTCTAGTATCAATGTTTTGTTTAATCATCGGCAGGTAAAACCTCGCCTAGATCCTGCCGGAGAAAAACAGGAGATTATCCCATCCCCAACCCAGGCCTATTGAACATCCGGGTCAGTATGACTCCGCTGTCTATCCTATCGTTCCGATACGCGATAATAGTAACCTAAGCACGCTTAAAGGTGTTCCGATACGCGCTTAAACTGTTTTGCCAAAGCTGTGTGACGTCACAAACGACATCATTTCTCGCGCTTAGACTGCTCACGATATCGAGGTAGATCGCTCTGAGCTTAGTCAGTTTTTTGTCATTATATCGCGCGCCATTTTGAAGTTTATTTAAATTAAGTTTTCTTTTAAATTATTTAATATTGTAATTCGTTTATACTGTTTCTATATTACTTCTTAAACAAATCTGTAATTAATATTTAAGTAGGAAGTGAAAAAAAATGTCTGTAACACGGCAAGTTATTTTAAATAACCAAAATAAGTTAATAATATTAAACTTTATACATATAAAGATGAATAAACTGAGAGATGTATATTTGTTAGTATTCATACTCAAAGATGTGGAATCCGCAATTTATCTTCCATGCATTTAAAATAAAAAAACTAACATTTTATGAATGAAAATGTGATTTAGACCGTTCCGAATTGATATCACGCTCTGAGCATCCAAATCGCGATATTTGATTCGGAACGACGCGACGGTCAGTGTCATAATCGTTCTAAGCGCTCTGAGCGCAATTCGGAATGAGGGGTTGTGTATTGTTTTTTTTTTAATATGTAAGCTAGGTGCCTAATATTCTTCTAAATCCTTGCTGATTGCAACTGGCGATGACAGTGTTTAGTATTTAATATTAGAAAAGTTTAATTTAATTTTAACACTGCTCAAATTTTTGAATACGTTTCTCTGCGGTCAAAATCTCTTTTGTGTCCATGATGTCATATATGATAGGGTCAGAAAGTGATAAAACACATTTTGATCCTGGGGCCTAATTCAGGCGCCTTCGACTTGCTTGGTTCGAAATATTGGAATGAAAAGCGACAGATCCATAGAAAACTGTCAGTTTCATTTGACCAAATCGAGCGGACAATGCATGTCGAAGGTGCAAGAATCGGGGCCCTGGTCTTAACTAACGTAAATTTCGAGGGCGCTGGTGGTCCTGTTGTAAGAATACTTCTTTCAATTAAAAAACATATAAGATTACACACTTTTCTTACGTACTAATCTTTCTTATAGATTTACAATACCACGTTTCCTTCGGAGAGCACGTTAAGCCGTTTGGTCTCAGTTTCACTAATACCTATTTATGGAATCAAAGTGTAAATAAGAAATAACTTCAGATCCTCGCCAACATTTTTGGCCAGCGCAACGTTGACGAACCTAAATTATTCATTAATTATACTGAAATATATTTGGAACGACCTTTTTCAACTTTTTTCTCGGACTATGATCAGTTCGAGCTATGAAGATATTTAAAGAGACGTCCATATTTTTGTAAAATCTTTATAAAAGGATTTGTTTGATTTTCAGAATACATTAGGAGTCACCAGGAAAGTCGATAGCCTTTTCAAATCTCATGACGAATTCGACGTCGACTCCTTTTGCAATCTCATCCACAAGGCGATACCGAAAGCTGTTAAAAATGGAAAATTTGTCCTTGTAGAGCAAGAACAAGACTTGATTACCCAAAGCGATACTTTTAACGAAATCTTCCAACCAGCTCCACGAAGATTTGGAGCTACCAGATTTGATGATAGCTTCGAATTACCAAGATTAAAATTGCCTCGTTTGAAATTACCAAGAATCAATGTACCAAAGCTAAGACAGCCTAAAGGCTTATCACTGTTAAAAGCTCCCAGAATAGGAAAATCAATGGTTTTTCCTAAATTTAGAGAAGCTTTAGACCAAGAAAGCAGTGCTGAAAGAATGGAAAAGTTCAAAAAAGGTATACAAAGGATGCTTCACGTGGTCAAAGTGTTGGGACAAGTAGATCAGTATTTATCTGAAAGAACAAGGATAGTCGTGGATAAACTAGCGAAGACCTTCAGCGATTGAAATTGATATTAAATTTTATATTCACTTTTGTATTTAATATATTTATTTAAATTGTAATTAGACTTTTGTTTTGTGGCTATATTATGATTTATAAATAAATATCCATTAGCACAGCTGAAGAAAGCGGTCGAGAATGTGTAGGTCAAGGCTATTCGAGTGAAATTTTCAAGTGACACTGTCTATAAGATCGAAAAATGTGTCCGGGCCGATTTTGTTAAAGAATAAACCTGAGCACATTTTTTTTAAATCTCTTTTTCTAGCTTGGAATCAGACCCGAAAAATTTTACAATAGATTGTTTAGTATGTAAAATAAAAACAATATAAAAATCCTAGATCATATTTCACAACCCATCCATTGCTTTTGTTAGCGTATTTTGGACAATATTAAATAGTAGATTTTTCGGATAACAGACCGGTGAAGTACGACCTTCTACACGTCTTAGACTATAATAGTGCAGTGCAAAGCAAAATTACTCTGCTTGTATTAATAAATATATATCAATATCGATGTCAAACTTGAAATCAAGTTGTCTCTTTTTATCAAAAGGCAAATCAAGAAAGAATGAAGTATATAATATTTAAAGTGTGTAGTATATGTAGTATATGTATGTACCAAATTAAGTAAGTATTGTGTATTATATTTATTTGCACCCTGCCCATGATTTCTCACTTTCCCAAAGGTCAGTTGTTAGAAAATGCCTAACCGGCATTAAACTCGCCTATGTACACTAATTTTAATAAAGTATTTAAATAAATAAATAAATGAATGAGACAACTTGATCTAGTTTGACATCGCTCTTAATTTGCTATTTATTATGAGGAAGCCCGTTCCTGATAATTTCTTCTGTGAGATCATATTATTTATTCGACTTCATGTTGTGGTCTTTTGGAATATTCGATTCCCACGGAACGGTAAGTTTTATAAGAATAACTTTAAGTTACGAGAAAACACTAAAGCTAGCTTCCCACGATCTGTGATATCGCGGACGGACGCGGACCAGCTCGCACGACACACCGTGGGAAGGGTCTCGTCCGTGGTAGCACAGACACGTCTGTGGCGGTGCGCCGGTATCCGTCGCGAGGCGGTAACTTCAAAGGTGCGACTTCACGTGCGGTGCGATATTATGATAAGTTTTTCCGAATCATTCTCTATTATCCCACCGGTAAGATCACAGGACAGGGAATATTTATGTCATTTGTTAATTTTCTACAGCAAAACAGAAAAAAAAAAAAAAAAAGATATTTAGGTAGACTTACCTTAAACGACTTTTGTTGTATGCTGATCCACCAGCGACGTGGTTTCTTTTTACTTATACTAGACGCATAATTTGATAATTGTTAATTAATACCACAGCCGCAGCTGCAGCGACGATACGTTATCTTGCATTTTGAAATGAACCTATCAAAAGATCTACACAGACCGACACGCACCGTTGGAAGAGCTCCGTCTGTGTGCGTTGCCGTCCGTGGCCGTTCGGCTGTGCGTGATGATCTGCAGAATCACGGACCGTGGGAAGCTAGCTTAAGATATCTGGCCTATAATATTTAAGACACCAAAAAGCAGAGTTTTCGATAATAACTCTCACGTTATGTGCATTCGTTCTCAGACAATTACCCAATAATCAGTTTAAATCTAGAATCAAGAAGCTATTAACAGAGTGTTGCTTTTATTTGTTAAGCGAGTTTTATTCATACAAATTTAGAAATTGTAATAAGTAATTGTAATAAATTGTATTATTCAACTGACCAAAATCTCGCATACGAGTATTATCTTATGCGAGATTTCTTAAATTCATGATATTTTATTTATTACATAAATTATTTTCAGTGTATAAATTAGTAATTAATTAAGTTAGTTAGTACAAATGTGTGTGCCAGAAATGGCGGAGTATGTGAGCTATTCAAAAACTATGTACCTATTTACCATATTCCCTACAAATAAATATTATTTCATTTCATTTCATTTCATTTCATATGGGCTGATACAGCTAGTTCATCTGGGATTCTATAATGAAGTTTAAATGTATCCATGAGATTTTTCTAGTCTGATAATGTCTCTAAAATGTCTGTTATTTTATTTTCTAGAAAGTTGATAGAATACATTTCTCAAAAATTCACTTGGACTTGAAAAATATTTGAAAATATTGGATTCTCGGGCTCATAAAACTAGGATAAATGAGAATGCCCATTTTTCTTAGAGATATTGTCCCAATAAATGTTCTCGTGTCATAATGATTTCATTTTTATTTGATAGTTAATATATTGTGTTTTCATAATCTGTAATTAATTTTATTTATTTTACCCTAGCATAACGATAATTAAAAAAATAATTACATAGTTTTGATCTCGCCAATCTTAAATCCAGTGTTTTATCTACAATAAAGTACCTGATCATAATAAAGAACCTAATCGTATAAAAGTGTTTTGTAACTATTTCATACATAAATTTTAACCAATTGACTATTTAATTAAATTATATTTTAATGCTGGGGTAAAAGATATGTTGTAATTAAATTGAAAAAAAAACACAATTAATTGTTATGATTATTGAATTGTATTTAGTTTAGGCACACTGCATAAAATTTGGGGCCTGGTTTTGGTTCTTTTTAAATAAAAACAGATTAACCTTCAAAAATATTTATTACAGCTTAGAACTATTGTGCAACACCAATGAATTTATTAGGATTATCCAGATACGTGATACAAAGGTTTCTTTCCGAGAATTCTTTCAAAATATCATCACCCAAGTGCCGATTAATGATATTGGAGCATCTTAGATCTTGCGAAGCGAATAAATGATCACAGTCCAAATCGTAAACAACCAAATTTCCTGTTGTATATTTTGATAAGCCATAGTCTTTTTCTAATCCGCTTAGTTCTTCAGGTACACGTCCTTTTAGTAATATAATTTGTGCTTTTAATGGCATTGATAGTAATGATTTGGGGTTGTATTTGCGTGCTGCACAGATGCGTCCATATGCTGATTCGACTAGCAATCTTGCGTATTGTGCTGAATGAGGAACACGTCCACTGACATGCTTCATACTGACATCTACCTTGTCCTTCCACGTGTGTACAAGTCTCAAATCATTCTTCAAAGCTTCCAAGCCCTCGTCTGCCATCAACGTGTACATATGTTCAGCTATGGCGTCCTGAAGCTGCTCCTCTGTCATGCGTCCTATTACTCTGTTTAGTTGCTTCTGGAACACTCCTGGTGCGCTGTCTAAGCAGTACACAGTCCCATCAAGACCTGGAAAATAATATTTTTGTAATCAAAAGCAGGCACATCCTCTCATCGTCTATACCACAATGTTTAACCAGTGCGTCCTCCCGGTAATGTCGTACGGACCAGAGATGTGGACACTAACAGTGGGTCTGGTCCATAAATTCAAGGTCGCTCAGCGAGCCATGGAAAGAGCTATGATATTGATATTCGTCAGAGAACGAAAGTTACTGACATAGCTTTTAAAATTAGCAAGCTGAAGTGGCAATGGGCCGGACATATCTGCCGCAGAACCGACGATCGATGGGGCAAACGGGTTCTAAATTGGAGACCACGTACGGGAAGACGCAGAGTGGGACGACCCCGCTAGATAGACACATGACCTAAAGAAGGTCGCTGGTGGGGGTTGGATGAGGGTAGCGAAAGATCGCGTTAAGTGGCGAGCCTTGGGGGAGGCCTACATCCAGCAGTGGAGAGATACAGGCTGATGATGATGATGATGAAGCAAGAGCAGATAACGAGAATAGTGGGTACTTATAATGATTGTCTTAACTCTTTAGGTAAGTATTGTTTGAAGCGGTGTTATTTTTATATATATCACCATGGCAAGCTTACAATATTAGTTCTCCTTGAAAGTCAAAATTGGCATTTGATATTACTGTAAATGGCACATGTTTTCAACGACAACAACAAATAGGTGGTAGGCGGACCTGTCGCCCTATTCTTTGTTACTTAAGCGCAAACGTTATATAATGAAATCCGTTAACATGAAAATAAAATAAAAATATTCGATGTAAATTAATATACATTAAATATAAATTAAAAGCTGCCTAAATAATAAAATTAAAAATAAACTAAACTATAAATAAATAATGTCCTCTAGAGGCGTCCCATCTGAGAAGAATGGCAACATTTTCCCTCTGTATAGGGAGGCTAATACGCTAGCAGAAATAATTGCCAGCCTTCCTGTCTCCAGACCTTTCCGACAACCGCTTACTAACTAATCCGTTAACTATATATACATCAAAGTTGATATTTGCACGGCCGATGTCAAGGTCGAGCGCTGATAAAGTTTAGTAGCCCTATTATTTTACTTAAGCGCAAACGTTTGTGGCGGCACATAGAACCACCACATGTTATATAATGGAATCCGTTAACTATATATATATCACGCTATTAAAGTTGATATTTGCAGGGCTGCTGTCAAGGCCGAGCGCTTATAGAGTTGAGAATTGAATAATATATTGTAATTATGACGCTTTCTAGTCAAGCCGGCATAGTGTTAGGGACTGATGTCGGATATAAGGGTCTGATTCCAGTTGTTAACATTCATGGACCCTGCGCGCCACTTACCATCAGGTGGGCGCAGGGTCACATGTCGTGCTAGTATAAAAAATAAATAAAAAAAAAGCTCTGACGTAAATAATAAAATTCACTAATAACGTTTGCGACTAAAGTAATGGAATAGGGTTGCTGGTACTGCTGGGGGCGGGAAAGTATCCAACGTTCGTGCTGATAAACCCCACACGTTTCGGGATCAGGCTGGAATTGCAGTCATGCCAAATCAAGCCAGCATAGTATTAGAGACTGATGTCAATCATGAGTGTCTGATTCCAGTTGGTAACATTCATAGGCGCAAAGTCACATGTCGTGATACTATTAACTGTATCTATGTATCGCGGCTGCGCAAGGACATGTCATCCCAAGATGTTCTCGGACACATACGGGACCGAGGGGAGATCGAACCTGTCGCTGCTATCGACGAGTTACCTTCCCTTGGGATGACACCGAATTCAAGGCCTTTAGGATTCGTGTGAGGTCACAGCACCTCAAAATATTCCTGAAGAAGGAATTCTGGCCGCTCGGTGTTGTGTACCGCAAATACATTCGTGGATTTGCTTCACGCAGCACCAACGATGTTCCTGGGCCCCGCGCAGCACCTACTCCCTCTGCACCACCTTCTAGTACTCCTCAGAAGGTGGTCACAGTACCTGATGGGTACTTCTATGACCACAAGAAGATGAAGATACGGAAGCTTTAGATTAATTAATTTTAATGTTATTTTTATATGTATTTTAGTTGTATGTGTTGCCTGATAATAAACAAATTATTTAAAATATTATTTAAAAATATTATTTAAAAAAATAGCCAACCTTGTGATTCCAAAATTGTCGCCATCTCCATCGCCACCAATGCTCCGAATGAGTATCCCAAAAGGTAGAATTTCTTCCCGGCTATATTCATATTTTTCTTCATAACCTTGAAAGTAATGGAGAGTCAGTTATATACAATACAAAGTGAATGCTTTAACAAAAATGGAAAATGGTTTTTTAAAAAGTGAAAAAAAAAAAAAAAAACATAAATTTATTTTTGATGTTAAAATTGATTTTTGAGTACTTAGAAAAAGAGTTTGCCCAAAACCAGGCCCTAACTTTGTTGGAGCGTTCCTCAACAAATTATAATTCAATAATCATATATTTTTATTGATTTTTTAAAATTTAATTTCAACATCTGATTTACCCCAGCATTCAAATATAATTTAATTAAACAGTCAATTGGTTAAGATTTATGTATGAAATAGTTACGAAACACTATTTATACGATTAGGTTCTTTATTATGATCAGGTACTTTATTATAGATAAAACACCGAATTTCAAATTGACGGGATAGAAACTATGTAATTATTGAGGTAAAAAAAAGTTTTTGTCAATTGTCGTTATGCTAGGGTAAAATTAATTACAGATTATGAAATAACAATATATTTACTACGAAATAAAAAAGAAATCACTATGACACGAGAACATTTTTTTGGGCCCATTTCTCTAAGAAAATTGGGACTTTGATCCTTATAAGAAACATGATTGAGTGGCATCAAAAAAGTTAATAGGCCTGCATAGTCGTAGGAACTGATGTCAGTCGTCTAAGGCTGGCGTCAATTGTTCACATTCTTGAAACTCGCGGACCGCTTACTATCAGGTGGGCGCGATGTCACATGTCGTGCTCAGTATTAAATAATAATAATAGTGTGAATGTTTCACCTAAAACATGCTGGTGCTTTTAGGCAGGCTATTTTGGTCATACTAAAACCATAATTTATTATTAATATTATTATTGTTGTTTTTCTTTTTTTACTAATTGTTATTTAACTTCACTATCTGACGTTACATATTAATATACTCTGTGGATTACGTCGTTGGTAACATACCTAACAATTTATTTATTTAAATGGAATTATATATATGTGTATTACTGATGTAAACCTAAATAAAAAAAATAAAAAAGAGAGTTCTTCGCGCCTTTTTGCGTGAACATGTCAAGTGCAAGTTTTTGTTTTGTAAATTAATTTACTGTGGATATTATTGGTCAAAAGTGATGGTGTTTTTAATAATGTGGATAATTATGGAAAACAATAAATTGAACTTTAAATATGGGGCACAAGTTGCAGTTTATTTTTTGCGGTTTTCCCGCGCTGTCAACTCCCATATTTTACCCGACGTGTTTGGGCTATGGTGCCGCGAGTGACTCCAAGAAATGCATCAAAGTATGCAGCATCTGGAATTTCATGATGACCTCATTAACTCATTAAAAAGAAAGATATATTACGTCAGAGTTGGCTGTATGGGTTAGAGCCTTTGCCAGAAAAAAAAAGATGGTTGACTATGAAAAAGCATACCTTAACCATTCGAACAGCAATCTCATCTACTGTGTCATCATAATGTTCAATAAGCGGTTGTAAAACGACGGCTGGTAACTTCAATCTCTCAGAAAGACGATTGAACAACGCATGGTGTCCCTCCAGACCAGGCACGATGATTAGATAGGTTTCATTTGCCTTAAATTCGTCGTACCTCTGAAATTTTAATGTTAATGCTATTTATATTTAAATATACATATATCATAAGTATAACTGCCTCCGTGGTCTAGCGGTTAAGTCCGTAAATTTAGACTCGGAGGTACCGGGTTCGATTCCTGGTCGGGACACAAAAATATTTATTAATGTCAATAAATACATTTAATTTAAATGTGATATTTCTCGAATTTGGTACGCTGGAGACATCGACGAGCTTGTCACTTGTCATAATTGGCCTATAGTAAAGTTGGCTAAATGTGTAATCCGCTTCTTTATAAGCGTGTTTCTGACCACCCCGAAAGGGAAACGGTCGTGATGATACTTTACTTTACTTTTATAAGGATAGGCAGATAACTATATTTTTCAAAAGTACATTCATAAATTCGTTCATTACAGCCCCTAGAACACAGCGTCCTAGACCTCCACTGCTGAAGATGGGCCTTCCAGAACATATGTCTGGAGAATTTGACCTACACACGCCACGCTGGCCAGACGGCTTGGCGAGGATATGATGTTAAATTTTAATGACAATTTATTAACGATTCCACAAGTTGGTTTTAGTGAACAGGGACCGACGGGTTAACGTGCTCTCCGAGGCACGGGGTATTTCTCATTAGTACATGCCGGGGGGGTTTGAATCGACAATTGAATTTGATTTAAGGAACGCGTTCTTACAACCTCTACCTGTTGGAGATGGGCCTTCCCGAACATAATTGTAGAATTTGGCCTACACTCGCCACATTGGCCAAAAGGGTTCATAAATAACTAAAAATATCTGTAATTATTAATATTATTATTGGCACTTACCTGTGTTGCGCTGACAACAAGGGACTGCATGATCGCCATGTCGACTGTGGAATCCAATTCCTCAGGATCAACCTTGGTAAAGAACATGGACAGATCTTTCGGTTCTTTCTTAGTCTTATCAAGTATTGGATCACTTAAGTTTTGTAACCTGGCAATAATTTATTATAAGGACATTGTTAGCTAAATATTATAAATATGTTAGGCGTCTAATTCATGCAGTATTTGGTTGGGTAAAGAGAGGAACCAAGACAAGATGAGGTGGTTTTTCGTAATATTCCATTTCAGAGAATGGACTTTCCATACATACATTATATATATACATTCTGATGATATTCCAAAGGAATCAAACTTTCAAAAACTTTGGGGTACAGCATTGGTACAAAACATTTGGCTCATAATCTAGTCAGTGATCAACATCGCGCCCGGCTTCTGGCTTCAGTATAAAAGGAATCTGGCCACTGGTTACACGCACTGCCTTCTGCGAACCTTGGCACAAACCTTGATGACGAAAGTTTGCGTATTGACGTTGGTCTTCGGTTGGGAGCACCATTATGAATGTTACATAGATGTCCGTGTGGAAATGAGGTCGACTGTCTTGGAGTTCATGGGCTCTCCTGTTCCAAAAGTCCACAGATTTTCCCGCCAATTTCCCTTAACAATACTATAAAAAGGGCCACCATCAAGGTTTCAGCTCTTCTTCAGCCTGCTGGAGTTATCCAAGATGATGGCAAGAGACCTCATGGTATGACGTAGGTCCACTGGGAACGAGGACGTGCTCTGGTGTGAGACGCCGCGTGCGTCGACCATCGTATCTCAGGGGTACAGCGCATAAATCGGGGGCCGTGGCGGAAAATGCGGAGTCTGGCAAGCGGCGCAAGTATGTAAGTATATTAAAAGATTACAAATTTGTGCCGTCTGCTGTTACTCTGTGCCCATAAAGTCCAAGCGCAAAAAAGTTTTTAAAAGACATAACACTGCGTCTTGTCGTCTCCTCCGGTGACAAGAGGGCTGGCTCTTTCTTCGCCCAGAGAATCAGTATTGCAATTCAGCGGGGAAATGCAGCCAGCGTTCTTGCCACCATTCCACGCGGACGTATTAGTATTTATATTTATTTTATAATTTGTATTATTTTTTTTCGTTAAGTAGTTTTTAATTACCCATATAAAAAACGAATATATAAAGTATTTATTAAAAAAAAAATCTCTTAGATATAAATACAAATACATGTGTCGTGTTAGCACTGTTGGCTATCCTATTAATAAATCAAATAAATACTACAATCGCAAAAATTTCCCCAAACTGATTTATCTGTAATAAAATATTGTTACTTCTTCATCAATTGAGAAGACTAATGTCTAAATTTATTGATTAAATATATATATATATTTTATCGGAGTTCTTCGCGCCTTTTTGCGTGGACATGTCAAGTGCAAGTTTTTGTTTTGTAAATTAATTTACTGTGGATATTATTGGTCAAAAGTGGTGTTGTTTTGTTTAATAATGTGCTACAATGTGAATAATTATGGAAAACGATAAATTGTACTTTAAATATGGGCACAAGTTGCAGTTTATTTTTTGCGGTTTTCCCGCGCTGTCAACTCCCATATTTTACCCGACGTGTTTGAGCTATGGTGCCGCGAGTGACCCCAAGAAAAGCACAAATTCTGCAGCATCTGGAATTTGATGATGACCTCATTAATCATTAAAAAGAAAGATATATCACGTCAGACTTGGCTGTATGGGCTAGACCCTTTGCCTTCCCTATCACCTCATTCATCATCCATCGGGAGATGAGAACAAAAAAAAAAAAACAAAAAAAAAAATATCTGTAATTGTATATGAACTTACTTAGCAATAGTCAATTCCGGAATTTCGTCTCTGTTGAAAGCCAACTTTAGTGTGGTGTCTAAATATTGGCTCATGTTCTCACATTTTTCCATATCAATACCCAAATCTTGAAGACGAGTGTTTGCTGGAACTTTGTCGGTCACGTTCATACCTAAACAAATCGGAATAATAAATAGTAGTTACTCATATTATTTATAAGCATGGTTTCTGACCACCCCGATAGGGAAACGGTCGTTATGATGACACAGTTACTCATATCGCCGTCCTCAGAATAAAATGATAAAAACAACATGGACATTTAATAGCGTTCGCTATCTTAGCGATATCTGTCGGTAAGTCATAAAACAAAAGTTGCCACTGAAAAAATCTAAACAGTTGATTTAGTCATTAGATATTATATCTAAAGACGGTAAATTATATTATAAGAACCTATGTCAGCAAAAACTCAGGCAGCTGTCTTGCAGAGGTGTTTAATTTCTGATAGTGGACAACACCACAGTGAGAATCACCGCAGCATCGCCGAGACGTTCCCTCTCTGAGCGTGTTCTACAAGCTATACCATGGTGAGTGTTCTGAGGAGCTCCATAACCTTATCCCTTCTTCTCTATTCCGGAACCGAACGACGCGCACAGGCCAAAATATGCAGCCACTATCCCTACGCGTACTCATAAATTAGAAGACTCTTATATCTGTCGCACTGTGAAGATGTGGAATGCTCTCCCAGTCAGTGTGTTTCCCCACTCCTATGACCTGGAGTTCTTTAAGCGAAGTATGCGAAAGCATCTTGTTAGGCTGGCATAGTGGTAGAGACTAATGTCGGTCTTCAGTGACTGGAGTGAGTGCTCCCATTCTTTTACTCTGCGTACCGCTTACCAGGTGGTAGCGATGTCACATGAGTGGTCTAAGTAATCATATTTAAGATATTTTTCTTTCTTAGTTACAAGACAAATCCATTCGTTCTTCTCACAACTCACTTCATTCTGTCCCCTTGCATCATTCTGGATTTGTTTCAAATTCTTTAGCGGTTGTCGCCACAAATTTATGGAACAATCTTCCTTAACTTAAGACAAGCGTTCACCAGATCTTCGTTCAAAAAATTCGTCTATCTACAATATACATCTTCTAAATAGCTCCTAACAATGTTAATAAGTGTGTTTATGTATAATTTTATGTATGTCTCCCTATTTTTTTTTTCATTAAACGTGTCAGTTGGGCCGACTGCAGCGCCCTCGTGCTGTATTGAGCGCCATCTAGTGAGTTCACTATGAAGTTGTGCAATACTTGATACCCAATAATTTCGCTAGATGACGTTGTCCTTAACACCTCCTATTAATATTTATTTCGTTACACCTAATTTTAATTTGTTAAAGTATGGCTGACAGAAAACCTTTGTTAACATATTAATTTAACAAACATTACCCAAAATATTAGAAATGTCACTAAGGACATCGACGTCAGTGTTTGAAACAGCATATGAGCAAACTGGTAGTGGCTGTTTGAACCTCAATCCTACTTCCAAAGCATTAAGGGCGCTGTAAATACTTTGGGGAATGCATTTCGATACAGTTTCTTCACTTGCTATGGGATCATCAAACTGGAATAAAATAATTGTATATTAAACAACTTATAAATAAAATTAAAAAGAAACTAAACCTAATAAACCTTTAGCTACACAAAATTTGGACAGACAGGACAATCTCTACAAGAACGAAATTGGACTCGTTCACTGGTTTTCTCTATATTCCTGTATAAGGCCGTCCATTAATCAATTTTAGTACCTACACAGAACCTTATTTTTTTTTTAAATTTAAATACAAGTATAATGAATAAAATTAAGGTCCATGATAAAAATGTCTAGGTTGCAGGTTATTTGACGTAAAAATCAATACATTTTGCCGAACCCTCTCCATATCCTTTCGAGCCTCACGTGATTATTGGACGGCCCCCATGGACCATAAAGGGCGCTGACCGAAAGCGCCTTCGAGAAGTGGTGTTGGTGAAAAATGATCTCATGGACAGAGCATCGAACCAACGTGTTGACTCCAAACAACTCCAAATATCGACTAGGCTATCCACCATATGTCTGCGTAGGATACTCCAATACTTTGGACACATTGCCAGAAAGGGAAGAGATAACCTAGAATGACTCCTTGTTACTGGAAGGAAAGAGACCGAGAGGCCGAAGCCCGGTGCGGTGGTCCGACCAAATCTGCTCCACCACCAACACTAACGTCTATGAAGCATGCATACTGCCGAAGATAGGAACCCGTTCCTCGCAGTCAAGACGCACACCAATACCTCCGGAGGTCACAACCCTTAGTAATAAGAAAATACGACGTAAGGAGGAGGAAACCTAATAAAAATATATATTATCTATAAATAAAAATACGTTTAATCAAAAATTGTCCCAAGGAGGCTGGCAACATTATCCCTCTGTATGTAGGGACTGATGTCGGCCGTCAGTGGCTGGAGTCAGTTTCTCCCATTCTAGAACCCCGGTACGCGGGTATTAAAAAAACACAATAAATATTATTATGTTTTTTTTGGAACAAGCGCAGATCAGCAAGCGTCGAAAATATGAAACGATTTGCAATAGTTACTTATTTTCGACGTTTGCTGTAGAAACGATGGGCCCGTGAGGATCCAGAACTGAAAGCTTTCTATAAAGAAATTGTTCCAAGACTCATTGACGTCTCTGGTGACAATAGGGCTGGCAGTTTTTTCTCACAAAAAGTAACTATCATAACTCAAAGGGAAAATGCTGCTAGTGTATCGGGCACCATGCCACAAGACAGCGATTTGGAGGAGCTATTTAATTTTTATTTACTTGTAATTTTTTTTAGGTTATATTTAGTTTTTGTTCTAAAATAGTTTATTTAATATAATATATATATATATATATATAAATATAGTAATAATTATACAATTAATTAAGCTCCTGGCTAAGGAGTTATCCAACCGGCTGACGGAGAAACCTGGAGACAGCTGAAGGCTGACAATTATGACTGCCAACGTTAGCCTTCCTATACAGAAGGGAAATGTTGCTAGCCTCCTGGGACTGTTTTTGATAAGACGTCTTTAAAAAAAATATTTTATGTTTTAGTTTTGTTATATATATATATTTTTTATTAAGTAGTTTTTAATTAATTATATAATCATTACCTTATGTAAAGCAGGATATTGCATGAGTAGTGTTGCCAGGTTAAATTTGTTACGATCAGTCAAAATATTCTTCTCATACGACTCAAAATCTTCAGATTTGAAACGTAATATCGCAAAGTACCTGAAAAGTATAAAATAAAAATATATTAGACTTAAGGGAATTAATTGCAAAAGCTATAATTTATTATTTAAAAAAACATGTTTTTTTCCAGATATTTCAACAGCATTTTGTTTTTCCTTACTGAACCTATTAAGAATTCAACAAATTTTAGGTGGTACGAACTTCACCATCTTAATGTAAGAAGAATGACGTTCAAGAGCGACCTCCGTGGTATAGTAATTAAGTCCGTCAATTTTATGGAATAATCGGGACAATAAATTAAATTTGTAATATTTATCAAATTTGGTACGCTAGAGACATCGACAAGCTTGTCATGATGGGCCTATAGTAAAGTTAGCTAAATGTGAACCCGCTTCTATAAAAGTGTGATTTTTAACCAACTCAGAAGGGATACGGTCGTGATGAAACTTTACTTATTTTTTACTGCGGACTGATGGTGTTAATTTGGCCAGTCTGCCCGTGGGCATGGGAGTATCTACTCTTCGTGTCGATAAATCCAGTAAAGTTTGCCGTCATGCCCAGTCAAGCCAATAGTGTCGCCAACTTTTAGTCAGCCCGCACTTGTGGGAGACTTAATGCTTCACGGAGTATGGAAACCAGCGAGAAAAGCGTTTTTTGATGTTCGCATTGTTAATGCTGACGCAACCTCGTACGGAACCCGTACCTGGGAAAGCATCTCCCAAACCGATTCACACGAGAAACACCGTAAATACGACAGGGCAGCAGAAGATCTCAGAGCTTCATTTACGCCGTTGGTTATCTCGTGTGATGGCTCATTAGGTGCTGAGTACGCGGCTTTTGGCAAAAAGACCGCTTCACGGCTTTCTGAAAAATGGCAGAAGCACTTCTCACAAGTTGCAGGCTGGCTAAAAATTAAAATACGAATTTCTGTAATAAGGGCTATAAGCTTAAGGATCAGAGGAACAAGAAAGCGAGTGAGATGGATAGGATGTGAAGATGTAGCAGGTATGTTTGAAGGAACGAATGAATGATTAAATGTGAATGAATGTTAGATGATTTTATATATTTAGTTTTCTGTATTTTTTAGTTATAATTGTTATTTTGTTGAAATAAATTTATTCATTTACTGTATAGTTTTAGGGACTGGTGTCAGTCATAAGTGTCTGATTGCAGTTGTTAAAATTCATAGATCCCGCGCGCTACTTATATAGGTGGGCTCAAGGTCAGGTTTCTATGCAACGGCATCAAACTGTATAATAAATTACCGAAAGAGATAAAAAGTTTAGAATTTATAGAATTTAAAGGTAAAGTTAAAGATATTTTGATTAAAAAAAGTTATTACGATTATCGGGATGCACTAGCAGATGACTTTGCATAGAAAACTTTATAGTCGTAGTTATAATTTTTAGATTATAAGTTGACACGGCCCCTTTACAGCCACGAATTTAAGTTTAATATTTTATAATATTTAACATTATTGACATTTATTTAATTTCATATTATTACGATTTTAATTTTAATTTGACTCGGCCACGTACAGCCACGAAATTAATTAAATTTCATTATAATTAGACATTATATTATTATTATTTTAGATTATAAGTTGACACAGCCTTTATACAGCCACGAAATATTTTTTTTTTTTTTATAATTTGACATTAAATTATAATTATTTAGATTGTAAGTTGACACGGCTATAATGTCTTGAATTTAGGTTAAGCTACAGTACTTGCTTTTGGCAGCAATGTCACTTCCTTATTTCGGTCTATCCATAATTTAATTTGATCTTATTATTTATTATTTTAATAATATTGTAAAAAATTGACAATATCCGAGTGTTACATGTGAACCATAGGGAAATAAATATTTTGAATTGAATTGAATTAAACATAATAAATTGCTAGAATAAAAAAAATAGGAAGATAACTCTTCTACCAGTAATAAAATTAATTCACTTACTTCAATTGAGGACACATTTTCCTCGTCGCCTTATCAAGTCCATCTAGTAAAGATGTTTTGTATTCATCTACTACGAATACGCCCTCTACTGGACCCACTCCTATACTCTTGCTCAGCAACTTCACGTGGTTATTGTTGGCATGAAGTGGCTCTATGTTCATGACCACTTTTACGCCAACTTCCTTCCAAATTCTGAAAACAGCTGTTTCTTAAAAATTATCATTATTAATTAAATTATCATTACTTCCATTTCTGTGAAAAGGTTATTTTTATAGAGTAACAGTCACAAAATCTATATACATATATGTATATTATAAGTAGTGCAACTTGTTTGAAGCGGTGTTATTTTTATATACCGCCTCCGTGGTCTAGTGGTAACAAACGTTGCCGTGAACTCGGGAGGTCGTGGGTTCGATTCCCACCGGGGGCAAGTTGTACATTGTATAATTTGTCTCGGTCTGGGTGTTTATATATATAATATGTATATATTTAAAAAAAAAGTATAATATGTAGTTTATCAACCGTCTAGTTTCCGTAACACAAGCCTCGTAGCTTACCACGGAAACTAGATGGCGCTGTGTGACCTGTCTGGAAATATTTATTTATTCATATAAATATCACCATGGCAAGCTTACAATATTAGTTCACCTTGAAAGTAAAAATTGTTGGCACATACTTTCAACGAGAACAACAAAAAGGTGGTAGGCGGACTGATGGTGGTAAATTTCCCAGTCTGCCGGGCCGGGGAAGTATCCACCGTCCGTGTCGGTAAACCCAGTAAAATCTGCAAGTTTCGGGATCAGGCTCGAATTGCCGTCATGCCCATTCAAGCCGGTATAGTGTTAGGGACTGATGTCAGTCATGAATGTCTGATTCCAGTTGCTAACATTAATGGACCTTGCGTGGTACTTACTATCAGGTGGGCGCAATGTCATGTGGGCGAATTGTCATGTCATGTTGGAGAGGAGTCCCGAGTCCCCCGAGGCGGTCCTCTATCCCAAGCAATACTTTGTCACCCGTCGTTCTGACCTATCTACATGTCTACTACACTCATTTCTATGTCATCAGTCCACCTTTTTGATTAAATAAAATATGTCGTGCATAAAATAAAAGATATACTTGTGCTTTCCTACAAAAAAAAGTAGTTTATATAATTGTATTGAGGAGGCCTCCTTTTTTTAAACCAGCCTATTGTCGGTCGCAAGCCCGAGACACCATTCTTCTCACACACGATGAACCCGGCACCCGCACGGTGAATCCATGGAATGCTTACAAATTTGTCTTCTTCTCTATTTATACAGTATACTTACGCAATCTTCTGTCTCAACAATCCAGTATTAAGAACAGTATCACAATGGAGGATCAAATTTCGGGCACCTCTCAGCACCAGTCTATCAGCTATGTCGATACCAAATTCGTTCTTGCCACACAATACTATGTAACTGCTGTGCGGGGAACAGAGGATGCTGAAATTATATAACAACAACCTTAATTCCAATTTGAAAGAAAGAAAATATTTATTTGCACACAACAGCTAATACAACAATAAAAGACGTAAATAAAATATATAAAATTACCAACAAATGAAAAAAAAATAGACAAGATAAATACATAAAAAATAAATGAGTGAGCTGCTGCGACAAACAGGCACTCAGGTTTGCATAGGCTGCAATATTTCTGCTGCAACGGTGATTTTCACTGAGCCCCATGAATCAAATAAAATTACAATAAAAAAAAAATATATTAGGTGCCTTGAATTTGCCTAAATTTATTTATATAATACAGATTTATATACATTATTAAACGTAATATCGCGAAGTACCTCAAAAGTATAATATAGAAATATATCAGACAAATTTGCAAGCAAAAGCTATAATTTATTATTTAAAAATAATGTTAAATAAGCTTACAATAATGTCTTCAGTTTTTGAAAGAAAAATATACCTACGAGTCCTTCGCGCCATTTTGCATGTCAAGTGCAAGTTTTTGTTTATAAATTAATTTACTGTGGATATTGTTAGTCAAAAGTGGTGATGTTTTGTTTAATAATGTGCTACAATGTGAATAATTATGGAAAACGATAAATTGTACTTTAAATATGGGGCACAAGTTGCAATTAATTTTTTGCGGTTTTCTCGCGCTGTTATATATTAAATTAAAAAGAATTAAATATATTTTATTTCAGGCAGTTGAAACCCATAATTAATTTATAATAATAATTCTAAATAAATTTATAATTAACAATGTCAAACGACCTAATGTCAAAAATAGATTTAATTATGTCGTTATCTGATTGTCTCAGTCGGTCCACAAAAGAGGCGTGCCCGCTTGCGGGGTATAGCAAAAAAGTCGTCGACTCTGTTCTCAGCAAACATACCAGACGCACTACACCTCCAGGGCAACTTTAGAATGCATCTAAATGCATTATTATATTGTACACGAAACGTATTTAAAGCTCGCAGTGTTATACCCGACGTGTATTGGGCTAGAATGACCGCCTCCGTGGTCTAGTGGTAACAAACGTTGCCGTGAACTCGGGAGATCGTGGGTTCGATTCCCACCGGGGGCAAGTTGTACATTGTATAATTTGTCTCGGTCTGGGTGTTTATATGTATAATATGTATATATTTACAAAAAAAAAGTATAATATGTAGTTTATCAACCATCTAGTTTCCGTAACACAAGCCTCGTAGCTTACCACGGAAACTAGATGGCGCTGTGTGTGACGTGTCTGGAAATATTTATTATTATTATATTTATTATTTATTATAATGCCGCGAGTGACTCCAATAAAATCAAATTTTGCAAAATCTGGAATGTCATTATCTTATAAAAAAGAAAGATATATTACGTCCGACTTGTGTGTATGGGCCAGGGTCTAGCTTTTCCTATCACCTCATTCATCATCCATTGGTTACTAGTTTATGTATTATATAGTTTAGAATGGTTTATGTATCTACCTGGTTTATTATTTATTTACTATTATACAAGCATAGTATATATGTATAAATTATTATATAAATACATAATACATTTATTTCTTACTTGGTAAAATATATAAATTGAAGCTTAAAAATTTTATTGCCAAATATTTCGCCTCTCTTTCGTTAGGTGATGATATTTTTCTAAAAAAATAAATACAAAACTGTATAGTGCATTGCCTTTACCATTGCTAAAAGAAATAAAATTACTTTTTCAAAATTTATGACAAAGACCTTCAGTCACTGTCACTGATGACGCCGCTCCAAAGAGAGGCGAAATATTTGGCAATAAAATTTTTAAGCTTCAATTTATATATTTTACAAAGTAAGAAACACATCTAACACACTTTATTTGTTGTAGATAATACATTTATTTAACATTAACACCTCCTCTTGTGTCTCAAAGTTGTTTTTCTTGTTGTCCTTTAGGTTAGTTGTTTGAAATGTACGTGAGTAGGGGTGTTGGCATTACAACAGCGTTAGTAGTGCATCACATGACATGTAATGCGCAGCTGACTGAAGCTGAGCGAAAACCCTTGCCACATCATGCTGATTTGAATTCTAAATTGTTGTTATTTTCTCTAATTGTAATGCTTATTGATGTGGCAATAAACATTTGTTTGTTTGTTTGTTTGAAGAGAAAATAAATTAACTAATGTTTGCGACTAAAGAACGAGAATCTAGCTGCAGCATACCTTGGATTAGCAGCAAGTTTGGACAAGTCCTGTAGTCTCAAAAGAACGCGACCTCTATGAGAGCTGGTGGCGAGGAGTCGAAAAGCTCTGGCGACATCGTGAGGAGCGTAGGTTACACGACTCAGCGGACGGACGTATCCTTGAGTTATACCTTCAATCATCAGAGATTGGAGTTTCTATAAAGAGAATAATTTATAAAGATCAGAGGTCAGAAACCACGCTTATGAATAAGCGGATTCACATTTAGCCTACTTTACTATAGGTCAAATATAGGTAATATCACAAATAAATTACTTAAATATTATTTAAATGTATTTATTTACATTAATAAATATTTTTGTGTCCCGACCAGGAATGGAACCCGGTACCTACAAGTCTAAATCCACGGACTTAACCGCTAGACCACGGAGGTAGTTAATTTAATAATTTTAATAGCGTGATATAAATATATATACATATGTATATATATAGTTAACGGATTTCATTATATAACGTAATACTTACAATTTTATCATTACAGCTGTCTTTGCCGAAGAGACTGGACAAGATGGTCGGCTTATAAGACCTCTCTTCGGAGAGGTAGTACATACTGAAGGCATTATTCTTGTTTATATCGTATGTATTTACATCGATTAATACTCCTGAATATGCTACGCAACGCATGGATGCCTGTAATAATAGAGTAACATATTATCATCATTACAGCCCCTAGAACACAGAGTCCTAGACCTCCACTGCTGGAGATGGGCCTTCCAGAACATATATCTGGAGAATTTGGCCTACACCCGCCACGCTGGCCAGACGGGTTGGCGAGGATTTGATGTCAATTTATTAACGACTCCTCAAGTTGGTATTAGTTGAACCGGGACCGACGGCTTAACGTGCTCTCACGGGAGCGGTGATGCTGTAAATATATGACAAAGTAAGAAAAGTATTTCTCATTGGTACTTGCCGCGGGGGTTTGAACCTGCAAATTGCAAATCCACTTCGCTTGCTAATATACGAATACTGCTATACTCGTGTATATAGTGTAATTTTGCTCCTGTCTCTCATTCATTTATTTTGTTTTAGGTAAATAATCATTAACCTATTGGTTTTCACTTATTTGTTACTATTGTTATTTTACTTTTGCTAGTCACAGTTCAATTGCACTATTAATTTAAATCTAATTACTATATTTTACTCTTATTTCTGTTTTAATTGTTTTGTCTAAATAATATAAAATCTCTTTGGCTTGTGTTCCACTATTGCTACTTTGTTTATATGTTGAATATAATAAGCTGTGATATTTTTTAAATAAATAAAACTCCTGTGTGGTCCCACCGCCGCACTATTTACTTGTTAATTAATACTAAAGTGTTAAAACCTTATTACATGACTGCGAGATGCAAAGAAGCGTTGTGTTTATAAGTCTATGTATGTGTGTATGTATGTATGTATGTATGTGTGTATGTGTGTATGTATGTATCTATGTATGTGTGTATGTATGTTTGTTCCTTTGTGGCACACTGGAAACCAAACGCGTTGGCCGATTTTGATAATTCTTACGTCAATCGGTTCGTCTTCATCACGCAAATATTACTGAAGATATGACATATTGTGGATAATAAAAAGTCGACGAACTATATTGAGTGGGGTAACATCGAATAGGTATTTGAACATCATGTCGAGGTTTGTCATCAGGTCATGAATTAAGTTATTTCAAAATTCCCATGGAATAAATTAACAATTTCTCTTGTGGTAATGTGGTATTCTTATACGCTTTCTCAATGACTCTGAATGAAATTTAGATTTCGTAACAAAATTATAAATAGTTTTCGTGACACATGAATATTCATAATATGAAAGAGACTTATGGATGTCAAAAGTGTTAGAGCGTGTAGTCAGACAAATAAAAAACTTATTTCACCAGAAATATTTAAAATGGTAACAATTATGACTTTCGAAGTTTAGAGAGAGAGTTTACAACTAAGAATTTATTTATTTAAAAACTTTATTGTAATTTACAATCGGCGAACATAATGTAAGGCATTCTCTGACCGTCGACCGTTGGGACAAATGAGATTTCTTCATTAGATCGAGGATAGTGAAATGATATTAAGAAATTATTTTTATTCCAATAAATACCATAAAAGTAAGTAATTCCTATATAAACATACATATACTTAAATACTATATACATAACTTAATACATAAACATATACATAACATATAGATAACATTAATAAGTGGTAGGCGGACTGATAGTGGTAATTTGCTCAGTCTGTCGGGGCGGGGAAGTATCCACCGTTCATCGATGTATATAGATAAGCCTATTCAATACAAAACGCACTCTTAAAAACGTGCCGCTTGCTTTGTGTACCTACCAACTTTGGGGGGCAATTCTCAAGCAAGGATAATGCCACATGCTTTATTCATCGGAAATTATATCACAATGCATACAAAAAGACTAGTTTTACTCGATATAAATATTAATATTATGCGCTCTCGACGCTTGCTATCTCGCGACTGTTGGTGCAGCTACATGACTTCGATTGGTTTTACGGGAACGTTTTTATATCAGTAAGGGCCTATCTATATACATCGATGCCACCGTTCTAGCCGATAAACCCAGTAAAGTGTATCCACACGTTTCGGAATCAGGCTCGAATTGCCGTCATAACCAGTCAAGCCGACATAGTGTCAGTCATGAGTCTCTGATTTTAGTTGCTAACATTCATGGACCTCGCACGCCACTTACCATCAGGTGGGTGCAAGGTCACATGTCATGCTAGTATAATAATAAATAAAAAAACATATATTTTAAATACTATACATAAAAATAACTACTGGTTTTAAAATAATCATATTTATTATACATAATACCACAAGACCAACTACCCACCAAGCCGATTTCAAGGATCTCTTGGACTCGTTTGACAGCTGGAAGGTATAATAGAGCTGTTGAGGAAACGTCTAAAAATATGGGTGTTAGTCAATCTCTTTTAACTCTGTACCTTTTGTTGAGTTTAATATTTTCAAAAAATAGTTAATATAAATTAAATCACCTCGCGAAGTTCTCCCTTCAAAGAGTTCAGGACAAGATCACATCCCAATCCATTTGTTGCATATTTTACCATCGTTTCGAAAGAGTAATCCCGAGAATTTCCAATTTTGTCTCCTGAAAATATAATAAATAGGAAAAAATTAAACTAGATATGCCCTCCGCGCAAACGTTATATAATGGAATCCGTTAACTATATATATATCACGCTATTAAAGTTGATATTTGCACGGCCGCTGTCAAGGTCGAGAGCTTATAGAGTTGAGAATTGCATATTTTTTTATAATAATGTCGCAACCTCTGACGTAAGTAACGAAATCCACTAATTACGTTTGCAACTATGTAACAGAATAATATTACCATGTCTATTAAACTTAAGCCCCAAAAAATGTATTTTTATAAAGAGTCAAACAGGTAAATTTTATAAAAGTAAAAATATATCTAAAATGCCCGTAATTTTATTTCCTAGTAAGTTAATAAAAAGTACTTTTTTCCCAAAAGTACACAAAACATTGGAAAAACTTTGAAAGTGTTGGATTATCTACAGTTTTGGTACTCCAGGTCTAATTATATGTATATTGTTTGTCATATAAATTGTATTATGACTGTTTGTTACCATAATAAAATTAAATTAAAATTATGCGAGTGAGAGGAATTCAAAGTGTTAAAGCCGCCTAAAAAATATAAAGTATCATCAACACGACCGTATCCCTTTAGGGTGGTCAGACTAAAACTTTAAAGAAGGGGAATCACATTTAGCTAACTTGACTATAGGCCCATTATGACAAGTGGCAAGCTCGTTGATGTCTAGCGAACCAAACACGAGAAACATCACAAAATAAATTAAATCAATTATTGTGATCCGACCAAGAATCGAACCGCGTCTAAATCCACGGACTTAATCGCTAGACCACGAAGGCAGTCATGGTAATAATATATAGGTTAGATTTTACTTGTGTATGTAATGTTACCTACCTGCAAGTTCAGGGAAGACCTTCATTAGGTACTTCTTCTTCTGCACAGTACTGACGGTTGTAAAGACATTGCAGCGAAGACCCAAAGCAATGGAGATCGCAGCTTGACCCAAAGCACCAGCTCCGCCGTGGATTAATACAATACTTTCTGGTTGCAGTTCTCCTTTTATAATCTAAAATCATAGTATCATCACGAGGTGGTCAGAAACCATGCATTTAAAAAAACAGATTTACATCTCGCTAACTTTACTATAGGTCCATGGCAATGGTAATCTCATCGATGTCTCTAACGTATCATCATCAGCCTCTGTCTGTCCACTGCTGGATATAGGCTATTTTACACGATCGTCCACCACATTCATCCAGCCCTAATCAGCGACCTTTTTCATGTCATCCACCCATCTCCCCGCCAGATCTCTGCGAATTCCATTACGGGGTCTCCACTCCAAAACCCGACTACCCCAACGGACGAATAACACTCTAGCGTATAAGACTCGGGAAATATATTTAATAAATTATTGCTTTCCGACTAGGAGTTGAAGTGCGCGGTGGTGGCTCGGTTGTAAGAACGCGATCCTTAAATCCTACAAAGGTCGGTTCAAACCCACCCGGCATGTACCAATGAGAAAAACAAATTTCTTACGTACATTTGTCGTAGATTTACACAGAAGAAATGATCAGGAACGGGTTCAAGACTTAGCTTTACGCAGTGCAAGTTGGTGCAAGAGGAGTTCCAGCAGGTCTGCCGTCAATAGATTTATGGAACGAGCTTCCAAGACGGCATTAACGGAATCATACAGTATTTGGTTGGGTAGGGAAAGAAGTAGAATGGTGGATGGTGAGCGTATTATCGCGCAATAGAAAAAAAAGGAGGCCTCCTTTTCTTAAACCAGCCTATTGTCGGTCGCAAGCCCGAGACACCATTCTTCTCATCTCTTACCCACACACGATGGACCCGGCACCCGCACGGTGAATCCATGGAATGCTTAGAAATTTGTCTTCTTCACCACCGTTCCCGTGCCTCGGTGAGCACGTTAAGCCATCAGTCCCGGTTCCACTAATAAATTGTCATAAAAAATGACATCATATCCTTGCCAAGCCGTCTGGCCAGCGTGGCGAGTGTAGCCCAAATTCTCCAGATATATGTTCTGGGAGGCCCATCTCAGTGGAGGTCTAGGACGCTGTGTTCTAGGGGCTGTAATGATGAATGATAGGAGTTGAATCCGGTAGCTCCGCGTTTTAATCTACGGAATTAACCGCTAGATCACGGGTGATAAAATCATAATAGAAGTAAGAAAAATATGGAATTACTGTTATGGTTTGATAATATTTAATTGATTTTAATGTTTTTTTTTTATTTCCATATTTTTTTACAAAAAGAACAATACCTTTAAATTCAGATGCTGTTAAAATTGTTGCTAAAAAATATGCTGTTAATGAACTTTACTAGAACCATCGGTGCAGTAGTCTTACACGTACAAAACTTGAGAAAATTCACGACGATATTAATATACGAGTGAGAGATGAACGATAGAATAGACGGGTTCTGGATTGGAGACCACGTACTGGAAGACGCAGAGTGGGACGACCCCCCGCCAGATAGACAGATGACCTGAGGAAGGTCGCTGGTGGGGGTGGATGAGGGTGGCAGAAGATCGTGTGAAGTGGCGAGCCTTGGGGGATGCCTACATCCAGCAGTGAAGAGACACAGGCTTATGATGATGACTTGTCTGAACATACACTTGCATAACCACTAGGCTACTAAGCCAATAGGAAAAGATAGGTTATAGAAAAATACTTTAAAGATATTAAAGTTAAAATTAACTTACCAAACAATAGAAAGCGTGTAGATACGGCAGAGGTACCGTAGCAGCGTCTTCCAAAGACCAATGTTCAGGAACCGGCCACAAAAATTGAGGATCAGCATCTACACTCGATCCAAGAGAACCCTCACTAACTACACCCATGACTTTAGTTCCGCTGTAAATAATATTATAGTTTTTAAAAACAAAAAAATAATTATATTAATAAAAAGAAAAATGGAATGACATTAATATCTTGGAGATTGGGCCAATCCCTGGTGTGGGATTTTACCTGATAGGATTCCCTAGCCCGTTTCCTCCTTCAAGGCACTTCTGTTAGAGTTAGTGCTGCAGCGGAACAAGCACAGATCAGCAAGCGTCGAAAATATGAAACGATTTGCAATAGTTATTTATTTTCGACGTTTGCTGTAGAAAGAAGATGGGCCCGTGGGGGTCCAGAACTGAAAGCGTTTTATAAAAAAAATGTTCCAAATCTTATTGACGTCTCTGGTTACAATAGGGCTGGCAGATTTTCTCTCAAAAATTAAGCATCTTAATTCAAAGGGGAAATGCTGCCATACCACAGGACAGCGATTTGGAGGAGCAATTTTTAATTGTAAGTATTTAAATTAAATATCTTCAAAAATTTTTAGGTTCAATTTAGTTTTAATGTAATATAGTTTATTTAATTTAAGGTTTCTCTTAAAAAAACTACTTAAAACAAATTTAATATAATTACTAAGCACGCTTTAGCAAACAGTATTATGGTCAATATCTAAATCTGAACAGAAGTCTTTCCAGTCATTATTTACATACTCATACGAGTAAATCTCTAGTTCATCATCACTGCCCCTAAAACACCTCCTATAGACCTTAACAGTTGAAGATGGGTCTTCTAGAATTTTTTGAGAAGGCCTATTTCATTCAGTGAAGGGGTAGCTCTAGAACTCTATTTCAGGGGCTGTGCTGATAATGATGAAATAGTAATACTTACGATTGTGTGACTCCACTGAAATCCATTCCATATGATGAGTTTACTTTACTATCAGTTGGGATTTGTCCACTAGCCTTCTCTGTATCGTAGAATGTTGGACCAGCAAAGTGAACCTGTACAAATTGTGCGTTTATTTCACAAACGGTATATGGTCGTAATATAATAAACCATTTGTACACCATATTATCTATTAAAATGTTACTTTCTTTTGATACTACTGAAAGATAGTTGAAAATTCATTGAGTTGTGAATTTACAATATTTAGTCATACCTTGACTCGAATGCCATTGGTAGACGTATGGATGTTCGGCACTTCAACCCATTTCAGACAATCCAAGTATCCAGGAATGTTGGTGAGTTTGACATCTCTGATAGCATCTTCTTTTTCGATGGGGAAATAAAATTCTGAACCCCATATTCCCTGCAAACAAACAAAATAAAGATCACAATCATAGATAAAATTACAATGACGTTATGGAGGTTTTAACTCTCATTCGCTAAACCAACATTTATTAAGATTTTGGAAATGACGGACAATTTAGACATATTTTCACTTCCCTATATCTAATTTTAAACAGAGATAATACTAAAACATTTATAACTATTTTCGTCTATTTTACTAAAATTTAAAAACTGTCTTAAATGTTCGTTATTTTATTTTCTAGAAATTAACTTGAATAACTTTTAAATTCTCTTAAATGCGAGAGAGGAGAATGCAAATGCGTTAAAAACCCTCATAATAGTCAATAAAGACAAGGATTGAGCTCAACATGATAATTTAATTAGAAGACTTAGGGCTGGTAACTGAATCCTTTCTTAGACTAATTTGTTCACTTAAATACAAAAAAAAAGAGTGCTATAGGTGATTCAATACGTACGTTTTTAAATACGTTGTATGTAAGATTCCTCTTGGAGCCATCGTAGAAATCTTCGTCAGATATAATTTTCTCATCCGACAGATAAAGTTGAACTCTATCATTTTCTTTACTCCATTGTCTTATAAGTTCTATAAAATAAAACATGTTTGTAGTCCAAACTAAACAATCTCCAATTACGAGTATGTTTGTAAATTACATACGCAAATTTTCTAAAACTTAAAATTGTTACAGAGCATCGGTAAACTTGCGAGAAGTAAAAATTCAAAGACTTTAAAGTAAAGACAGAGAAGACATGAAGACTGAAAAAGCTATGTTTATATATTAAATATTCTTGACTCTTCCCTCTATTTAACAATATCATCATTATAATCACAGTCCCTATAACACAGAGTCCCAGACCTCCACTGATTGAGACGGACCTTTTAGAAAATTCTGAAGAAATTGGCCTACACTCGCCATTAGTGGAACCAGGACCGACGGCTTAACATGCTCTCGGAGGCATTAAACAAAATACTGTATGTTTATTATTAGAATATTATCAGAATAATGGTGTTTTGTATTACCTTTCAAACCCGGTTCAGCTGGATACTTGGAAGTAACAATCAATCGATCATTTGCTTTGAGATTCTCCTTGGTATACCGTAGTAGAGCACAATCGTTTTCAACTGAGAGACACGTCACACTGCTCTGTTCTATGACTGGGTGCCATCTTATGAGGTAAATTTGACCGATGGAAGTATTAGCTGAAGATACAACAGTGTAAAGAGGATCTACGTCTTTAGGTAATGGAGCCTTTTCCAAACTTAGTATAAATGCCTTGTTTGGCAATATTTTGTTCAGTGATTGTAATATCTGGAATATAAATTTAAAATTTGACTAGCATAAATCCATTTACTGCTTAGCTGTAAACTTGTCTGTAATCTCTACATCACCATCATCATTATTATTATATTCTAATAATTAATTTTTTTAATTAGATTCTCTATTTGTAATTACTAGATTTATATTACTAACTTGTTTACTAATATAATTCTCATTACTTACATTTTTATTACTAATCAGACCGCTTCCTAAAATCAAATGAACAACGCCCAGATCTTCTTTATCGACGGTAGCATTTGCAGTTACACGTTTCAAACTTAAATCCACGCCAATGAGTTCTGTGGATATTTTATGAAGTACATCTCCGATACTTTTGTGTTGATCTGTTTTAATTTCGACCGCTCTTATGATTTCACTGCTTACATTACCAGCTATGATTTGAAGGTGAGCATGTAACACTGTTGATACCTGAATAAAAATTGTATACTTGATTTAATATGCATATAGAGTCAACAACAGTGTCAATACACATGATTTTTTACTTAAAATTATGACAGAACCTAGAAGCTACGCTTATTATTATAGGCAACCACCACATGCCTCCATGGTCTAGCGGTTAAGTCCGTGGATTTAGACTCGTAGGTACCGGGTTCGATTCCTGGTCGGGACACAAAAATATTTATTAATACATTTAATTAATATTTAATTTATTTGTGATATTTCTCGAGTTTGGTACGCTGGAGACATCGACGAGCTTGCCACTTGTCATGATTGGCCTATAGTAAAGTTGGCTAAATGTGAATCCGCTTATTTATAAGCGTGGTTTCTGACCACCCCGAAAGGGAAACGGTCGTGATGATACTTTACTTTACTAACCACATGCTATTACAGTATCTATTAATTGGGACTATTAACATTATTATTATTTTTTAAATTATATTTCATGATCATCACAGCTCCTAGAACACTGAGTTCTATGCCTCCACTGTTGCAGATGGGCCTACCAGAAAATATATCTGTAAAATTTGACCTACACTCGCCACGTTGGCAAGATGGGTTGGCGAGAGTCTGATGTCTATTTTAATGACAATTTCTTAACTATTCCACAAGTTTGTATTAGTGATACATTTATATTTTTCATTTTTTATATACTTATTATAGTCATTCTCAATAGATTTTAAATCAGTGAGCTTAAGCTAATGACCGCTTTTTTTAAGTTATTTTTAAGTTCAGTTTAGTATTTAAAAACAAATAATTCATCAGCATTTGCAATTTTGGATAAAAAGCTTTGGTTGTACCATAAGGTTAATGTTCTGCACTTACCTCTATTGTACCAACTGCGTTAAACGGCATGAACTCATATTTTTTCAAAATAGTAGGCAAGCAAAATGGAAGATTGTCAGTATATTCTATTCCTTCTAAAACCACACCACCACATCTAAAATAAAAAGGTGTATTTTAACTTCCGAATTTAAAAAAACTCAAATCAAGCACACCTCGAATTTTAGCACCGCATCAGACTGAAACAAATCTTATAGACACATTTGAACATTATTATAGGATACCAGATAAACTAGCCTAGGCCAGACATATTGGTGTTTTTTCAGAACTTAAAAAAAGTAATTCTTATTTACCTTACCGATACGTGGGAATCAAATGTTCCAAAATACCACAACATGAATTCGATCAATTATTATGATCTGACAGAGGAACAAAATAAATGGGCCAAAGCGGGTCTATCGTCAATACATTTATGAAAGAAGCTTCCAAGACGGCAATAATGAAATCATACAGTATTAGGCAGGGAGAAGAGCAGAATGGTGAATAGTAAACGTCTTATTATATTATTGCAATAAAAAAAAAGGACAAGCAAGCCCGAAACACCACTCGTCTCATCTCTCTTTCCCACACACGATAAACCCGGCAGTGAATCCATGGAATTCTAAGGAATTTGACTTCTTCAGCAGTGATATACTAAACTTAAATTGACGATGTTGTTTGAAATAATAGGTAGCTATTACAAAATACCGCCTCCGTGGTCTAGTGGTAACAAACGTTGCCGTGAACTCGGGAGGTCGTGGGTTCGATTCCCACCGGGGGCAAGTTGTACATTGTATAATTTGTCTCGGTCTGGGTGTTTATATGTATAATATGTAGTTTATCAACCATCTAGTTTCCGTAACACAAGCCCCGTAGCTTACCACGGAAACTAGATGGCGCTGTGTGACCTGTCTGGAAATATTTATTATTATTTATTTATTATTAAATAGGATAATCACAAGCTTTACGTTAGGTACTTCGATTACAAGCCCGAGACATTAAGCCCCTCGTGATAGACCCGGCACCCGCACGTTGAATCCATTCATGAATTACAAATACTTACACAGTAATACTGTCCATAGACTTAACAGTAGCTTTCAAATGATTACTCTGCATGTCAAGCACATCTTTCTCTTGTAAAGCAGTATCGATTGTTAGTTTTCTGATGAACTTGGGTCTTGAAACAGCAGATTGATTCCGTGACAGATCTTCCAGCTGCAGTATGGAATCAAGGAATGTGATCCAGTCGTTGTTCCATGCTAATTCTGCTTTTGTAAAGTCGAAACTTGCTTTTTGAATGCTTCGGAATGAATTTCTGTAAATAATATTATACATATCGAAGTTAGTGGGACTTAATAAACTCATAAGGTCAATATTTATTTTACTATGACATTTACTATTACTTCTGACTTTTCTCATATTGTAATTGCCCAATATTTGCATGCCATTGAGGTGAAACATGTGAAGCGAATTTTATAGCTATAAGATCTTGCAATGTAACCATGTTTTCTAGCAAATAAATTATTTTGATTTTGATTTGATTTCTAGCCTTCACAAAGGGGCAAGTGGGAAATCTGGGTCAAGGTATTTTTATTAATTTATTTACGTTTTAACAGAGGTTGCACTCGCTTTCCGTAACTACGGACAGGGCATGGGGTAACCATTAAAGGTTAAAGTATACGAGCCTTGCGGCGGGGCCGGGATTACGACTCCGTCATTGGTTTTTTTTTTTATATATATATATACTATGCACGACATGTGACCTTGCGCCCACCTGATGGTAAGTGGCGTGCAAGGTCCATGAATGTGAGCAACTGAAGTAAGTAAGTAATAAATGTACTTTTAGATAGAGAAAAATAACAAAAACATTTGTAACGATTTTATCTATTTTACTAAACCAAATCATTGATTAATATATCTCTAAAATGTCAGTAATTTTATTTCCTAGTAAGCTGATACTACATTTCTCAAAAGTAATAATAATAATAATAATAAATACTTTATTGCACAAAATTACAAATGCGGTAGGCATTATCTTACAGCTAACCTTTGTGATAGTGATAAGATAAGCACCCTATAACCTTATAAACGATAAGTCAATAATAACTGTTAATAATAATAAAAAAGTAAAAACAAAAAGTACACTCTGACTTAAAAAATCCTTGAATATATTGGATTGTACGAGCGAAATGTCTGCTAAATCGTTTAACTCTTCTAAAATGTATTAGTATTGTTGGTGCATAACTTACTTAAAATCGTATCCTCTTCTCAACATCAGCTTGTAAATATCTGACATCTCAAGATCGTAAGTTTCTAGGTCTTGACATAGTACAGGCTCGTGTTGTGCATGTTCTTCACGAAATACTTGAGGTGCGCTCTTTATCGTATTAACATTGCCATTTACCAACAAATTGTTTTCTTTTGTTACCTATAAATTAGCCAACTTATTATGAACTCTAAGAAAAATGTACTGGTTCATCTCGTACGTTTGCCGATGCGAGGACTGACAGTTCTCTAACAATTATACGCAAAAGATCCGCGTCTATGCTGTGCTGCATGAGACCCAGTACCATCTTCATCATTATCATCAGTCTATGTCTCTCCACTGCTAAATGTAGGCCTCCCCCAAGGCTCGACACTTCACAAAATCTTTTTCCACCCGCATCCAGCCCCCACCAGCGACCTTTTTCAGGTCATCCGTCTATCTGGCGGGGGATCTTCTCACTCTGCGTTATCCTGTACTTGGTCTCTACTCCAGAACCCGTCTACTCCATCGGATATCGGTTCTGCGACAGACGCGTCCGGCCCATTGAAACTTCAATTACTAATTTTGAAGGCTATGTCGGACGTTTCGAACTTTATCCATCAGAAAAATACCTATCACAGCTCTCTCCAACTTTCGTTTTCAAACACCGTGGTATTTTTGATAACAGGATGTAGCGTAACTTTCCGAATTCAGCACATCCTAGTTCAATGCGCCTGTCAGCTTCCTTTGTATACGGAAAGTTGGCTAAGCCTAGTTGGATAGTCTGACCAAGGTAGACGTATTTTTGCACAACTTTGAGAAAGGCGTTACCCACGCAAATTGGTCTCGGAATGACATGATCGTTAAACATGACTTTTGTCTTGTCCAAGTTCATCCAGAGACCAACTCGCTGGGACGCTACGTTTAGGCCGTTTAGCATTCTACTAAGATCTTCCAGGGGGCTAGCTACTATAACTATGTCATCCGCGAACCGGAGGTTTGAATGTATTCACCATTGACTTTTATACCAATAGTACCAACAAGCTTCTAAACGTATTGGCAAATCGGTGGGATTCTCCGCTTCTGGAGCACTAGATACAGTTGCATGCAGTCAAGTAGACAGCCTCCAGTAGCTTCATTGTTGTGTTAGTTCATAAATGAGATTTTTTTATGTTTCACGTTCAAATTTGGCAATTCCTGTCTAAAAAACTATAGGGAGTGGTTTCTGAATAAATAGAAGAAGGATCAAAATCGCCATGATGATCAGATCAGAACCTTCGATGTTACTTCAAGAAGAAGAATTTCACAAACCTCGAATCGTCCGCTGCCTCGTTGTATGGTAATGGTCAATCTCAGAAGCTGATCTCTATGTAGAATAGCATTTTTGTGGCAATACAAGTTGGTGTACTGAATAGACATGTGGTTCTTCTCCTCATTCATAACCATAGCTAAAGTCTCCCATACTAATACCAGTATTGCTGATAGAGGGAACACTATTTGGTCTGAAAATATCGAATCATTTATTATACATATTTATAGTTTTTCGTACGAGTATACATGCATTTCTTAAGAAACCAAATGCTCCGTGTTTATTGCATCATCATAACATCCCCTAGCACCCCCTCTGCTGGAGATTGGTCTTCCATGCTGGTCAGTCGGGCTTACGAGATGTAGTTTTATTTTAATATAATAACAATTGGTATTAGTGGAACCGGGATCGGAAAGAACATGCTCTCCGAGGCACGAAAACGGTGGTGTTATGAGATTGTTCGTATTTCTGATTGGTACATTGCTATTCGATTTAAAGGCAAACGTTCATATTTATTCAAATAAACATTTATTTATTTGTTTATTCGAAGAGAACGCACAGAGACAACATGAGAACATAGAAAATGCCAACAGAGTAGAAGCAATTAAGATTATACCCGCCGCCAGAATATGTCTCTCTATCACTCACAATAGTGCACACTTTGTGCGATACAAAATTTTGTAAAATATCACCTGGCCAAGGAAATAAATGAAAACAACTGCACTGTACGAGTATGTGTTTGAATGCATGAAAACTGTTAGGCGAACTCCGAAGCAAACTGCCCACACTTAGCGAGCTAAACCGAAAGTAGCATCTTTTTGATTTTGGCTTTAAAGGCGGCTTGACTTGTTGCATATATAAACGCCTGATGTACGTGTCGCACATCCAACCAGAACCAGCCAGATATTGTACCTGGAAGGGATCGCAGAAGCGAGTCTGTCTCGAGGAGGCAGTAAATGTAAAGTATCATCACGACCGTTTCCCTTTCGGGGTGGTCAGAAACCACGCTTATAATTAAGCGGATTCACATTTAGTCAACTTTACTATAGGCCGGCCAATCATGACAAGTGGCAAGCTCGTCGATGTCCCCAGCGCACCAAACTCGAGAAATATCACAAATAAATTAAATATTAATTAAATGTATTTATTTACATCGAGAAGGCATTATAATAAATACCTTCTGCCAGGTTTGGACAACTAAGTAGGCCTTAACAAATATTGTACAGTTGTGTCATGTCAGTTGTAAGTTCTGTTACGTAGGCGCAAACGATATTAGTGGATTTCGTTATTTACGTCAGAGATTGCGTCATAATTACAAAATATTATTCAACTCTCAAATCTATAAGCTCTCGACCTTGACAGCAGCCGTAAAAATATCAACTTTTATAGCGTGATATATATTGTTAACGGATTCCATTATATAACGTTTGCGCTTAAGTAACAAAATAGGGCTGCAAGTCCTTTTCACTAACAAACCTTAGGGATCAAGTAAGATGATAGGCATTGAAAGGCAACGAGTATCATCAGTAAATAACTAAATATTACTTCTTATAGTCAGGAACAACACACGAACAAGATGCACATTCATGATGTTTATCCTGCACATCTTATAAGATAGCTACTAGTATTTTCAATTCATGCTACTGTTTTAGCTACGATAAATTTTCTAGCAGAATCAGTACATTTAAAGTTTAATAAATAATTGCTTACCATCCACAACATATCCTTCAATATACTTATATTCGTCATCATGAGTAGATATCACCATATTTCTTTGTGCTGCAATAGATGTATTTGCACTGGCATAAATTGGCAACGGCCTGTAACAAAATATATTTTTTTAAATTTATTTATTAAAACTTTATTGCACAATATACACGAGTACAAGGGACGGACTTAATGTCGCTAGACATTGTCTGACAGCCAACCTTAGGGACACTGAAGAACATTAAAAACGTAGGTAGGTGCAATTAGAGAAATATGATTACGTAATAAATATGCAATATTATCTAAACCATAATACTAGAATAATAAATACTATACTAAACTAAATACTAATAATATATGTACACATTAGATACATACACATATAATAATATACTAAATAAACTAAATTAGTTGTTAAGAGCTATTTAAAAAACATGAATATATATTTTTATTTTAATGTTTCAGTTGGATGCTTGTCATTAACCGGCAGCTTATTCCACAGGTTTTAGTAATAATTTCAAAAGAAACTTTTATTTTATTCATATGTTCTATAACATGGGAATAATCTTAATAAGAGGTATTCTATTATATTTATAACCCTTTCAGCACGGACTAAACCAAGCGTGACTTTTTTTTTAATCTAGCCGTGTCGCCAAATTCTGTTTAGACGCTAAAAACGTCTTCGATACGAGAAGTTCGTGCACTCATCTAGCTACTTACTAATTATCATATTAAATTGTTAGAAAAAAAACATACAAAACAGGTTTTTATTTCCATTGTATTACCAAACGCACAAGTATGCGAAGGGGGTTTTGTAGAATTCCCTAGGATCTTAACGTTGTCAATAAACCCTTTAATATCCAAAATATTTTTTGTCGTGCTGAAACGGATAAACGATTCCCTAAACATATTCTATCCAATGAGGTCAAATAGCAAAACTTCTAACTATTATAGGTTTCAGTTTAAAAAAAAAATGTACGGAGAATTACAAGGAACTAATATCAGCCTTATTACTAGTGTTTTTATCATTACAGACAGACAGTTGGTTCGTCCAGGGTCGGATGACTATTGGAGATGGTGACATTCTCACGTTTACTCCAGCAGGATCTCAGCAGGTAACCACCTGCTGGTAATTTATGCACGTTTAGTGCTATTACTAGTGTAACAGCGGTTCTTTTAACATTGTAATTATGTGCAACTATAATAGCGCCATCTATGATCGAGAAGTGGAGCTATTTCGTAATGACAGTTCTAGAAAGTTCCGTGTATTTTAATTGAAAGTTTTAATAAAAAAATATTAATCAACATCTACCTACTGACCGAACTGACACGACCTCGAAGAAGAACGTATTTTTCGTACATTTCCGTAGTCTTGTTATATGTTCTGTCACTTTAGTTGCATGTCAATGACATTACTTAATAACTATCATATTCTTCGTTCCGATACGCGATAATAGTAACCTAAGCACGCTTAAAGGTGTTCCGATAAGCGGTTAAACTGTTTTGCCAAGCTGTGTGACGTCTCAAATGACATCATTTCTCGCGCTTAGACTGCTCACGATATCGAGGTAGATCGCTCTGAGCGCTGTCAGTTTTTTGTCATTATGTCGCGCGCCATTTTTAAGTTTATTTAATTTAAGTTTTCTTTTAAATTATTTAATATTGTGATTCGTTTATACTGTTTGTATATTACTTCTAAAACAAATCTATAATTAATATTTAAGTAGGAAGTGAGAAAAAAATGTCTGTAACACGGCAAGTTATTTTAAAAGACCAAAATAAGTTAATAATATTAAACTTTACACATATTGTAACATGGCAGTTTTTAATTGTTTTAATAGAAACGCATTAATGCGTTATGCGATGAACTCGGAGAAACAGAACGCTCAGGGACGGTACGCAATGTGTCAAAATCAGCCGTTCCTCATTAATTTTGAAACCTTTTCTGCGCACTTTCTTTTTGCGGGTGCTCCGACAATTAATGAATAAAATATTACATGTTACCTTGTTCAAGCACAAATCGTGCCTTAAAATCACTAAGCGACCGTAATCCCCTAATTGGGGAACCAGTTTTGGGTTAGAAGCTCCGCGGGCTTCCGGAGACTCGTCTCGTCCGTCGCCCAACTCCCTACCAGCCGGAGCGTCTCTTCTTCACGCCCGGCTGCTACACGAGATAAGCATTAACTAGATTACCTACACTCTTAAATGTGCGGAAGTGTCCTCAACTGAATATACAATAAATCTACGACCCGTTATTTGTTGTTTTATTTGTCGAGCCCCGGTCCTTATACATATAAAGATAAATAATCCGAGAGATGTATATTTGTTATATTTTAATTCGTTTATACTGTTTGCTTTGAGCATCCAAATTGCGATATTTGATTCGGAACGACGGTCAGTGTAATAATCGTTCTAAGCGCTCTGAGCACGATTCGGAATGAGGGGATTGTGATATTTACAGATGACAAGTCAAACTAGCTCCGGCTTAATTAAACGTTGAGGAGTCTTTCGCGCCATTTTGCGCGGAGATGTCAAGTGCAAGTTATTGTTTTGTAAATTAATTTACTGTGGATATTATTGGTCAAAAGTGGTGTTATTTTGTTTAATAATGTGCTACAATGTAAATAATTATGGAAAACCATAAATTGAACTTTAAATATGGGGCACAAGTTGAAGTTTATTTTTTGCGGTTTTCCCGCGCTATGGACTCCCATATTTTACCCGACGTGTTTGGGCTATAATGCCGCGAGTGACTCCAAAAAAGCATCAAATTCTGCAGCATCTGGAATTTGATGATCCCCAACTCGGTTATGAACTCTGGTATGAACATATATTATGCAAATAAATTACGTGTTTAGGACTGATGTATTCTGTACAATGTCCTTTAAAGACAATTAAAAAAAAAAAAAAATTTAACGTTGATGACTGTTGCTTAATTGATGAATTTTTGATACAACTATGTTATTGCCAGATACTATTTCATTGGGATTTAACTCACTTACCATAGCTCCGTATGCACCCATTTGATCATGTGCGATAGCAATCCAGTCCCGGTGGAAATGGGAAACTCTATCTTCGGATACAGAACACTTAGCTTCTGGTTTATTCCTACCATATACATTCTGAAAGAATATATAATAATAATATTAATAAAATTTTGTTTATTGAATTACTAGATTCATAGTGTTAGTAACAGAAAACCTTATAAAACTATGTTAGTACTAACCTAATAATAACGCAAGTTTTATTCACATTTATCTAAGGCCAACTCCCCGCACATGCACGCCACATCAACGAGACATGTACGGAGAGTTAAGGCTCTCAGCGACCATTCTAAGGATACTGTTGGCGCTGTCTCGCACCCGACCAAGCAGAGACCCACACTTCTTGCGCATTGTGGCATAGAAGCAATCTACTCTCGCCTCCGCAAACATATTTGATGCACTGCAGTAGCGCGGCACCCTGAATGCATTATTATACTGCACGCGTAGCGCATTATATTGCCTTTGTGTAAAGAAGGCCCACAGGCTGCTCGTGTAGAAGGATGTACACTACGCTCTAAACAAGTCAACCTTGACGTCATGTGAGCAACGAGCAAACCTCTGCGAGCAATCATATTGGCCCTAACAGCCAATGCGCGCCTCTCCCTCTCAATGTCTGCATCATCTCTGAGTCCAGACGTGACAATATGGCTAAGATTATATAAGATACTTAAATTATCTCCTTAATCTTTGTTGTACATACAAAAAAATTGCAGAAGACATAAAAAACAACACTGAGTGTGAATTACATTATTATTCTTCAAAAAAATAATTTGAGTACAAACTTACTGTCCAAGAGCATTGAGCAAAAATGTGACAGGGTCGCTATGTCCCCTTCTTGTGAGTGGGATATTTGTGACGTTCGCTCCGAGAGATCTTTTCAGGATGGCTTGCAATAATCCATGAGGTGCGATCTCAATAGTTACTGCGTTATGAGGAATCATTCTTGAAGTTTCTTCAAATAACACGGGGTTCTATAGAAATAGAAATTACGATTACGTAGACGGTAGGGAATTGCGTACACATTTACTTATAGTCAAAGATACGTAGAAAAACGATCATCACCCATCTGTCATCCGAACGAAATCCACTTTTTATGTAAACAAAAACAATGGTGATGGGTTGCTTTGCTCAGACTTCTTTTCCTTTGCAAGACTTGCAAGACTCGTAGTCTGACTTAAAATATATATTTGTTCTATAAGGCTCTAGTGTGTCCGTAAAATACTATCTCAAGAACTACTGCTCTGATATAAACAATAAATAAATATTTCCAGACAGGTCACATAGCGCCATCTAGTTTTCGTGGTAAGCTACGTGGCTTGTGTTACGGAAACTAGATGGTTGATATATTATACTTTTTTTTGTTTGTAAATATATACATATAAACACCCAGACCGAGACAAATTATACAATGTGCAACTTGCCCCCGGTGGGAATCGAACCCACGACCTCCCGAGTTTACGGCAACGTTTGTTACCACTAGACCACGGAGGCGGTCAATATATATAGTTAACGGATTCCATTATATAACGTTTGCGCTTAAGTAACATAATATGGCTGGAGCCGTTCTAATGCCTTACTAAAATTAATCAATATTAGAGCTGTACGAAATTGTAGCCCTAAAGTGTGTGTCAACAAACCAGGAAGTCTCTTACCAAAAGATTATTAGTATGATATTCAGCTGAAGAGTATTTGGCAGTTTCATGTGCCCATTTATCCTGAGGCACCGAAGTCGACACCCATTTCTCACTCCTTAACTTGGGGTCAATTATTACAGCTGATAGGTATTCCTTAAGTTTGGGTCCTAAAATACAATTATTTAAATTCAAGCTCCAGCAAAATCTTTGCATCACTTACTGAAAGAATTGGGCCTAAGCAGGTCTGCAGGAGATACATTTATGGAACGAGCTTACAAGACGGCATTAACGGAATCATACAGTATTTGGTTGGGTAGGGAGAGAAGTAGAATGGTGGATGGTGGGCCTATTATCGCGCAATAAAAAAAAAACCAGCTTATTGTCGGTCGCAAGCCCGAGACACCATTCTTCTCATCTCTTACCCACACACGATAGACCCGGCACCCGCACGGTGAATCCATGGAATGCTTAGAAATTTGTCTTCTAATATTTACTGTTATTAATTCTTCAGATTTTAGTGGTAGATATGTGTAAAATTACCTTGCATTTTTTTTTTTTTTTATTTATTCAGGAAACATACAGATCTTAAATCATAATTACAACAATTCTAAAAGTTACACAATCCAGCAAAGTTTCCACTTAAATATTAAACATAAATTTTGCAAAAAAAAATTATAATAATAGGGATAAGCTTAAAAACAATACCTATATAACAAATACAACTAAATAATATACATATATATATATATGTTAAAATAATGGAAAATGAAAAAAAAAATAGTAATCAAACAGAAATAAATTAAAAGTTCTCCAAGCATTCCAATTATGATTCATTTAGATAATTTTATATTAATTTCTTTTTTTAACCTAGCAACACTAAATCAATATCACCGAAATTTCCATTGTAATTTAGGCATGATCTTAGCACAAAGGAGTTTTTCAAGTATTTTGTTCCAGCAAATCTGATAGCAAATAACAGTTTGGATCTATTCCTTTTTCTACTACAATTCAAGTTTACATGTTATACATGGACTATGGAGAAGTGGCTAAGCTAAAAATGTGTCAGTTTCAATCTAGTTCCCAAAACAGTTTAAAAATTACCTGCTTCAGCTATGTATCTGGAATGATATGCAATATTGGAGCACGGCACTTCTTTAGCGAAGACGCCCTGGGCCGTCAGTTTAGCAACGAATTCCTTCATTACTTCTGAAGGCCCTGAAATAGTGCTGGATTCTGCACTATTGTGACACGCTACTTCAATTTCAGGCGGGCACATTTTGGTGACCTGCGAAGTAGAGTTTGTTATTAGACACTGATATATATATTTTTTAAATGTCATTTACGACTAAAGTAGCGGATATTTCTGTGGTGTCAATGAAAAAGGACATGAGTGAAAATTTTAAAAAATAGTTTTTTGCACCTATTTCTTCAAAACATTCATATGCGTCAATCCAATAAGGAGATGAGTCTATACACTGTACAGTTTATTTTACACCCCTACGTACATAAAGGGTCTAGTCGTAACATTAAAATGTATAAATAAGTAAAAAGAGTTCAATCGAGTTATTTCAGTATCGCGCTTTTACCGCTAATAATTCAGTTATGCATAGTGATATGAGTGGACTAGTACCTAAAGTATACGACTAATGAAATTGAACATTTACTAATTCTAATGGGGTGTATCAGGCAAAGCTTATTGTAGATGTCGCTAGCGGCACTGGTACCTTGTTTACATCTATGACGGATCATTTTTTAATATTTGTAGTTTTACATTTTTATAATAAATAAATGCATTTTAACTTAACGTTACCTACAAATTAAGTAGGCGAACACCGTCTTTAAAATAAAAAAAGGTTGAATTAATAGAACGGCAATTTTGAGATCACCATATCTTTGCTTTCGCTTGGAAATTTCGATTTGTACACTTAAAAGCTGCTCACTTCTGCATAATATCCAGAAAATAATGAATTTCGTAATAAAAATACAAGTTTTCTATGCAAGTGACAGTTATATTAGGTCCCATCTATCGTGATAAAAATTTAGTGACACACCCCATTATAAAAATGAGTATTTTTCTTAATTTGCGTCTAGTGAAAAGTTCAAGTTTTGTACTTATCCCCTTTTTCCTTAACACCACAGATTTAAAAATGTTGCAACTCTGTCTTCGATGGATCGTTTATGACAATCACAATTCTGTGGTGTCAAGGAAACAGGGGTAAGTACAAAACTTGAACTTTTCACTAGAGGCAAATTAAGAAAACAACTCATTTTTATAATTAGAATTAGTAAATGTTCAATTTCATTAGTCGCATACTTTAGGTACGAGTCGACTCATCTCACTATGCATAACTGAATTATTGGCGGTAAAAGCGCGATACTGAAATAACTCGATTGAACTCTTTTTATTTATTTATACATTTTAATGTTACGACTAGCCCCTTTATGTACGTAGGGGTGTAAAATAAACTGTACAGTGTATAGACTCATCTCCTTATTGCATTGACGCATATGAATGTTTTGAAGAAATAGGTGCAAAAAACTATTTTTTAAATTTTTCACTCATCTCCTTTTTCCTTGACACCACAGAATTAGGATATTGATGTCTTAGGTTTGAATGAAACTATTTCTGCTTATCTGAAGCTACAATAAATTCCAAAAGATAAGTTAAAAGTCTTTTGGTCTTGAGACAATGGGACCGTGGGGCCCAAGTGCTAAGAAGTTCTCTAAAGAACTGTCTAATTGGCTAGTTATATAGTATATGACAAAAAAGCTGGCAGTTTTTTCGCGCAGCAAATAAGCATCGATGTGCAGCGGGGGAATGCTGCGAGTGTTCTTGGCACACTGCCACATGATCAAGTCATGGGTGAAAAAGTAAAAGTAAAGTATCATCACGACCGTTTCCCTTTCGGGGTGGTCAGAAACCACGCTTATAAATAAGCGGATTCACATTTAGCCAACTTTACTATAGGCCAATCATGACAAATGGCAAGCTCGTCGATGTCTCCAGCATACCAAACACGAGAAATATCACAAATTTATTAAATAATAAATTATTAAATGCATTTATTTACATTAAATATTTTTGTGTCCCGACCAGAAATCGAACCCGGTACCTCCGAGTCTAAATCCACGGATTACGCGGTTACGGTTACGGTTACGGAGGCAGATCAAGTCATGGGTGAATATTTTTATATAGTTAAGATTCTTAAAATTTAGTTTATATATTTTTATTAGCTTAATTTTTATTAATTCATTGTACTGTTTTTTATTCTTAATAAATAGTTACAAGTTGGTATCGCCTGTATTCAATTGATGTATGAATCGATCCTCTCCCGTCCCTAAATCCATACGCACAATTTCGTGTCGTCGAGTGAAGCGGTCGTGTTGCTTGCGCACACGCATAAAGACTAATATTTAACAATTATTTGTATCATTACCGGCCGGTGTATTAAAAGCAGTGTTTGTGAAGTGAGCATACGGGAAGACGTCACCCCCCCGAAGGACATCAGGTGCGTACTCCTTGCAATATCCCATTTTCCAACTTCTTAGCCTTGTTATTAATGCAACTAGCTTTTTCCTTAGATTCATACAGTCCACTATAAATAACCCCCCTTGCATTTTGTCTAAGTGGTCCTAAACGAACCGGGATCCTCCTGCCTTACAGGTTGCCAAAAATTGGTTAATTTCGTTAGGGTTTAGTGTAGGATACCTAGGTTAGGCAGCATTGACATTGCGCTCAATTGCTTGCATGGATTCCTTATGATTTTGCTTGATGTTTGTTCACAATACTGTATATTTTAGGCCGTAATATAATGCGTAGACCGTAAGTAACTAACAGCAATATTACGCGTGAAATAATACTATTTTATTTTCACGTTATTATATTTGCCGTTTAGTTTACTTAAATACACTCAATTGACGTAAGTTTAACTATCTGCATGTAAAATGTATAGGTTCTATAAATATATTGTGCAATAAGTTTGTAATAACAAAAATTCTTTATTATTTTTTTTGGTAAATTCTTGAATAAGTTAAAATCCAATCATAATTTCTATTTACTTATTTGCACATTATTTATTTGTTAATTGCTCCTATCATTGGACTTTGCGTACCGATTACCATTAGGTGGGCGCGGTGTCACATGTCGTAGTGTAAATGCGAAATTTTGTCAGGGACATTTATGGAAACCATAATTTGGGATCGTATTAAATATTGATTGTTTTAGAATAAACTTTGTTTTTTTCGTACTACCCACATATTTTGCTTTTTTTATATTAGGTGTTTTTTAGCAAATCTGTGGCAAAATTGTATGTTAGGACATAGATACAACATAACGTATGCTTTATTAGTGGTTTATGTTTGTATAAATGCAATAATTATTGTAAAATCACAAATTTACAATTTGTTTAACTGATTGTGCGGTTTAAACGTTATAAATTTGACATATCTTTGTGTAGCCAGTCGTGTGTGTTTAAACCGTATCCAAAGGACAACGTACATTTTGGTATTTTTTGTTGATTTTATTAATTTAAACTTCTGGTTGTTATAAATTTAACTTCTTTGCATCTTTTAGGTTTGTTTTTGGGTTTTGTTATAAAATGTCGTTAGATTCAGATAAAACTACAATGGATTCGACTAGTAAAGATAGCATGAATTGTCAAATTGTTTATGCTAAACGGAACGCTCTGTTTTCGCGAATGCAACATATTTATAACTTGTCAAAGAACACTACAACTGAACGCACCCGTGAATCTTTTCTCAATGCAGTTGGTACAATGAACGAGTTGCGTAGCGAGTTTCGTTCTGTTCTTGACGAATATATTTCTTTAAAGTTGAGGTCAGACCCAAAGGCAACGCCTAATTATGAAGCAATAAACTCGTTTGAGGACATGTACTGTGCGTCCAAACGAGTGCTAGATTCTTTGTCTAGCGTAGTGCCTTTAGAACAGAGTAGTGAATCCGCTCTTAAGCGACCTAGGTTACCGCCTATTGAGATACTATCGTTTGATGGGGACGTAAGAAACTGGCCATTGTTTTATGCTAGTTTTAAATCTATTATTCATCTTAATCCATCGCTGTCAAATGATGAAAAACTGTACTATCTTCTGGGTAGGTTGTCTCATAAGGCGCGGAGTGTGATATCGGGTATTACACCGAGTGGTGATAATTACTTTCTAATTCTGCAGACTCTTCTGGACAAATTCGAGGATAAACGTTTTATGGCTGCCACATATATTGAACAAATAATAAATTTTAAATTCAATGGTACACCATCGGCCTACAACTTTCAGATGTTTACCGATAAGGTGATCACAGCCGTAAATGCTTTAAGAAATATGAGTCTTGATGACTTAGCCGATTTCATTCTTCTTCATTTGTCCTTAAAGAAGCTAGATGCAGACACGGTCAGAGGTTTTGAGATGTACTGTCGAGACTCTCGGGTACCTACATTTTCGCAGCTAGCGGAGTATGTTAGGACCCAGGATCGCGTCTTCCAGAGTGTTGGTATGCAGTCGCGAGCCACACCTGCCAAACAGGTCAAACCTTTGCGTCCCAGTGCACCGAATCTGCAAACTTATGCTGTCGATGCTTCACCATCTCATAATTCAAGGTGTTTGTGTGATAATATTACTCACGACTTCTTGTTTAAATGTCCTGAGTTTAGTAACTTAGCTCCTAAGGATAGATTTAACTATACTAAATCCAGAAGTGCATGTATAAATTGTTTAAATATTAAGCACAATACAGGCAAGTGTAAGTCTAATCTTAAGTGTGTTTCTTGTAAGAAGAGACATCATTCTCTTCTACATTTTGAAAATAACTCTGTTACTCCTCCCGCGTCAAGTGACGACGGTCAATCATCTCAGACTCAATCATCTCAGACTCAATCCAGTTTATGTTCTGTGTCGCCTACCTCGCTCGCGTCAAATACAGATGGCGCTAGTGTTAGGACTACTACTGTAGCCTTGGCGACTGCGCAAGTTGTTTTGTATGATATTAGTAATCGTAGGCAGGTCGTAAGATGTCTGCTAGATTCAGCGTCCCAGAGCAACTTCATTACGCGTGAATGTTTTTCGAGGTTGGGATTTTCTAACATTAGAAATTCCAATGTTGTAGTCAGGGGTGTCGGTGGAGTGGAGAAGAGTATTCAAGGTGAGGTAGACATTAAGTTCTTCTCCAAATTTAACATTAATGTCGGTTACGATATGAGTGCTCTTATAGTTGACCGCATTACTGGTGATCTGCCTTCAGTCCCTATTGACGTGGCAGCTTTGCCACACCTTAAGTCATTGTCGCTTGCGGACGATGCGTTTGCTACGCCAAGTTCCGTTGACATGCTTATAGGTGCAGCAATATTTCCTCATTTGTTGTTACCAAGTGTGGTTAATAGCAATGTTGATAATATTCCACCAGTCATTGAGACTGTATTAGGAGTTGTCGTGGTTGGGTTACTGCCCACAGCGACGCCTGCGCCCAACACATGCGTCAATGTGGCGTCATGTTGTTCGGTTATGAATAATAACTATATTGATTCTCTTCTTCAGCGCTTCTGGGAGCTCGAAGAGGTATCTGTCCCTCACATTGAGGATCCTGTTAATGTCGAGTGTGAGGAGCACTTTAAGACTACCACTACTCGTGATATTATTGGTAGATATACAGTCGCTTTGCCTTTTCGTAAGGACTCATACTTGTTGGGTAACTCGTATGACGTGGCCAGAAAACGCTATCTTTGCCTGGAGCACAAGAAGGAAGCTTCCCAATTACTGCGTGATGCCTATGATAATGTGATATTAGATTACATCAGTAAAGGTTATTTGTTGCCTGTTACTGACAATAATCCTGAACTTCCTTCCTATGTCATACCCCATCATGGGGTTTATAGGCCAGGTAAATCTACACCACTACGACCGGTTCTTGATGCTAGTTGTGTGACTAGCTCCGGTCTGTCCCTTAATGATATACTCCACTCGGGTCCAAATCTACAAGGACATCTGTTTTGTATTCTTCACTCCAACGTAGTGTTATGTTTGCACAATTATTTTCCACACCAGTGGCACACCTTTGTTGCCAATTGCGTGGTAAGGGTTGTTGAGACTCATCTCTTCAAGTCCATTGGACAGCAGGTCCTGTCATTTGAGGAATTGTTAATGATTTTGACCCAAATAGAGAGTTTAGTTAATTCTCGTCCGCTCACACAGTTGAGTAGTGACCCTGCTGAGCCTTCTGCTCTCACGCCTTCACATTTTTTGTGCTCGGCTCCGCTTTCTTCACTCCCTGTGTCTGAGACATCAACTAGGAATTTACGCGATCGTCATTCTTTGTTAGATTCGCTAGTTCAATCATTTTGGAAGCGATGGCGTACTGAGTATTTGCATCAGTTACAAACTCGCTCCAAATGGCACAGTCCTTCCGTTCCCATCAACCCAGGTACTGTTGTAGTTGTTATGACGGATAATGCTCCGTTATTCTCATGGCCCTTAGGCGTTGTTGAAGAAGCTCACGTGTCTAGTGATGGCATCACACGTGTTGCCACCGTTAAGACCACAAGGGGTACTTATGTTCGCCCTGTAGTTAAGCTATGTCTGTTGCCTAGTCAATAGGTCATTAGCAAACATGTATATAGTTAATATAATTTGTTCTTTAGGTTAATTAACTTTCTATACTTAGATTAGTTTGTAATGTCTATAGTTAGATAAGTTTAGTCTCTTTTAAAGGCAATCCTTTAAGGCCGGGGGAATGGTATCGCCTGTATTCAATTGATGTATGAATCGATCCTCTCCCGTCCCTAAATCCATACGCACAATTTCGTGTCGTCGAGTGAAGCGGTCGTGTTGCTTGCGCACACGCATAAAGACTAATATTTAACAATTATTTGTATCATTACCGGCCGGTGTATTAAAAGCAGTGTTTGTGAAGTGAGCATACGGGAAGACGTCACCCCCCCGAAGGACATCAGGTGCGTACTCCTTGCAATATCCCATTTTCCAACTTCTTAGCCTTGTTATTAATGCAACTAGCTTTTTCCTTAGATTCATACATTCCACTATAAATAACCCCCCTTGCATTTGCAAATAATAATTGTATCTATAAGGTATCACTCGTAACTTCAACTTTGTATTTTATTAAAATGTACTTACTGTGGTAAATCCTAATCCTACAGCAGCCATGGAACCATGTATAAATGGTGTTTCAACTGATACCAATCCTCTGCTATAAGCTGCCAAGATCATTTCCTCAGCAGTGAAACATCCATCTGCGTATGCGCAACCCAATTCACCGACACTGTGCCCTATAGATAAATAATAACTATAGTTTTTATTTTGCGTTAATTTAATTGGTGATTGTATGTATTATTGGCAGCCTGCAGTCAGAATATATTGTGATTCCGCTATAGTTTTATTTTTATTAATTCATTTAATTACAGTTTCTTATTAATGCTATCTCTTCAATCCTCCGTGTTCTAGTGGTAACAAACGTTGCCGTGAACTCGGGAGGTCGTGGGTTCGATTCCCACCGGGGGCAAGTTGTACATTGTATAATTTGTCTCGGTCTGGGTGTTTATATGTATAATATGTATATATTTACAACAAAAAAAAGTATAATATGTAGTTTACCAACCATCTAGTTTCCGTAACACAAGCCTCGTAGCTTACCACGGAAACTAGATGGCGCTATGTGACCTGTCTGGAAATATTTATATTTAAATTATTTTTAGTTGTAGGTAATGTAATAGACATTTCAACACAAATTAGTTTTATTGTCTGTTGGTCTTATGTATGGACACAAGGAGTTAATGCTATAGAAATGAGTTTGTCAGACCGCATACGTAATTATGAAGTACACAAAAGGATAGGTATGAAAGAAAGCATAGGGATAAAAAAGGAAAGGCATGCTGCGATGGTTCGGGCATGTTGAAAGGATGTATAATATGAAAGTTGTGGGTTAAAGAGGCCCTGGAAGATCAAGACCTAGGATCAAATAAATAAAACAATTGCATTGAAAAGTCATCGAAACAAAAGGGTATGTATGAAGAGGTTGATGAATGTCGAAGAAGCGAAAGAGGTATGTCGTGATCGTGACAAGTGGTGCTTAGTTTAATCATAGCATTTTTAATCGGATTGTATGTTTTGTTTGAGTAATACGAAATCAAGTTTAATTTTATCTGCTCACCAATAATTTTATCAGGAACTACGCCAAGTTCTCGGAGTATATCAGTCAAACCAATCTGCACGGCTGCTATACCCACGAAGGAGTGTAAAATGTTATCAAAAGTAGTCTTTTCAGTGTTAGTAATAATGTCAACTATATCAACGCCTTTTGGTTCTAGTACGCGACGGCAACTAAAAAAGGAAATATCAGATATAGGTTATATAATTTTAAGTAAAGTGAGAGCTTTTTAAACAGCTGTTTTATGAGCCCATCAAGGCTATAATAATATTGTTGATCAATAATAATCGACTCGATAAATCTAGTCTATGAAAGCACTTCTAGTGGAAGTTTCAATTGATTTATGTTGCAAAGTGAGAGAAACAAGCTAATAATATTAAAAGCATTTATTGAATCAAATAAATTGGTATATTTGATTGGAACGAGATCCCGTTGAATTTTCATTACCATAGTAAGAAGGATTAATACAAATAAGAAGAAAATAACAAAGTAAACCTTAACTAATCTTTAAATCAATAAATTAAAATGGAAAAAATATAAAGAAAACTACAATTATATTAAAAATTAGTTAAAGAAGGTAATAATAATAAACGTTAGCTTAAATAAGACTAGAAAAATCTGACAACCACTATCTAGCAATATAGTTATTTATTAAGAACATGTAACAACTATAATATTCTTGCCGAAGATTTGGACATAGACATGTTTAACTCCAAAGCAACATATATTAGACGTCTAATGACGCATCATTACGTTGAATCGATCATCGGCAGCAATCCCTAATGAGTGATTTGTTTTTTCATTATCAACTTACTTATGGTTCTCTTGCTCTTTATTACTTAACTTTAAATTTATATGTGAAAACCTTTAATAGTTCTTAGTGAATTTACTGTATAATATTTACTATAATATTGTCAACTGTTGGTTTTCCAAAATGAATAAAAAAATAAAAAAAATGCTACAACAAACCATGTCATTGAACTTGATTATGTTTGGATTCTGGAATTATACTTAGTACCAGTACTTATTTCTTACACCATTACATCTATCTTCGCGTTATAGTCTATTCTGATATCTTACCGTTCTATGGCTGCAGCAAAAATTGGTATGCGCATAAGTTCTGTTCCCATAGTGGCCCATTGAGACCCCATACCACTGTAGACGAACCAGATCGGCTGCTTGATATCAGCGTAGTAGTCATTCTTCTCTGCCAATACTGTAGTAGCATTGTTTTCATCAGATGCTGAAATAAAAAATATATTTTTACATTAATAATTTAAATTATGTTTTGTTTTTAAAGTGAGAACTTTATTGCGCGTGCTTGGTTAGGGAACTATTTCGTTAAACGTACGTCCGTACGTCAGAACAGCGCTCAATGGGAAACAGCGCGGCGGAGAAGGGGAAGAGGGGCGGATAGGCGCGCGCGTATAGCCGCTGCCTCTCTCGCTCTCTCCTGCGCCTTTTTTCCTCTCGAAACAGCGCGGTGGGGAAGGGGAAGAGGGGTGGATAGGCGCGCGCCTCACTCTCTCCCGCTCCTTCTTTCTCTTTCCTTCTTTACGCGTCTGCAACTATGCGTGCGAATGCAGCCACGCTCATTTATTTAATCTCCATATTCCTACCAACTACGAAATCAATAACCTGCAAGTTTGGTTCTCACTTTTGCGGTACGTTCCGCGACGCACCCTTTTTTATTTTGCAATATGAGACATGTCTTTCTCAATGTCTTCTTCTATGATCTCCACAACCTTTGTTAGTTTCAGTCATGACATTTATTTTAATTATACATCTAAAAATACTCACAAAGAATACAATATCCTCTAGCCATATGTCCAATGGTACTTCTTTCGTGTATATTCTGTAAGAGAGCTATCTCTTCAGCATCAACCAGATTAGCCTTGAGCTCGTCTACCACCTTTTGCACAGCAGGTTCGTGTCTTCCAGATATATTTACTAGATACGGCATGTTGGTTTTGTACTTCTGGATATTCTAAAAAATTTTAAGAAAAATAATATATATAGTTTTTATATTAATTAGGTTTATCTTTTAGTTTATTTAATTTAAGGTTTTGTTTAGTTTATTTTTAATTTTATTATTAAGGTAGCTTTTAATTTATATTTATTGTTTGTATTTGTGTATCTTACTTAGAAAAATAATATTATGATTTTAAGGAACCATTAGGATGATTGCTATTTTTGAGCCAATCGTCACAAAATTAATTGTTCTATAATAGACCATTGACGGTTATGGTGTTTTCCTTAAGTTTTGTTTTAAGTGTTTATTCTTATATAAATATTAGTTCTTATTGAAAGCAAAAATTGACATTTGACATCAATTGCAAATGGTTCATACTTTTAACGAGAACAACAAATAGATGGCGAACTGATGGTGGTTATATGCCCAGTATGCCTTAGTACTACCATTCGTGTCGATAAACCCAGTAAAGTGTATCTACACGGTTCGGGATCAGGCTCGAGTTGTCGTCATGCCCAGTCAAGCCGGCATAGTGTTAGAGACTGATGTCCGTCATGAGTGTCTGATTCCAGTACATTAATGAACCTCGCGCGCCATTTATCAACAGATGGGCTAGTATAAAAAAAAATCTTTAGGTATTTATGGCATTTGGGGTTGCCACACTTTTTAGTTTTATTTGTAGTGTAGTTTATTTTACATATAATTTCGTTTTTTTATTTTATATTTAATTTATCAATTTGTTTTAATTGTAACTATCAATTAATATTTATTTATTTATAAACAAACAGTATAAATTAATTACAATAAAACTAACTACTTAAAAGTAAAAATTAAAATAAATATAAACTAAACCTAATAAAAAATAAACTATAAGTAAATGGTGTGCTAAAATGTAATTTATTTGCAAGCCTAATATTTAGAAAAATTGTTAACATGTATTTTTTTTTTAAATAGCACAATATTGTACGCCCTGTCCCGGGGTAAATTGTGAGACCTCTTTTGTAACCAACAATGTACAAACAACCACAATTTATGACAATAAATGTATTTTGAATTTTAAAAAATGTCCTCTAGAGGCGACCCTTCAGTGATAGTCCCAAGAAGGCTGGCAACATTTCCCCTCTGTATAGCTAAGCTAATACGTTGGCAGAAATAATTGCCAGCCTTCCTGTCTCCAGACTTTTCCGTTAGCCGTTTGGACAACTCCTTGGATTTATAATATAAATTTATAAGAATAGTTTTTATTATTTTTTAAATTATTTAAGTGTAAATATTAACCTTGTTACTGTTATAGCCTTTCAGCAAGACATGAGAGTTCATTCCACCAATAGAGAAGTTGTTAATACCACAATAACCATGCCTGGTTGCGGTGTGGTTTGTGATGATGCGCATACGACCATCCCGTAGAGCCTCTATATCATCACGGGGGTTTTCGCAGTTGATATTTGCAGCAAACTTTCCAGTATGGTAACCCAGACACACCTACAAATCAAATTAAAAGTTTGGATTAATTCTGATAGACTTAAATCACTATTCGCTTTCAACTTTTCGCTCGACCATGGCTAGATTACTCTCGGGTATACTCATATATATATATATATATATGAGTATATATATATATATATATGCCATGAAACAAGTGACAAAAAAAATATGTATAAAAATTAGACCAGAGTTAGACAATTTAGAGAAGCAGCCCGACATTTATTAATACCGCGTGTAAATGTCAAAAGAATAATATTATTTATTTATTTATTTTATTTAAAAACTTTGTTGCACTATGTACAAGAGGCGGGATTAATGCCGCTAGGCATTCTCTAGCAACCAACCTTTATTATCCTTGTGTTTGAATTTTGTTATGAAATATGTATTGTTTAGACGTATAATCTGTAATGTACATTTTCATGGAAATAAATAAATAAATTATATTTTTTAGGCTTCAGGTGTCATTAGTAGAACCTCTATTTGAAATTAAAAAGGACACTTTTTTTTAAGATAATAATAATTATCCGAAAACAAAACACTACTGCATGCGATATCCATCGTAATAAATTCTTTATTTTGTCACCGTACATTACCACCGGAATTTGGTTAGGTCTATGATTAAGTACATAATTAAATTAATAATAAATATAATAATAAATAAATAATAATAAAAAAATACCTAAGGAGAGTTATTATTGATCTCGCCGACACTTCATGATAGATTTACCTTAATGATAGATGAGATCCCAGTAGCAGCTTCACTATACCCCATGTTGGAAATGACGCTCCCAATAAGTAATGGTTCTGTTCTGTCCTTACAAAACACTTCACTGATGGCTTCTAATTCATTTTTATCTGCTTCTGGTATAGCTGTAAATGTAAAAACAATAATTTACTTAAGTTTGTAAAGGATAAGCTTGCATGTGATCGCGTTATAGGAGTGTATTAGATGACTGTTGAGGAGTTTCAAAGTTTTTTTTTATACGTTTAAAAAAACAATCTAGATTGTTACTCAAATTTGCTTTTGCAATCGTCATAAGAAATTAGTTGCTAATTTTAAGTATATTTTGTCTGTATGTGATTGGATCTTGTATCATTCGATTCCGGTAATCAGAAGATTGTTGAGTGCGGATTTCTTCAGTAAACAGCCATAAATGTTGTTATATGTTATATTTAAGATTTTGTTAGAAGATGTGGTAGAGACAGCATCTCTAATATTATAATTCTTTACCTACTTTTTATTATTTTCTTTTATATTATTCTCACTGTTACTATTAGTGGAGACCTATAAATTGACCTCTGTTATGTGTATTGATGTGTTCTCGAGTAATTAGCATTTAGAATCATATCATACCTGTTCCATATGCCTCAATGTATTCTACTTCGTTAGGCGATACGTTGGCTTCTTCATAGAAGTTGGTGAAGAAATTCTTCATAAGGGGTATGGACCTGAAAAAATATATTTGGTAAACTTTATCCAAGTTTTATAAACGAAGGGGTAGGGAAGTACGCTTATCAATTAAACTTACTATAATAATGTCGTAATGAACAGAGACGTGGACAATGACAGTAGGTCTGGTTTATAAGTTCAAGGTGTTTCTCTGATAGATAGAATTCGAAAATATCGTCATACTATAAGCTAAGACAGACAATTACACACTTTACACAATATTAACTAATTATAAATAAAACTAAACTATAAACACCTTGAAAATGAGACTATTCTACAAGATATATTAAGGGCTTATCAACTGGGATTTTAGGTAGTTATGACATTGGGGTTGCTACATTCTTTATAATTCGTTTACCCAGCTTTTTCACATTTGTGAGTATCAAAAGAATATGAATTTATTTTAATAACCCCAAATGCCACATTCATTGATTTAACCTCAAATGCCACAAAGTTATAATTTTGTTTAATGCTATTTATTATAATAATGCTTTTTAGATTCGGCTGTATGAATAGACGAACCTGTATTTTTTGAGGTAGAGGAAAGCGGCAAAGGTAGAAATATATAAACAAAATAAGATAGTATATATACCTTAGTGGCCCAAACATGTCCTGATTCCCAGCTTTGAAAGAACACTGCACGTGGCATAGTTCGGCGTAAATCCTCTTAGCACTCTTCGCCTTTTGTACAAACAAGACATTGACACCTTCAGACCTGACCGTTCCATCGGCATTCTTGTCAAAGGATTTAGCTTTTCCGTCAGCACTCAGTTGTATATTCCTACAATTAAAAAGTTGCAAATTACAACTTAACACGGAAAAAAAATTAAAAATAAAAACAATTTTGAGATTCACTTTCAACCAACAAATTAATAAATTATATCCCCATAAATAGTTTGGTTACCTGACCCCCAAACGCTTTAGGGCCAAGATTGAACTGATCTAATTCATTATGTTTAATAGACAGGGCATTGAAACTGCGACACATACGAGTGATAGGGGCCAAGGGCGTACCCAGGTAGGGGCAGGGAGGGGCAGCTGCCCCCCCTAGAAGATAAAATAAACGTCCATTTTCCCGGCAAGTGGGAATTAAAAACGTGTTACCTACTCTGCGCAAAATGAAGTGTTGGAAACAAAACATCTTTTCAGTCAGATATTTTGATTTAATATTTTTTATCTATAATTAAATATTCTACATTCTACAACATTCGATATAGTATACTGTTAGCGACGCAATATAATTTAGATCTCCCGTAATACCGTCGCATCTCGTAGTTTCCGCTCCCGAGTTCCCGACGAGATAATCAGAGCCATCTAGGATTAAAGCCGAATATAATTTGGAGAAAACAACATCTATCGCTAGCGCTATCTAGTTACGGACGACACTCGACAGTACTTTTTCCAGTAAATTTTCATGATTTTTTGTTTCTATATACCCGACCGACCATCTCTCGAAACAGGTATGAGCTGCCCCCTCCTAGCTGAAATCCTGGGTACGCCCTTGATAGGGGCGTTAAATGATACATTGTTCGTTGCTGAGGGTATTTCAAATTGGCGCTTAATGCGTTCAGGGCGTCTGGGGATATGAAAGTTAAGAGTACCGGTAAGAGCATCTCCAAAACCACCCACAGCAATGTTATGTAGTGTTTAATTTGTTATGTTTAGTAAATAACTGTTTAAGAGCTATTAATGTTTTTGCGTTGCTCTCGCTCGCACACCACAGCAGTTTTAAAGATAATTCAAGTCCGAGTGTACTTTTATGAAATGTAGGCCGCGTTCGTTTTATAGCATTTCCAATATTTCGTAGCAACTTCATAAACCAGCGTGAAATGAGGTTCTTCGCGCCATTTTGCGTGGACATGTCAAGTGCAAGTTTTTGTTTTGTAAATTAATTTGCTGTGGATATTATTGGTCAAAAGTTTATTTTTTGCGGTTTTCCCGCGCTGTAACTCCCATATTTTACCCGACGTGTTTGAGCAGTGGATGGTTCCGCGAGTGACTTCAAGAAAAGCATCAAATTCTGCAGCATCTGGAATGAAACTCATAAAAAAAGAAAGATATATTACGTCAGACTAGGCTGTATGGGCTAGACCCTTTGCCTTCCCTATCATCTCATTCATCATCCATCGGGAGAAGAGAACCAGCGTGAAATGACGTTTTTGTTAAGAAATACCACTTTTTTTAACAATGCTAACATTTCTTAAATAAAACGAGCGGTGAGGCTACTTTTTGACAAGTATGACCAATGGTCTTTGAATGTATTACATAAAATCGTTTAAAATTCATTTTAAACAAATATAATATAAACTATAAAGTATACAACAATGTAAACAAACCATTTCATATGTTAATGACATCTGTCAAAAAGTAACATCAATAACCCTCCTTTCAACACGGTACTGATATACGAAATTAGCATCAAATGTTTGAATTTTCATTAAACGAACGACTTGTGCTAAAAAAGTGGTATTTTCATGCTAACATTTCTTGCATTGCTCCCTCTTATCTTAAAACACACTTTGAATTTCTTTGTGATTCGCACGACCGCCCTCTTCGTTCTTCTCATAACAACCAACTTAAAATCCCACCCCACACTTCCAGCAGATATTCAGATTCATTTACCGTATCGTCTGCTCGCCAGTGGAACAAACTTCCACTGACCATCAGACAAGCTCCTTCCATTCACATCTTTAAAAAACTACTTAATACTTTCTTTTTATACAAGCAGAACAATATATTTTAACTCCATAAATTTCTACTTCCTAATAATATATTATCCTCATATATGTATATCTTCTATAATACTTACTTCCAAATTCACCAAAAATCCAACGACTATGGGACGAGCCGCTCTGCAAACTTTTACAGAAAGATATTTTATCTGCCAGTAATATGAAAGAGCGGGCTCGCCTCATGGCCGTTTCCACTAGAGAGTCAGGTCTTTGGTTACAGGCTTTTCCCTCAGCATCGGTTGGCACACTCCTTGATCGAAATACACTGACCATGGCGGTGTGCCTTCGTCTCGGAGCCCGGACTGTCCACCCGCACCAGTGTCGATGCGGAGAACCAGTCGATCATCTCGGACACCACGGGCTTTCTTGTGCTAGAAGTGCTGGCCGCATTCCTCGTCACGCGGCTCTCAACGACATCATCCGAAGGGCTCTTGTCACTGCTGGAGTACCCGCAATATTAGAACCATCTGGGATTGTGCGGAGCGATGGCAAGAGACCCGACGGAATGACTGTTGGGCCGTGGAAACTTGACAGATCTCTGGTGTGGGATGCGACGTGTGTAGATACATTAGCTCCATCTCACATACAGGCGACCTCGTCAGGCGCGGGAAGTGCGGCTTTTTCTGCGGAGAACCTCAAATTGCGCAAATACGCTAACCTTGGTATCGGTTACGAATTTGCGCCGTTTGGGGTCGAGACGATGGGCCCATGGGGACCGTCAGCGAGGCGCTTGGCCAAGGAGTTGTCAAAGCGGCTGACAGAAAGGTCTGGAGACAGGAAGGCTGGCAATTATTTCTGCCAACGTATTAGCCTCGCTATACAGAGGGGAAATGTTGCCAGTCTCCTTGGGACTATCTCGGATGGGACGTCTCTAGAGGACATTTTTTATTTATAGTTTAGTTTATTTTTAATTTTATTATTTAGGTAGCTTTTAATTTATATTAAATGTACTATAATTAACTTCGAATAAAATGGATTATTCAGTATTTAAAATACTTATATATTGATGAGTATTTATGTAGTCTATGTATTCATACTATTTATGTAGTTTATTGGTTAGAATTGCACCCCACATATTTATACTGTCTCACTCTCCCAAAGGTTAGCTGGTAGAAAAAGCCGAAATGGCTTTAAGTTCGCCTTTGTACATACTTTTAAGTAAAGTGCAATAAAGTATTTTAATAAATAAACCGAGAGATGTAAATTTGTTAGTATTCATACTTAAACATGTGGAATCCGCAATTTATCTACCATACATTTAAAAAAAAACTATCATTTTTTGAATGAAAATGTGATTTAGACCGTTCCGAAATGATATCACGCTCTGAGCATCCAAATCGCGATATTTGATTCGGAACGACGCGGTCAGTGTCATATTCGTTCTAAGCGCTCTGAGCATGAGGTGTTTAATTATTATAGATGGTACATATGCACCACATGCCCGACACAAAATTAAATATTTATTTATCTACTATTATTCTGCTATTATTATTATACTATATACTATTCAAATCAAATCAAATCAAATCATTTATTTCCTTTGGTTGTCCCAAACAACACTTGGATATTGTCAATACATTTTTTCACCATAGTTTATTATCATGTAGAATATAAAATAACCAGCAGCTACTATGGGTGGACCCATCATATCAGCTATACCATCATCTTTGACTAAAACACTGTTGCCATAAATAAGTTTTTGCCTAAAACTAGGTAGTTAATATTAATTCGTGGCTGTAAAAAGGCCGTGTCAGCTTATAGACTAAAATAAATTACTAGACTAAAATAAATTACACATGTCAGGTTAATAAATTAATTCGTAGCTCTAAAGAGGCTGTGTCAGCTTACAATCTAAATATACATAAAAATTGTTATTAATTAATTATATTTCGAATCCACAAAGTAAAGCAACAAAATAAAATTGTTTTTACCTTCCAAATAAAATAGATGATTGAGGATGCAGAATGACATTGGAGCTGCCGACAATAGCAGCATCACAGTCACCTCTTCTAATGGCCTCTACAGCGTGTTCCAAAGCTACCAGCGAACTCGCACAGAGGCAATCTATAGACATCGACGGACCCTTTGCATCCAACCAATAGGAGATGCGATTGGCAAACATGGCTTTGCAGCACCTGGAAGGTATGAGATAATACTTAAGTAATAGAATAATCATCCTACGTATATCTGCTGATGGATCCAACTCCTTAAGGTGTCTCGTTCATCTAGCGGGGGAGCACTCTGCTTAAGTGGTAAGTAAACTAACCACTTACTAGGTAGATCGTTTCTGCGGTAGATGTGTCTGGCCCATTGCTATATCAGTTTGGTAATTCTGATAGCTATAATAATAATAATAATTTATTATGTGTGGGCCTACTCGTCACCAAGTCACTGGGACCAGTACTAATCTATGGTCACCTCCCTAGACTATAGTTCGTTCGCTAGCCCTACGGCTTCAAAGAACCTCAGTATGGGCGTTGCGTCGAGGCGTCGCTCCTCCTCGGGGCTTAAACTGTGAGCACCCAAGATGGTGCTTCGCTTGTAATGCAGGGCATAACAGTTACAATGGAGATGGAATAATAATAATAATAAACTTTTATTTCGGACTTTACATCCATAAATTGTAGAAAAAGAACATGAGAACCAGTCGATCATCTCGGACACCACGGGCTTTCTTGTGCTAGAAGTGCTGGCCGCATTCCTCGTCACGCGGCTCTCAACGACATCATCCGAAGGGCTCTTGTCACTGCTGGTGTACCCGCAATCTTAGAACCATCTGGGATTGTGCGGAGCGATGGCAAGAGACCCGACGGAATGACTGTTGGGCCGTGGAAACTTGGCAGATCTCTGGTGTGGGATGCGACGTGTGTAGACACATTAGCTCCATCTCACATCCAGGCGACCTCGTCAGGTGCGGGGAGTGCGGCTTTTTCTGCGGAGAACCTCAAATTGCGCAAATATGCCAACCTTGGTTCCGGTTACGAGTTTGCGCCGTTTGGGGTCGAGACGATGGGCCCATGGGGACCGTCAGCGAGGCGCTTGGCCAAGGAGTTGTCAAAGCGGCTGACAGAAAGGTCTGGAGACAGGAAGGCTGGCAATTATTTCTGCCAACGTATTAGCCTCGCTATACAGAGGGGAAATGTTGCCAGTCTCCTTGGGACTATCTCGGATGGGACGTCTCTAGAGGACATTTTTTATTTATAGTTTAGTTTATTTTTAATTTTATTATTTAGGTAGCTTTTATATTGTAATTCTTTTATACTGGTTGTATATTACTTCGAATAAATTGTTAGTAACAATTTTACTTAATCTATATTTGCTATAAGTAATAATTTATTTTAAACTATCCGCTACTGGAGGCTGTCTACTTGACTGTGTGCAGCTGTATCCAGTGCTCCAGCAGCGGAGAGTCCCACCGATCTGCCAATACGTTTAGGCGCCTCTTGGTACTGGTTCTCATGCGACACAGCTTAGACGCAGATCTTTTGCGCATAATTGTTTGAAAACTGTCAGTCCTCGAATCAGCAAACATACCCGAGGTACTGCAGTACCTCGGCAGCCCCATCAGGATCTTAAACGCATGATTATACTGGACGCGCAGGTCGCTGTACGCTCTGGGCGGTGCAGCGCGCAAATCTACGATCCCGCTCAATATCTACATTGTATTTAAGGTCCTCGGTGACACAGTGGCCCAGATATTTAAATATTTTAGCTCTGTTTAAGGTGGCACCGCACAAGGTAAGATCTGGCACATGATATGATTTATTGCCAGCCTTGAACAGCATTAGTTCGCTTTTAGATGCATTATACTTGAGCACATGTCGAGCAGTCTCTTTAGAGCGCTGATTGACGGGCTCAGCAGCACCATGTCGTCTGCGTAACTTATAAAGAGGATGGTGATAACCACTTTTTTATAACTCTAAAAACATTTTAGGGTCATGTATAAAATTCACATCAAATTATTATTTCCTCTTTCCAGTAACTTCTATTTGTCTTTTGTTTATATAGTTTTTAAGTTTATTGTTTTGTAATATTTTTGAAGATAATATGTTTCTATACTACAGACTGTTTCTTAAAGAAAATACTTTAGTGCAGTGTCTATTGTTTCTATCTGTGGAAACTTTTTAGTGGTTTAAGTGTTTATATTTATGTCTAATTCAAATTTTGTAACCATAAGTTTTCCTAATAAAATAAAATAAGTGTGTGTGTGGTTTTATTTTATATTGGAGGTGGTATATTATTGCACCCTTCCGAAGCTACATAAACAATACATATGTATACTTATTTACATTGTTGGGAACTATTAAGAAGATGTAGATAAACGATAGTTTTTTTAACAAAGACTAAATAAAATCGTATATTTACCCCATAATACCGAAGCCAGTACGATTTTCAGCAGAGTAGAAGCAAGCCTTCTCAGTTTCAGAGAAACAGGATCCAATGAACACTCCCAGTTTGGTCTCACGTACGTGGTCGATACTCAAACCTAGAATGATTTAGATATTATGATTATACTAGACTAACTTAAAACTAAGATTAAAAAACAATAATACACTCAGCCAAGCGTCTGGCCAAGGAGTTGTCCAAACGGCTAACGGAGAAGTCTGGAGACAGGAAGGCTGGCAATTATTTCTGCCAACGTATTAGCTTAGCTATACAGAGGGGAAATGTTGCCAGTCTTCTTGGGACTATCACTGAAGGGTCGTCTCTAGAGGACATTTTTAACTTATAGTTTATTTTTTATTAGGTTTAGTTTATATTTATTTTAATTTTTACTTTTAAGTAGTTTTAATTTATATTGTAATTATTTTATACTGTTTATATATTACTTCAATAAAGTATTTATGTGATATTATGAATTAGAACGTAGAGTTAGTTAGCTTTCGAATAAAATGTAATGGATTTCTTCTTCCCTCATTTAGATGTTAAGACATGTATCCCTAGAAGTTTTAATGATCTGTTACAACGTTTGGATGTCGACCTGTTTGAGACATCTCCTTCCACCCTCAGACGTTAATTGACTACAGAGTACTGTGATGAGCATATTGAGTAGATGTCCATTAAAATGTTGAAATATTATATTATTATTATTTTAAATTATTTATTTGATCCTTGTTTTAGTTTATCTTATATTTTTCTATTACTTATGTTTCATTTATGTTTCTTGTCAAAATTTGTAAAGTGTTGTTTGAGTACCTACTTATTGTTACTAATACTTGTTGTTACACTTAATTAATTTTATTATATTGTATAATTCTTAAGTTGTAAAACAGGATCAGTATACAAATGCAATTGTTATTTCATATCTCATTGTTATTGTACTGATTTTGTTGGTTCTTATTTTTCATTATAGCTAACAATGAAATTTGTAAGGCTTTGAGATTAGATATTTTTTGTATACATAATATTGCAAAGGCTGTAAATTTTCCCACGAATAAATAAATAAATAAATGTTTTTATTTTTTATTATTATTGTTTTAGATTTTTGCTTGTTTTTGATTAACATTATTATTTTTTAATCTTAGTTTTAAGTTAGTCTAGTATAATCATATTATTGTTTGCTGTATGTTCACATTTTGAGCTGTGCTCCAGATTAGTACCTAGCAGATTAATTTATAATAGTAGCAGGTATCGACTGCAATTTATAGTGAGCATCCTTGTTAATAAATAAATAAAATAAATATTATTCCACTGTCAACAGTAATGTTTGTAAGTGACCGCCAAAGCCAAACGATGACGCCGCAAAACGAAGACGCAATAAATGAAGATAAGACAAAAATAATGATTTTTATCTAAAATTAAGAATAGTGACAAATATAGAATCGGCTCAGCATGGATCTGCGACTCTGGGCCACAGAGCTGATTTTTAACCTAACCCCCATTAGGAGTGTGTCGAGATATTAATAGTTAAATATATAAATAGTTATAGTGTGGTACATACATAAATGGTTAACTATATTGATAAAAATACAATGTAAGATTAAAAATAAACTAAAACAAAATCAAACTTTTTAAACTTTCGCGCACACTACGAGACTACACCGCATAGCTTCAGTCGACCCGTGACCACGGCCAATGCAACTTGGCTGAAACGTCGGGAGAAATATGTCTCTAAGGTAAATCGCGTAAAGACCCGTTAAAATTATAAAACAAAATCAACAAAAAAACTACATACAAAACTTAATTTAAATGAAAATTGTATCCGCGCGGCATGGTGGCATGAACGCTAGCCGCGTTTCCTCGCTGAATCGCTATGCTGATTCTCTGAGCAAGGAAAGAGCCCTCTTGTCACCAGAGCAGACAATTAGACGAGGGGTGATGTTTTTTTTAAATGTTTTAGAGCTCGGACCCCACGGGCCTAAAGTCTCTACAGCAAACGGCACAAACACGTAATCTTTGATTATAGATACGTATTTACGCCGCTTGCCAGACTTTTGCGCTTTAGGTTCGACTCCCGCTTTTAGCGCTGTGTCAACACAAGTGGCATCCCAACACTAAGGCCCGTCTCCGCTCCCAGGGGATCAGCGTCATACCATCATATCTCTTGCCATCATCGCGGACTAATCCAGTGGATTCCAGGATAGCTGGAACCTCAATGTGCCACCATTTTATATCGATAATAAACTTACAATACAAACAGTACAAACAATAAAATATTGAGGTACACATACAGGTATGCTGCTACATCTACTGTAGGACAACAACACAACGGACAATACATGTAAAGAAACCCAGATGGCGCGGCATCATAGACAAAATAAAATTGACAAAGCAAGATTTGTGGTCTATGTCCATTGGCTTTTACAATTAATATGCTCTTACCAGCATCATAAATAGCTTGATAAGTTTGCTCCATAAGTTTCCTGGACATCGGATCCATGGTGATGGTGAGCCTGGCGTGCACTCCGAAAAACTGGGCATCGAATGGTGACAAGTCCGGGATGTTGCCACAGAACTGCTGAAGCTCTGGATGATTGTGCTTGAAGCGTAACTCATCCGTCACCATATAGGTCTGAAACGGAGATTTATACAAGAAATCATTTATAAAAATATTATTAGAAATCACTACATATTGTAAAACAAGGTCCTCGGCCTCTGCCTGCCTGTTCGTAATAAACTCAAAAACTACTGCACCGATTTTCATGCTGCACCAATGGATAGAGTGGTTCTCGGGGAAGGTGTTTTAGTATATAATTTATTATATAAAAATACAGTTATTGTATATATTAACGATATTTGTTGGGAGGTGACGGAAAAAATAAGCCGTCAGGGAGCTTTTAACGAAAACGCTGCCTAAACCCTTTGAGATATAGATATGTATGGTGGAATTGTGTATCTTATATAGGTTTACAGAAAAGTTCGCTATCGCATATGTTATCTTTTGAGGATTTTTAAAAGTGTTAAGTGGGTAGGTTTACATCTGCCGCCCAGTATGTACGAGACTACACCGCATAGCTCCAGTCGACCCGTGACCACGGCCAATGCAACTTGGCTGAAACGTCGGGAGAAATACTCTAAGGTAAATCGCGTAAAGACCCGTTAAAATTATAAAAATCTATTATGAATGTGCGCGTAAGTTTAAAAAGTTTAATAAATTATTATCTTTTAAAATATGTTAGTTGGCTTGAGCATTTTATGAAGAATATTTTTTCTCTCTATATCATGCAAATTATATTAATACCTTAGGATATAGCAAAAACAATATAATGTAAATTGCGCAAATACGCCAACCCTGGTATCGGTTACGAATTTGCGCCGTTTGGGGTCGAGACGATGGGCCCATGGGGACCGTCAGCGAGGCGCTTGGCCAAGGAGTTGTCAAAGCGGCTGACAGAAAGGTCTGGAGACAGGAAGGCTGGCAATTAATTCTGCCAACGTATTAGCCTCGCTATACAGAGGGGAAATGTTGCCAGTCTCCTTGAGACTATCTCGGATGGGACGTCTCTAGAGGACATTTTTTATTTATAGTTTAGTTTATTTTTAATTTTATTATTTAGGTAGCTTTTAATTTATATTTAATGTACTATAATTAAAATCGAATAAAATTATAATTTAAATCACAAAATAAACTAAGGGCTTACATCATCTGGAAGGGTACCTATAACGCTCGCCGCACTTCCTCGTTGAATAATAAGGGAAATATTTTGTTTTAGGTAGTTATAGCATTTGGGGTTGCCACGCTCTTGATACATCTCTCTTTCACGAATTTGTGAGTATCAAGAGAATTCAACCCCAAATGCCACAAAGTTATAATTTTGTTTAATGCTAATTATGTGTTTTTTAGTTTATACATTTATATTTCGATTTTTTTTTATATATATAAATTATATTTAGCATATAACCCCCCCCCGTATAAAGTACAATCAAGAAAATTAAGGACCATGATAAAAATGTCTAGACAGGAACCCCACCCCCCTTTCGAGCCTCACGTGATTAATGGACGGCGGCGCGCGCCTAAGTTGTGGAAAAGCACCAATACGAGTAGGTATCTTCCACGTTACAATAGATTTAATAGAATTCTATTGTTCTATTGTATTTCTGAGTAAAATCCAAATGATATTACTCATATATGGGGATTTGTGGACTATGTTTTATTCATAGTTATATAGACCGCCTCCGTGGTCTAGTGGTAACAAACGTTGCCGTGAACTCGGGAGGTCGTGGGTTCGATTCCCACCGGGGGCAAGTTGTACATTGGATAATTTGTCTCGGTCTTGGTGTTTATATGTATAATATGTATATATTAAAAAAAAAAGTATAATATGTAGTTTATCAACCATCTAGTTTCCGTAACACAAGCCTCGCAGCTTACCACGGAAACTAGATGGCGCTGTGTGACCTGTCTGGAAATATTTATTATTATAATATACATTTTTAGATAAATTACAACAAGATTACAATTTAAATGGAAAAACTATCTATTTTATATAGTTTAGGTGTGCAAAATGTTCAAAATATCATCATGACAGCTCTAGTACTAAAGAACTTAATTGATACGAACACTACATAATTTATTTTCCAAATAACTTAATTGCACAGTAATATATAACATAATAATAAAAATAACATTAGTCTTATCAATAAGTAAATATTACTACTATTTACATTTTATTATCATTGTACACAGCACAAGTAGTACAAAAATATCCCAGAGTGGTTTTTTTTTTTTTAAACACGGTGAAGCGCAAAATCGCCTAACGATACGACCCCAGCCTGAAGGACCACCGCGGGAGGTCGTATGTCCGAATCACCGTGAAGCCTCCTAAGGAGACCCCAAATTAAAAAAAAACAAAAATTCTTTATTGTAAGATTGCTTATTCTAATTACTGTTGTATGTACATGTTATGATGCAATCTGCATATATGCAATATTATGGGCATACAATATGCTTATGTCAATAGATATTTATTTGTATATAGTACAATATTTATTTGTATTTGTGTATATAATTTATTGGAATACAATGTTAATGTCAAAATTTGCATGCAAAAAATTATTTTATTGAGTAAAAACAGTTGTCAATAAGAATTTTCTTTAACTCAATAGTAAAACGTTTTATAGGTAACTCTCGTATCTCTCTAGGAATTTTATTATATACTCTAATGCACATTATATGGCAGTTTCTGCTGTAATATTCACTTACACATCTTGGGTAGATTAGTCGGGTTAATCTCTAGGTACAAATTTGTTACAAGATTTATATTTTTTAAAGAGATTAGAATGTTTATTGACAAATATTTCTATTTCAAGGATATACATTGAAGCTTATGTTAATAATTGCAATGCAAATTTAAAACAAGGCGCCTACGGACTAAAACCCTATAAACCGTCTCTCTTTCACTGTTGGCCCAGCGTGCCTTAACAGCTAAGTCTGAGTCGTGATGGCATTTACCTTGTTATAAAGATTCTCGGAGAATGTCTTGACATTGTTGGACATGGGAAACATTCCCGACATTCCAGAAATGACCACACTCTCTCCATCTATGTAGGGTTTCTCGGGAAGAGGTGGCTTCTCCATCTGCTCCAGGTTGGTATCCAGCTCCGGTACTGGAGGCATGGTGCTAAAAATATGATATTTAAAGGTGTGAAAAAGTGACAGAAAATCTGTTAAGATACTATATATATATTTTTTAAAGTTAAGTATATTCACGACCGTATCCCTTTCGGGGTGGTCAGACCCCACGCTTATAAAGAATTGTAGTACGTATAAAGTTGGGGAGGGACAATATCCGTGGTGAAATGGCAGCAATTACATCAACATTATTGAAGAAAGTTTTCAATAATTTCCGTTTGCGGTTAGCGGAGTGCCGTCTTAGAGAGGGTCATCATTTGGATGATGTAATTTAAAAAAAATAAACTTCAATTATAATATTATGCCTCACTTTTATTTTAACTATACCTTTTGTATTTTTTTTTTAAATATGCACGTTCTATTACCCTGTATTATCAAACTTAAGAAAACTGCAGAAATCGAACCTTTTTCTCAATAGAATATTAGTTTTTATTTTTTTAATTTTGAATGTTTTTTTTTTTATTAAATTCGACCAAGACCTTCCTCTAGCATTTTTTGATATTCCTCGTAGTTTTAAAAAACTCACTCTTAGATTTATAGCCTTCAACCCATCACCGGTATATTATTATTAAAAATGATTTTGTTCCAATAACCAATCAGTGAAGGACGGATATTGTTCTATATAACTATTTTAAAAACCTGAATTCGTTTCACTAAATAACATATTTAAAAACTTAATAATAGCAACGGAAAATACAAACTCCAACTCACATGCACTAGTATTTTTGAAAAATTAAAATTAAACTACACAACTACTACAGGTCGAAACACAAATGTGGGTTAAAAAATAGTGCCAAGCTATTTATACTTACAAATAATTCCAATGATAATCGAATTAGGGTTCCATAGTTATTACCAATCCCATTTTATTAATCTCTATTTATTTATTTATTATAATCGATCGACATCGATCTCTTCAATACTAGTACGGCGATGATTAGGCGGGTGATGGCAGGTGAGTACTTCGAGGGATTAGAATAGTTTTATATTTTCAAGTTTATGTATATTTGTATATTTCACCTATATAACAATCGTTATATTTTGGTATGTCAGTTAACAAATATTAAAATAATAACAGTAATGCTATTAACACCATGCATCGTAGACAAAGGAGCATAGGAACACAATACAGTAGAAGGCATAAGACCACAAAATTATACAACTATTTAAAAGAATTTTCCGTCAAAGGCATGTCAATAAATTCTGACAGCTTGTAAAAAGCATTATTTTGGAAAAAGATTTTCAATTTTGTTTTAAATTCACTTGGTTGTAGTCTAGTTATAATCTCAGGTAGTTTATTGTATAATGTAATTTTATTTATGCCTATGTGTATGTGTGTGTGTATATATGTATGTTTATTTATGTTGTAGTTATTCTGTTATTGATGTAATGCCTATTCCTTCGTAATTATTGTACTATTGTATTCATTTTTATTTTTAAATTTATTATCATTATTTTCTTTGCTTACTTTTATTGTATCTGTCAGCGAACTCTTATTATTGGCTTTATCGTATTACTATTTTCTCCTATATATGTATAAATTAGCTGTAAGATTTCCTAAATAAATAAACTTTATTGCACAAAGTTCTATACTGGTCAAACCTTTGGGACAACTAAAGCAGTTACGACAAGATAAGGCAGGTGCTATCAAAACCAATTGAAAAATATTAGACTTCAATATATACTAGTGAATAAATACTTATTTACATACTAATACATACAAATAAAACTACATACATACGTTCTATGAATATACATAAATATAATATACCTACTATATGATGACTATAATGAGAGAAATAATTATAGCAGAGAGTGTATTAAGCTTATGATGAATTTAAATAGTGCGCATAGACCAGTTTCTTAAATAGTGTTCTATGCTGTGTATCCAAAGATACACAGCCACAACCGCAAACGACTTGGAAACGAATGCGGTGTGATGTATGGGGAAGGAGAGAGTGGAGTTGGAAGAAGAACGTAAAGTTCTGTCATGAGTGGCACCAAGGAAATTGAATTTCTCTTTTAAATATTCCGGTGTATTAGGCTCATTTAATACTGAGTACAACATGCAGAGAATCCTACGGTTCCTGCGAGGGCGTATACGACTTTAGTTTGTCACGGAATGGCGAAATGTGATCATACTTTCTTAGACCGAAGATAAATTTGATACATGACTGTGTTCTGTGTTTGAAAGTGGTAAGGAATAATGCAGATCAGTGGCCCTACTTTTAAAATGTTCTTATTAACTCGCTTTCTTGTAAAGAGTGTTTAACGTAAATAAAAGTTTTATTGGCAATTGTCGTTAATCTAGAGGAAAATAAATAAAAGAATATAATTAAAATAACACAATATTTAACTATCTAATAAAAATTCACTATGGAACTAGATCATTTTATTGAGCCCATTAATCTAATATATATTTTTTTATAATAATTAATTCTCATAATAACAAAAAAAATGTATGCTTAAGTGTATATTCAATGCATTGCAATGATAAATTGTGATTGGGGGTCGGTTTCAAAATCACCTCCTTTTCTTATTCTTATGTGTATAATTACTGCAATATGATTAAGAAACCATCTCCTAATCCTTATCACAGTAACTGCCAATCTAAAATGGGCTGAACATATAGATGGTTTCCACACTGCTTGAGGAAGAAGTCCTATGACCAGAGACTTAGATACCTAAGGCTGACAAGTCTCAGAGATCGCAGAATGAGGCGAGATATAATTGAGACATTTAAAATTCTAACAGGAAGGTATAACTGCCCTCACCTAGCCAAAATGTTCAAGTTGAACACAATGATATTTCCCGGTCGTGATCACGGAATGAAATTGATGAGAAAATCCAGCAATACAAATGTGAAATATCACTTCATGAATAACAAGAGTTGTAAATATGTGGAACAAATACCAGAAGACAAATTGAAGTCCCCAACTGTAAATACTTTTAAAAACAAACTGGACAAGTGGCTAGTGACAATTGACATAGACTATGCTGATAACTGACTATTTTATGAATTTTACACCAGTGCTTGATATAGGCATATCAGCAATGCGCTGCTCGCCTATTAATCAATAATAATAATAACCTTACCATTGGAATGGTTGTAAAAATGGCAAGCTGTATGCTCAAATTTTTGAGATGAAGTCCAGATCTTAGTTGTTTGTATCTGTTTATATTTTCGTATGACTGCATCTTGTTATGAGCATCTAATAAATAAATAAATAAAATGGGGTTCTCATTTGTAAGCTGAAGTGACAATGGACACGTTTGTCGCAGAACTTATGACTGTTGGAGTAGACGGATTCTGGAGTGAAGAACACGACAGGATAACAACCAACCACCAGATACAGGTATACAGCCAGCACTGGAAAGACAGTTGATAAATATACTGCCATATAGTTAGCTACAGAACCAATTATTTTTTTGTTTATTAAACAAACAACAACAATCCCGTAATTTTATTCTATGGAATGACGTGCGAGGAACAAACGCACACCGAACTAGCAGACCCTGTACAGTAACTTCAAAGCTTATTTAATTATAGGAATATTTTTATCGAATACTAGCTGTTTGACCCGGCGTTGACCGTGTAATGTTATGTCGTCGACAAAAAAAATTTTCAAGTTCCCGAGAGGCATGATATGTTCTTTATTCAAATTCAAAATTCTTTATTGCATAAAAACAACTTAACCTAATATGTTACAACAGTAATAAATTAATATTAACATATTTATATATTATATATATATAAAAATTTGCTTTGTGATAATGTCTTACTGAGCCTCAGCATGCAATGTAGGTATGACTTGATGTCAGCACCATATAATGTCAAAACTTAAATCTAAATAGCTATACAATGTCAATATTTTATTTCAGTTTTTTATTTAAGAATTCATTTGTAGAATATAAACAAAATTATAATATTGTAGAGCATACTATCATCAATAGTTTCCGCAGCGCATGCGACGAAAGACGTTTATGGCATTTTTTTACACCTTGGGTTGCGTTACTAAAGTTTTAGTAAGGATCCCTAATCTTTTCTAGCAATAAATATAGCCTATGTTTCTCAGGGTGAATGTAGGTTTCTAATAGTAAAAGAATTTTTGAAATCGGCACAGTAGTTTTTGAGTTTATTCAGACACACAAAAATACAAATGTTTCCTCTTTATAATATTAGTGTAGATAACTTATGATAAAATAAATATTAAAATTATACTGCCTCCACGGTCTAATGGTTAAGTCCATGGATGTAGACGCGGTAGTACTGGGTTAGATTCCCGGTCGAGACAAATAATTTATCTAATTTATTTGTGATATTTCTTGAGTTTGGTACGCTAGAAACATCGTCGAGCTTGCAATTTGTCATGATTGGCTTATAGTAAAGTTGGCTAATGTATCTGTGGTGTCAAGGAAAAAGGAGATGAGTCGAAAAATTTAAAAAATAGATTTTTGCACCTATTGGTTCAAAACATTCATATGCGTCAATGCAATAAGGAGAAGAGTCTATAAACTGTACAGTTTATTTTACACCCCTACGTACATAAAGGGGCTAGTCGTAACATTAAAATGTATAAATAAGTAAATTCGAGTTCAATCGAGTTATTTCAGCATCGCGCTTTTACCGCCAATAATTCAGTTATGCATAGTAGTAGATGAGTCCACTCGTACCCAGAGTATACGACTAATGAAATTGAGCATTACGTAAATTACAATTTTCTAATTATAAAAATGAGTTGTTTTCTTAATTTGCCTCTAGTGAAAAGTTCAAGTTTTGTACTTATCCCCTTTTTCCTTGACACCACAGGTATATCCGCTTCTTTAAAAAAAAGCGCGGTTTCTGTCATTCATACTAATAAATTTATTATTGCCGTGTTTCTTTCAAAGCGAAAAAAAGCGCATAAAGCGATAAGTCAAACACAGGGTATGTGGGAGCATATTCTATAATCCGAGCGGTGTTCGATTGATTGTAATGACAAAGCGATCCGTGGAGAGAGTCACGTGAGTAGAACGACGCAAGTTGAAGGAGGACCCATCTTTTTTTTTAAAGATGGAGAATCGATAAATCATCAATGATACGCCCCCTGCCTGAAGGACCAACGCGGGTGGGGGTCGCATGCCCGACTCATCCGTGAAGCCTCCTAAGGAGGCCCCTGGGCGCCTACGGACTAAAACCCTATAAACCGTCTCTGTGTGCCTTTACAGCTAAGTCTGAGTCGTGGCTACGGAGTGAAGGCAAGTCCGCGTAAGAGGACCCATCGATTTTCAATTACATAAAATATATTTTATTCTTAGTACTTATAGTTTTTAATACAAGCTACGAATTATATTTCCTCCTAAATAAATAAAAAGTTTTATGGCTTTAGTGTGCGTTTAAAAAACGGTTTCATGCAGCAGGAATGATTAGCAAACAATAGCGGGACGGGGTGAACTAATCCACGGCGGGGTCAATTAATTAATTGTAATTCATTTAAAAAGATTCCGCTATACGCGTGCATTGCAAACCGGCGCTTTTTGACAGTCAAGGTTGAAACAAATGCTTTTACGTACGCTGATACGTAGAAGACCGGCCTTCACCGATCTCTTATCCAAAGGAAACCCCACCTTTTTTTTTTTTTTTTTTTGTTCTCTTCTCCCGATATCGAGCGGTTCGTGGCCAGGCTCTCGAAGTCCATGTTCGATCAAGCCGACCGCAGTCGTTTCATCTTCGGGGCATCGCACCTCTCCACGCACGGCCACCGGATGGATGCCGCCTGCCCCGGGAGATCCTGGGGGCCGAGGCATAACCCGCAGTCGTCGTCATAATAAACACGCAGCGTGCTATACACCACCAATAATGAATTCCTCCCAGGTGCCACATACCCTACAGTGGCCCCTTCCCCGCATCATCCGGGGTAAAACAAGAAACCAGCGGGTCGACGCCCGCCGAGATTAATGCCCGCTAAATAGGGTTAACCCTGAAGCGTTCCGTCAATGGCGAAGAAGAACTACTACTACTCTTCTCCCGATGGATGATGAATGAGATGATAGGGAAGGCAAAGGGTCTAGCCCATACAGCCAAGTCTGACGTAATATATCTTTCTTTTTAATGAGTTAATGAGGTCATCATCAAATTCCAGATGCTGCAGAATTTGATGCTTTTCTTGGAGTCACTCGCAGCACCATAGCTCAAACACGTCAGTCAAAAAAATAGTAACAAAATGTGTATTAAAATATATAGGTATATGAGTTTGCCTATAGAATTAAAACAATTGACATTAATATTCAAATGAGAATGCACATTTTTCTTAGTGAAATGGGCCCAATAAAATGTTCTCGTGCTATAATGATTTATTTTTAATTCGATAGTAAATTTCTTATCTGTTATTTATTTTACCGTAGCATACGACAATTGACAAAAGCTTTTTTTACGTTGATAAATAATATAGTTTTGATCCTGCCGATATAATTGGAGAATTATGAAAACTTTGAAAAAAGTACCTGATCATAATAAAGAACCTAACGTATAAATAGTGCTTTGCAACGATTTCCTACATATTTTTTTAACCAATTGACTATTTAATTAAATTATATTTTAATGCTGGGGTAAAACAGATGTAAATAATTTTTAAATAAACACAATAAAATGTTATGACTATTGAATTATAATTAGTTAGGCACGCTGCAAAAAAATTGGGTGTTGGTTTGGGGCAATCTGTTAATTGAATAGGTAGTTGAAAAAACAATGTTATTAGTTGTGGTAGGTATATAGGATTTTTTACATTATAACTGTTGACATATAAATATAATTTTAATAGTTTAATGTAGTTTTGATTTCATAGGTATTTTTAGTTTAGTTTTATTTATAATTAGTTTTTTAATCTATTTTATTTTAATATTTTTGTATCTACTTCGAATAAATATAATTTTAGTTGTAATTTTGACATGTATAATTATTTGCATACCATTATGGTAGGATACAGCTGAACTGTAAAATTGTATTATCCTATATTTACATGTATTCCGTGCAATAAACGATTTTTAAATTTGAATTTTTATAGGATATTTTTATATGAACAAAAAAAATAGCTTTGACATATTTGGTTAGGCAACCCATTACCATTGCATTTGTTAGCGTATTTGATTTTATTCGGAAAACAGATCGGTTAAGGTCGCTCTCCTACGTATCTTGTACTATTAGCATATTTACTACTTTTGTCTATTTTTAGTTTTTAGGTAATTTCGACGTCTTTATAAATAGGTACCACCTACATACATAAATTGGTTCTGACTGATATTTTATTTTCCAGTAACCCGAAAGAACGGGCTCGCCTCATGGCGGTCTCTACTAGGGAGTCAGGTCTCTGGTTGCAGGCTTTTCTTTAACCGAACACTTGGGACACTCCTTGACCAAACTACTTCGGCCATGGCAGTGTGCCAACGATGGCAAGAGACCCGACGACATGACCGTTGGGCCGTGGAAACTTGGGCGGTTAGTTATAGGGTTTTAGTCCGTAGGCGCCTTGAGGTCTCCTTATAGTAGTAGTCATCTTCGCCCTGGGGCGGAATGCTCCGGGTTTATCCCCATTAAGCGTTCGTTATTCACGGTGGGCGACGGCCCGCTGTAGGATCTGTGGCACCTATGGGCACTAATATTGTAAGTAACTGCTGGTTACGCTTCTGCCCCCAGGATCTCACGGGGCAGGGGACGGCCCTCCGGTGGCCGTGCGTGCAGCGGTGCGATTCCCCGAAGATGGTCGAAGCGGCTGTGGTCGGCTCGATCGAACATGGATTTCGAGAGCCTGGCCACAAACTGCTCGATGGTCTCCATCTTCAAGTCGTCGTGGAGGACGGTGTTGCGCACGAACCATGGAGCTCTGACTGTCGCGCGCAATGAAATATCTTATGAGGCCCCATGAAGAGTTGGACATATGAGCTACAACTTATCGGGGTCTTCAGGCCGTCGTTCATATCATTGATGATTTCTCGATTCCGCCTATAAACACAAAAAATGTAGCAATAAAAATATCATTCATTCAATGCTTGAGAATCGGTACCAGATCAAGACCAATATAATCTGTGATCAAGACGAGACGAACGCCGCGCACCGCATAGACAGTCCGGTGGTGGGGTCATTTTGTAACTTTTTGACTATTCGAATTATACAACTATTGTCCGCTTTAACTAATTCTATTGCGTATTTCAAATGTATTCAGTAAAGTCAAATCACCCGTAAGGCGCAATGCATATTAAATTTTATTCGAGGTTAATTATAGTACATTAAATATAAATATAAAAAAAAGCTACCTAAATAATAAAATTAAAAATAAACTAAACTATAAATAAAAAATGTCCTCTAGACACGTCCCATCCGAGATAGTCCCAAGGAGACTGGCAACATTTCCCCTCTGTATAGCGAGGCTAATACGTTGGCAGAAATAATTGCCAGCCTTCCTGTCTCCAGACCTTTCTGTAAGCCGCAATGAATTGATTTAACTAACAATTACGTTCATTGATAGGATACGAACCTATAATTACGTTCATTGAAGTTCTTCGCGCCATTTTGCGTGGACATGTCAAGTGCAAGTTTTTGTTTTGTAAATTAATTTACTGTGGATATTATTGGTCAAAAGTGGTGTTGTTTTGTTTAATAATGTGCTACAATGTGAATAATTATGGAAAACGATAAATAGGACTTTAAATATGGGGCACAAGTTGCAGTTTATTTTTTGCGGTTTTCCCGCGCTGTCAACTCCCATATTTTACTCGACGTGTTTGAGCAGTGGATGGTTCCGCGAGTGACTCCAAGAAAAGCATCAAATTCTGCAGCATCTGGAATTTGATGATGACCTCATTAATTCATGAAAAACAAAGATATATTACGTCAGACTTGGCTGTATGGGCTAGACCCTTTGCCTTCCCTATCATCTCATTCATCATCCATCGGGAGAAGAATACCAAAAAAAAAAAAAAATTACGTTCATTGATAGGATACGAAATAGCGCCCGTCATTTGCACACGTCACTTCAAATGTCATTACTGTCAACGTTGTAAAATAGTGCAATGCGGTTAGTTTTACGGGAAATTTAGTGATTTTACAGTATATTACGTTTAAAAATAATATTTCGCCTTATTATTTATAACAATAATTCAATTGTAAACGTGTACAACAAGATTTTGTTGCTAAAATGTCTCAATTGAAGTTAGAAAAGCTGTCTCTTCGTAAGTATTGCACAAAACAATAACCTATTGCAGTAGAAACTCATAATTAGCTTATGTACTAAACATATTTTATTTTTTTAGAAGAGATTTATACATCAGACAAGCGTGGGAATGATGAAAGTGGGGATGGGTCTAAAGACAAGCCGTATAAAACAATTTTACGAGCTATGCGACATGCTTCGAAGGAACCATTTCCTCCTATATACGTGGACGCTAAAGAGGAAGGAAAGTTGTATGAAGTGGCTGCTAAGTCTCAGTTAAAGAAGATCCAGAAGATTTGGGTCAGGGAGAACTATAAAGCGGTGGACAAAGCAAAGGCGGAAGAAGAGGGCTTAGAGAAACGCCAAGTGAACTTAGACGAAGCTAAGAAGTTGGTCATTAAAGAAGATTCAAGTCTTCCTAAGGCTAAGACTGTTAAGATATTTGAAAGTGAGTGTTAAGTATTAACAAAGTTTTATCCCTAATAATAACCTGCATATGATCCTTATTATGATCAGGGGTGATCAAAGATTCAAATGGGTGTAATAGAAATTGATTTTAAAAAAATAAGATTTGTGTAATTATTTTTATGAATATGTAGTACATTAAGTTAGCCTCATAAATTGAGGCTAAACAATACATTCTACAACATAATTCATACATAAAGATTTAAAAAGCACAAAATATAATAGCATTAAAGAAAATTATAAGTTTGTGGCATTTGGAGTTAAAACAATGGGGAAATATTCTCTTGATACTCAAAAATTTGTAAAAGAGCAGGGTAAACAAATTGATCAAGAGTGTTGCAACCCCAAATGCCATAAACTATCAAAAAACAAAGTATTTCCCTTATTCAATGAGAAATTGCGGTGAGCGTTTTAGGTAACCTCTCAGGTGGTAAGCCCTTTTTTGTAGAATAGTATTTTTAAAATGGAACTAAGTAATTTATTTAATATGATGCAATATCACTGCATTTGTATAAAATACTGCGGGGCTAAACATTATCTGTTACATTATTTGATAGAGAAAAGCATAGTGAGTGTCACCTATGATGTCATTCACTTTTCAATAATAATATAAATAAACCTTATCAATTTCATAATTAATGCTTTATTTATTATTATCTATACACGTCTGCCAGTCTTTAAGGTTAAAGTTCAGAATTGCATTTTATTCATAGTAGAATAGTATCACTCACAAGTAAGAGAGTATAATGCCAAGCATGTCTTCGCGGACCCACTATGATATAGGTGTATTAGGTGTACTATGATATACACTCATACCTACATGCCACACAGAACAATTTTGGTAGGTATTTGTTTGTCTGTTTGATAATAAAATAAATTGTATTTGCTGTCAACCTGACGAACAAAATGGTATGCGACATGGTTGCCACCATTGCAAGTTTTTAAGCATATATAAATGTAATAGATTTAAGTTAATTGGGTCAATAACCAAATTTAAAATAACTATATGTTCCTATTTGGGCTCAAATGAAATATGCGTAATTTCTTAAAAAATATGACATGTAAATGACAGTGTAGTAAGAAAAGACAAAACAAACTATACTTTTGCAAGAAATCAAATAGACAACACAAACTATTTAGAATTTCGAAAATACAGGGTTGTTTTTGTCGTTATGTAATAAATGCTATTAATGTTATCTAAGCAAGGTTATTGTCAAGGCGCAACGGACTACGGAAGGCAAACTAGACCTGCCCCGAAAACTCTGAGAATTACCAAGTACAGTCCCCAGGTATTTTCGGGGCCAGAAAACCAGACCAGTAGTTCTCAAATACTAGTTAATGGACAGACACTGAACTATTGCAAGGTTTCCTTACTACTATTAGAAATAAATATATATTTTCAATCAGAGCAAAAGTCTTGCGAGACTCTTGCCCAATACCAATACCAAGATAGTGCAAGAACAAAACCAAGACCAGCTATATTAATGCAAGACCAAGTCCAAGGGGTTATTGTTATTGATTGTGATTACAGTGGCTTTTCCGCACTTAGTCTCTATTGGACCATTGTTCGTGACCTTTACTCCTTCAGCAGAGCCATCAGATCTCCTGCAGGAAGGCTGGAGACCCGCTACGTTCCTGCAGGCCTCCGGAAGAGTCCTCGCAGTCTGGAGGAACCTTAGTCTAGGCTTGCCCAGTCTTGGTGTTGGTCTTGCTTTGGGCAACACTATTTAATACGCTAGAGACGCCAACGAGCTTGCCACTTTTTAAGATTGGATTATAGTAAAGTTGGCTAAATGTGAATCCGCTTCCTTAAAAGTGTGCCTTCTTGCCACACCTGTGAAGGATACGTTTGTAATACTTAACAATTTTTTTCACAGCTCCGGATCATCGCAACACCCGTATTTGTATTAAAGGCTGGGTCCATCGCCTCCGTCGTCAAGGCAAAGCTTTAGCCTTTCTAACTCTTCGAGATGGTACTGGATATCTACAATGTGTATTGCATGGAGTACTCTGTCAAACCTACAACGCCTTGGTCCTATCTACAGAGTCGTCCGTAACTCTTTATGGCAAATTGGAGGTTGTTCCTGATGGTAAAACGGTAAGACAGAAACTTTTTCAGTTTTATTATTGACAGGGTAGAGAACAAAAACATTTCGTCGCTTAACTTCTAACACCACTTAACTAAAAAAGTAGCTGATATAATATGACCAATCAAAAATAATGACTAGTTCCAACGGCGACTGATTATTGATCAAATTACAACATAGCGTATATTAGCGTGGCGTGTTTTTTTTTTATACAAGCTTGACTTGTGATCTTGGTAAGTGGCGTGCGAGGTCCATGAATATCAGCAACTGGAATCAGACACTCATGACTAACGTCAGTCCCTAACACTATGCCGGGTCGACTGGGCATGATGGCAATCTCGGAATCTGTGTTCTAGGGGCTGTGATTATGATCTTTCTTTTTATCTGAAAAAAAATCTTGAAATCTATGACATATCTACATATGAAAAGTGTAATTCTCATTGGAATGTGACAGGGTCTAACCCGCAACTGCCACCTTTTTGTATATTAAGGATGCCATTTTAACAACAAAGCTACCACCACTTGTATAACCTTGTAATTTTAAACTTCTGTGTATTTTCTAGGCACCAGGAGGTCACGAGTTGACGGTAGATTACTGGGAGCTGATTGGCTTAGCTCCTCCAGGGGGTGCAGATGCTATACTGAATGAAGAAGCTTTACCAGATGTGCAACTGGATAACAGGTAACTCGGGTTGTTATACACTAGCTTAGTACAGGCCCATCTCTGGTTTCCAAGTTCCAATGAAATCATTATAATTAAATTCTTTACTGCATATAATTTACAAATACACCCCGCGTTCGTTTTATAGCATTTCCAACATCTCGTAGACACTTTGTTTTTTTTTTATTGATTTACCGTGTATTATGTGCTTGGTCCATTGTGTGTGGGGAAGAGAGATGAGGATAATGGTCTCTTTCACTGATGATGATGTAATTGTAAATTATTTCCTTTCTATTCCAGACATATAATGCTTCGTGGCGAGAACACATCTAAAGTTTTGCGAGCCCGAGCTGCTGTAACTCGGGCTTTTAGAGAACATTTCAACTCCCGTCACTACACGGAGGTGTGTCCACCTACCTTGGTGCAGACCCAATGCGAGGGAGGCAGCACACTCTTCAAGTTTGACTACTTTGGGTAAAAACATTTTATTTTATTTGCCCATAATTTTTTGAGCATAAAGCAATGCTCATGGATGTTTTTTTTTTTTTAATTCCGCTAGTCATTCTATGACGGTCAAACCTTCGGAACAACGAAAGCTGTAATTACATAAGGTAGGTGCAATATAAACTTGAAGAGTTTTCGACATCATCAAGGTCATGACTGGCCTTTAGTAAAGTTGGCTAAACGTGAATCCGCTTCTTTATAAGCGTGGTTTCTGACCACCCCGAAAGGGATACGGTCATGATGATACTTTACTTTATATTTTTTTGTTTTATAAACATATTTAGACCATTTTGTTTATATCCAGCAGTAAAGATACACAAGCCGCTGATGATTTGTTTGGACTCGTTTCAGTGCTGAAGCATACTTGACTCAGAGCTCCCAGTTGTACCTGGAGACCACACTGGCAGCTTTGGGGGATGTCTATTGCATTGCCCAATCGTACCGGGCAGAGCAATCGCGCACCAGAAGACATCTGGCTGAGTGAGTATATTCCGTGGCTATAATACCACCTCTACACGGGCTAGACCCTTTGCCTTCCCTATCACCTCACTCATCATCAATTGGGAGAAAACACAACAAAAAAAAATATGCCTGTACATATATTAGCCTGTATCATACATCTGTCGCATAATAAAGATTTCCAGCCTCTGTGTTTCCACTTTCCTATAACCTGGAGTCCTTCAAACGAAGTGTGAAAAGGCATCTAGTCAAGCCGGCATAGTGTTAGGGACTGATGTCGGACATGAGTGTCTGATTCCAGTTGCTAACATTCATGGACCATGCGCGCCACTTACGATCAGGTGGGCGCAAGGTCACATGTCGTGCTAGTATATAAAAAAAATGTAATAATATGTATTACTTTAAAAAGTGTTATACAATTTTTTTTTCTCTTTTAATTTTAAGTACAGTGGACCCCCGGTAATCCGGCACCCCTATAATCCGACATGTTTAATTTCTGGTTTCAACAATGTTAAACAAACAAATGATAAGATTCCTTATATGTATTATATATATGTACTTCAGAGTACATATATATATATAATACATATAAGGAATCTTATCAGTGGATCTGTAATTTGTCTGATTACAAGGTACTCCATTGTGAAAAAATTCGGACTGCTCTGCTAAATGTTTGTCGGACTACCGGGGGTCCACTGTATTGTCAATAAAAAATAGTTCAGAACAATTATTTAAAATAAAAAATTGGTTTCAGATATAGTCATGTTGAAGCGGAATGCCCCTTTATAACTTTTGATGATCTTCTGGACCGGTTGGAAGAACTAGTCGTGGATGTGGTGGATAGGATGTTAGCCTCGCCTGAAGGACATCTGGTGCACGAACTCAACTCTAACTTCAAGGTATCAACCTATAATATCCCCATACTAATCTATCTATTACCAAAGTTATATTATTATTTATTATTTAATTGTAAGTGGCGCGAAAGGTCCTGGAATGTTACCAACTGGAATCAGACACTCATGACTGACATCAGTCCCTAACACTATGCCGGCTTGAGGTGAACGTGTGAATTCACCCTACAGGATTTATCAGTGGATACTTCCCCGGCCCGGCAGACTGGGGAAATTACCACCATCAGTCCGCCTACCACCTATTTGTTGTTCTCGTTGAAAGAATCTGCCATTTATGGATTGAGCTTTCAAGACTCATTAATGGAATCATACAGTATTTGGTTGGTAAATTATCATCGGAGGTACCGGGTTCAATTACTGGTCTGGACACAAAAATATTTATTAATGTAAATAAATACATTTAATTTATTTGTGATATTTCTCGAGTTTGGTACGCTGGAGACATCGACGAGCTTGCCACTTGTCATGATTGGCCTATAGTAAAGTTGGCTAAATGTGAATCCGCTTATTTATAAGCATGGTTGCTGACCACCCTGAAAGGGAAACAGTCGTGATGATACTTTACTTTACTTTTACCGTTCCCGTGCCTAGCAGAGCATGTTAAGTTCATGGTTCCACTAATATGAACTGTGTGGAATCGTTCCAGAACATATTTTTAGAGAATTTGGCCTTCTCCTGCCTTGATGGCCAGACTGGTTAACAACACCACAAGTTGGTTTTATTTAGTTGTTGTATATAATTTTACTATTGCAGAAACCAGAACGACCTTTCAAGAGAATGGCATACACTGAAGCCATAGACTATCTGAAAGCCAACAACATAACTAAGGAAGATGGATCGTTCTACGAGTTTGGAGAGGTGAGAAAAAAATGTGTAGCCAATCAGGTCATGCGTGGAATACTGTTCTCACCTCTGGGATGGTTCCGCTAAGTACCTTACAGATGCTCTCAATGTCCTACAGAGGCGGGCTATTCGAATAGTGGACGATACTACAGTGTCCAAAACTCTCGAATCGCTGCAGCTTCGCCGAGATGTGGCCTCCCTGAGCGTGTTCTACAAGCTATACTACGGTGAATGTTCAGAAGAGCTCCACAACCTTATCCCTTCTTCTCTATTCCGCAACCGAACCACTCGCACAGGCCAAAATATGCATCCACATACCGTAGCCACTATCCCTACGCGTACATACAAATTTGGAGACTCTTACATCTGTCGCACGCTGAAGATGTGGAATGCTCTCCCAGCCAGTGTGTTTCCCCACTCCTATAACCTGGAGTCCTTCAAACGAAGTGTGAAAAAGCATCTTTATAGGCCGGCATAGTGGTAGGGACTGATGTCGGTCGTCTGAGGCTGGCGTCAGTTGCTCCCATTCTTGGACCTCGCGTACCGCTTACCATCAGGTGGGCGCGGTGTCACATGTCGTGCTCCGTATAAAAAAAAAAAAAAAAATATCTTGTTACTAGCCCAATCTTGGTCTTGGTCTTGGTGTTGCATTTTTGCAAAACAAAGAACAAGACTACTGATAAAGTCCTCAACTGTAAACACTTTTAAAAACAAACAGGACAAGTGGCTAGTGACAATCGAAATAGACTATGGTGATAACTGACAATTTAATAAACTTTACACCAGTGCTTGATATAGGCATATCAGCAATGCCCGCGAGCCTATTAATCAATAATAACAATATCTTGATTTGCTTATCGCAATATTATCTCGTCTCAGTATATCATCGGAGACTCTGCTTTGGTTTAAGGATTACCTTCATGGTCGTCGGCAACGTGTGTCTGATTGGTGTGATCTAATGACTGGCGTTCCGCAGGGTGGAATTCTTTCCCCTCTGCTCTTTATTTATTAACGTTATAACCACGTCACTCCATTCTCATTGTCATCTTTACGCCGACGACTTGCAGCTTTATGTGCAGACCGATATTAGTGTTATTAATAGCGCAGTGGCCTGGCTCAACGAAGACCTTAACTACATCAATTCGTGGTCGTCGCGATTTGGTGTTATCGTAAATCCGTCAAAATGCCAGTCTATTGTGATAGGACGATCGCGAATTCTGTCAACAGTTGACTATAATACATTAGAAAAGATTCGTTATGGAGGTGCGCTGATACCCTTTAGTAATGTGGTAAAAATAAAAAAGACTATTCTCTTGATCTTGGACTTGACATGTCCACGCAAAATGGCGCGAAAACCGTTTGTGTTTTTTTTTTTCAGGACATTCCCGAGGGCCCAGAGCGCAAGATGACGGACGCCATAGGGGTTCCGATTCTCCTCTGCAAGTTCCCTGTGGCCATCAAATCCTTCTACATGTCTCGCTGCGAAGACGATACGAGACTGACACAATCGGTTGACGTGCTGATGCCGGGAGTGGGGGAAATAGTGGGAGGGTCCATGAGGATACACGATTATGATGAACTACTTGAAGGTACAGTACTGCAATGGGTCTTAGAACTTCGTCAGTTATTCAATATATATATTTTTTCCCTAAAAGTCACAGTCCTATATCAATTTATATATTGTTCCCCACGCTAGCCAAACCTGTATTGTGGCTTTCACGGTTATTACATACATTTACATTCCCTGGAACACAGCGTCCCCAGACCTCCACTGCTGGAGATGGGCCTTCCAGAACATATACCTGGAGAATGTGGCCTACACTCGCCACGCTGGCCAGATTACATACATACAGCCCCTAGAACACAGCGTCCCAGACCTCCACTGCTGGAGATGGGCCTTCCAGAACATATATCTGGACAATTAGGCCTACACTCGCCACGCTCTGGCTAGATTACATACATACAGCCCCTAGAACACAGCGTCCCAGACCTCCACTGCCGGAGATGGGCCTTCCAGAACATATATCTGGACAATTAGGCCTACACTCGCCACGCTGGCCAGATTACATACAGCCCCTAGAACACAGCGTCCTAGACCTCCACTGCTGGAGATGGGCCTTCCAGAACATATATCTGGAGAATTTGGCCTACACTCGCCACGCTGGCCAGACGGCTTGGCGAGGATCTCACGTCATTTTTTTTATGACAATTTATTAACGATTTCACACGTTGATATTAGTGGAACCGGGACCGACGGCTTAACGTGCTCTCCGAGGCACGGGAACGGTGGGTTCTAAATCTATGACAAATGTACGTAAGAAAAGTGTATTTCTCCTTGGTACATTTCGGGGTTCGAACCCACCTCTTTAGGATGTTAAAGCGATCTTACAACCGAGCCACCTTTTCACGGTTATAATATATATATATATATATATTTTAGGTGTTTATTCGAAGGACGTAAGGTACAATTATTTAAAAAAAAAGACTAAATTATTAATTATATTGAAAACTAAAATTTTTAAACAAATTTATATTAATGGGGTGTATCAGGCACAGCTTTATGTAGATGTCGCTAGCGGCACTGGTACCTTGTTTACAGCTATGACGGATCATTTTTTAAATATTTTTGTGGTTTTTTTTATTTTTATAACAAAAAAAAATAATTTGAACATAACGTTACCAACCTTAAAAGACGAATTAGGAAAGCGAACACCGACTTTAAAAGGAAAAAAGGTTTAATTAATAGAACGGCAATTTTGAGATCACCATATTTTTGATTTCGCTTGGAAATCTCGATTTGTACACTTAAAAGCTCACTTCGGCTATATAACCAGAAAATAATACATTTCGTAATAAAAATACAAGTTTTATATGCAACTGACAGTTCTATTGGGTACCGTCTATCATGCGCCATCTATCGTGATAAAAAGTTTAAAAAATCTCCTTTATAATTAAAAATACAACTAAAAACCAAACTAAAGAAAAAACAAAATAAAATTATTACAGGCCTATAGTAAAGTTGGCTAAATGTGAACTCGCACCTACAAAGGCCTGGTTTCTGATCACCCCGCAAGGGACACGGTCATGTAAGTTGTTTTTTTTTCTCTACAGGGTACAAGCGTGAAGGTATTGACCCTTCACCGTATTACTGGTATACCGAGCAGAGAAAATTCGGCTCTGTCCCCCACGGAGGGTACGGTTTGGGGCTTGAAAGGTTCCTTTGCTGGCTTTTGGACAGACATCACATCCGGGAAGCAACCCTGTACCCTCGCTTCCTACAACGATGCACCCCCTAGAAGACTTAAAACTTTATTTTATCTTTAATACAATTCAAAATAGATTTTTTTGTGCAATGCGGGTAGATTTAAAATTGTTATTTTGGTACAGTTAGTAAATTAAATAGTAATAACCGTACAAATACAATAAAAACACATATTTATCTTTTATTTTGGTACGAAAAACATGAAATTAACTAGGATGAGAGGTTTGTAATAAAAAAAATACAATTTTAAAACTACCCTCATTGCAAAAAAAAAAAAAATATATAAGCACACTTAAATTTAAAAGCATCCTGTTTAAAGTTTTATATTTCTGTCTTCAAACAAAAACCTACATTATGTATTGTATTTATAAATTGCAATTATTTGCATAAATATATTTTTCTGAGTTGCAATCTTTGATTTTTTTTATTTCAAATAAAACCCAATCGGCATTATCTACTCTCCATAACTGAATCCTTAAGATGGCTTAACGCTTTTCCTTCTCGCTCGCACAATTCAACATTTTCAAAGATTCGTCAGTCTGAGTGTACTTTTGAGAAATGTAGTATTGGTCTTGGTCTTCCTAACATATATGTAGGTGGTCTTGGTCTTGCAAAAAATCTTGCTTTTTATTTTTTTAATACCAAGACTATGTTTAATATTGGTCTTAAAAAAGCAGGTGGGGCAACACTAGCTACAATTCAGAGATAAATTACTGCGCCCCTAGACCTACCCACAATATTTGTATTTTTAATTATATACCTACTTCGTCTCACCTTCCTGTCTTTCTTTTTGTTTTCAAAGTCTGTTTTAATCTAAATAATTTTAGTACTTAATATAATTTATTTATAAACTTTTGGGAAGACCAACAACACTTTAAAAATATATTAACTAAAATCTAAACTCCGCCTCCGTGGTCTAGTGGTAACAAACGTTGCCGTGAGCTCGAGAGGTCGTGGGTTCGATTCCCACCGGGGGCAAGTTGTACATTGTATAATTTATCTCGGTTTGGGTGTTTATATGTATATACACACATCAAAAAAGTCTAGGGATCAAGCATGTTTATGCGGATTTCTTGTGATTGAGATGTGGCTTTGTAATAAATTTATGATTTTATAAATTTATATGGATCCTTTTTGGTGCATTTCATAATTTAAAACAGGAACTGTCAATCAAATTCGAGTAAAAGATGAAAATCAGCTGTCAATATTTTCCCTATAAAAACATAAGACGCATTGAAGACATTATTAGTGCTACTGTTTCCCTACTACTGATTAAAACCAACGTTATTATGGAGCGGCGACGTCATTTAAGCAGGGAAGAAATGATCAGAGCCGTGGGAATGATAGAAGCTGGTTCCCGGCAACGTACTGTGGCTTTAGCTCTGAATACAAGTCAGAGTGTTATCAGTCGACTTTGGACACGTTACCGAACCACTGGTACCGTGGCTGAGCGCCATGGAGGACGGTATCGCTGCGCCACACGGAGACAAGACCGATACATTCAAATCACAGCTCGAAGAACTCCAACAATAACCGCCATGATGTTAGCCGTGAGCCTTCATCGCTCTTCAGGGAACTTAATTAGCGACCAAACAGTCAGAAACCGCTTGCATGAAGTGAACCTTCATTCCCGAAGACCGCTACGGGTACCACCTATAGCAATGCACAATCGTAGGACTCGATATCAATGGGCTCTTGAACACAGAAATTGGACAGAAGAACAATGGCGTTTCGTGTGCTTTTCTGATGAGTCTCGTTTTGGTATGAGGCGTATACGACACTGGAGAACCCCTGGACGCCAACAGCGATTAAAATCCTGCCAGGAAGTCCATCCTTATAGTGGTGGAACCATCATGGTATGGGCGGGTATTTCGATCGGCGGAAGAACTGAGTTGATTTGGATCAGAGGCAACCTCAACGCTCAAATTTATGCTGAGACGGTTGTATCAGACGTCATCGTTCCTCTACAAGTGCATATCGGTCCCTTATTTCAGTTAATGCATGATAATGCTCGACCGCACACCGCAAGAGTTGTAAGACAGACTCTCGCCGCAGCTAACATCAATGTCCTGCCCTGGCCTGCTCAGTCGCCAGACTTGAACCCGATTGAGCATGCATGGGATATTCTTCAGAGAAGAGCTCTGCCGAATATGGAGGGTATCCAGTCGCAAGAAGACCTTTTTTTGTTGTTGCAACGAACATGGGCGGCCATTCCACAGCGTGATTTGGATGAACTCATTTTGAGTATGCCAAACCGATGTTCTTGTGTTGTTAGTGTTCGCGGTAGAAACACGGATTATTAATTGTTTAAGTTACCCAATAAAATAAAAAATAAAACTGTTATTTCAGTCTTTTTTTCGAACTTTAATGTTAGTGGTTCAAATGTCAAAAATCCCTTTATTAGGAAAATGGCAATTTTTTTTACTAATGCAAAGGTGACTTGGTTTATCGTTACTGTAGACAAACGAAAACATTTTATTTGATCAATCCTTAAAGAAAATTTTAATGAATATCAATCAGGAGAAAAGTTATTGCAAAAATATATGTTGATCCCTAGACACTTTTGATGTGTGTATTTACAAAAAAAAAGTATATTATGTAGTTTATCAACCATCTAATTTCCGTAACACAAGCCTCGTAGCTTACCACGGAAACTAGATGGCGCTGTGTGACCTGTCTGGAAATATTTATTTATTTATTATATATAAAATATTCACACATGACTTGATCATGTGGCAGTGTGCCAAGAACACTCGCAGCATTCCCCCGCTGCACAGCGATGCTGATTTGCTAAGTGAAAAAACTGCCAGCTCTCTTGTCACATACAGCGATAACCAGCCGCTTAGGCAGTTCTCTAAAGAACTTCTTAGCGCTTGCCCCCCACGGTCCCATTGTCCCATTAGCAACAGACTCGTATTTGCGACGTTTGGCCTTTTCAGCCGAGACAAGTAGCATCCCATACCAATGCTCGACCCATGGACCACAGCACCAAAGTCAATCCTTTACTTCGAGTGATCCCAGACAGTTCAAGAACCGAAGGGATCCCGGCAGTAACCAAAGCCCGGTGCAATACATTATTGACAGGACCGTGGCGGAAACGACTTCCCAGCACTTTTCTTTTTTTAGTACCTGATGCGATTTTAGAATTAATTAAACACAAAAATAAGTATAAATATATTTATTTCTATTATTCTTTACTATTAACTAAATTACCTATAATTTAGCCTCACATACACCCGTAGGTTTGTGGCCGGTTGCGGAAAGGATGGTTTAAATAATCCATGATCAAAATTTTAATATACTTACGCCAGGTTATTCGTAGAGATTGACGCTTTGGTTATTTCAGCCATTGCCGTGCGTCAGACATACGTTAAACATGTGAAAAGATAATCAGCCTTTCTGCAACCGACCATTTGAATAATAACACATAGAACGATAGTTTTATAAAAAAAACTGTCAAATGAAAACGCCCATGTTCCTTAGAGATTTGGGCCCAATAAAATGTTCTCGTGCCATAAAGATTTATTTTTTATTTGATAGTTAATATATTGTGTTTTCATAATCTGTAATTAATTTTATTTATTTTACCCTAGCATAACGACAATTGACAAAAACTTTTTTTTACGTTAATAATTACATAGTTTAGATCCCGCCGATTTGAAATCAGTGTTTTATCTATAATAAAGTACCTGGTCATAATAAAGAACCTAATCGTATATATAGTGCTTTGTAACTATTTCATACATAAATTTTAACCAATCGACTATTTAATTAAATTATATTTTAATGCTGGCGTAAAAGATATGTTGTAATTAAATTTTGAAAAAACACAATTATTATGATTATTGAATTGTATTTAGTTGAGGCACACTGCAAAAAAGGTGGGGTCTGGTTTTGGGCAATCTCTTTTGAGGCGTGACATAGTTTGTGTGCTAATGTTATATTAGAACATTTATTTTGTTTTTCCAAAGCATTGTGACTGCCTCCGTGCTCTAGCGGTTTAGTTCGTGAAGGGTTCGATTTCTGAACTGGACAATAATTTTATGGTGGTGAAAAGAAAGGAGACTTACTGCGGGTTCTTCGATAGCTCCAAGGTCACTGGTTGTAAAGCACGACACACCACCATAGCATCAAGAGTTGGAGCAGAGTTTATGAGCACACACAATTCACAATTTAAAGTCTTTTATTTTTACTAAATATGGGTTGAGTAGCGTTCACGGGTTCACCGTTCAAATATTTTATTCCAACTGACCGGTGGGTCGCGAGGCCGACCCATTTTAAGGTGCGTTTACGCATTTCTCCATCTCTTTCACACGTAAGTCTTATGGATAAGGAATAAGAGGGATGGATATACATAAAGCGTGAGATTGTTCTAGAAGCGTTATACTACATAGATAATTACGAGTATGTATATGTATATATATATAAAACGGCGTTAACATTATCCCCCGGCCTGAAGAGTATGACTTCAGAACATATAACAAAAAATAATAGCGGTAATAGCGTTGCGAATATTGAAAAAAAAAGTAATGTAATATGAAAAAAAAACTTAAATCTAAAAATGTATAAAAAAAGAAGAAGAATTTACTGACGCGGTAACGGGCAGAGACGTACGACAGGACGTACGTAACAGCCCATCTTGGTTTTAACCTTTACGGTGCGAGTGACTCCATCCTTACCAGGATACAACTCCTGGACCACGCCCAGTGGCCAATTGAGTGGAGCAGAATTGTCATCGCGTATTACCACGACACAACCAATAGTGATGGGATTGGATGGAGTATTCCATTTTTGACGTTGCTGCATAGAAGTCAAATATTCTAAGTTCCACCTATGCCAGAACGATTGAACTATTTTATTTAATAGCTTATAGCGATTGAGTCGATTGTCAGCAATTCCAGACACATCTTCAGCGGGTAAATATTTTAATGGCGTAAGATTTAAATTGAACTATTTTATTTAATAGCTCATAGCGATTGAGTCGATTGTCAGCAATTCCAGACACATCTTCAGCGGGTAAATATTTTAATGGCGTAAGATTTAAAAAATGAGAGGGGGTTAATGCTGAGGGTTCAGAAGGGTCTGAACTAAGCGAACACAGAGGACGGCTGTTCAAAAGTGCTTCGACTTGTATAAGAACAGTGTTTAACTCCTCGTATGTTAAAATTTGCGTTCCGATAACTCTGAGTAACTGCGTTTTGACTGATTTAATATTACTCTCCCAAATCCCACCGAAATGTGGAGATAAGGGAGGATTGCGTTTAAATTGAATGCGTAATTCAGATAAATTTTGCGTTAAATAATTATTGTGCGTTTCTGATGTTAAAAGCGTGTACAGTTCGTCTATTTTGCGTTTTGCACCAACAAAATTAGTGGCACCATCACTGACGATCATAGACACGGGTCCGCGCCTACTTATAAAGCGTTTGAAAGCCGCTAAGAACATATCAGTACTGAGGTCGGAGACTAGCTCAACGTGTACGGCTTTGGTCGTGAGGCAAATAAATAAACACACGTATGCCTTTAAACTTTTAACCCCACGACCGCGATAAGGAGTAACAAAATATGGACCTGCGTAGTCTACGCCAGTGTAGACGAAACATTTCACCTCACTTACTCGGAAGTAAGGCAAGTCTCCCATAATAGGATTACTACTTTTGGGTTTTAACTTAAAATAAACATTACAGCTCTGAATGCGTTTGCGTATTGCGTAGCAGCCAGGACCCAATAACTCTGTCTTAGCAAGGCCAATAACAGGTTGGGGCCGGCATGGAGGTTAGACAAATGAAAATAGTCTACGAGTAGATGAATAATAATATCCTTCGCGGGTAAAACTATAGGATGTTTTTGCGTAAAATTAAGTTGAGAATTATTGAGCCGACCACCAACACGAAGTATGTTATCGTTATCTATAAATACATTTAATTTTCTCAAAGCCGGACTACAAACCTTTCCTGACTTGAGAGCGAAAATATCTGAGCTAAAATGCTTTAATTGGATAGCGCGAATAACAATTATTTAAGAGTTTACTAGGAGTGACGGGTCGAGAAATAATATCTGCGGGGTTGTCAATCCCGGCGACATGAAACCAATGTTTTGCGGGTAGAAGTTCATTTATTTGAGAAATTCTGTTAGCGATAAAAGTATGATACTTATAAGGCGGTGCGTTAATCCACGAAAGAGTTACAGTGGAGTCAGAAAATACTACTATATCATTTATATTAGTGCGTTCAAATATCGAATCTCTCACAGCAACAATTAAATTTGACAATAAAAACAGCGGCGCATAATTCCAGTCGAGCTAGGCTGACTTTCTTTAGGGGCGCTATTTTGGACTTGAAACAAAGTAATTTTACTTGTCCCAAGTCTGAGTTTACCTGGCTGACCCTAACATACGGCGACTGCGAAATCCAACAACATGACGTTATGCGAGTTTTTGAATATGCCAATATGGCGCGGAAATTTTAATTGTTGGAGCAGGTGCAGTCCTGAAACTGCACCCACTGAGTACGTACATGCTCAGGAGCGACTTCATCCCAGTCCAGGTTTAAAAGAGGTTTAAAGAGTGCAGGGGTTGTGGAGAGAATATTACGTTTAGTGCAAATAGTATTTTCGACTGTAATTGAGAAATAAAAATAATAACAATAAGAATATTATATAATAATATATATATATATATATATATATATAATAATATATATATTATAATATTGAATATTGAAGATCTATTAATTTTGCGGGAATAAGTAATGTGAGCTTGAGTTTAGAGTTAGGTTAGAAATTAAATTAAATATTTAATTTTTTGAGTTATTCGTAATGTGGTATTATTTCCATTACGAATGAGGGCGTAATTAGCGAAGCGTTTTTCCATGTTTAATAAACGTGAAATTGAGATATTTTCTGAGTTAACTAATTCAGATGCGTTGAGTTTAAAAGGCAGACGAACGGTGTACCCACCAGTGTCATCGCGAGTAAAATGACTTATAAAGTCGCGTTCACATGATAAGTCCTGAGGACAAATATGTTTTTTAATCGGAACATTTTCTAGTTCCACAAAGCGTTGCGTTAAACTATCTAATGCATGCGAATCGTTTGTCGCATGAAAAGAAATATTTTCGTTTGCCGGAGATAAACAATTTGCTTTTCCCATGAGTACATAGCCTAGGGTTGTTTCCATTCCGACTACAGAAGAGTGAGCGGATGTAACTTTATTATTACCCAGTAGGAATGGGAACAACTCGTTACTAATTATACAATCTATGTCAGAAGGCGAGTAGAAATTATTATCAGCGAGGGGTAAATCATGTAGGTGTAGTAAGTCATCGGTACGTACCGTGAGGCTAGGAATTTTGTCTGAAATACTGTCTATTACCCGGGCATCAATATCGTATTTACAGCGAGCGTCATACCGAGAATAAATAGTCAGACTGGTACGTCCTAATGAGAATTTCTCAGTTTGTCCGATGCCTTTTATTGTAGACATTACGGGAGAAATATTTAGGTTGAGTTTGTCACAACACGATTTCGTAATAAAATGCGAAGTCGAACCACTGTCTAGAAGCACCCTTATATTATGTTTTTGTCCTATATTATTTTTAACGTAAACAACTGCAGTCGGTAACATCACGGCTGTTTTCAGCGTAGTGAGTAAAGAAAGAGACGGAGCTGCAGGTGCGAGCGGCGCGGCGGTAGGCTGCAGCGCGGCGGGTTGAGAGGGGCTTGTGCTAGCGCAGATATCGTTACTGCGATGCGCGGGCGCAGTCACGGGTTCGATTTCCCGACGAGGCAAATCTATATGTAACAGAGTATGGTGCGGGCGTCTGCACACACTGCAGTTACGTTGTGACTTACAGTATTTCACATTGTGAAAACCTAAACAATTTATGCAAAAGTTATTGTTTCTTGCATAATTGTTCCTTATTTTTGGGTCGAGTTTTATGAACTCTTCACATTTGAAGAGAGCGTGCGAGTCTTGAGTTTTACATAATTTACATTTATTATTTGAGTTTGAGTGGCTATTATTAGCGAAAAAAGATTGTACATAGTTTTTATTAGGCCTATCATATGGGGTTTTATTTGAGGTTTTATTTTTATATTGATCTTTATTGTTAGTGTGATAAGGTTTAGAGTTTCCAGCGTTGCGTAGCATGTATATTTTACTTTGTTCAGATACAAATTTTCTTAATGAATCAAAGGTAGGCAGTTTCGAGTCGCGATTTGCTTGTTCATATAACGTAACTGTATCATTGTCGAGTTTTGTTAATGCTATATGCGTTATGATAAAATCTGACAAATTATCTAGCTCTAGTTGATTAAGGGCTGCGTGGGCCGAACAAAAGGTTTCAATAAATGCGTCTAGGGAGTTGAGTGAGGGAGACTGACTTGATTTGAAGTTCAACATTTGTTCCAAATACATGACGGCTAGTGTGCGTTTATCTTGGTACTTCTCAGTGAGTGCTTGCCATAGAATATTATAGTTACTTGCTACGGGAGGGATCCCTGCACAAACTGTAAGCGCCTTGCCGCTTAATTTGCCAACTAGATACTGAATTTTCTCAGCATCTGATAAACTTGTGTTGTTGTGAATCAATGCAGTAAAATTTTCATAAAACATGGACCATCTGTTCGGTGTTCCATCAAAAGACATGAGTTCCAGTGCCGGCAACTTTTTATTTAACAAATCAGAGTTATTTTGTTTGCTAGAGGAAGCGTTGTGTTGTGGCAACACACGAGACGAACTGATATCACATTCTACACTTTTAATGTGACAATACAGCTCATCGAATGACAATAAAGATGTAAAATCAGCCTTTGCCTTTGGGTTATGAGTTAATATTGCTAAGTTGAGTTGTTCCATAATCTCAGAAAATTCCTGTCTAACCTTATCTATAGACTTTATGCGGATAAGGAAAGTATTTCTTTCCCTTTCTGTAGTAATGCTTAAACTAAGATCAAATATGTTTTGAATTAATTTAAATAAACTTTCCTTTTTAGCGTTAAGCATGGTAATTGTAACCGTTGCATTTCTGTCTTCTTTTTCCGACATTTTTATAGATGAGCGTAAAGAAATATGTAAATTAGAGTAGCGTTATTGTTATTATAAAGTTAATCAAGAAATGCAATTCGTTTACGGAAAAGTGAAAGATTTTTTTTTTTTGTAAAAACTGAATTATTAATTTATATGTACCTAGGAATGTTAACCCCGTTAATATATAGGTACTGTAGCATACACATCGAACGTACAGCACAACACTACGGTGTGACATCTCTAGAGGACAGATCGAATAGTGGCGGCCGAGCGAGTGGGTGTGAAATATTAAATAGTATATTAATATACGTATAAAGTAAAGGTAACTATTTAATTAGTAGATCCTATAAGTGGCGACGAGGATAAAAGTAAGTGGAAAATATGTTTTATCATTAAAGAATGGAATAAACAAAAAGTGAAAATGACGCTGTAAGTTGTGGGTTATGTCAAAAAATAAAATCATGTTTTCATGAATTAAAACAGTTATTTTATTGAATTACATATAAATGACGGAAACATCTAAATAATATTTTATAGAAATATTGAAAATTGAATAAATTTGTCAAATGAAGAATCCTGATACAAAAAACAGTACAATGATTTAAATAAAAAAAAAATAAAGAAGAATGGCCGTGATGCTTGTAAATCCAGTGTCAAGCGCCCGCTTTACAAACCAAATTGTGAGAACAAAAAGTAGCTATTAAATGAGCGCGAACAGCAAACTTAAATAAAATAAAATTCATTTTTATTTGTCACAAAAATAATGGTTAATAAAAATATAAAATAAAGTAACAAATAAAAAAAAAAAAGAAAATGTTGTTGGAAGCAGGTTCCAATAACCTCTGTTATTATACATAGCCAACATTTTAATTTAGTGGAACAGTAATTATAATAAAAGTTATACTTCCATTTTAATCAAACTTTCATGTTGATGGCTTTGTATTTTGTTAATGTTGGGGGTTTCATTATTGTTGCATACCTAAACCAATTTTATAACTACTACACAAAAAATTAACATTTTGGCTTTCTAAAATGGACACTGGCTCATTCTAAATAAGCGACACTGAGCCTACCAATCTTCTCTGTATTTTACTCCAAATCTATTGCAGCACACAGACATAATCTTTTTATCCAAGCACAAGAAAAATAATATAATATTATTTTAAATTCCAAAGGCCCATGTATTTAAAAAATAAAATAATGGCCTTGCACAGAATAATAAAAAATATATATATATATATCAATGCTTAAAATAAGGGAAATTAAGGGCCATGCAAACAATAATAATAATAATAATATATAAAAAAAGGTCTGCTTACAAAAAGGAAAATTAAGGGCCATGCAAACTATAATAATAATAATATTAAAAAAAGGTCTGCTTACAAAAAGGAAAATTAAAGGCCATGCAAACTATAATAATAATAATATTAAAAAAAGGTCTGCTTACAAAAAGGAAAATTAAAGGCCATGCAAACTATAATAATAATAATATTAAAAAAAGGTCTGCTTACAAAAAGGAAAATTAAGGGCCATGCAAACTATAATAATAATAATATTAAAAAAAGGTCTGCTTACAAAAAGGAAAATTAAAGGCCATGCAAACTATAATAATAATAATATTAAAAAAAGGTCTGCTTACAAAAAGGAAAATTAAAGGCCATGCAAACTATAATAATAATAATATTAAAAAAAGGTCTGCTTACAAAAAGGAAAATTAAAGGCCATGCGAACTATAATAATAATAATATTAAAAAAAAGGTCTGCTTACAAAAAGGAAAATTAAAGGCCATGCAAACTATAATAATAATAATATTAAAAAAAGGTCTGCTTACAAAAAGGAAAATTAAAGGCCATGCAAACTATAATAATAATAATATTAAAAAAGGTCTGCTTACAAAAAGGAAAATTAAAGGCCATGCAAACTATAATAATAATAATATTAAAAAAAAGGTCTGCTTACAAAAAGGAAAATTAAAGGCCATGCAAACTATAATAATAATAATATTAAAAAAAGGTCTGCTTACAAAAAGGAAAATTAAAGGCCATGCAAACTATAATAATAATAATATTAAAAAAAGGTCTGCTTACAAAAAGGAAAATTAAAGGCCATGCACAAAATAATAATATTAATAAAAAAGGTCTATGTTTACTAAAAGGAAAATTAAGGGCCACGCACACAATAATAAAAATAAGGGCCATGCACTACAAAATAAAGGGCCATGCACTACAAAATAAAGGGCCATGCACTACAAAATAAAGGGCCATGCACTACAAAATAAAGGGCCATGCACTACAAAATAAAGGGCCATGCACTACAAAATAAAGGGCCATGCACTACAAAATAAAGGGCCATGCACTACAAAATAAAGGGCCATGCACTACAAAATAAAGGGCCATGCACTACAAAATAAAGGGCCATGCACTACAAAATAAAGGGCCATGCACTACAAAATAAAGGGCCATGCACTACAAAATAAAGGGCCATGCACTACAAAATAAAGGGCCATGCACTACAAAATAAAGGGCCATGCACTAACCAAATAAAGGTCCACGCACTATGCAAATAAAGGTCCACGCACTAACCAAATAAAGGTCCACGCACTAACCAAATAAAGGTCCACGCACTAACCAAATAAAGGTCCACGCACTAACCAAATAAAGGTCCACGCACTAACCAAATAAAGGTCCACGCACGAACCAAATAAAGGTCCACGCACTAACCAAATAAAGGTCCACGCACTAACCAAATAAAGGTCCACGCACTAACCAAATAAAGGTCCACGCACTAACCAAATAAAGGTCCACGCACTAACCAAATAAAGGTCCACGCACTAACCAAATAAAGGTCCACGCACTAACCAAATAAAGGTCCACGCACTAACCAAATAAAGGTCCACGCACTAACCAAATAAAGGGCCATGCCCATAACATTATGAAGGGCCATGCATATCAATATAAAGGGCCATGCATATTAACAATATAAAGGGCCATGCATTCAATTAAAAAAAAGGGCCATGCACACTATTAAAATAAAGGGCCATGCATATCAATAACTTCAAATATAATACTGCCTTCGTGGTCTAGCGGTTACGTCCGTAAATTTAGACTCGGGGGTACCGGGTTCGATTCCTGGTCGGAACACAAGATATTTATTAATTTAAATAAATAAATAAAATTAATATTTAATTTATTTGTGATATTTCCCGAGTTGGTACCCTAGAAACATCGATGATCTTCCGATGAATCCAGTACTATCCATAAATATGGACCATTTTGACTACGATGGTGACCCAACTTCGGTCGGTATACGTTCGCAAAAAAATGGAAATGAGCTTGAGAAATATATCTATTGGCATCTAGCATAGAAGCGCCTCTCAAGAAACGTGCCACTCTTTTACATGTTGGAGGGTTGGGACTGCAATAGATTAGACGTATTCGAATAGATTACCATGAACCCAATACTTACAATGATAAATGATAGATATATAACACGGGCTCATGCTGAGACCTTGGGAAATGTACGAGTATATGACATAGCGATCAAAAAAACTTGACAACTATCTTGGCCCTAAGCAAAGTCAATACTACGAACTCCACCTATTTAGACTAATAAAGCAGGAAGAAAGAGAAAGATTGGAAACATTTTTGTTAGGGTTTAGGATCCAAACAGAAAAATGTAAGTTTGAAAACAAAGATGAGCATTTAATAGATAGATAGACCTGAGGAAATATTAATAACTGAAAAATATTAGCTGGAGATGACAACATTACTTTAAACTAAATTATAAATAAGGCTAATGCATCAGACGTAATCAGTCGGCAATTACAACAATTTTAAAATAAAAACACATTATATAAGACTGACATAAACAAAGTGGATACAAAATTAAGCCTTCGCAATACATTAAAAAGGAATTCCCATTCGGAGAAGAATTGTTCTACATATGAAGTTACAATCATTTATCAGATGACTCAAAATGTCCTGCCAAGGACAAAAGATGTGATAATTGTGGCTTCATTTCCAATGTCGTCAGCAATGCTTAACAAGGTAAAAAGGAGATTACCTAACCACAAGAGCGATGAGTTCAAATAAAAATAAAAAGATTAGGACTAGGAACATCTAAAGAAGTGGATTACATCTTCCATATTGATGAAGACACATAGTTGCAACCTTGGGGGGACCAATATAAATATACTTATTAATTCTGCCATTCCAGATTTATTTATTTTACCATATGCCTGCAAACATCTTTGGAGGTTCATTTGAAACTGATATTCTGTTGGGTCAGTAAATAATAGAAGGGCTGTGGTATGTATTATGTAATGGAACAGAACTTTTAGGTAAAAGTACTGCTATTGAGTTGGGTGTGTATAAATGTGTGAATTGGGTGTGGGATTGGCCCGCAAATCTAAAGTACTAAAGTACAAATCCCAACTAAGAAGTATATAAGCCAGCCATTTAGTCACATATGTAGAAGGATACTAATCATTAAAAAAAAGGTTTATGCAAAAGATAAATAAAGATAAAGAAGCAGACATAGAAGCAGTGACTGGACCCTGGGTTTCACTTATATGAATTATTAAAGAAAAAATTAAATTATGGATTAGTATTGATATGAGGAAATTTTGTGATTACAATTAAGTAAAACAGCTAATATTGAGAAACACTGGTCTAACGAACAAGAAGATGCATTTTAAGGTTTAAAACAAAATTTCTCTAACACAAGCATTAGGTTATTATAATCCTGCTGATCGTATTCAGGCGATTGCATGCTTCTCCGTTTGGTTTAGAATCTGTTCTTTCTTATACAAATAGATAATAAGATAGGGAAACAAGAAACTCACCGAGAGCGGCAAAAGATACTGTCAAACCGAGAAGGTAGCATTGGCCCTTGTTAGGGCTGTCGAGCACTTTAAAAGGCAATTACATAAAAAGCTATGGATATTAAACATAGAATTATAGATCATAAAACTATGGATGAGGACAAATAAAATAAAGAAAAAGGAAGAGAATATAATAACAGGAAAGGAAGACAACAACATACAGTAACAAAAGTTAATGGTGGAGATATAATTATAGGAGACAAGCAAGTGGAAAGATTCAGGCGTAATGTTATACACTCATCATCAACAAAAATAAAGATGAATTGAAAGGCAATTAAAATAAGTGTTACATTTTAAATAATCTTATTGTTGAATTAATAGTTTGTTTAATTGTTAAAATAAATCAAAAAATATATAAAATAAAAGGGATGTAGCATACACATCGAACGTACAGCACAACACTACGGTGTGACATCTCTAGAGGACAGATCGAATAGTGGCGGCCGAGCGAGTGGATGTGAAATATTAAATAGTATATTAATATACGTATAAAGTAAAGGTAACTATTTAATTAGTAGATCCTATAGGTACGGTGCGTGTTATAGATGACAAATATAAGGAGATAATAATATAAAAGTAAAAGATGAGAGCGTAAGGAGTGAGTGAAGTGGGTAGCGTAGCGGAGTTGCGTTTTTTTTTTACTTTTTTGAGTAGCGGTTTTTTATAATAAATAAATTACGTATAATATAATAGGGTGTGTGAGGAGTAGCGGGAGATCAGAGGTATTCGGTTTAAAGAAGGACCAGACTTATGGTGGTGAAAAGAAAGGAGACTTACTGCGGGTTCTTCGATAGCTCCAAGGTCACTGGTTGTAAAGCACGACACACCACCATAGCATCAAGAGTTGGAGCAGAGTTTATGAGCACACACAATTCACAATTTAAAGTCTTTTATTTTTACTAAATATGGGTTGAGTAGCGTTCACGGGTTCACCGTTCAAATATTTTATTCCAACTGACCGGTGGGTCGCGAGGCCGACCCATTTTAAGGTGCGTTTACGCATTTCTCCATCTCTTTCACACGTAAGTCTTATGGATAAGGAATAAAAGGGATGGATATACATAAAGCGTGAGATTGTTCTAGAAGCGTTATACTACATAGATAATTACGAGTATGTATATGTATATATATATAAAACGGCGTTAACAATTAATATTTGTTATATTTCTCGTTCTTGGTACGCTAGAGACATCGACACAGTTGGCTTAATGTGAATCGGCTTCATTAAATCGTGGTTTTTACCTAGGCCCATCGTAGGAAGCTACGGTCGTAGTGATACTTTTATTATGATAAATTGGATAAAAATCGTCAAAATCAAATAAAAATCCTGAGAGATGTTATAACGATCATTTGACCATGGGACTGAGATGGGTTGTTTAGTAACCGAGCCGTTATGGCTCAGTGAAACTTGCTTCACTTATAGTGCGCATACTTGGCTTCTAGGCGTTATTATTCCAAGCCTGTAGGTTAAGTTCAATTTTATTTAGTTCTCCATACAGCGGGGTGAGGCGCAGCACATTCGTTTTCACTACCGTATTGACTAGCGCTCGTTCGATGACAGAATTTCGCCTTTGACATTTCTGACAAACGTAATCGCTCTTAGACGATTCGTTTTCAGATGATTGTGCACTCCGCCTCACCCCGCTCGACACGGATGTGTGACTTCGCACTTGCCTGATGGAAAGCCAATGAAGACAAACATCAGGCAAATGATTATTTTACTAATTATGCAGTTTGTAATGAGTATTTTGTAAGTATACAATATTATAACGTTTAAAATGAGTTTAATCTTTCTTCTATCGATCGATGATGAATGAGACTAAGGAACAAAACAATAGATTTCTACGGAAAATGGTTACACAGCGTTACATCTTTATTTGTCAGTATTAAACTGCCATTATGTTTAGAACCATAGTCATTTTCGGCTATATATAATTTAACTTCTTTTTACAGTTTACAATAATATATATGTAATTTTTTCTACAAAATTATATTTGCATTAATTTTTTGCGATGTCTTTAATGGATTTTCATAATTAAGACCCTTCAAAATACCTATTTGGTGGTTTGTTTACCTATATAATAATCAAAAATAGATATTAATATTACTTATATAAATAATTCAAATTTGCTTTTACGGTATTACGATAATAGGTATAAATGTGTGTCATGTATGTGGGTCTTTAAACCCAATAAGTCGACCCATGTTTAGGGGGCTTTATAAACATCCGGTTTTGTATAGCACAAGCCAAAATGGCGGACGCGTGATTTTTAAAGACTTATTTTATTAAACGTGTGTGAAACTAGTTCTAGTATTTTATTTAAACACGTAAATGTGTTTAATTATAATTGTGTATGTCTTAGTTTATAATATGAATGCCTATTTACAGCAGCTATAATTTTAGGATTATAATTATGTATATTTGGGTTGTAATGTGCTGCTCCAAATACAAGCTATTTCTTGGAAAATAAGCTTTTCGTTATATTAATTAATTTTTTGACATGTACCTAAAAGCGCAGAATACATTATATTTATTGTCCTATGCCTACTTACAAAATAAATAAACTAAACTCTACGAACAACTATTATTATTTATTGCGATGGCTATCTTGCTGTTTCCATAATTGAGGTCCGTTAAAATACCCATTTGATGTTTTACATTTTGTCCCAAAAACTCGATGAATGCTGTAGGTATAGGTAGAGGTAGGTATAGGTAGTTGAAACCTTTTCTAGAAATATACCAATTTAAGGCAACCATTCTGCATCATGATCCAAGTTCCTGACACCACCTCCAGGTTGTTCTGTGAGATCTTCCTTGCTGCTCGCCACCTTGTGGTACACCTTCTTTCCTGCTTCCACTACATACTCCACGCCGTCCGCTGGAAAGAGACAACAATATGGTTATTGGAGATCCTTCAGTATTATGTTCCTTGTTCTTCAGTCACGTTACCGCGAACATAAAGAAGAACAAATTAAGTTTACCTAGTATATAGTTTACATACAGACATACGTTAAACATGTCAAAAGATAATCAGCCTTTCTGCAACCGACCATTTGAATAATAACACATAGAATGATAGTTTTATAAAAAAAACTGTCAAATGAGAACGCCCATTTTCCTTAGAGATTTGGGCCCAATAAAATGTGCTCGTGTCATAATGATTTCTTTTCAATTTGATAGTTAATATATTGTGTTTTCATATTCTGTAATTAATTTTACCCTAGCATAACGACAATTGACAAAAACTTTTTTTTACCTCAATAATTACATAGTTTCTATCCCGCCAATTTGAAATTTAGTGTAACCCTATCATAACGACAATTGACAAAAAGTTTTTTTACGTTGATAATTATATATATATAGTAACCGATTCTGCCGATATAATGGGAAAATTATGTACACTTTGAAATCCTGTGTTTTATCTATAATAAAGTACCTGATCATAATAAAGAACCTAATCGTATAAATAGTGTTTGTTACTATTTCATACATAAATTTTATCCAATTGACTATTTAATTAAATTATAATTTAATGCTGGGGTAGAGATGTTGTAATTTAATTTAAAAAAAAAAAACACAATTATTTATTATGATTATTGAATTGTATTTAGGCACCCTGCAAAAAAGTTGGGGCCTGGTTTTGGGCAATATCTTTTACAATAAAGTTCCCAAACCCATCCATGAATTTGAGAACAAAAGTATTTAAGTCAAAGCTTCATTGGCTTTCTATCTGACAAGCAGACTATCTTTCCGAAACTTGAGAGGAACAGTTAGCATGCCCTCGCCCATCACCAACATTGTAAAATTTATTTTTAATGTTGTTTATATAATAATTGTATGTCCAATGGACAGGACATAGCGACCACCGTAAATAATGTACTACCTTATTCAAAACTATGATCCACAATAAAATATGTACATTTGATTTGATTTGATAGTTGTCGCTAAAGAAATCAACCTATTGGGAAATGCTCTTTTTGATAATGTCGTCATAATTCATCGCTGATTAATATTTGTGGAATAAATAGAGACCTACAAACCATGTTACCTACTAGTCTACTAGCGTCGTCAGCTTGTCCGATGTTGCCAGAGGATGTTGTCGTTGATTCCCTCGGTCTCTATCTGTGAGATAGCCACCTGACAGTAGCCTAGTCTTACCAATAACTTCCTCAGTCTTTCTGACAGCTTGTCCGATGTTGCCAGAGGATGTTGTCGTTGATTCCCTCGGTCTCTATCTGTGAGATAGCCACCTGACAGTAGCCTAGTCTTACCAATAACTTCCTCAGTCTTTCTGACAGCTTGTCCGATGTTGTGAGAGGAGAAGGTGTCAGGTTGGATGTCTCTGTCTATAAAATGACGGGCTGATTGTAGCCTAGTCTTACCAATGACTCCACCAGTCTTCCTGACAGCTTGTCCGATGTTGTGAGAGGAGAAGGTGTCAGGTTGGATGTCTCTGTCTATAAAATGACGGTCTGATTGTAGCCTAGTCTTACCAATGACTCCACCAGTCTTCCTGACAGCTTGTCCGATGTTGTGAGAGGAGAAGGTGTCAGGTTGGATGTTGATGTTGACTCCCTCGCTCTCTCCATTGGGGTGGAGCGGGCATTCAGTCTGTGAGATGATGGACAGATCGAACGGGTCGATGCCGTATGTTGATAGTTTGGTTCGCATCTGGAATCGGAAACAAATGATTGAATAATGTGAAAAAGACAGTAACAGGGCACTTGTATAACAACTTAAACCCCTCATTCCGAATCGTGCTCAGAGCGCTTAGAACGAATATGACACTGACCGTCGTTCCGAATCAAATATCGCGATTTGGATGCTCAGAGCGTGATATCAATTCGGAACGGTCTAAATCACATTTTCATTCATAAAATGTTAGTTTTTTTTTTAAATGTATGGAAGATAAATTGCGGATTCCACATCTTTGAGTATCAATACTAACAAATATACATCTCTCGGTTTATTTATCTTTATATGAGTAAAGTTTAATATTATTAACTTATTTTGGTAATTTAAAATAACTTGCTCTGTTACAGACATTGTTTTTTTCACTTCCTACTTAAATATTAATTATATATTTGTTTAAGAAGTAATATAGAAACAGTATAAACGAATTACAATATTAAATAATTTAAAAGAAAACCTAATATTAAATAAACTTGAAAATGGCGCGGGACATTATGGCAAACAACTGACAGCGCTCAGAGCGATCTACCTCGATATTGTGAGCAGTCAAAGCGCGAGAAATGATGTCATTTGTGACGTCACATAACTTTGGCAAAACAGTTTAAGCGCGACTCGGAACACCTTTAAGCGTGCTTAGGTTACTATTATCGCGTATCGGAACGAAGAAGTATCTACACATGCTCCTAAAATCGGTGGCAATATTTCCGAATCGTCCATACCACAATTTTTTAAGACCTAAGTACGTCCTCCCGGGAAAATGGTAATATCGTACGAAGCAGAGTCGCTCACGAGCTACGAAGAGAGCAATGCTTATTATTTATCTGATGGATATATTTCGAAACATTGATATTCGTCAGAGATATAAAAGGCATTATGATAAATGAGATTTCCCATTTTTCTTAGAGGAATGGGCCCAAAAAAATGTTCTCGTGTTATAATGATTTCTTTTTTATTTCATAGTTAATATACACACATCAAAAGTGTCTAGGGATCAACATATATTTTTGCAATAACTTTTCTCCTGATTGATATTCATTAAAATTTTCTTTAAGGATTGATCAAATAAAATGTTTTCGTTTGTCTACAGTAACGATAAACCAAGTCACCTTTGCATTAGTAAAAAAAATTGCCATTTTCCTAATAAAGGGATTTTTGACATTTGAACCACTAACATTAAAGTTCGAAAAAAAGACTGAAATAACAGTTTTTTTTTTTAATTTTATTGGGTAACTTAAACAATTAATAATCCGTGTTTCTACCGCGAACACTAACAACACAAGAACATCGGTTTGGCATACTCAAAATGAGTTCATCCAAATCACGCTGTGGAATGGCCGCCCATGTTCGTTGCAACAACAAAAAAAGGTCTTCTTGCGATTGGATACCCTCCATATTCGGCAGAGCTCTTCTCTGAAGAATATCCCATGCATGCTCAATCGGGTTCAAGTCTGGCGACTGAGCAGGCCAGGGCAGGACATTGATGTTAGCTGCGGCGAGAGTCTGTCTTACAACTCTTGCGGTGTGCGGTCGTGCATTATCATGCATTAACTGAAATAAGGGACCGATATGCACTTGTAGAGGAACGATGACGTCTGATACAACCGTCTCAGCATAAATTTGAGCGTTGAGGTTGCCTCTGATCCAAATCAACTCAGTTCTTCCGCCGATCGAAATACCCGCCCATACCATGATGGTTCCACCACTATAAGGATGGACTTCCTGGCAGGATTTTAATCGCTGTTGGCGTCCAGGGGTTCTCCAGTGTCGTATACGTCTTGTATCCGGCCTCATACCAAAACGAGACTCATCAGAAAAGCACACGAAACGCCATTGTTCTTCTGTCCAATTTCTGTGTTCAAGAGCCCATTGATATTGAGTCCTACGATTGTGCATTGCTATAGGTGGTACCCGTAGCGGTCTTCGGGAATGAAGGTTCACTTCATGCAAGCGGTTTCTGACTGTTTGGTCGCTAATTAAGTTCCCTGAAGAGCGATGAAGGCTCACGGCTAACATCATGGCGGTTATTGTTGGAGTTCTTCGAGCTGTGATTTGAATGTATCGGTCTTGTCTCCGTGTGGTGCAGCGATACCGTCCTCCATGGCGCTCAGCCACGGTACCAGTGGTTCGGTAACGTGTCCAAAGTCGACTGATAACACTCTGACTTGTATTCAGAGCTAAAGCCACAGTACGTTGCCGGGAACCAGCTTCTATCATTCCCACGGCTCTGATCATTTCTTCCCTGCTTAAATGACGTCGCCGCTCCATAATAACGTTGGTTTTAATCAGTAGTAGGGAAACAGTAGCACTAATAATGTCTTCAATGCGTCTTATGTTTTTATAGGGAAAATATTGACAGCTGATTTTCATCTTTTACTCGAATTTGATTGACAGTTCCTGTTTTAAATTATGAAATGCACCAAAAAGGATCCATATAAATTTATAAAATCATAAATTTATTACAAAGCCACATCTCAATCACAAGAAATCCGCATAAACATGCTTGATCCCTAGACTTTTTTGATGTGTGTATTTTAATTTCATAATCTGCAATTAATTTTATTTAGCAGGTTTTACAACACCACCGTTCACGAGTGCACGTTAAGCTGTCCGTTCTGCTTCCACTAATACCAACTTGTGGAAAAATAAATTGTCATTAAAAATTGGCATCAGACCTTCGCCAATCCGACTGGCGAGTGTATGCCAAATTCCCCAGAAATTTCTATAACAGTGGAGGACTAGGAGCTTTATGCGTAATGATGAATAAGTCACTGGTTTATTTCTTACCTTGTCAACGAAGATTTTGTCCAAATCCTTTGTTCTTGAGAGGATGGTAGCTGATCTTCTGTGAGCGAATGTCAACTTCTGGCAGGTGAATATAGCAGCATACGTCGTGTAGTCTGTTCCTATTATTGTGTAACTAGATGAACCAGCTACACCTGAGGGAAATTAGGTAAATATAAGGTTATAATTAAATATAAATAAATAATAAATATTTCCAGACAGGTCACACAGCGCCATCTAGTTTCCGTGGTAAGCTACGAGGCTTGTGTTACGGAAACTAGATGGTTGGTAAACTACATATTATACCCTTTTTTTTTTTAAATATATACATATTATACATATACACACCCAGACCGAGACAAATTATACAATGTACAACTTGCCCCCGGTGGGAATCGAACCCACGACCTCCCGAGTTCACGGCAACGTTTGTTATACCACTAGACCACGGAGGCGGTCATTTAAAGTAATTATATAATAAAAGATCAAATATTTTTACATTATAATCTAGAATAAAAATAAAGAACGTACGTATGTTTTTTTTCAATATTTAGTATTAAAATCTTAAGTTACGGTGCAGAGAAGTTTTCCTAAAAATATCGCCACTTATACTGAGCCTAATCAAGTAGATAGCGAAAGGTCGACGACCGCGCGGACTTTGACTTACGTAAAAAGAGCGAGGTTGCCGCCCCGCGCCGCCCGGCCTGCGCGTGACCTTGTCACACTCCCCAGCATTTAGGTATTTATCACGATAGATATTGTGATTTTCAGACGCGGTCTTAGTCACCATACAGTAGTGTTTTGTTTATCGGATAATGATTTTAAAAAGTTAAGTAAATTATCATCACGACCGTCTCCCTTTCGGGGTGGTCAGAAACCACGCTTATAAAGAAGCGGCTTCACATTTAGCCAACTTTACTATAGGCCAATCATGACAAGTGGCAAGCTCGTCGATGTCTCCAGCGTACCAAACTCGAGAAATATCACAAATAAATTAAATATTAATTAAATGTATTTATTTACATTAATAAATATTTTTGCGTCCCGACCAGGAATCAAACCCGGTACCTCCGAGTCTAAATCCACAGATTTAAAACCGTTAGACCACGGAGGCAGTTCATGATTTTATCTTTATAAAAAGTTACCTTTTTTCTTTTAAAAAGAGTTTTCACCAATGATACCCGCAGCCCTATTCTGTTACTTAGGCGCAAACGTTATATAATGGAATCCGTTAACTATATATATATATATATATATCATGCTATTAAAGTTGATATTTGCACGGCCGCTGTGAAGGTCGAGCGCTTATAGAGTTGAGAATTGAATAATATTTCGTAATTATGACGCAATCTCTGATGTAAATAACCAATTTGTTTGCGACTAAGTAACAGAATACTGAAGTCTAAAATAAATATTTGCTGTTTTTGCAATTATACGTAGTATAGCCCCTCTGTGTTGTTAATAAAGTCTTTACTCACTCAAAGGAAATCGTACTTTCATTCTAGCTGGCACAGCAGGGTCTGGCATTGTTAGTACTCCAGTGTACCTGAAAATAAATTACCTACAATTAATTGCTAGGGGTAGTGATGCCCAACTGGACACGTCTTGGAATTGGTCTTGTCTCGTAAGACTCTTCCTCTGACTGAAAATATATATTTGTTTATAATTGTAGTAAGGATACCTTGTGAGGCTTTAGTGTCTGCCCGCAAACTACTATCTACTCTTTCTATTCTAATTAATAATAATAATGTGTTTTTGCGCCCCGTTTGGAGTTGAAACTCTCGGGCCGTGGACCAAGTGCACATGAAATTTTCAAGGCGTTGTCAAAACAGCTCGTCAACAACTCGGGAGACAAGAGGGCTGGGCAATATTTGGGCCAAAGTATCAGCATTGCCATTCAACGTGGCAATGCTGCCAGTATCCTTGGCACTTTGCCCATTGGCAGCGATTTGGAGCAATTTCTTTATTTATAATCATTTTATTTCGTTTTTTCTTTTCTTTTAAAAAGGTTTATTTTTATTTTTATTAATAGTATTTTATGCTTTAAAATGTTAGTTTTTATGTTTAATTAATAATATAAACATACAAAGAAGAAGAAGAAAGATATAATATAATAATAATTATAAAAGAAAATATATTTACATTATAATCTACTATCTACTTATACTATTTCGAGAACTACTGGTCTGAATTACTAAAAAAAAGTTACTAACTAGTTACAAAATATATGATTTAGGTAGGTATGCTAAAATAAAAATATTTGCAAATATTATCTCCATGTTCCAAAAACCCCAAGCATTCTTTTTTTAATGACAGACACGACGCAATTACAATTTATTGAAATAACAAAATCTACTAATAACGTTTGCTACTAAGTAACAGAATGGGGTAGTTTACAATATTTACTATTAAGTGACGTCACTCACGATGACTAATGTTTTGAGGTCAAATCGAAAATCTGTGATATTTTAGGTACTCTGATAAAATAAAGTTAATAATAAAACAAAAAACACTTTTTTTAGTTAACTACCCTATTATATTAGTCCAACTTCCATATAATGATTTATAGTCAACTACACTATTATATTAGTCCAACTTCCATATAATGATTTATAGTCAACCACACTATTATATTAGTCCAACTTCCATATAATGATTTATAGTCAACTACACTATTATATTAGTCCAACTTCCATATAATGATTTATAGTCAACTACACTATTATATTAGTCCAACTTCCATATAATGTTTTTAGTCAACTACCCTATTATATTAGTCCAACTTCCATATAATGTTTTTTAGTCAAATACCCTATTATATTAGTCCTACTTCCATATAATGTTTTGTTTTGTGTTATTCTTACTTATAATCATGTTTGAGCGGGGTAAGTCCTAGAATGAAGTGCTGGGAGACTTGTTGTATCTGGTACGTGCCAGGCTCCTCGGACTTGGTGAAGTTGTACGTGATGCAGTGAGATGCGGTAGACGTCTTCTGGACCACGTACCAGATTCCAAGCAGCTGGAATAGAAAACAATAAAATTGAATACCAAGACTTGTGTTTTTTCCCCTACTGCAGCCACTAGATGTGAATAAATCGCTTACACCTGCAATGCCGCGATCATTTAACGAGGCGGTTTCAGACCAGTAATTTTAAATCCATTACCAATGGGGTGTATCACTAACTTTTTATCACGATAGATGGCGCATGATAGATGGTACCTAATATCACTGTCAGTTGCATAGAAAACTAGTATTTTTATTACGAAATTTATTATTTTCTGGATATTATGCCGAAGTGAGCAGCTTTTTAGTGTACAGATAGATATTCGTAATCAAAGATGTGGCGATCTCAAAATTGCCGTTTTATCAATTCAACCTATTTTCCTTTTAAAGACGGTGTGCGCTTTCTTAATTCGTCTTTTAAGGTAGGTAACGATATGTTAAAATGTTGTTATCTGTTATAAAAATAAAAAACTACAAAAACTTGCGACATAGGTGTAAAAAAAGGTACAAAAAGCTTTGCCTGATACACCCCATTATTGAGTTGTTCAGCTAATATTATGTTTTTTGTTTTGATTACTAGTAAATATTATAATGTATACATTATGTAAATTATGTAAAATTATAAATATAAAATGTAATAAAACTGTTATGACGTGCAAAAGTGCAAAAAATATTGCCTATTTACTGAATTAAATTTTTGATTTGATTGATTTAATTTGATACAGCTGTAATCTGGTCATCTTTAATCTGGTGCTAAGATCATGTTTACTATATTGATTTTTTCAGTGTCAGTGTTGTTAGGGTAAAAAAAAGAGATTAAAATTAATTAAAATAATCGAAATTTAAATCCTAATTGGAATGCTAGGAGAACTTTTAATTTTCTAGTATAAATGTTTAATATTATTAGGTACTATTATGATTAAAGTGTAAATTATATTATTGGTTCTAATTGTTATTATATATGCCATCAAAAACATAACTTGTAAAAAAAACGAGTCTGTTACTTAAGCGCAAAAATAATTAGTGGATTTCGTTATGTATGTCAGAAGTTGCGTCATTATTACAAAATCTTATTTAATTCTCAACTCTATAAGCGCTCGACCTTGACAGCGGTCGTGCAAATACCAACTTAAATAGCGCGATATATAATATAGTTAACGGATTCCATTATATAACGCTTGTGCTAGAAGTGCTAGCCGCATTCGTCGTCACGCGGCTCTCAACGACATCATCCGAAGGGCTCTTGTCACTGCTGGTGTACCCGTAATCTTAGAACCATCTGGGATTGTGCGGAGCGATGGCAAGAGACCCGACGGAATGACTGTTGGGCCGTGGAAACTTGGCAAATCTCTGGTGTGGGATGCGACGTGTGTAGACACATTAGCTCCATCTCACATCCAGGCGACCTCGTCAGGCGCGGGGAAAGCGGCGTTTTCTGCGGAGAACCTCAAATTGCGCAAATACGCCAACCTTGGTATCGGTTACGAATTTGTGCCGTTTGGGGTCGAGACGATGGGCCCATGGGGACCGTCAGCGAGGCGCTTGGCCAAGGAGTTGTCAAGGCGGCTGACAGAAAGGTCTGGAGACAGGAAGGCTGGCAATTATTTTTGCCAACGTATTAGCCTCGCTATACAGAGGGGAAATGTTGCCAGTCTCCTTGGGACTATCTCGGATGGGACGTCTCTAGAGGACATTTTTTATTTATAGGTTAGTTTATTTTTAATTTTATTATTTAGGTAGTTTTTAATTTATATTTAATGTACTTTTAATTTTATTAACTTCGAATAAATAACGCTTAAGTAACAAAATAAAGCTGCAGTTCTACCGTAAAAAGTTGTGAGATCCATGTTAATTTATTTAGTCGCTACTTAATGGATCTTCTGTCTTAGGTTATTACGTAATTATTTAACCTAACAACATCTTATAATGACGTATAAAAATCTTTTATATTGTAGGGCCGCGTTCGTTTTAAGAAGTGTTAGCATGAAAATTACCACTTTTTTTAGCACAAGTCGTTCGTTTAATGAAAATTCTAACATTTGATGCTTATTTTGTATGTCAGTACCGTGTTGAAAGGAGGGTTATTGATGTTACTTTTTGACAGATGTCATTAACATATAAAATGGTTTGTTTACCATTTTTATATACCTACTTTATAGTTTTCTATTATATTTATTAAAATTTTAAACGATTTTATGTAATAAATAATAATAATATCATGTGTGTTGGATGCCATGGTATGATAAAACATGAACGAAAACACTTGACAAAAAGTAGCTTCACCGCTCGTTTTATTTAAGAAATGTTATTGTTACATACAAAAAGTGGTATTTCTTAACAACGACATTTCGCGCTGGTTTATGAAGTTGCTACGAGATATTGGAAATGCTATAAAACGAACGCAGCCTAAATAAATAGATTTACTTGGAAATCGAACTAAACAATCTAATTCAATAAAAATACTTGTAAGATACATTGTGTTTTCATCCAAGTCAATATATTTGTCCAAACGGCTAACTGAGAAGTCTGGAGACAGGAAGGCTGGCAATTATTTCTGCCAACGTATTAGCTTAGCTATACAGAGGGGAAATGTTGCCAGTCTTCTTGGGACTATCACTGAAGGGTCGTCTCTAGAGGACATTTTTTACTTATAGTTTATTTTTTATTAGGTTTAGTTTATATTTATTTTAATTTTTACTTTTAAGTAGTTTTAATTTATATTGTAATTATTTTATACTGTTTGTATATTACTTCAATAAACCTATCGTGGTTTGGAGCTATCTAAATATGTATATCTAGAAAACTGGACAGAAATTGCAAAATATTTACATTTTCCTTGATTTATAAAACTAAACACTAATTGTAATCCAAATTTGAAGTTTCTATGTCTGTTAGATGACGCGGTGGTGGCTTGAAAAAACGTTCGCCTTAAAATCCTACAAAGGTCGGTTCACACCCACCCGGCATGTACCAATGAGAAATACACTTTTCTTACATACATTTGTCATAGAGAGAACGATAAGCCGTCCCTGTTCCAATAATATCAAATTGTGAAATGGTTAATAAAATGTCATTAAAAGATTGACATGAGATCCTCGCCAACCCGTCTGGCCAGCGTGGCGAGTGTAGGCCAAATTTTCCAGATATGTATATGTTCAGTTCAACAGTGGATGAATGGTGATGATGATTATTTGATGCTTAGAGATTTGATGATTGGTCAGTCAGTGAGTGAGTGATTGAATTGTATTTTTATTTTATTTATATATTTATCGCCATAGGATCCTATTGGAACACTCGGTAAAGTCAATTTTTTTTTTAAATAAAATTTTCTAAACAAAATACCTGGCCAGATATGGTGATACAGTATGGCAAGGAACAGCCCCAATTTCCATTATTGTTATTTTATTATTATTATGACAAAATTAAGAATCTTTGACTAGTTATAATTCTTAAACTACTGGTTCAAATTGAATAAAATTTTGAATATATTTATATTTTGACTTAGCGGGGGTGCCCCCATATAGGTAACGTTTTTAACTTTATCCCTATTATTATTATATTTCTTATCTATGACATTGACATTAATATTATACTTGTGTAGTTGTAACTTGACACGGCTTTTACAGCCACGAATTAATATTTATGGACATAAATATCATTATTTTTAGATTGTAAGCTGACATGGCCTTTTTACAGCCACGAATTTATATTTATATTTATGGACATAATTATTATTAGATTGTACGCTGACATGGCCTTTTTACAGCCACGAATTTAATATTAAGTATCTAGCTGTAAGTAAAAACAAATTCCTCGCTTATGGCAACAATGTTTTAGTTATAATTATTGTATTGATGTTGGGTTCGGTCCAGCCATGGTCAATGGTACTATTTTTTATTTGTTTTTGTTTTTTTTTTATTTATTGGCTTGTATGTATTGAGTAACAGTAACACTTGGATGTCCAAGTGTTACGTGCTAACCATACGGAAATAAATTATTTTGATTTGATTGGATTTGATTATGTTTAAACCTGGAACTTACTATAATGTGTATTTCTTTTTAATTCTTATTGTTTTATATGTACTTGTATATGTTTTAAGATCTGTATGTTTCCTATATAAAATAAACCATATATGAGTGTGATGCGTCACCGAGTTTTTGTTTATCAGCCTTGATACCGTTATCACAAGCGAACCAAGTTCACGAGACCTAACTGTACATAAATAGGTAGCGATTCATCTTATTTTAATGTGTACACAAAGGAGTTAGACAGTAGATCTACTCTGAACGTACAGAGAGAAAGACCAGGTTAGGTTAGGTTCTAAAATTACTATTATTTTGACAGCCTCCGTGGTCTAGCAGTTAAGTCCGTGGATTTACGCTTGGACTACAGCCTAATTAGTCACCGCCCGAGAGTTGGTCGCATGCCCGAATCACAGACAGACAGACAGCGGAGTCATCCAGGCCCGGATGATCAATGGGCCTGGGTTGGGATGGGATAATCTCCCCTTTTCCCCGTCAGGATTTCGGCGGCTGACTACACGCCGGTGATTCAACGCACCTTTGCTGCTGGGCAGTGTTCCTACTATTTACAACACCGACCTTGTGGCTCACGAATCTAGTTTCCAAGATTTGTCTACTTTAGTTCTTCTCCAAGAGGGCGTCCCCCGGGGTAGTGGCCTCCCCTCCGGGGGCCGTGCGAAAGCAGGGGCGATATCCTGAAGATGCTTGTAGGATCCGTTGTCAGCCCGGTAAAACATACGTATAGCTAGGCCGACAACAAATGCCTCGATAGTAGGCATCTCCAGATCTGCCCGAATCACCGTGGAGCCTCATAAGAAGACCTCATGGCGCATGGACATTTAAACTCGTATGATATATTGAGTCAATGTAAACCTAATGCAAGTAATTTTAAGGATCAAAGTCGACTGTTTATGATTCCCTATTGTGTTATATGCATTTATTTGTAGAAATGGGTTTTTTATGACTCGTTTTGGTACACTCCGCAACATTACCTTTTATAGATATCTATATGTAATAAAGTGAACTTTGGTCATATACGAGATGTCTAAGATTACAGGTAGGTACTTGCGACGACGGATTGCAGCTTAAGTAATAAGTATAATAGCATTATGTAAATAATTATTGCGCTCAGCACGACTATAAGGAATTATGCGCGCCATCTGTTTCTTAATGGCTTCACAGTTGCGCAGTGCTTAACTGCAGGTATGAACAGTGATGCACTTTACAATGCTCTAAGCGCCTTGGCGCTTAAACCGTTGTAAACATAAAATATCTACGTGAACGGCCAGTGTGTCACTTAAAAACTAACATCTCACACGTGTGCGCTACTTTTAATTGTTTTCTGTGGTTTTAAACAATACATTTTTGTTCCATCTGCTAGCTATGTTTGAGAGGAGTTGAAAGGCTATTAGTTTAGCTAGCAGCGACACATTTATCTGATATTATTTTTTTGTGAAACCCTTTTTAATTTTAATTTATCATCCTCATCATCACCTGCTAAGGCTCGCCACTTTACATGATCTCCTGCCACCCTCCTTCCATCCCCCACTAGCTACCTTTCTCAGGCCATCTGTCCATCTGGCGGTGAGTCGTTCCACTCTGAGTCTCTCAGAACGCGGTCTTCACTCAAGAACCCGTTTACTTCATCGCGTCCAGCCCATTGCCACTTCAGCTAATTTCAAAAGCTATGACGGCAACTTTTCGGTACTCTGACGGATTATATTTATTACGTAAGAATCTAAATGAAAATAATACATAAATCAACATTGATTTTGTTTTTAAGTTTTTCTCTATCATTACAATTATATATGTATGTAGTCTTAAAGATTTTGATCAGTCCAAAACCACTCAGCTCAAAACCCACTCGGAAATTGGATCTACCACTGGAATAATCTTAACTTTGCGTATTTATGTAATCTTACTTAAGAATCCAGACCCCACTCTTATAAGACAAAATAAGACATGTCCGACCCCCTTCCCCCCTAAATTGTCTTGCGTAATAATTAATGCCCCGCCATTTATTAATGTCAGTTATTAATTTGACTTATTGGCATCCCACTTTGAGGTCGTACAGATGATAGTGGATGGTTTAAAAACAAAACCTAGAATAGACTAGCTTATTTTGCATACATTAATTAATTGGTTGAGTCACAGTGCTGGTTACACATTACAGCTACAAATAAGACTTTATAATGAGTGTTAACAAGTGTGTGGTCACATGTCGAGAGGTCAATGTCTAACCTTATTGTCTATTCAGCGTGTTTCCTTTCTACATAAACATTAGAAACATGTTTAACTAATAACCCTGTGTTCGACTTGACGCTTTAAGCGGTTTGTTTACTGTATTTGGCTTTGAAAGACGTTCGACTTGGCGTTGCTTTATGGATTCAAAATCAAAATCAATCATTTATTCATAAACTTTTGGTACATTTATAAAAGGTGGTAAAATATTGGTGTGCTACAAAAGTCAACCTTTATCAGATATATAAATATTTCCAAATGATGAATTAAATTAAAAATATAATCCCTTCGTTCCGATACGCGATAATAGTAACCTAAGCACGCTTAAAGGTGTTCCGATACGCGCTTAAACTGTTTTGCCGAAGCTGTGTGACGTCACAAATGACATCATTTCTCGCGCTTAGACTGCTCACGATATCGAGGTAGATCGCTCTGAGCGCTGTCACTTGTTTGTCATAATGTCCCGCGCCATTTTCAAGTTAATTTAATATTAGGTTTTCATTTAAATTATTTAATACTGTAATTCGTTAATACTGTTTGTATATTACTTCTAAAACAAATCTATAATTAATATTTAAGTAGGAAGTGAAAAAAATAAGGCTGTTATTTTAAAAGACCAAAATAATTTAATAATATTAAACTTTACACATATAAAGATGTATAAACCGAGAGATGTATATTTGTTAGTATTCATACTCAAAGATGTGGAATCCGCAATTTATATTCTATACATTTAAAAAAAAACTAACATTTTATGGATGAAAATGTGATTTAGACCGTTCCGAATTGATATCACGCTCTGAGCATCCAAATCGCGATATTTGATTCGGAACGAGCGACGGCCAGTGTCATATTCGTTTTAAGCGCTCTGAGCGCGATTCGGAATGATAGGAATATATCACAAGTTACATAATGTTAACAATATTATGTCAATGGTAAAATAATACGACAATAAACAATAATAAATTATAAAGTATCCTTGAGAATGTCTTCTATGTTATAGTAACCCTTGTTTGCCAATAGGTTAAATAAATTTATTTTAAATATTTTTGTTTCATGATCTTTAAGGTGATCCGGGAGCTTATTAAATAACGTAGCAGCCATATTATAAATACTGTTTCCATAAAATGACGTCTTCCCTAGTATTTGAAGACACACTTCAAATTTATTGCGACATTTGCGTGGATGTGAATTTTCTTTAACTTTGAAATAGAATGGACATTCTTTAAACAGATTACAGGCCTGATAAATGAATTACATACAATTTTAGCTAAATTCAGAAAGAAAAAACTCTTTGGTTCGCCTTCAACTCAAACTCGGCATAAGGTACATCGACGAGCTTGCCACATGTTATGGTGGGTCTAAGGAGAAGACAAATTTCTAAGCATTCCATGGATTCACCGAACGGGTGCCGGGTTCATCGTGTGTTGGTAAGAGATGAGAAGAATGGTGTCTCGTGCTTGCGACCGACAATAGGCTGGTTTAAAAAGTAGGCCTTCTTTCGTTTTTTTATTGCGCGATAATACGCTCACCATCCACAATTCTACTTCTCTCCCTACCCAATCAAATACTGTACGATTCTGTTAATGCCGTCTTGGAAGCTCTATCCATAAATGTATGTATTGACCTGGTAAGGCCCAATTCTTTCAGTAAGTGGTGCAAAGATTTTGCAGGAACTCCTCTCGCACCAACTGGCTTGGCTAAATGTGATATGTCGTAAATATGGTATTAGGAATAAACCAATTATTGTGAGAATGACGCAGGTTTGCTTGAAGGAACAAATTCATGAATGTAAATGAATAAGAAAATATACACATATATATATATAATTCTATTGATAGAAACAAACAACTTTTCCCAAGAAACCATTTGTCGGAAATGTCATTTTTTTGCTTCTCCATACAAATTAGCTATTTTAAAATTAACAGTTAGTATGAAGAAGGAAGAAGAAAGTTTTTTATGTCTTAATATTCTAATTGTTATTTGACCCTAAATAATAAAGGTACTAATATTAATAAAGGTAATATTTATGGATATGAAAATGTCACTTATTTAATACAATAATTGATTGATACATTGATAACGTATTTGTTGTTTTTTTGTAAAGCTTCCCAATTTTTTACCTACCTTACATGAAGCAACGGAAAGCAAATAATAATAATCGTTTATTTCCAATAAAATCCTATGTACATGTTTTTCTATTGGAGACCCACACTAGGAAGGCCGGTATTGTGGGGTCTCAATTACAATAAATCTAAAATTTACATAAATTAAAATCAAATTAAATTAAATACAATAAATCTAAAATAAAAAATATAGATGAAATTTAGGAAATTAATTAAAGGGGAATAAATACACTAATAAATCACAACGTTGTGTGATACGCGTATAGGTATAGCGTATACACAATAGGACCAATGTTCTCGCACGGCGCGACGTAAGTTGTAATATTTCACGAACCAACTAGGTACCTACACTTTTTGGTTTTGTAAAATGGAAGAATTTATTGAGTCTAGTGATAATAATGTTATTTTTTTATTTATTATTATTACCGGCATTAGACGCAGAAGAAGTTTTTGGATTCGACCTACATAAACAGTTTTTTTTTGTTGCCAATGTAAAAAAGTTAAGTTGATAGTTATCATCATCAATATCATCAAGTATCATATCAAATTTTATATAATTTGTAATATTAAGTAGGTATTCAAATAAATAATTAGTTAATAGTATTTTTATCTGCAAGCGCCTAATGTTTTGCAATATTGTTTGCGACCGGAAGTGCAGGGTGTCCAGAGATCCAGGCGTCCCAGAGACCCTTGTTCAGGCCCCTGATTGAAACTCATGTATAACTGATTAAAAATAATTTGATTTTTATCACGTCCGTATCCCTTACGGGGTGGTCAGAAACCACGCTTTTATAACGAGCGAGTTCACATTTAGCCCACTTTACTATAGACCCATCATGACAAGTGGAAAGCTCGTCGATGTCTCTAGCGTACCAACCTCGAGAAATATGACAAATACACAATAAATTATTGTGTCCCTTAACTCTACTTAACTCGTGTGACTTAACCGCTAGATTACGGAGTCAGGCTTAATCAAAATATTAATGTTAATGGATGAATTAATCCCTCAGTGTTTATTTTAAAATATTTATTAATACAATATTTACCTTATTCATTTCGAACCCTGGCATGGGTTCCACAATAGGGCAACTGCCCAAATGGTAAGTATGAGAAACTACACTCCCACATAACGCCAATATAACACCAAACACTCCTATTAAAATCATTATTGCAATAATATTCTTTACAACAGTATTTATTCAAACGTGTCTCTGCCGCGATAGATGAGCGGAGACTGGTTTTAAACTCACGATTGTCATTTTATAAACAAAACGGGTTGGCGATATTCTTGAAATCGAAACAGTTTTGAATTTAAAATTAAAAAAAAATCGATTATTAAAATAAACGTCCTAAAGGGTTACCTTTGGTTTCCAAACTTCAGCTCTCATCATTAAAATTACGGATATTGCAAGGAAGGTTGATTTTTTAGTTTTTATATAACCTGATATGATCTATTATTATTTTTATAATAATAATACAATTTGTTTATTGAATTACTAGATTCATAGTGTTAGTAACTTTTTAGTTAGTTATTTATTTTTCTTTAAACTTTAGCTTTTTTTGTTTCACTAGTGTAAGTTTAATTAATTGTGTAAGTTTTTTTTTCTCCGTTACGCGCCTTAAATATTGTATATATATATATATATTATGTTCCTAATGAGTACTGTTTATGGAGTCTGACTCACATATTGTTTATTTTAACTGTTTCTATACAAATTTTGGCCATGATCTCTGTTTGTATTCCAAATTTTAAATAAATAAAGGTTATACTGTTCATTTATATTGAAAAATAATACCTCAATAAATGGTGGTAAGTGACACTCATGACTGAGTAACAGTAGTGTAACATGCAAGCTTCGGAAAACGTAACTGCTGTAGTTACGTTTTTTTATTTTACATTGCGTGTTATTGCAAGTTTGGCTATAATAACAGGCAATGAACATCGAAAATTCAGTAAAAAAACTCTACTACTATAGTTGCGTTTACGAAATTTTACTGTCACACTAGGCATACAGAGCACGTCCCCATTCCCAGGGGACCAACGTCATACCATCGGGTCTCTTGCCATCGTCTCGGATAACTCCAACAGGCTCTAGAAGAGCTGGAACCTCGATGGTGGCTAGAGCCCTTTTAATAGTATAGTTTAGGGAGCAGTGGCGGGAAAATCTGCCCGCACTTTTGGAACACGAAAGCCCATGAACATTTTGTAAAACAAAGAAAAATCGTTATAAGTATCTTTGATTATATAATCAAAGATAAGTATATGTATTTTCTATTTATCTTAAAATTAGGTATATGAAAATATGTCCAAAATGTTCGTAATTTTAATTCCTAGAAATGAGAATGCCCATTTTTCTTAGAGAAATTGGCCCAATAAAATGTTCTCGTGCCATAATATATTTTTTTTAGTTGATAGTTAATATATTGTGTTTTCATAATCTGTAATTAATTTTATTTATTTTACCCTAGCGTAACGACAATTGACAAAAACTTTTTTTCAAGTTATTAATTACGTAGTTTCTATCCCGCCGATTTGAAATCCAGTGTTCATCTATAATAAAGTACCTGGTCATAATAAAGAACCTAATCGTATAAATAGTGCTTTGTAACTATTTCACATAGATTTATATATCTATGCTATTTCATACATAAATTTTAACCAATTGACTATTTAATTTAAATTATATTTTAATGCTGGTGTAAAAGAGATGTTGTATTTAACTTAAAAAAAACCACAATTAATTGTTATGATTATTTAATTGTATTTAGTTTAGGCACGCTGCAAAAAAGTTGGGGCCTGGTTTTGGACAATCCCTTTTATAGACTACATTTCTTAAAAGTGATATTATCTTAAATAATGTTGGATTGTGCGAGCGAGAGGGATACCGTTAACCTCTCTTAATCAATATAATCCTCATATGTATAACGTATCGTATTCATATCGTTTTAGAATACGCCCTTCAATATAAGAAACGAGAACAACAGAGTTGGAATGAATCAGCTATCGAATACAGTTCCAAGAAGTCAGAAAATAATAAGGCAATATTTTATGTATTTCGGCAACAAAAGTGGACGCTTTGTAATTTTTTTTTTGTAATCAAGAAGAATCCTTGGAACACTACGGAGCCTATAGAAGGTGCTATGTTCGAATTGAAACCAAAGATGAAATATTGAAATCAACGCTTTTTTACAGAATAAACCATAGAGCGACCAAGTCTCTTGACTTGACGCAAAACGCAATGGATATAGCGCTTTACAAAACTCTTCAGGCCTTTGACATATTTAAATAGCAAGATTGATGAAGTCTATTACAAACTGCGTGTCAGCGAGTCATGAGCACAGTGACTCATAAGCCAGCGCAATGAGTATTTCCTGTCTTGGCCGATTCATGTATCAATAATAATAACACTAGACACAATGTGATAATGACGTACAGTCTTGAACAAACGTCGGGTTTCGTATCATCGCCGCTTTTGTTCACGTATTTTATTATATAGCCGCGTTCGTTTTAAGAAATGTTAGCATGAAAATACCACTTTTTTAAGCACAAGTCGTTCGTTTAATGAAAATGCTAACATTTTGATGTTAATTTCGTATGTCAGTACCGTGTTGAAAGGAGGGAAATTGATGTTACTTTTTGACAGATGTCATTAACATATAAAATGGTTTGTTTACCATTTTTATATACTTTACAGTTTTCTATTATATTTGTTAAAAATGTCTTTTAAACGATTTTATGTAATAAATTCAAGGACCATAATAATATCATGTGTGTTGGATGCCATGGTATGATAAAACATGAACGAAAACACTTGTCAAAAAGTAGCCTCACCGCTCGTTTTATTTAAGAAATGTTAGCATTGTTAAAAAAAAGTGGTATTTCTTAACAAAAACGACATTTCGCGCTGGTTTATGAAGTTGCTACGAAATGTTGGAAATGCTATAAAACGAACGCTTAACCCCGCGTTAACATATTACAAAAAAAATACATTAAAAAAAATGCTTTTGGGCGTTCCAGTTTTAAGCCGCGCTAACATCATAAACCAGCGCTAACATCATAAACCAGCGCAACCATCCGTTTCATTCAAACTATTATTTTTTTAGCTCCGTTAGTTTTGATGTATTTGTTTGTATGATTTGGTTAAATTTTATATTCTACAGGGTACTGACGTCATTATTTTATCCGGTATATTCTTCCCATTCTTGGAACCTAACAAAATTCCCATGTAAAAGTGTCCGACCCGAACACCATACACGGTGTTCGGGTCGGACACTTTTTGAAATGGGATCAAACGGTGAAAAAAAAACAAAAAAAATGAAATTTCACTATTTATTACTATTACTAAAGCTTTACATAACATAAAAATCACAATAAATACTTACAACTAGATATTTACAAAAATATAACCAAAAATAAATACTTAAAACTACAAATATTATTTAATTCTCAACTCTATAAGCGCTCGACCTTCACAGCGGCCATGTTAATATCAACTAAATAATTAATAATAGCGTGATATTTAACGGATTCCATTATATAACGTTTGCGCTTAAGTAACAGAAGTAGCTGCAGGACTTGTTTACAGTTAATAATGTATTATTAAAATGAAATAAATATGCCTTGAATACATTTTGTTAGGCAACCCATCACCGTTGCTTTTGTTAATGTATTTCATTATAAAAAAGTGAATTTTAATCGGATAACCAATCTGTGAAGTTCGCTTTTTTACAGATATTGTACCCCCCAATTTACTCTTTAGTACATACAAGGCGACATTTATACGTAACGTTATTGTTACCGGGTACACTAGTGCCGCACAACGATGCCGGAAATGAATCAGATGTATCTAAGGAAGGATCACAATTATTTATCACAATTTCTTCAACGTTGTCAGATTTCGCTTCACCGTCGTTTACTACTGAAGGTTCATCATTAGAAGCCTCAAAAGTTGAGTCTGAAGGCACTTCTGATATCGATGTATCTTCAAAACCGTTTGTAGATATTCCTCTATTCATAAAATCAAGTGATGATCTTATTCTATCCAAAATACTGGTAAATGCAGGCGATTCAGAATATTGTGTTTCTCTTTCAATAGACGAACCTTCTCTTAATTTTTCCGGTTTCTCAGCACAGTATATATCTGAATTTCTGAATTCTTTAGGAGTTAAAGAGTCTTCTCTAGCATTCGAAGTAACAAAACTTAAAGATTTGAGCGATGTCTTTGCATGATCACCAATTTTATCTATTAACCCAAATTTCTGATTGTCATTGTTCGTGGACTCATTATTAACAATTATTTTAATATTTTCTGATCCCTCACAACTTGTGTCGTCAACTGTTTCTTCACTGCTTAAAGCAACGCTATCTATTTCACCGTTTGGTGATATTGATTGATGTAAGTTTGGAACTTCAGAAGCGATTTGTTTTACCTCATTTATTTCTGAACTTTCTTCATTTATAGGTTCACAGTTACTGCCAGAATTTTGTTCTAAAACTTTATTTACCGTAATATCATTAATTTCTTTTGATTTGATTTCGTTCAAAGATTTTATGTTCTCTCTTAACGTATTTAACACTGGAGGTAGTGATATGTTTGGTACAGTTTTTAAACCAACATCGATCATTTTGTTTTCAGCTGTACTTTCAACGTTATCTGATGGTTCAAATAAACCATCATCATCATTATTATGATCATCAATAGCACTTTTATCTGTTACAGATTTTTTACTGCTTAAAGAGTTTAGTGATGTATGTAAATGTTTTCTGATATTCTCTAATAAGGCGTAATTTTGTTCATTGTCAATTGTTTCAATATTTTCTGTCCCTTCAAATAATGTGTCATCGACCATTTCTTCAACGCTGGATGCCATATTGTCTGTAAAGTCGTCATTAATCGGTAGCGGAGATGCCGTTTTTATTGCATTTCTTTGTGTATTTAGAATGTGGCCATCAATTAGATCAACCTCCTTTTTTAAAGGTTTACAGTTGCTGTTTGTTTCGGGTACTAAATGTTCCATATTCAATGAAAGATCATTATTAATTTTCGGTTTACTTGTAATTTCTTTTGAAGACGCTTTTACGTTATCTTGTAAAGTATTGAACACTGGAAGTAATTTTTCTTTAGGTTTTGTATTTAATCCAGTATTATCTTTATTTTCAAATATACTTTGCACATTATTGGATGGTTTGCATGTATTATCATTATTTGTATTTTTTTTATCTACCAAAGATTTACTACCAAAGAATGGTTTTAAAATTTGAAAATCATTAGTTTCTGATTGTCCACTTACGTTATCTTCATTGTTTTCATTACTTTCTAAGTTATCTAAATCTACACATGTATCAAATTCTTCGTGTACTGGGTTTAGATTATTTTTAGTGACTTCTGCTTTATACGGAATAATATGTTCAAAACCTTTACTTATTTTGTTATTATTTGCATTACTTCTTTGTTTCTTCAAGGGTTCACAAAGATCGTCCACTAGCGGCAGTTTTATAATTTTATGGTTTATGGCTAAATCGTTTAGAGGAACCTCAGGATTAGCTACTGATTCAATAACAGTCGATGGTGCTGTTTCACCATCGACATGTAAGATATTTTCATTATTAGTTGCGGTTTTGGATAAACGATTAAGGTCTTTGTTGACTCGAGAGTGAAGTTCAGCAAACGAAGTTTTAATACTGTTTTTTAGATTATTGAGTATAGTAGTTTTGGTCTCCTTTGTTACAGCACCTAAATTTTCTGCACTGCACGATATACCACTTTCACCCTTGCTTCTTTGCAATATATTATTTAAATTACTATCGTCTATTGCTGCTTTATTTTGTAGATTTATAACACTTTCTTTAATATGGACATTATTTGACGATTGTACTTCGTTATCTGCATTATTATTCCAGGCTGTAATCGGATAGTTTGTATCTGCAGATCCTCGAAGATCAGCAGCGCTTACTATTTTTGGTGGCCTTGATCTTGGTGATGGTATCCTTAATTGGTTAGACGATAAACTATGAGGGATCTGCAGTTTAGGTATCTTACTTCCAAATAGGTGTCCTAATTTACTTGTGTCAATGTCTACTTTATGTAGAGGTAACTCAGTTCTTAATAAATCACGAAAGTTCGATAAAGGTTGTTTTAGGGTAAGTTTTTTTAACAAATCACTTTCTGACGTAACACGCAATTGGTGGCCTTTTAATTTTCTAGCGCCTTTTAAGTTAAGTGTTCCAGAATCTGTTTGAACAGAATGTTTATTGTTTCTTGATGGAGTAATATCTGTTTTTAATAAGCTTGACCGAGAATTTGTAGGTAATTTCGGTTTTGGAGATATTTGTTTGTCTCCTAATGTTCTAATATTTGGGGATTTTTTTAAGGTATCACCTTCTTTTGATTTTAATTTATTTTTTCTTTCTCTAATTGGTTTTGGCCTAACAGATTTATTGTTTTCAATATTCTGAATGTTGGGTAAGATGTTAAAATTATCTCTTAATAACCAAGCCCTTGACAAATCATTAAAATTGCTATTTCTTAAGGTACTAATGTTTTTTAATTTGATGGGCTTAATTTCACTTAATGATTTCTTTAGGGGTTTAATATAAGGCATTTTAATATCTGGCTCTTTTAATAAAAGAGGATGCGGAGTCTGTGTTTTTCCTTTGGCAATTTCTTTAGTAATAGATTTGGGTATACTTATTGTGGTGGATTCTGGAATCTTAGTTGTAGACAAAACATGAACAATTGCAGCTTTAATGTTTGGATCCATCGATTGAAAGTTTTTGTTAACATTCTGTTGTCCAAATTTGGAAACTACATTAGTACCCACTATATTGTTTTGAGACTGTAAAGGCAATGGTTTTAGAGAAGGTACATTTATTGATGCTGCATTTAAAGGTTTTTGTCTTAATGGAAATCGGTCCATGTTCTTTTTTTTAAAAGCGCTTGGCAATTGTTTACCAGTCCCAATCGTCATTATATTAGAGTTTATTGGCAAACCCAAATTATTTACCAAAGATTTAGGACTCTGTGTGACACTTGCAAATTGTTTCATTTGTTTTAAGGCTGGTGTTTTTAACAAGTCAGATTTAACCTTTTTAAAATGTGAGTCAATATCGTTAAATGTCCAACTTGCACCAATTATATTACCGTTACTAGTCTTTTTAAAAGATTCTAACTTTAACGGTTTAATTGGGAGAGCATTGAATCCGGGTAGATTAGATTTGAAAGTATTTAAATTTAATCCAGTGTTTATTGATTCTCGTGCTTTTCCTAATTCTGGAATAATTGGATTTAAATTAAATAGCTGTAGATTAAATTTACTTCCTTCTTCCTTTTGTTGTGGTTGTAACTGTAAAGGTGGAATTCGGAATTTCATCGTAGGAGCATTTTCCGCTGATTTCATTTGACTAACATCTGGTATTCTTACGTCATTATACAAATTAAAGAAGTTTTCTATTCTTTCCCTTACATCATCTAGTGACGGTAATTCGAAATTAAACGGATTATTATTAATGTTAAATAGTGATGAACCATCACCTATTAGCGATTCTGGCTGAACGATTAAATTATTTTTCAGCGTTTCTAATCCATTCCTAGGGTTATATCTTGGTGGTAATGAATATGGAACTGATTTTATAATCTTTTCGCTAGCTCTTCCAGTAGCGTCCATTTTATGTTGTGTTTTAGGAATACAGGTTAATGGGGAACTTCTTTCGTTACTTAAATTATGTATTTCTTGGTTTGTATTTTTATATTCATTATTGTGTGCCGAATTGTGATCTGTTTTCGTTTCGTGTTTATTACTTTTCTCCAATAGCATATTTGACATTGCCTCTAGATCATCATTGCTAACATATCGTTGATTTTTATCAATTTCTGTATTAGGATTTAAACTGAAATTTGGATCATTACTAGGTGGAGTTTTGTCAGATTCGAGAATATCTTTATTCTTATTTATATCTGCGAGTGACTTCTCTTTAATATTTTGATCTGGAAGATTAATACAGTTTATATTACTAGATGGCTCAGTAATGGAATCTTTAATCCGTAAGGCAGATGTATCGATAATTTCGTAGTTAGATTCTTGTTCAGATACTTTCGCGTTCAAGTCATCGCTTTTTTCTAGTTTCATTGGTTCTATTTGAATATTGATTTTGTGTTTGATTGGCTCTCGAATCAAACTTGTTAACCTTTCATTATTGTCTTTAATTTTGTTACTTAATTTATCTATGCGTTCTTGATGCTGTTTTGCCAAATTGCCAAAAGTAATTTTGCTGAAGCTCGCATCGTTTCCAAGATTACTTTGTACGTTTTGAGGATTATTATTTAAATCTATATTACTTGAATATCCTTTAACAGCACAATGTATTGGCCGATCTTCTGTCATTTCATTTGCATTAGAAGCCGCTGAATTACTATCTAAATCTTGTATGTCTTTAGTATTCAAATATTCTTTACCTATTTCATATTTAGAATTTGGGAAATCTGATTTATCAGTAGGATCATTAAATCTCATTCTATTATTTCTAGCTTCTGTAAACCTATCAGCTATCGGTTGTATGCTTAGATTAGGTATATTGAGTTTTGGAAACAATTTCCAAGGCTGCTTAGATCTATCGACTTCAGTTACACTTTCTCTAACATTACTAGCAGCTAAACCTTGATCTTCATCAAGCTGAATTGGTTGAAATAAATTGCTTAAGAAACTTGATTTCGGTGTACTAAGAGATATTTGATCTCCTAAATGAAAAGGAGCACATCTAGCTTCATGTACGTGTGATTCCTCACCAGCAGTGTCATCCATATCGTATATTTCTGGATTATTTAAAACTATAGTTACTAAATTCGTTGGTGGTTCAGATGTGTCTGTTTCGTCACTTTCTTTTGATTCTTCAGCATTGGTTCTTGCTGCATCTCGTTCTAATGCTTCTCGGTACTCTTCATCAGTTGCTTGGTGAAGAGTTTTAAGAACTGATGACGCGAAGTCTACTTCTGGATGGAGTAATGGCTTTGATTCTTCACTAGGTTCAGGCTCTCTATAAATGGCAATATTAAATATGATAAGAAATTTGTTTATGAATGAACTTTTACTTAGTAAAGTGTAAGTTATTTTATGCGTACATAAAGAATTTGGGAATCTATTTCTTCGAGCGTCACAATATGAAATCGCAACATCTAAATAACTGATTCATGATAATGAAGTAATACTAAGTAGTAAAGGAGATCTATTTAGTAGTTTGTATGTATTATAGTATTATTATATTAACCCTTCTCATTCTTTCTATACCTTCTCCTCTTCCTCTTGCACAAGCTTTTATGCATATAAAATTAAAATAGATGAAAAAAAAATAGATATCACCATTAAAGATGGGAAAGCACTGGGTCTCCATAGCACAGATCCCATGTTTTGGAGCCCAGGGCACATTATTAGTTAAAGCTTCAGCCTGCCCCCTACATTACTTCATTTGTATTTAAAAGTAGTGTTGTATTTTGTTTTGTATTTGGTATTTTATGTAAGTAGTACTATTTTTAAGCTATTTTGTATTAGGCTTTTTTTGATTAATAAAATATTTGAATTTGAGAGTGTTCAACATCATCACAGGCCTCAGAACACAGAGCCCTAGACTTCTACTGTTGGAGATGGGCCTTCCAGATATTTTTTTTAAATGACAAATTATAAACAATTCCACCAGTTGGTATTAGTGGAACCAGGACCGTTATTATTTACATATTTTAGCCAAGTCGTTTTTCATAAAACGCTCGGAGGAAAAACGGAAAGCTCTTAATTATGTAAAACCACTAAAATAAACACCGTATTCAAATATTAAGGTTATTTAAAATAGGTGATAGAAAAAGTATTAAAATTGTTAAGTCTAGCTGCAGTATCGAATACGAATTGAAGCTAATTTGAAAAATACCTAATCTTTCGCTTTTCTGTAATAGGTCTCTTAAACAGTTCTAATATTTTTATTAATATATTTATTCGAAGTAGATACAAAAATATTAAAATAAAATAGATTACAAAACCAATTATAAATAAAACTAAACAAAAAATACCTATGAAATTAAAACTATTCTACAAAATAAACTAAGGGCTTACCACCAGGGAGGGTACCTAAAACGCTCGCCTCGTTGAATTATAATGGAAATATTCTGTTTTAGGTAGTTATGGCATTTGGGATCGCCACACTCTTGGAAAATTCGTTTACCCAGTTCTTTTATGAATTTGTGGGTATTAAAAGAATATACCCCCATTGTTTCAACCCCAAATGCTACAAAGTTATAATTTTGTTTAATATTTGATGTACTTTTTAAATTCGGCTGTATGAGCAGCCGAACCGGCCTGATTTGTAGAGGAAATGTGGCAAGCGGCAAAGGTATCCACACAGGTGGCATCCCAAACAAGACATCTTCCCTCACTCCATGGTAAAAATTAAAAAGTAAATAGTTCTTACCTTGAGGCAGGTCTATAATAGTGGACTTGGCTTGTGGATTGGACTGTCGCACTGGGTTCGGCATCTCTCAGAAATGGAGGACAGACGCAGGTTCCAAGTCCTCCAGACGCGTCTATCAGGTCATAGCGTGGGACATCACTTAGCAAAGAACCATCTTTGGGACAAGGGCAACATTCCTTACCATCAATTTGCGCCTGGCGGACATTTTTACAAAATGTCTGAAAATATTACAAAAACGAAAATTTAATCAAAATTTAGATGTTTTATTCAATGGATGCAGTTTTTAAGTTAATTCCTCAATCACAATACAGCCCCTAAAACAAAGTCCTAGATTTCCACTCTTGGAGATGGTTCTTATTTATTTATTTAAAACTTTATTGCACGTTATACAAGGGGCGGACTTAATGCCGCTAGACATTATCTGACAGCCAACCTTAGGGACAATGGGGACCAACCATACATAAAAATACAATGATATTACTAAATACATACTAATAACTATTGTAAATTAAATACTAATAATACATATACTACATATGATACCATTAAATAACTTATGAACCATTTAAATAATACGATGACACCATTTTTTTAAACATTTTTCGGTTGGATGCTTGACGGATTTCTACCGGTAGTTCATTCCACAGATTTGCGGCGACAACAGCAAATGAGTTGGTCATAAATCCAGTATGGTGAGTGGGAATGGAGAGAACAGAGTTATGAGAAGAGCAAAGAGACTTATCATGGAATGAAGAGAGATAGGCAAATTTACTCTTGAGGTATTTCGGTGTCACAGGCTCATTGAGTATAGAAAATAGTAAACAGAGAATTCGGAGATTCCTGCGACAGCGAATTGGTAGCCACTTTAATTTTGTTCGATACTCTTCAGATAGAACATAATTTTTGAACTGGAGAACTTGGCCTACATTGGCACAACAATTCACCTAGAACATCGCAGTTGGGCGATATTATACGAGTAATTTAAATATTCATTAATTTAAATAATATATTAATTTAAGTATTTAACATAAGGCGCGGTGGTGGAGCAGTTGTAAGAACGCTTTCCTTAAATCCTACAAGGTCATTTGGCTATATGCAATGATGTATATAAACCTCATTGGATATATGTAAATCCGCTTCTTTATAAGCGTGATTTCTGACCACCCTGTAAGGGATACAGTCGTTATGATACTTTTTGCTTTTTAACTTCTCTAGACCTTTTTATTATTATATTAATAAGTTAAAATAAAACAATAATATCATTAATTTATAAAATATATATTAAATATAAAATTACTTTTACGGATACGGATATCATTCCCGTCCGCGTGGAATGGTGGCAAGAACGCTGGCTGATTTCCCCGCTGTATTGCAATACTGATTCTTGGGGCGAAAAAAGAGCCAGCCCACTTGTCACCGGAGGAGACAAGACGTGTTACATATGTCTTTTTTTTTTTTGGCGCTTGGACTGCATGGGCCAAAAGTTTCTACAGGAAACGGCAGAAATATGTAATCGTTTAATATGGATACATATTGCTGGACTGCGCAATTTTCACCACCCAAATTAAATAATAAATAATACTTACAGTTGGAGCGTGCACTAATAAAACTAAACACCACCACCTCGGCATCTTTGCCGCCAAAACTGAGGCCAATACTCAGTGCTTCCTTCAAGCACAAACTTCCGAATGACAAAAAAAAACAACATCCTGACCTATTAACTTGAAATGAAATTAATCTTAGATTTTCAGATAACTTCATTTTGTTTGATACAACACGGATTTATAGTCAGGAAGCTAGCAGATAAAAGTAGACAGTAATTTATGAGGTGAGTTGACACTTTTCTAACAAGTGGTAATATTATACACAAACAGCAGCTACACAGCTCCTGACAAACGACTATTTTATTAGAAGAACCAAAAAAATGGTTTTCTATTATTTAGATTTTTTTTATTTCTTAAGTTAATTCAATAATCAGTTGGTGATCTGCCTGCCTACATCTTCTGTAGGATTATTTTATTGTGAAACCCTAGTAATAATTATTTTTGATTAATAAACTATTTGAATTTGAATAGTTTTTAAAAATAAATATACAGCTCGATGCACTAGAAAAAAAAAACTAGATTGATGTATTCAAGGTAATCATTAAAAATAATAATATAACAGAAAAGTCTGGAGACGGGAAAGCTGGCAATTATTTTTGCCAACGTATTAGCCTCGCTATACAGAGGGGAAATGCTGCTAGTCTTCTTGGTACTATCCTTAAAGGACATTATTTACTTATAGTTTATTTTTTATAAAGTTTAGTTTATATTTATTTTTATTTTACTATTAAGTAAATTTAATTATATACCTATAACTTTTTTAATTTACGAATTGTTTAATTTATTAAACAAACGTTCTTTCGTTCTTTTAATACTTTTCAGTATTCATTACGCTTAAAATATAAAGACATTGTGGTAAATTGGCGCGTGCTGCAGATTAATTTTTGACAATTATTCTATTTAAAATAAAATACTTTTTGCTTTTTAGAGAGGAAAATATAATTGATAATAATTACAAAAATTAGACAATTCTACAAGTCAAATTATAAACATTCTAAATTAAAAAAATCGTAATAAGAAAATAAATTATTATTTTTCAAGGCAAAGACCTTCAATTCGTAACATCATTATTCTCAATTTAGATGAAGCACTAAAAAAGTAGCTGCTAGCTCCCTGACTATTTATTATATGCATGAATTAAACGAAAAACGTGCTGACGTGATCTTTCATTACATTTCATTTCTTCTTTTATTTCCGGCGTATTAATTTTTCATTCATAATCAATTTACGTTATCTGTTATTGATAAAGTTTCTCTTAAATATGCTTATCGACCATATTTTTATCGAGAGGTAGACAGATAATATGAACGTACCTAACTCCTTAAAAAAGGTGGCCATTCCATATACCTAGGCTTAGGTAAATCTTTTTCAATAATAGCTCTATAAAGCATGCCATACACGCTACCGATGATGTTGTTATTACGATACCAGTAATAAATGTATCTTAATATCTGCTAGATGTGTGGGGTGGATTTTAGTTTTCCGTTTCGTACGAGGGGGACTTAGGGGAGTCCAATGAACAAAGATTTAATTTCTTCAGTCTGTCATTTTAATCAAATCGCCAAAAAAATATACCTACATAAAAAATATTCTTTTTTTTTTAGTATTTAATCAAAATATTAAGTTTTATTGGAAGTTAATTATAGTACATTAAATATAAATTAAAAGCTACCTAAATAATAAAATTAAAAATATTCTTAATTTATTTATCAAAACATGATATAACTGCTTCATAGACAGTCTTTCCAACACCTAATGCGACTTTTTATTTGTTTTAGAATAAATAAATAAATATTTCCAGACAGGTCACACAGCGCCATCTAGTTTCCGTGATAAGCTACGAGGCTTGTGTTACGGAAACTATATGGTTGATAAACTACATATTATACTTTTTTTTTTTTTTTTTTGTAAATATATACATATTATACATATAAACACCCAGACCGTGACAAATTATACAATGTACAACTTGCCCCCGGTGGGAATCGAACCCACGACCTCCCGAGTTCACGGCAACGTTTGTTACCACTAGACCACGGAGGCGGTCAAAATGGGCGAATAAACATAGAATCGTCATATGTTGTCGGCGAAATCACGCACTCAACTGTAGGTTAATGCAGCAAACCCGCGTGTGTGTTCTGTTAGTTATGCGTGTAGGGTTTACACGGTTATAACCATAATTCATACAGCAGTGTGTATGGCCTGCTTAAGGTCATGGGGAGGAGGTCATGATGGGTCAAGTTAACATGGCAACATTGAAGTCACTATTGTAGGTAATGTATGGCTATGCAGTAAACTAAGTATTTAAAATCATTTTAAATCACATTGAATATAAAATAAAGTTTGTAAATTATGTTTTTGCCGAAATATATGTTTAAAATCTGTGATGTTTCCATCTATGGTCCATTTTAGTATAGCAACATTTCAAATGTCACCATAAACAACAGAATAATTCAAAATAAGTTTACGCTTGAAAGTCGTTAGAACCGATAAAATCGTTTATATTGTTCATATTTCTTATTTTCTGAATAAATGATAATATTTTCTAATACCGACCAAACCATATGTTAATAAAGTAATTTTATAATATCGGTAAATCGTGGGTGGAGAGCAATCTCGTAGGTTTTCGCCGGAGTTTGACGTAAAAGCAGTCAAAATTGGTTATAAAATGGAAGATTTTCTCAAAATTGAGAAAATCGGGGAAGGAACGTATGGTGTTGTGTATAAAGGACGGAATAAAATAACTGGCCAATTGGTAGCAATGAAGAAAATCCGGCTAGAAGCCGACGATGAAGGCATGCCATCCACTTCTGTAAGGTTAGTTTGAAGCTGCACTTTTCCGTTATATTTAACGTATACAAATAATAATAAGGGATATTAAGGTTTTAATAGTCTGATTATTTAATGGTGTTTGCAATAGCTTCTAGAAAACCTAATTACATTTATCATAACCTTTAAAAACGTAACCTGATAAGGTCTCAACTATTTTTTTGTTTACAATCGAAAAGATACGAAATTACAAACTTAACACTGATAAATATGAATAAATATTATGATCTCACAGAAAAAATGATCAGGAACGGGTTCAGGACTCAGCTTTACGCAGTGGAAGTTGGTGCGAGAGGAGTTCCAACAAAATCCTTGCATCACTTACTGAAAGAATTGGGCCTAAGCAGGTCTGCCGTCAATACATTTATGGAAGGAGCTTCCAAGACGGCATTAACGGAATCATACAGTATTTGGTTGGGTAGGGAGAGAAGTAGAATGGTAGATGGTAAGCGTATTATCGTGCAATAAAAAAAAAGGAGGCCTTCTTTTCTTAAACCAGCCTATTGTCGGTCGCAAGCCCGAGACACCATTCTTCTCATCTCCTACTCACACACAATGGACCCGGCACCCGCACGGTGAATCCATGGAATGCTTAGAAATTTGTCTTCTTAGTACACACACATACTAGGAAAACCCTGTATCATGTTGTCAGGCCTACAATTAGACAGTAATCCTAAGGTTAGGCTTAATATATGTATAGATAAAGGCTTTTACCACAACAGTTATTTGACCATACTGCAAAAGATGTGTATATTTGTAGTATTTGCAATGTAAATTTAACTATTTTCTTATTAGTGCCAGTGCCAATTTAAGTCAAACTTCTAAGCGTTCCATGCTTTTACCGTGTGGGAAATTAAGATTAGAAAAATGGTGTCTTGGGCTTGCGACCAACAATATGCTGGTTTACTCCTTGCATCATATTTTCTTATTATTCTGAGTAATTGTGTCTTGATTATACTGCGACACCCGTTTGGCACCATGCACAGCTTCTTGGATGCTAGTGTTGGTGGTGGAGCAGATTTGTTCGGACCACTGCACCAGACTTTCTATTTCCATTCACCTTGCCAGTAACAACGAGTACTATTATAAATATTTTATTTTTAGAGAAATATCCCTTCTGAAGGAATTAGATCACCCCAACATAGTGCGGCTTGAAGACGTGCTGATGGAGGAGTCTAGGATATTCCTCATCTTTGAGTTCTTAGACATGGATCTCAAGAAATACATGGACACACTTGGAACAGGAAAGGTAATAACGTTGGCAGTATTCTATTACTTCAATGAGTATATGTTTGTTTGTTAAAATAGTGTAAATGTAATAAGATTTTTTAATGATTATGATGAATTTAAATAGTGCGCATAGACCAGTTCCTAAATAGTGTTCTATTCGGAGCTTGACGGATGTCCCCCGGTAACTGGTTTCAAAGATGTACAGCCACAACCTATTTGTGAATATAATATATAATATAAAATAAAAATGGTTTACCTAATTTTTTATTTTTGTTAGTAGTCACTAACTTAAGTTTAAGTTGGAATATGGGAAGAAAAAAATATAAATAATTTTGTATATTCCACTATCCAACCCAAAGCAGGTTGGCAGATGGCACTAGAGTTCCCAATATCTGGGATGGATAGCTAGTTTGGAAGAAGGGAATCACTCAAAAGAATTTATCTTTTTTTTTTTCTAAATTATATTTTCATTTTAACTTACTTTAATTAACTTTTTGATCTCTATAAAAGTAATTAGTTTATTATAAAGTTATTAGAGGAAATAACCTCATACAGCCACGGGTGTCAACTGAGACTCGCATCACACCTGAATGTGCAGCCTCAGACCTGAGAGGATCCGGCAGCATCACACACTGCAGGCTCAAGAGAAAGAGTGTCCCTGGCCTTGGTGCCAGGTTAAGCAGAGACTGAGGAAGGAACCAATAGGTTCCCCTCCAATACTGACAAATCAAACAAAAGAGTGGACAATTGTACCTGTACAGATTGCCACGAATGCAGTAATCAAAGCAGAAAAAAATTAGCACAAATTGCCAGTTTTCAGACAATATTAAATATAATATGTAAAACAACCAATAGATTAATATGCAGAGGTAGATTCCTGGTTGGGACATTAATTATTTTATTTGCGATATTTCTCAAGTCAAGGACTATAGTGACATTAACAAGGTTGTCACTTCTCATAATGGACCTGTAGTAAAGTTGGCTTAAAGTAAATTTCTTTGCTTAACTTTTTTAAAAAGCATGGTTTTTGCAAATTTTAAGGGATGCAATCGTAATGATACTTTAAAATATATACAGGTTACTCCAAATATATATATTTTTTAAGCAACACTTTTCCCCTATATGGTGCAAAGTGATTACCAATAATCATTGTGTAACATTATGGGTTGGCAGTAATATACCTATTCATATCATGTTTTAGCTGATGGACCCCATAAAAGTGAAGTCGTACCTGTACCAGATCAACAATGCCATCCTGTATTGTCACCAACGCAGAATTCTTCACAGAGATCTTAAGCCACAGAATTTGCTCATAAACAAAAACGGAATCATTAAGGTATTATTGTCAGTACATTTTTGGATCAAGGTTCCAATAATAAGCAAAATCATACCAACCTCCAGTCTCCTCTCTTCCCCACACATAAAAGATTTAAATCCATGGAATGCTAAGAAATGATATCATCCATTTTAGGCTATCTTTTTTATACTAGCGCAGCATTTGCCCTTGCAAATGGTAAGTGGTGCGCAAGTCCATGAATGTTATGCCACTGGAATCAGACACTCATGACTGACATCAGTTCCTAACACCATGACAGCTTAACTGGGCATGACGGCAATTCGAGCCTGGTCCCAAAATGTGTGGATACACTACAAGGTTTTTCGGCATGAACGGTGTATACTTCCCCGCCCTGGCAGATTGGGCAAATTAACACCATCAGTGCACCTACCAACTATGTACCACTAGTACTTCGTTGTTAAATTGAGTTTTTAAGGGTCAAAGTCTAACCAGGAACTGGTGATAAACCAGTTTAAAAAAAGTCAAAAACTTATCCTTATTGAACTTACTGTTCCATGAGAATCAAATATTCCAAAAGTCCACAACATGAAGTCGAATAAATATTATGACCTCACAGAAGAAATGATCAGGGTTGGGTAGGGAGAGGAGTAGTACGGTGGATGGTGAGCGTATTATCGCCAATAAAATAAAAAAGGAAGGCCTCCTTATCTTAGACCAGCCTATTGTCGGTCGCAAGCCCGAGACACCATTCTTCTCATCTCTTACCCACACACGATGGACCCGGCACCCGCACGGTGAATCCATGGAATGCTTAGAAATTTGTCTTCTCTTCTTTGGTTGGGTTTTCAGGGAGTGGAGCAGAATGGCGCAGATGGGAAATAAAAAAATAATACTATTGCAAGCTTAAGACACTATTCTTCTCATCTCTCATTCCTCCCACACACAATGAATTCATGGAATGCTTGGATTTATATACTTAATTTTAGATAGAGAATAGCAAAATATTTATAACAATTTTACTAAAACAAACAAAATGTCTAGTAATTTTATTTCCTAGAAAGTTGATAGATTACATTTCTTAAAAGTACTGAAATCTTGGATTGTGTGAGTAACCCTTTCAATTGATTTTACTTCAGGTGGCAGATTTTGGTTTGGGTCGCACATTTGGAGTTCCAATGAGGGTGTATACTCACGAGGTAGTGACGCTCTGGTACCGCGCGCCGGAGGTCCTGCTCGGCTGTCAGAGGTATGTTTCGGACACTTTACATTTTATATCTATGTGATTGTGATTACGGTGGCTTTTCCGCACTTAGTCTCCATTGGACCATTGTGCGTGACCTTTACTCCTTCAGCGGAGCCATCCGATCTCCTCCAGGAAGGCCAGGAGACCGTTACGTTCCTGCAGACCTCCGGAAGAGTCCTCGCTTTATATCTATGAATCCTATATCGTTTGTCGACGTTGTGTCCTTTTTGAGTTTACTATGTCATGATTTAAGAAAAATAAAGAAAAGGTCATTAAAAAAAAACCTACATCATTTCTTGTCATTATTTCGTTGCGATTTTTTACTGAAATTAAATCCCAAGTTATAATTTTAATTTATATATTTCAGATATTCGTGCCCATTGGACATGTGGGCTATTGGATGTATATTTGCTGAGATGGCGTCCAAAAAGCCTCTCTTCCAAGGAGATTCTGAAATTGATCAGTTGTTTAAAATATTCAGGTAACGTTTTATATATATTTTGTAGGTATAGTCATTAGGGTCCTACCTCACCGATATGCAATGACGACGTCGTCGGAAATGTATGACAGGTATGACACTTGACGATGGTTTGGCAACATCGCCAATTTGTAAGCGTAGCCACAACCAACGGGTCACTTTATGGAGAGCGGGTACCTGGCACGCCGGCAACGTCGCCAAGCTTACAACCGGTCGCCACTTCGGATTCGTTTTGACACAATAGGATGGACCCTTAATATTTTTGGTTTCTTCATTTTTAATTTTTGGCGACGACATAATAAATAAGTGTGAATTCTTCTAAGCACGTAGCGTCCATAGTCCACTGGCTACTTGTTTGGCAACCTCATTTGGCTAAGGTAGGTTCCCTTATGGTCCTTATACCAGTAAATTTTCAAAAATGTATATTCCAACTGATTAACAATACCGTAGTCTCTGTGTCTCATTACTTTGATGGGTGTGGAAATCACACTAACCAGATTTGTTTGGCCTACTTTTGACTAACGTCAATCTGTTTGATTGAAGTGTTTGAAGACAAAATTTTTCAACTAGTGCATATTTCCAGAATGGCGTATGGAGCAGAAACGTGGACACTGACATTGAGTCTGGTCCACAAGTTGTAGGTCGCTATGTTAGGTATTTCTCTGAAGGAAACGTGGATACTGACAGTGAGTCTGGTCCACAAGTTGTAGGTCGCTTAATGAGCTATGTTAGGTATTTCTCTGAAGGAATCGTGGACACTGACAGTGAGTCTGGTCCACAAGTTGTAGGTCGCTTAATGAGCTATGCTAGGTATTTCTCTGAAGGAAACGTGGACACTGACAGTGAGTCTGGTCCACAAGTTGTAGGTCGCTTAATGAGCTATGTTAGGTATTTCTCTGAAGGAAACGTGGACACTGACAGTGAGTCTGGTCCCAAGTTGTAGGTCGCTTAATGAGCTATGCTAGGTATTTCTCTGAAGGAAACGTAGACACTGACAGTGAGTCTGGTCCACAAGTTGTAGGTCGCTTAATTAAATAAATAAATATTTCCGGACAGGTCACACAGCGCCTTCTAATTTCCGTGGTAAGCTACGAGGCTTGTGTTACGAAAACTAGATGGTTGATAAACTACATATTATAATTTTTTTTTTTGTAAATATATACATATTATACATATAAACACCCAGACCGAGACAAATTATACAATGTACAACTTGCCCCCAGTGGGAATCGAACCCACGACCTCTCGAGTTCACGGCAACTTTTGTTACCACTAGACCACGGAGGTGGTCAATTAGCTATCTTAGGTATTTCTCTGAAGGGAAACGTGGACATCGTTACCAACATAGCTTTCTAAATTATCAATGGGTTTCCCTCCAATACTGACAAAAATAAGTTTTACTGTATGTTGTTTTTGTAGGGTGCTGCGGACCCCAACGGAAGAGATCTGGCCCGGGGTGACTTCGTTGCCAGACTACAAGCCCTCCTTCCCCAGCTGGCCCACCTGTAACCTCAAGGAACATGTATGTATAACAACAGCGTCTTAATGAGGTGCCATATATATATAAAGTAATATTTATGCCAAAAATTAGTATAATTAGGGATTTGTACATGTTGTCCACACATTTTGGGTTCTGGCTTGAATTGCCGTCATGCTCAGTCAAGCCGGCATAGTGTTAGGGACTGATGTCAGTCATGAGTGTCTGATTCCAGTTGCTAACATTGATAGACCTTGCTCGCCACTTACCATCAAGTTGGCGCAAGGTTACATGTCGTGCTAGTATAAAAAAAAACTTTCTGGTCGGCGCCGCAGCAAAAGCTACCTCCTACTAGTCTTGTTTGTGAGAACCATTTATAAGGCTAGCTTATGTTTGTTGATTCCATGCGCCATCATTTAGATAGATGGCGCTACAGTCGACAATTCCGGGCATGACAGCCCTTATACGCATCAATTTTTGTCAGTGTGATTGGGACTATAGCTTGTAAACGTTGAAGTGCCTTGTCTCCTCAGTATTAGTATGTTATCAAGATTATATGTTGATTTTAAATAGTAATCACTATTTATATATAGGTAACATTTTTATTAAACTGCCTCCGTGGTCTAGCGGTTAAGGCCGTAAATTTAGACTCGGAGGTACCGGGTTCGATTCCTGGTCTGGACACAAAAATATTTAATAATGTAAATAAATATTCTTAATTTAAGAGCTTGCCACTTGTCATGATTGGCCTATAGTAAAGTTGGTTAAATGTGATTCCGCTTATAAGCGTGGTTTCTGACCAATTATCTGAATGTTGAAAAAGATAAATTAACTATCTTAAGATTTCATGTTTAAATTAAAATAATATCTATAATAATAAAAAAACGGTCGCGGTTTGAACTCCGGCATTTACAGTATTCCCAAATTAATAATGCACATACAGATCTTCGCTAATTGTCGTATTCCCGGAAACACCCGAATCATTGAATCGTAAGAGCCCTAAACATTGCACTTGCATTTTGTTCCTTGTTCCAAAGAAATAGAAGTCAATATCATGAGTACACAATGGAAAACAATTCAGGCAGTCGTTTTTTTTGTTTTTGTTTTTTTGGCGGTGACTGCACGTGTTCTCTCTGTGTGGAATTATATAGAGCTGTATTACACACACACCCTTCTTGGTTTTGTTTTCAAAGGTGAATTTAATTTCAACTTTAATTATCTTATTTAAATAGTTTATTTGACAATTGCTTGTCTGTCTGACACAGGCAGAGATTTTATATTTAAAGGAGGTCACTACAGTACTATAAAATTTTCGAAGTAAATCAATCCAACAAAGATTGTAGCATATTCTCAATCGTGTGGTTTTCCTCGCTATTTACTTACATGGAATTATCGAATCAAATTTTGTTACTGATAAATCAATATTTATCTCTTTTAGCACAAAACACATAATTCTGCTAAATTATGCATGAAGAAAATGCACTTAACCACTCTATATACATATCGTCTTCCAACGCTCGGGGAATACGACCGTTGCCGAACAGTGACGAAGATTTCTATGCGCATTATCACTTTGGGAGAACTGTACCCATGTATCACAACTTCTAGAGCACAGAGCTCTGACCTCCACTGTTGGAAGTGGGACTTGTTGGAAATGTCTGCAATTTGCACTACACTTGCCACGCAATGCCCAATGTAAATTTTTCATGACAATTTATTAACAATTCTAGAAGTTGGTATTAGTGGAACCGGGTCCAATACAAGCATGATTCATATATACCAAAATTTAAACTTAGGTTAGTAAAAAAAATGTGTTCCAAATGGCAATAACAATTTATAATAACTTTCCCTTAAGTATAAAAGAATTGCCAAATAAATTATTCCGTGGAAGACTACATCGCTTGTTATTGGAAAATAGTTTTTATTCATTGACCGAATATAATAATTATAAGCGAATCACGTAGGACATTTTATTTTGACATTTATTTATATTATATAATTTGACATATGTAATGAACCAATATAAGATTAATGTATGAAAGAAGAAGAAAAATTTCTAAGCATTCCATGGATTCACCGTGCGGGTGCCGGGTCCATCGTGTGTGGGTAAGATATGAGAAGAATGGTGTCTCGGGATTGCGACCGACAATAGGCTGGTCTAAGAAAAGGAGGCCTTCTTTTTTCTTTTTAATAAATTGTTTATTTTAGCCATAGTCTTAGAATAATTGTTAATTAGTATTAGGACCCAAATTAATATTTGTACGCCTCTTAAGGTAGATTGTTGCAGGTAAAAATATATAGTTTATCTTGATTTGTAACCATACAATCACAAATAAATATTTCATTTTATTTCCGAGAGCTTAACATGCTCAGCGAGGCATAGGAACGGTTCAAATTCACCTAATACAGCAAATTTTTATATTTTTAGGCCAAAACCATGGATTATTCTGGTATGAACCTCCTTCAGAAACTGCTCACCTATAACCCGGCTAAACGCATCATTGCCAAGGATGTGAGGAGACATGTTTACTTCAGAAACGTGCAGCTGCCCCCCGGCCTAGTTTGTACTGAAGCATACATCAAGGATAAGGAAAATCAGCTTAATAACTGAGTAATGGACTGCCTGGTCTAGCGGTTAAGGCCACAGATTTAAAAATTAATTCCTGGTCGAAAAAAAAATGTGTTGTCACACAAATGTGTTTTATGGTATGATAGACACAATAGTTTTTTTAATATTAACGGGTTTTTAAGCAATTTACCTCATGGCGGCCATACACACTACATTCCACCGGAGAGAGAGGTCGCAGGAAGTCCGGAACGTGTGTGGGAATAGATCTGCGGTGAGGCGGAATGCACAATCGTCCGAAATCGTATCGTCTAAGATCAATTACTGTCAGAAATGTCAAAATCTTGGTCATTTCGACTGACTTTTGACTTTATCGATCGATCTTAGACGATACGTTTTCAGACGATTGTGAATTCCACCTCACCCCGCTGTGCAGTTTTTTTACAAGATCAAAAATCTATTATTTCGAGTGATATCGTTCGGTGTGTCTGTTCGTGTGTGCAAGTACTCTGGTCACCTGTGCAGGTCGCGTTTTATTCTATTGTCTGTCCATTCTCAGATAGTTTTTAAAATCATCAGGTTCTAATTTTAATTCATTCAATAATACATGACTTCATTTTTCCTTTTTAAATAACCAATGCTTGCACCCTTTTTTATTTTTCGTCATCGTGTACACCAGAACCTTCTCATACTCGCTATCTACGTCTAGTTGACCTGCAGCCCTATTCTGTTACCTAACCGCAAACGTTATATAATGGAATCCGTTAACTGTATATGACGCTAATAAAGTTGATATTTGCACGGCCGCTGTCTAGTTCGAGCGCTTATAGAGTTGAGAATTGAATAATATTTTGTAATTATGACGTAAATAACGAAATCCACTAATACCGTTTGCTACTAAGTAACATGCTGTTCAGACAAACCTGCAAGGTAACGTCTCCGGTAGACCGTACCGTATGGCTTACATTAGAAGCATATTTCTCCCGACGTTTCAGCCAAGTTACATTGGCCGTGGTTACGGGTCGACTGAAGCTGCCTGATGTAGCCCTCGTCCATAATGGTCGGTAGATATATATATACCCACATATCACTTTAAAGGTAAATCGCGTGGATATCCGTTAAATTTATAAAAACTATTATGAAGTTTAATTGCTAGAGACATTGACGAGCTTGCCACTTGTCATAATGGGCCTATAGTAAGGTGGGCTATGAACCCGCTTCTTAGCGTGGTTTCTGACCACACCTTGCTTTTAATTCTAGTTTCATTCTATAAACATTCAACACCAATATTCTTTGATGTTTACTCAGCGGCTGTTCCACTGCTTATAAATGTTACCATTTGAAATATTTTCGGTAAGAATGTGTTTTTTTTATCTGGTAACATTTCAAATATTTATTTTGTTAGGGAGTTAATTCCCGCCTTTTGCACTGATATGTCAATTCCAAATTTTTTGTTTGTTGTTCAAAAGTGGTGTGATTTTGTTCAATAATGTGTTACAATGTGAATAATTATGGAAAACGATAAATTTGACTGCATATAGTTGCAGTTTATTTTTTGCGCTTTCCCGCGTTCCGAACTCCCGTATACCCGACGTGTTTGGGAGATATTGACGCGAATTATCCATGAAATGCATTAAATTTTGCAACACTTGGAATTTGAATAAATTACGTGCTTAGGACGGATGTATTCTGTACAATGTCCTTTAAATATATTAAAATAAAATCATTTTCTTCGAATTGGGGTGTATCACTTAAAATGCATGTTTAAACATGTTTCTCATTTTTTTTATCGGCTACATTAATAGAACTGTAAATTTGAGATTACCATATCGCTAAATGTAGCACACTGTCGGCATAATATACCGCGTGTAATTCTCAAAAGAGCAAATTTTTTTTTTTTTTTTCAGTTGTCATTGGTAGAACCTCTATTTTAAATAAAAGAGATTTCTCTTACTGTTGTACGTCTCGCACATTCGGCGTACTGGTGCGCGGAGACCGGCGACTGTGCGTGTGCTGGTGATATAGAAAAGGTCCCTGGAACGAGGCACTGTAACATATACTTTCAGTCAAAGTCGGGCAACTAAATAGACCACGACAAATGCCATGCAACACTGTCATGTCAGTCACAAGTCTTCGGTCAGTAAGCGACATCAGTCTGTAGTGTGTGCAAAAAATAATCCTACATGTAGATACCTTTCTAAATGCTTTACACGTCCGAAATACAAAACCTGTCATCTGGTAAGCTTTAGTACATAAGTGCTCTACGTGTTTATCAAAAAATTATTTGCTGTCAAAGTACACTCCCAGGTCGCGTACTACGTTTACCGATTTTAGAATATTGCCTATACCTATGTTATAATTATGGTTAGTAACATTATGTTTCCTGGTAAATGTGATTTGCTGGCATTAATTGATCTCGCTCACAGCCGAGAGACGAAATAGAGAGAGAATGAATTACGTAAGTCAACCTATGCGCGATCGTCGACCTTTCGCTACCTATTTGATAGGCTCAGTATGAGTGGCGATATTTTTAGGATAACTTCTCTGCATCATAACTTTAGATTTTATTACTGAATAATTCTAATAAAAAATACGTAATTCTTTATTTTTATTCTAGATTATAATATGAAATTATTTGCTCTTTAATAAATTACACGTAGTATAAAAATATATATATATATATAAAATAAAAAAAAAAAATTTTGCTATTGAATTGATTGGTACCATCTATCATGTGCATGTTTTTAAGAATAATCGCCGGGTTAGAGCGAAAACCAACTAACAGTTTTTTTTAGTAAATTCACTTTTTTACACCAGTCGTTTAAAAAACTTCTGCTTTTTCCAGTGATAAAATCGACTAAGCACTGACTCGTACCTTCGAAGATATTGGGTCTTAAAAGCAATTAAACGAACGGTTTTAGCCGAAAACGCAAATTAAAAAAATATTAAATGTGCATAATATTTTTGTGCAAAAATGGCTAACTTAGTTGGTTTATTGTATAAACACTGCTACAAGAGGCTTCAAGGTTGGTCGCGACCAATAAAACTAAAAAAGACTAAAATATACTAAGATTACAGATTACAATACTAAATAGTATACTAAGACTAAAAAATAACTAAACTTACATAATATAACAAAACACTTGTTAAATTAATTATAATGATATGATGCAAATTTAAAAATTTAATACAAAACAGTTTAGTTTGTAATTTTTGCATGATTTTAAATTTACTAGTGTTATCTCTTACAGCGCCCTCAATATTTGTTCATGCAACTGGTAGAGATATAATCCTATCAATTTAAAAATAAATTAAATAACATGTTTACCTGATAAGGTGATATTTGTTTTATTTCAATAATATTTCGACTATGATCCGTAGTAACGTAAATTTACTTTAAGATTGGTATCTTTAGTTTCACAGTTCTATTTCTCTGGCGATTTGACATCTGGAAGTAATGGTTGAGCCCTTGACAAAATATCTTAGAATGCTGGTGTTAGATTAGTTTTTTAATGTGTATAGTTTATTTATATAATTAAGTTTTTCTCATACATTTTTATTTTTAGTTTATTTTTAATTTTGAGTGTGTTTTTAGTAAACTTTTTGGCTGACGGTAAAATTTAGTTTTAGTAGAAATTATAGGAAATAATTTATGCATAGCTATTTCTTAATGCATGATAGTACAAATTATGCCTTTCTCAAATAGGACAATATTTAAATTCTCCCCAATAGAGAATACAGTAACATATTTTTTTATATGTTTTTATTTGGCTTTATATTATGTTAGTTGAGGCGATCACGTGCCTTTGACTCATAAGACTACCTGCAGCCCTATTCTGTTACCTAAGCGCAAACGTTATATAATGGAATCCGTTAATTATATACCACGCTATTAAAGTAGATATTTGCACGGCCGCTGTCAAGGTCGAGCGCTTATAGATTTGAGAATTGAGTAATATATGGGAGTTCTTCGCGCCATTTTGCGTGGACATGTCAAGTGCAAGTTTTTGTTTTGTAAATTAATTTACTGTGGATATTATTGGTCAAAAGTGGTGTTGTTTTGTTTAATAATGTGCTACAATGTGAATAATTATGGAAAACGATAAATTGGACTTTAAATATGGGGCACAAGTTGCAGTTTATTTTTTGCGGTTTTCCCGCGCTGTCAACTCCCATATTTTACCCGACGTGTTTGAGCTATGGTGCCGCGAGTGACTCCAAGAAAAGCATCAAATTCTGCAGCATCTGGAATTTGATGATGACCTCATTAACTCATTAATAAGAAAGATATATTACGTCAGACTTGGCTGTATGGGCTAGACCCTTTGCCTTCCCTATCATCTCATTCATCATCCATCGGGAGAAGAGAACCAAAAAAAAAATTGAGGAATATATTGTAATTATGACGCAATCTCTGACGTTAATAACGAAATCCACTAGTAACAGAATGGGGCAGCTGGATTTTATACCTGGAAGAAAAAATGTTCTGCTGGATATACGCCTCCTGCAAGGCTCGTCACTTCTCACGATCTTCTGCCACCCTTATCCAACCCCCACCAGCGATATTTATTTATTTAAACATAAAAGGTCAATTAAAAGTTACCACAAATAGACTACAAAAAATATGGAACTAAATTTTTATATTAAAAAATGTTATTTAAATTTATAATACACACATATATATTTGTATAAACAGGTATTTAAAACGAGTGCCTGCATACACATACAACGCTAAGGCATATGGTCAGTACAAAAAGATCTGGTCAAGTAGCTACGAGCAATCGATGGCTTCACGGTAATTAAATCAAGCTCTGAACAGTTACTATTAAAGTAGTTACATGACTTCCAAAAGAATGAACTTTGTCTGTAGTTGGTAAAGCACATAGACGTACAAAACATCCTTCAGGTCATCCGTTCATCAAGCGAAGAGTCGTCCCACTCTGCGTCTGCGTCACGTGGTCTCCACTCTAGATACCCGTCTACTCCATCGTTCATTTTGCGACAGACGTGTCCAGCCCATTGCCACTTCAGCTTAAAACTTTTGAAGGCTAACGGATTTCCTCGGACTTTATCCATTAGAGAAATACCGAGCTATCTCCATAGCCATCTGAGCTACCTTAAACTTGTGGACCAGACCCACGATTCTGCTCTGTACGAACGCACTGGTTGAAAACTCTCGTCTTTAAATACTGGGGTATGTTTGATAAGATGTGACGCAGCTTCCCGATTAAAGAGAAGAAGAAGAAGACAATTTTCTAAGCATTCCATGGATTCACCGTGCGGGTGCCGGGTCCATCGTGTGTGGGTGATGAAGAGATGAGAAGAATATATTCATTTAAATCTTCCGTATTTATAATGTCTAAAACACGCTTAATTTTCTCCCTGTATTAAAAAAACATAGTATGTTTTCATTATGAATATTAGATTTTTAAATATTTTGAGTCTAAATTAGTAGCGACATGTCTTTCCTTTAAAAAATCCTATTATCTACCTCTTTCCCTATTTTACTGTTGTGCAAGTAACTTGAATGCAAAAGTTTTGCACTTGCACGATGTAAATGCGCCCTGTTCCCTATTTTAAGGGCTAAACAAATCACTAGCGACATTGCTACCGTATCGGTTTGTTTAGTCTTCAAATATTCATAAACTGGTGCTAATTCGAATTTAGTATTGTAATAAGTTCTTTGGAAATGTCTACAAATGATAAAAGTTGCCAAAATATTGATATAATTAATAGGGCGTTGAACCTTAAATTATTGGGATCTCAGCTGGCTGAAAGTTCCAGTGCCTTGTAATATTAAAAAAAATAATGTCAAATTCTTTACAACTAGTGAATTCCCGCCAGTTTTGTAAATTAGTCATGTGCTACAATGTGAATAATTATGGAAAACAATAAATTTGACACTAATATAGGACAAAAGTTGCAGTTTATTTTTTACGTTTTGCTCGCGCTGTGAAGCGCCGGTATACCCGACGTGTTTGAACGATATTGACGCAAAAAGCATCAAATTCTGCAACACTTGGAAATTAATGATCACAACTCTGTTATATCTGTTAACACTGTTAAGAACAGATATGAATAAATTACGTGTTTAGGGCTAATGTATTCTGTACAATGTTCTTTAAATTGTAACTTTAAAAACAGTAAATTCCCGCCTTAGGCACGGACATGTCAAGTCAAAGTTTTTATTTTGTAAATTACTGTTGCTATTGTTAGTCAAAAGTGGTGTTGTTTTGTTTAGTAATGTGGTACAATGTAAATAGTTATGGAGATGGAGCAGAAGTTGCAGTTTATTGTTTGCGGTTATCCCGCACTGTGTATTCCTACGAGTATATTATATTCGACGTGTTTGGGTGTCAATGCCTGTAGCACATTATTAAACAAAATAACATCACTTTTTGACTAACAATATTTACAGTAAAAGGCGCGGTGGTGGCTCGGTTGTAACAATTCTACAAAGGTCGGTTCAAACCCACCCGGCATGTACCAATGACAAATACACTTTTCTTACGTACATTTATCATAGATTTACAACACCACCGTTCGCGTGCCTCGAAGAGCACGTTAAGCCGTCGGTCCCGGTTCCACTAATACCAACTTGTGGAATCGTTAATAAATTGTCAATAAAAATTGCCATATTGCCAATTGCCTCGCCAAACCGTCTGGCCAGCGTGGCGAGTGTAGGCCAAATTCTCCAGATATGTTCTGGAAGGCCCATCTCCAGCAGTGGAGGTCTAGGACGCTGTGTTCTAAACTTGACATGTCCGTGAAAAAGGGCACTATGGGGCTCAAGTTGCAATTTATTATTTGAGGTTTTCCCGCGCTGTAGACACCCATATACCGGACGTGTTTGATCGATAATGTCATATTTAGGAAATACAAGACTCGAACGTGAACAAGCCGATAATTATTATGATATACAAATAAATTAGTTATTTACTGACATCTTGGTATTTTATTTTTTCCTTATACTGTTATTTGAAGACATTTTCAGTGTTTTTGAACAGAATAATTAATAAAAACTGTTGCCCATACGTGTCTCAATTCGACCCAAAGCCAATGTGAATTGAGCCAAATCTTTTTATTTTTATTTTAAGAACGTGTTCCTTAAACTCTACAAAGGTTTGTTCAAACCCACCCGGCATCTACCAACGAGAAATACACTTTTCTTACGTACGTTTCTCATAAATTGACAACACCCCGTTTCCCGTGCCTCGGAGAGCACGTTAAGCCGTCGGTCCCGGCTCCACCAATGCCAACTTCTGGAATCGTTATTAAATATATTATAAATTTACTGTGAATATTGTTGGTCAAATGGTGTTGTTTTGTTTAATAATATTCTACAATATGAATAGTTATGGAAAACGATAAATTGGACTTTGAATATGAGGCTGTGGACTCCTATATTTTACCCGACGTGTATGAGCTATAATGCAGCGAGTGACTCTAAGAGAAGCATCAAATTCTGCAGCATCTGTAATGGGGTGTGTCACTAACTTTTTATCACGATAGATGTCGCATGATAGATGGTACCTAATATAACTGTCAGTTTCATAGAAAACTTGTATTTTTATTACGAAAATTATTATGTTCTGGATATTATGCCGAAGTGAGCAGCTTTTAAGTGTACAAATCGAGATTTCCAAGCGAAAGCAAATATATGGTGATCTAAAAATTGCCGTTCTATTAATTCAACCTTTTTTAATTTTAAAGACGGTGTTCGCTTACTTGATTCACCATTTAAGGTAGGTAACGTTAAGTTAAAATACATTTATTTGTTATAAAAATGTAAAAATACAAATAATTTAAAAAAATAGATGTAAACAAGGTACCATTGCCGCTAGCGACATCTACAAAAAGCTTTGCCTGATACACCCCATTTGATGATGACCTCATTAACTCCTAAAAAATAAATATATTACGTCAGACTTGGCTGTATGGGCTAGACCCTTTGCCTTCCCTATCACCTCATTCATTATCCATCGGGAGAAGAGAACAAAAAAAAATAAAGCACAATCATATTTTTTTTATCTTTAAACATTTTACTTGAAAAATTATGGGGCATAATACCCGAGGGTCGATTACGAGTTACATAAACAATGAGCGTAGTTCGACCGTAAATAACATTTGCGTAGACATTTGTATGAGATGACAGTTTACAAACTATCACGAGTTCAAAGGAGGATTATGATAAATCGAATAAAACCACAAAAAATACGTATAACTTTTTTATTGCTTTCGTTATTAAAATAATATAATTGACTAATATTACCTATTTATTATAATATATCTATAAAATAATTACATTGTATGATAAAAGCCTCGTTCCAAAGACAAGCGCCAAGCGCATGCAAGTACCTGAAAAATAGAAATTAAATTAAGGTTAAACTTGGAAGCTATCGACTCCGAATTAATTCTGTGGTGTCAAGGAAAAAGGGGCTAAGTACAAAACAACTAATTTTTATAATTAGAAAATTGTAATTTACGTAAGGTTCAATTTCATTAGTCGCATACTTTAGGTACGAGTCGACTCATCTCACTTGCATAACTGTGTGCTTAGTGTAACATGCAAGTTTCGGAAAACGTAACTGTTGTAGTTACGTTTTTTTATTTTACATTGCGTGTTATTGCAAGTTTGGCTATAATAACAGGCAATGAACATCGAAAATTCAGTAAAAAAAACTCTGCTACTATAGTTGCGTTTACGAAACTTCACTGTCACACTAGGCATACTGAATTATTGGCGGTAAAAGCGCAATACTGAAATAACGCGATTGAACTCTTTTTATTTATTTATACATTTTAATGTTACGACTAGCCCCTTTTATGTACGTAGGGGTGTAAAATAAACTGTACAGTGTATAGACTCATCTCCTTATTGCATTGACGCATATGAATGTTTTGAACCAATAGGTGGAAAAATCTAATTTAAAAATTTTTCGACTCATCTCCTTTTTCCTTGACACCACAGAATTAGTCTATGACCAGGGGGTGGAAACTTGGAACAAGCAATTGTCAAAAGAGTTGCCCAAAACCGGGCCCCAACTTATTTACAGTGTGCCTCAACTAAATTTAATACAATTCAATAATCATAACAATTAATAGTTTTTTTAAAAATTTAATTAGAACTTCTTTTTTACCCCAGCATTAAAATATAATTCTTTTTGGTTAACATTTGTGTATGAAATAGTTACAAAGCACTATTTATACGATTAGGTTCTTTATTATGATCAGGTACTTTATTATAGATAAAACCTTGGATATCAAATCGGCGGGATCGAAACTATAATTATTAACGTAAAAAAAAGTTTTTGTCAATTGTTATGTTAGGGTAAAATAAATACAATTAATTACAGATTATGAAAACACAATATATTAACTATCAAATAAAAAGAAATCATCATGGCACGAGAACATTTATTCTCATTTAAATGTATTGTGTCAAGCTTTTAGTATCTGCATATGTTTCGTATGGTACACTAGTAAGAAATACACATATATTTTTTTTTGTGAGTAATTCCGTGGGTCAAACTGAAAGTCGCTTGGTATGTAGTGTATTTATAAATTAGACTATTATTATTAGATTGTTGCCCATAATCTCTCACCATCCCAAAGGTTAGTTTTTTTTTTGGTTCTCTTCTCCCGATGGATGATGAATAATATGATAGGGAAGGCAAAGGGTCTAGCCCATACAGCCAATTCTGACGTAATATATCTTTCTTTTTAATGAGTTAATGAGGTCATCATCAAATTCCAGATGCTGCAGAATTTGATGCTTTTCTTGGAGTCACTCGCGGTACCATAGCTCAAACAAGTCGGGTAAAATATGGGAGTTGACAGCGCGGGAAAACCGCAAAAAAATAAAACTGCAACTTGTGCCCCATATTTAAAGTCCAATTTAACGTTTTCCATAATTATTCACATTGTAACACATTATTAAACAAAACAACACCACTTTTGACCAATAATATTCACAGTAAATTAATTTACAAAACAAAAACTTGCACTTGACATGTCCACGCAAAATGGCGCGAAGAACCGTTAGTTGTCAGTGAAAGTCTAACAGGCATTAAACTCGCCTACGTACCTAATTTTAAGTTTTGTTGTAATAAAGAATTTAAAATAAATAAAAAAATACATCGCTGCATCCGATGGTACCACTTAGGGGTCACTTTGAAGGCCTTTTGAAACGAGCCACAGCTTTCTCTGGTCCATAAAACGTTTACCTGTTCGTTTTTTAAATTAATTTAAAATTAAATTTAAATCGCAAGGTGCCAGGTCGGGGCTATACAGCGGGTGACCCAGTAATTCCACGTCAATCGTTCGACAAGGCGTTGTCGTGGTAAAGGAGGATCCTTTTGTGAGGTCGTTTCTCCCAAACTTTTTACCTGTTTAATTTAGTTTTTTGATTGTTTTTTTTTTCCTTTCATTTATCAACATTTGTTTATTATTAGCTGTAAAGTTTATGCAATTATAAATATGTGGTTAATGTGGTGGGTACTGCATGATCTAATGTATCTTATTATTGTTAAATGTTAAAACAAAGCATAGGGACAAAAATAAGGAAAGGCATGCTACGATGGTTCGGGCATGTTGAAAGGATGAGCGAAGAAAGATTGACGAACCAGATATATAATACGAAAGTTGTGGGTGAAAGAGGCCCTGGCAGACCGAGACTCACATATCACGATCAAATAAATAAAACAATAGCTGAAGGTACATTAAAAAGCTTTCGTAACAAAAGGGCATGTATGAAGAGGATGATGAATGTCGACGAAGCGAAAGAGGTATGTCGTGATCGTGTCAAATGGCGCTCAATTGTCTCTGCCTACCCCGCAAGGGATCTGGCGTGAAGATATGTATGTATGTATGTATGACCCTAATAAAGAAAAATTAAAATAAAATAGGTACATGTGGTAGTAGTGGTAACTGTTTTTTTTAAGTTTTAAAAGAATTTGTTAAGTGTTATGATCCTTGAAACTTACTCAGTGGTGCAGATAGATAGTGGCCGGCGTGTGTTGTTGTGGCTGCAACAGGATACGGTGCAGCTCTGACTGACCCAGACCCGCTACATTCACTCCTGGCTGCAACTTGAATAGTAATAGTAATATTATATAAATATTAAATAAGCAGATTCACATTTAGCCAACTTTACTATAGGCCCATCATGACAAGTGGCAAGCTCGTCAATGTCTAGCGTACCAAACTCAAGAGCACTACTGCTGCGCCGACAAATGAGGAGAGCACTACTGCTGCGCTGAAAACTGAGGAGAGCACTACTGCTGCGCCGGCAAATGGGAAGAGCACTACTGCTGCGCCGGCAAATGGGGATAGCACTACTGTTGCGCCGACAAATAGAAAAGTACTGCTGCGCCGACAAATGGGAAGAGCACTACTGCTGCGCCGGCAAATGGGGATAGCACTACTGTTGCGCCGACAAATAGAAAAGTACTGCTGCGCCGACAAATGAGGAGAGCACTACTGCTGCACTGACAAATAAGAAAAGCACTACTGATGACAAATGAGGAGAGCACTACTGCTGCGCCGACAAATAAGAAAAGCACTACTGCTGCGCCGATAAATAAGAAAAGCACTACTGCTGCGCCGATAAATAAGAAAAGCACTACTGCTGCGCCGATAAATAAGAAAAGCACTACTGCTGCGCCGATAAATAAGAAAAGCACTACTGCTGCGCCGACAAATAAGAAAAGCACTACTGCTGCGCCGACAAATAAGAAAAGCGCTACTGCAGCGCCGACAAATAAGAAAAGCACTACTGATGACAAATGAGGAGAGCACTACTGCTGCGCCGACAAATAAGAAAAGCACTACTGCTGCGCCGACAAATAAGAAAAGCACTACTGCTGCGCCGACAAATAAGAATAGCACTACTGCTGCGCCGACAAATAAGAAAAGCACTACTGATGACAAATGAGGAGAGCACTACTGCTGCGCCGACAAATAAGAAAAGCACTACTGCTGCGCCGACAAATAAGAAAAGCACTACTGCTGCGCCGACAAATAAGAAAAGCACTACTGCTGCGCCGACAAATAAGAAAAGCACTACTGCAGCGCCGACAAATAAAAGCACTACTGAGGACAAATGAGGAGAGCACTACTGCTGTGCCGGAAAATGAGGACAGCTCTACTTCTGCGCTGACAAATGAGGACAGCTCTACTGCTGCGCCAACAAATAAGGAAAGGATCTTACCTGTAATATATTAGGCAGCATAGTTTGACATGAAGAAGTAGCCACGTGAAGTTGCTGCTGCTGTACGCCAACCGTCTGAATTAAATACATTTTTGTATCAATATTAATTAGTAAACTTAACGACAGCACTCTTCTAATCTTATATTTAATCTCTATGACCGTGATAATGGTATCACTAACTTTATATCACGATAGATGGCGCATGATAGATGGTACCTAATATAACTGTCAGTTACATAGAAAACTTGTGTTTTTCTACGAAATTTATTATTTTCTGGATATTATGCCGAAGTGAGCAGCTTTTAAGTGTACAAATCGAGATTTCTAACCGAAATCAAAGATATGGTGATCTCAAAATTACCGTTCTATTAATAAAACCTTTTTTCTTTTTAAAGACGGTGTGCGCTTTCCTAATTTGCCGTATAAGATTTTTCCGTTATAAAAATAAAAAACTACAAAAACATTTAAAAAATGATGCGATATAGGTGTAAACGTGGCTTCTCAGCAGGTTGGCCTCGGAATGAACCTGGATAAGACTAAGGTTATGTTCAATGACCATGTCAAGCCGAGGCCAATCTATGTGGGAAATGCTACTCTCGAAGTTGTGCAGGAATACGTCTACCTTGGACAGACTATTCAGCTAGGCGCTGCTAACTTCAGCAAAGAAGCCGACAGACGCATTCAGCTAGGATGGGCGGCATTCGGAAAACTTCGACATATCTTCTCATCGTCCATGCCACAGTGTTTGAAGACAAAAATCTTCAACCAGTGCGTCCTCCCCGTAATGTCGTACGGAGCAGAGACGTGGACACTGTGGGTCTGGTTCACAAATTCAAGGTCGCTCAGCGAGCTATGGAGAGAGCTATGCTTGGTATTTCTCTGATGGATAGAATTCGAAACGTTGAAATTCGTCACAGAACCAAAGTTACTGACATAGCATTCAAAATTAGCAAGCTGAAGTGGCAATGGGCCGGACACATCTGCCGCAGAACCGACGACCGATGGGGCAAACGGGTTCTGGAGTGGAGACCACGTACGGGACGACGCAGAGTGGGACGACCCCCCGCCAGTAGGACGGATGACCTGAGGAGGGTCGCTGGTGGGGGTTGGATGAGGATTGCAAAAGACCGCGTGCAGTGGCGAGCCTTGGGGGAGGCCTATATCCAGCAGTGGAGAGACACAGGCTGATGATGATGATGATAGGTGTAAAACAAGGTACCATTGCCGCTAGCGACATCTACAAAAAGCTTTGCCTGATACACCCCATTCTTTCTACTTACATGTATTTGTAACGGCTGGTGTTGCGGATGTAACTGTATGGTTTGAACTTGAAGCTGTTGAGGTTGTTGCTGCTGAAAAAAAAAGTTATAAAGCTTGCGCATGTTATGAGCAGTTTTAATTTATGTAAAAAAATCTCAGTCGTGTTTTTTTATTAATTTATCGCTGTCTGTTTTACAATGGTGAATTTCGCAATCTCGTCATTTTTTTTTATTATTATTTTTATACTAGTTCGACATGTGACCTTGGGTCCACCTGATGGTAAGTGGCGCGCATGGTCCATGAATGTTAGCAACCGAAGTCAGACACTCATAACTGCCATCAGTCCCTAACACTATGCCGGCTTGCTCCAAGTTATAGGAAAGTGGAAACACAGCCAATGCAGCAAATGACCGGTCGTCGCGAGAAATTATAATATATTATTATATACGTTTATTTGAGAAGTACATATTTTTTGTACTTTTTTATTTATACAATATGGCGTCTGGTTATCGTCTTACTGAATTTTGATCAATGTCGTATCTTCATCTAAGAATGGTCAAAACCGGACCACACAAACGAACAAACATACATACATACATAGGCTGATAAATACATACATAACCCGTCTTTGCGTCGTGCAGTTAGGTAAAACCATACTTACTGCTTGTTGTGATTGTTGGAGCTGTAACGATTGTACTGAAGATATTACGGGGTAAGCCTGTTGACCCTGGAACAAACAAAACTTGCTTCACCTCATACTTTGTATGCCCTAGCCCAGCATATTATATATTCTGTTACTTAATTTTTTTTTTTAATTTATTTATCGACATGGTACAGAATACACAAGTCCTAAACAATTCTGTTACTTAATCGCAAACTTTAGATTGTCAAAATAGTGAATTCTTTTATTGTTTTTTTTTATTGTCTTTAAAGGACATTGTACAGAATACATCAGTCCTAAACACGTAATTAATTTGTATAATATATGTTCATAACCGAGTTGGGGATCATCAAATTCCAGATGCTGCAGAATTTGATGCTTTACTTGGAGTCACTCGCGGCATTATAGCCCAAACACGTCGGGTAAAATATGGGAGTCCACAGCGCGGGAAAACCGCAAAAAATAAACTGCAACTTGTGTCCTATATTTAAAGTCCAACGAGTTTCTCCGATCATAGCCGACCTTACGTCAATATAGCGTTTTCCACTAAGTATTTCAAATTTGGTTGGAACTTCAAAATTAGGAAAACGTGAATTAAATACTTAAATTGTCCGCTGCGAATTTATATTAAAGAATATATATTAATAAAAAAAACATTTCTATTAATTAAACTAACATAATATATATTTACATTAAACATAATTTTATAACAAATCAAAAATATGGCAAATACTAAAATATATATTTTTTAAATGAACGCATCGTAACTTTATACTGACAGTTCCGTTTTTTAAAGGATTACACTATTTAACGTTGGCGCTTAAGTAACAAGGTTTCTTAAACATTTGGCTCCACGAACCTCTGTCAAGGTTTCCAGATGACAGCGAACCCCTTAACTAATTAAATCCCTAAAGCCAAAAGATATCTTTTTAATATAAATGTGATGGTGGGCTTGTTTCTTGTCGCAAATTGAGTCTATTTTAGGAGTAGTAGGAGGATAATTTTAGGAGTAGTAGGAGGATGATTTTAGGAGTAGTAGGAGGATGATTTTAGGAGTAGTAGGAGGATGATTTTAGGAGTAGTAGGAGGATAATTTTAGGAGTAGTAGGAAGATAATTTTAACCTTAATTCTGACTCGGTATCAAGTCGATTTTAGTATTTAGTTTTGATCAGTAAGTCTTGTTTCAAGCGGTGTTATTTTTATATAAATATCACCATGGCAAGCTTACAATATTAGTTTTTTTTTAATATTATTTAGTAAAAATTAACTTAACATCATTGCAAATGGCACATACTTTTTAACGAGAACAACAAATAGGTGGTAGGCGGACTGATGGTGGTAATTTCGAAGTATATTTGTGCCGATAAACCTTGTAAAGTGTATCCACACGTTTCGAGATCAGGCTCGAATTGACGTAAAGTCCAGTCTCAAGCCGGCATAGTGTTAGGGACTGATGCCAGTCATGAGTGTCTTCCAGTGATTTCAATTGCTTACATTCCTGGACCTCGCGCTCCACTTACCATCAGGTAGGCGCAGGGGCTAGTATAAAAACAAAAGTGTAGGCCAGTTTCACCAGATATTCCACCTCTAGTAGTGGAGGTCTAGGGGCTGTAATAAAGACGATTTATGTAAAAAAAGACATTATTTTTTAGTAGTTTACCTGTACTCCAGAAACTGTAATAGTCTGTGGTACATGCTGTAGGGGGACTGTCATTTGTGGCATACCACTCACTACCACGGTCTGTTGGGGGGATTGTTGTTGCATCTGGTGTTGTTGTTGAACTTGTTGAACCTGTTGTTGTTGTTGAACGTGCTGTTGTTGTTGTTGGACTTGTTGTTGTTGTTGGACGTGCTGTTGCTGTTGTTGTTGTTGTTGCTGCTGCTGCTGTTGTTGTTGTTGCTGTTGATGATCCTGTAGATATTGTCAATGTATAAGCATTTTAAATTTAAATATTGCCAAATAGTCGTATAATATAATAAATGGATTATTTATTTATTTATTTTATTATAAACTTTATTGTAAATGTATAAAGGTGGCTCGGTTGTAAGAACGCGTTCCTTAAATCCTACAAAGGTCGGTTAAAACCCCCCCGGCATGTACCAATGAGAAATACACTTTTATTACGTACTGCCGTCATAGATTTACAACACCACCGTTCCCATGCCTCGGAGAGCACGTTAATCCGTCGGTCCTGGTTTCACTAATACCAACTTGTGGAATCGTTAATAAATTGTCATAAAAAATGACATCATATCCTCGCCAAGCCGTCTGGCCAGCGTGGCGAGTGTAGGCCAAATTCTCCAAATATATGTTCTGGAAAGTCCATCTCCAGCAGTGGAGGTCTAGGACGCTCTATTCTAGGGACTGTAATGATGAATAATGATTGTAAATCTATACAAAAGGCGAACGTAATATCGCAAGACATTGTCTTCCCGTTAACCTGTCCCACATTAAGTACATTTAAGATTGAGTACGGTGCTAATAGAGAAGTAAAATAAAACTATATCATGAGAGACTTTGAGTATCATTACGACCGTTTCCCTTTCGGGGTGGTCAGAAACCACGCTTATAAAGAAGCGGATTCACATTTAGCCAACTTTACTATAGGCCCATCATGATCATGGCAAGCTCGTCATATCTCCAGCGTACCAAACTCGATAAATATCACAATTAAATTAAATATTAATTAAGTTTTTATTCATTTAAGTTAATAAATATTTTTGTGTTTGACCAGGAAAAGAACCCGGTGCCCCCGAGTCTAAATCCACGGAATTAACTGCTAGACCACGGAGGCAGTTTATTTTGACTTTGACTTTACAAAAAATAATATTTTTAAATTGGCGGGTAGGCCTCGCAAAAAACCTCTAAAAGCCTTAAATGTTACCATTTTAAATATTTCCAGTGCGATAAGTTATTTTCTGGCAACATTGAAGATTGAGTTCCCGTATTCCAAATATTCAATATGTCAGAATTATGACACGCTCTAACACTTTCGATACCCATAAATCTATCTCTTTTATATTATGAATTTTCGTCTTCGATCTTCATGGATTTGACAATTTGTTTTGTGTTATTTGACTAAAGTAACTAAAATTATTATTAATAATAAGATAAGTACAATTTAAATAATTATCATCTAAAAAATAATTATTGGGTTGTGAGAGCGAGAGGGCTGCTATCTTACGTCTCCTATGTCTTAATAATATAACACCTAAAATATAGTAGATAAACTAGTAAATAAATAATATTGTATGTATTATTATTTATTTGAATTTAGTATTATTATATACATTTATTATTTATATTAGTATTAGATTTAGTAGAATTTTAATTATTTATTTTTCTGTTAAAATATTTGCACCTACCCACATACCACGTTCGTAATGTCCCTAAGGTTGACCACTAGGTCCGCCTTTGTACATAGTGCAAAAAATAAATAACAATTTACTTACCAATACATGAGTTTGTAGATGTTTTTTCAAGCTATGTATGTACATGTAGGTTTTGACACATATACCACATTTGTATCTCTTTTGCAACGGAGCTTTTGGCGTTTCTTGGCTCTTTTGCGGTTCTTGGCTAACTTGACGTGTGTCTTGGTGATGTGGTTCTTGATTAAGCTGAGTTTCTGGTTGACTTTGGGTATTTTCACATTCCAGGGGGTCTTCGATGTGGTCGCCTTTCGTGGTTTTAATAGCGTCCGAGTCTTCTGTTTGTTGGTCTGCATCTTTGACTTCGTGCGTTTTGAGATGCTTCTTGTATGAACCGGATTCCACGTATGCTGTTAATATTATAATGTATTAACGTTATATATATATATATATATACATATCACGCTATTAAAGTTGATATTTGCACGGCCGCTGTCAAGGTGGAGCGCTTATAGAGTTGAGAATTGAATAATATTTTGTAATTATGACGCAACATCTGACGCAAATTACGAAATCCACTAATAACGTTTGCGGCTAAGTAACAGACCTCGCAGGCAAACAGTTTCCTGTATCTTACCTCTTCCACAAGTGGCGCAGACGTACTTCCTCTCCCCTGTGTGGTACCGCCTGTGCACAGCCAGGTACGAGGCTGACGAGAACCGCTGCTCACAGAACTCGCAGGCGAACAGTTTCTCTCCCGTATGCTTGCTAGAGTGCACACGGAGTTCAGCACGAGATGTGCATCCTTTAAAGCACACTGGGCATACAAATCTGTAGGAAAACATAAAGCTTGTAGAGTTGAAATAAGATAAAGGGAAAAATTTAATGCCTACACGTAATATTTTACGACATCCTACACCCCCTTGTTACATTTCGTGATTTTTTCGGAACCCCCCACCCATTTCGTGCCTCACGTTACACCCTACTCCCCCTTGTTTTATTTCGTGATTTTTGCGGAAGCCCCCCCCCCACCTATTTCGAGCCTCACGTTACACCCTACTCCCCCTTGTTATATTTCGTGATTTTTGCGGAACCCCCCACCCATTTCGTGCCTCACGTTACACCCTACTCCCCCTTGTTATATTTCGTGATTTTTGCGGAACCCCCCCCCCTCATTTCGAGCCTCACGTTACACCCTACTCCCCCTTGTTATATTTCGTGATTTTTGCGGAATCCACCCCTCATTTCAAGCCTCACGTTACACCCTACTCCCCCTTGTTATATTTCGTGATTTTTGCGGAACCCCTCCCACCTATTTCAAGCCTCACGTTACACCCTACTCCCCCTTGTTATATTTCGTGATTTTTGCGGAACCCCTCCCACCTATTTCAAGCCTCACGTTACACCCTACTCCCCCTTGTTATATTTCGTGATTTTTGCGGAACCCCCCCCCCATTTCAAGCCTCACGTTACACCCTACTCCCCCTTGTTATATTTCGTGATTTTTGCGGAACCCCCCCCCATTTCAAGCCTCACGTTACACCCTACTCCCCCTTGTTATATTTCGTGATTTTTACGTACCCCTCCCCCCCATTTCCAGTCTCACGTGATTAATTAATTAAAATAATTGTTTTATTTTGCTAGAATCCGAGCGTCACCTCTCCGTCTCCGCGCCCTCATAACGCACCCTTATCATGAAGTTATCGGATCACCCCTCCCCCCCCCCTCCTTTAACTTTAACCTCGTTAGATGTAATGATTAACCTTGTATAATATACCTACCTACAATTTTAACATGCTTGTCTTTATTGGATGTGCTATAGATTGTATTTAGGCACTGACCTTTTATGTCCAGTATGAGTGACCATGTGGTTGTTTCTGGCTGAAGAAGTGGTGAACTTGGCAGAACATAGTTTGCAGGTGTAAGGTTTCTCCCCGGTATGGGTCCGTCTGTGGTAGATGAGAGCAGATTGCTGGGAGAAACGACGGTTGCAAAACTGACATTCGTACGGTTTTTCGCCTGATGAAAACACAATAATGTCAAGAAGTATTGCCATTCAACGTGGCAATGCTGCCAGTATCCTTGGCACTTTGCCCATTGGCAGCGATTTGGAGCAATTTTTTTATTTATAATATAAATAAATATAAATATTTCCAGACAGGTCACACAGCGCGCTAGTTTCCGTGGTGAGCTACGAGGCTTGTGTTACGGAAACTAGATGGTTGATAAACTACATATTATACTTTTTTTTTTGTAAATATATACATATTATACATATAAACACCCAGACCGAGACAAATTATACAATGTACAACTTGCCCCCGGTGGGAATCGAACCCACGACCTCCCGAGTTCACGGCAACGTTTGTTACCACTAGACCACGGAGGCGGTCAAATTATAATTTTTATTTTGTTTTTTCTTCATTTTAGTTTTTAGTTATATTTTTATTTATTAATTAGGTTTATTTTTATTAATAGTCATTTATGTTTTAAAATGTAAGTTTAGAGTTAATTTTTTTTTTTTTTTTTTTTAATTTATTGTACCTTATTTCCTTCGAATAAATGTCAAGAATAACAGGTTTGATCAGAATGCAGCTGCGAGGAAGTAAAATTCCTAACCTATTACATACAAGTCTTTGTAACGTGTAAAAAATATATATTTATATTTATCACTTGACATGACGCACGCTAATAATATAATACTGACCTGTGTGTTTTTATTTTGTTTTTTCTTCATTTTAGTTTTTAGTTATATTTTTATTTATTAATTAGGTTTATTTTTATTAATAGTCATTTATGTTTTAAAATGTAAGTTTTGAGTTAAATTTTTTTTTTTTTTTTTAATTTATTGTACCTTATTTCCTTCGAATAAATGTCAAGAAAAACAGGTTTGATCAGAATGCAGCTGCGAGAAAGTAAAATTCCTAACCTATTACATACAAGTATTTGTAACGTGTAAAAAAAATTATTTATATTTATCACTTGACATGACGCACGCTAATAATATAATACTGACCTGTGTGGACCCTCATGTGAGCATTGAGCTTGGAGACCTCGTAGAACCCTTTGTTGCAGATGTTACAGATGTGGTTCCTGATTCCCCTGTGCTTCTTCATGTGCTGACACAGCGTGGAATGACGACGGAAAGTCTTATTGCATTCTGCACATTTCAGGGGCTTCTCGCCAGTGTGCAAACGGAAATGTACCTGAGTAAAATTGTTTTTTTTTTTACAACTTATTTATATTGAAGTAATATACAAACAGTATAAAAGAATTACAATGTAAATTAAAACTACTTAAAAGTAAAAATTAAAATAAATATAAACTAAACCTAATAAAAAATAAACTATAAGTAAAAAATGTCCGACCCTTCAGTGATAGTCCCAAGAAGGCTGGCAACATTTTCCCTCTGTATAGCTAAGCTAATACGTTGGCAGAAATAATTGCCAGCTTTCCTGTCTCCAGACTTTTCCGTTAGCCGTTTGGACAACTCCTTGGCCAGACGCTTGGCTGAGTGTCCCCATGGTCCCATCGTAAAATTGATGTATGTAAAATCATAAAGAGCCTGTACAACAAAGAATTTTAGATATGAACGGTGGGATCGACTTGTCGGGCCAATTTAGGCCGTGTTTATGTAGCTCGCTTTAAGCCTTAGGATTCTAAGCGCTGTTAATGTAGGATTCGCAGCGTCCTTAAAATATATTTAAGACGTTATGTAAAACGTCCTCAAGATGCTTATTTTTTTAATTTTTGATAGTGCACACTAACGCAGTGAAATGTCAGTCACATCGTTTTGAAACACCTTTCAGAGTTATTAATCTTTAAAAGATGACAACCCTAACGTCCGCCAGAAAAGATAAGAGTTACCCGATAAAAAGGGCGGCAACTTCTAGATGCATATAACCATACATACATATATATGTATATATTAGCGCTGTGCGACTTGAAATGCACTTTATTGTGTCGGGGCAAGAGTCGCTATTTATTTAGATGATTTTGCAGAGTGATTATTCTGTATTTGTATAAATATTACGTATTTTGTGCATAATCACTAAAAAATTCTGTTGACATTTTGTTTAAATTTTCTTCCGATTGTAACGGAATATTGTTTTCATTATTCATGTTTCAGGGTCACCAATAAAGCGTCTTAGCTTTTAAATAAATGATACTGCGGATATTTGTAAATAAATGTTTTTTAATAAAATAATAACATAACTTTAACAAATAATCCTAAATCAAATATTGTCAAAACCAATTTGACACCCGTCATAATTTTGAATTTTGAAGTTTTATTTTCTTATCGCTACAAATTCAAAACATCTGCCTAATAAAATTTATATGACATCACGTCAATATGACAAGTTAAAGTTTATCTCATTTTATAAACACAATTATACAAAAGCACATTTCAAATAACAATTTACTATCATGGGATTTGATTATTATGGAATATTAGGACTGAAACGCTCGTGTGACCAGATCGACGTGAAGCAAGCATATAGGCGTCTCGCGCTTAAATACAACCCAGAAAAACACGCACAAGACAAAGATATGAGAGAAATATTTGTCCTAGTAGCAGAATCTTACGAAGTACTAGTCGATAACAAACTTAGAGCAATCTACGACCAATATGGAGAAGAAGGACTCAAAAAAGGAGTACCAGGACCTGACAAGTATATCCAACCCTACACGTTTCACGGCGACCCATTGAAAACTTACAATGATTTTTTCGGTACAACGAATCCTTACGCTGATTTATTGGATTACTACAATAACCCTCCACCGATGTTCAACTCTCCTTTAGGGAAAGGGTATAAAGAAAAAGATCCTGTAATAATAAGACCACTGCTCGTTTCGTTGGAAGAAACTTACAAAGGTGGTTTAAAAAAGATGAAGATTCAACGCCTAGTGTTCACAGATGAAACGTGTACAGAATTAAAGTTAAAGGAGAAGGTCCTATCTATTGGTATTAAGCCAGGAATTTATCCATTAACAGAAATTAAGTTTAAAGAGGAAGGTAATTGTATAATAGTAGTTTATGAAACTGTTGCATAGAAGTACTCGGCCAAATTTTATAAATTAATGATAAATTAATAATAATTCTTAATATTTAAATTTAAATTATTTAATTTTATATTTAATTGTAATTGACACGGCCCTTTTACAGCCACGAATTTAAATTTAAGTTTACTTGACATAGAATGTTTTATTTAGATTGTAAGGTGACACGGCCATTTTACAGCCACGAATATTAATTAACATTAATGCTATTAGAATATAAGATGACACGGCCCATTTACAGCTATTAATTTATGTTTAATTGACATATCATTATTAGTATTTAGATTATAAGATGACGTTTTTTTTTATTATTATTTTTTTGTTCTATACATTTATAAATTATCTGACATATGTATATAATTTCTATACATCATAATTATTAAGTATTAAGAATGTAAACTGACACGGCCTCTTTACAGCCACGATCTTATTTAAGTAGTTTCTAAGTTAGTTAGTTTTACTTGCTTATAGCAATAATGTTGTGCATAGCATACATAAATATGGATTATTGTCTGTTTACGGTCCAACCATTATTACGACTTTGATTAGTACATATGTTGTGAAAAATGTATTGATTTTATTAGTTCTGACTGTATCCAAGTTGTTTCGAGAGAACCAATGGAAATAAATTATTTTGATTTTATGAAACTGTTGCATAATAAGGGGTATTATACACGAGTGTGTATTTAAAAACCGAGCCCTAGGCGACTAACTATTAGTGTAGTTTCTTTTTCGGAAGAAAAAGCTCATGAACTTTCCGAGTAACGGTATTCTGGTTGGACTAGTTAAGTTACCTAATTCTTAGCATGCATGGTACGGCGATAGTAGTTGAGACGCATATTGGGAAGCGATGTATGGGTTTTGAATTTTATTCTAAGATGACACCAAATTTACCAGTTGTTTTTTATGCTTTTCTAAGGCGGCGATATTAGTTGAGACGCATATTGGGTAGCGATGTATGAGTTTTGCATTTTATTCTAAGATGACACCAATTTAACCAGTTTTTTTTATGCAAAAGCAGAAAGACATAAAGGTCGAAAAAGGCGGCGATATTAGTTGAGACGCATATTGGAAAGCGATGTATGGTATAAGATGTCGCCATTTTAACCAGTTGTTATGTTATAATTTTTACATTGCATTGGTTTGTCATAAATATTTTGTTTTCAGGTGATCAAGGACCAACAAAAATTCCAGCAGACGTTGTGTTTATAATACAAGACAGAACGCACGACGTATTCGAAAGGTTAGGACGAAGCGATTTGTTGCACAAAAGAAAAGTAACTTTAGAGGAAGCAATATGTGGCTTAACTATGACTTTAACCACATTAGACAATAGACTTCTTCGTATACAAATCAGTGATGTTATAACGCCAACATATGAAAAGGTTGTTGAAGATGAAGGATTGCCAATATATCAATGTCCAAAGACTAAAGGGAATCTTGTGATTAGATTTGATATAGAATTCCCAGAGTATTTGTCAAAAAAAGCTAAGAAATCGTTTGCTGAATCGTTTAGAGTTATGGATGCGGAAGAAAAGTTGTTCAGTGATTTACCTTGCGGAGTATTGCCTTCTTAAGACGTTTTAACCCTTTTGCATACCTCTAGCTCGCACAATCCTATATTTACAAAGTTTTATATTTATATTTTTTTGGTATTATAAAACTATTTTTAAATTGTAGTTTTTTTAAGCTATTGCATAGCTTTTATAGCGGGCTTTGAGCGCGGCGACCGAATCAAGAAATTCCGTAACGAAAATAAACCTAACACCCCCCACTCCGACCGGCACAGCGGTGCGGCCGTTGGAAGCCGTGCATCGTCTAACGTCGTTTCAGTTCGGCAGACTTCGGCACGGTGTTTGTGTGCGTGCGACTAGACGTATGCGTGTAGACTAGCTGCTAACTGCTCATAACTGATTCTATCTCTTTTAGATACAATGCTAGGTGAGACAGCGTGCTTTTTGGCCGCGTCCACGAGTAATATAAACAACTTGAATTAATATCAAAGAAAAAACATACTGCATAAATAAAATAATTAAATAATTATAATTGCATAAGTTGTTAAAAAATGCTATGCAATATTTAACAACATTTTTTAAAAACAGCAAATATCTTTAAAACTAATGATTTTGGAAAAAAAATAGCTAAAAGGCTAAAATATTATAAATAGGGATTGCAATCCCGCTGAATTGTTGTGCAGGATTGCTCAATACCTCAAAGATGCTCTCAATGTCCTACAGAAGCGAGCGGTTTGAATTGTGGACGATGCCAAATGTGAACTCTCGAATCCCAGCAGCTTCGCCAAGATGTAATTTCTCTAAGCGTGTTCTACTGGCTATACTATGGTCAGTGCTCGGAAGAACTCTATAACCTAATCCCTCCCTCTCCGAACAAACGAACCACACACACAGGTCAGAATATGCACTTACTACGGTGGTGACTTACCCGCGTACGTATAAATTTGGGGATAACATCGCACAATAAAGATGTGGAATGCTCTTCCAGCCTCTGTGTTTCCACTTTCCTATAATCTGGAGTCCTTCGAGCGAAGTGTGAAAAAGCATATAGTCAAGCCGGCATAGTGTTAGGTATTGTCGGTCAGTGTCTGATTTCAGTTGCTAACATTTATGGACCTTGCACTTACCATCAGGTGGGCGCACATGTCGTGCTAGTAGAAAAAAAAAATCATTCCCTTTGTTTCCTATTATTTCTATATAATATAATGATTTACAACTGATTTTCACTCACTAATATCATATTATGCTATTAGTGCTATAGCATTTGTAAATATTTTAATTTTATTATAATTTTAACTGCCTCCGTGGTCTAGCGGTTAAGTCCGTGGATTAAGACTCGGAGGTACCGGGTTCGATTCCTGGTCGGGACACAAAAATATTTATTATTGTAAATAAATACATTTAATTTATTTGTAATATTTCTCGAGTTTGGTACGCTGCAGCTGGAGACATCGACGAGCTTGCCACTTGTCATGATTGGCTCATAGTAAAGTTGGCTAAATGTGAATCCGCTTATTTATAAGCGTGGTTTCTGACCACCCCGAAAGGGAAACGGTCGTGTTGATACTTTTTTTTTTATTATATTTTTTTATTTTTACTGTTTTTTTTTTGTTTTTTTTCACTGTTTTGGAGGAATGAACTGTAGAAATAATATAAAATCTTTCTGGCTTAAGATCTAATAATTTATAATACTGTAATTTTTCTGAAAATAAATAATAAATGCTCCCTCCGTTTCACAGCTGGAGGTAGTGGCGAAACTGTCGACGAAACGTCTAAGTCAAAGTCAAAATATCTTTATTCACGTAAACCTATTACAGGCATTTATGAAACGTCATTAATTTAATTATTTTGAATGATTCTACTCCTGCTAGTAGAAGACTAAGCAGCAAAGTGGTCCAATAAGTAAGCTGTTAGCAGAAGACCAGCAGCTTAGCAAATTCCAGTGACCTGTCTAGGAATATTAAACCAAAAAATTTACTAACCTTTAAATCTGTAGGATTATAGAAACTCTTATTGCAAGTAGAGCAGACGTACGGCCTCTCTCCCCTATGCCGGGCCATATGGGACCTCAGAGCATATCCGCTATAGAATCGTTTGTCGCAGACTGTGCACTGATGCATCTTCTGTTCGAAGTGTGTCTGTCGATGTCGGTATAGGAGCGCTTTTGAGGAGAACACGCGTTGGCAAACTGTGCAGGTGGGCTGTTTAGGGGCGCGCTGCTCATGGGTACGCATGTGCATTTTTAACATCCCCGGACCCTAAAAAGACCAATTTTATGATACCATATCCATCCTAAAGCTTCAAGTATTATTTCTACGAAATTTGATAAAAATCGGTTGAGAAGTATAGGCGTGAAGGCCAGCTAAATAAAAAGTCATATTTAACATGGATTTGGACTTTTTAATATCCCGGGACTCTAAAAAGACCAATTTTATGATACCATGTCCATCCTAAAGCTTGAAGTATTCTACGAAATTTGATCAAAATCGGTTAAGTAGTATAGGCGTGAAGACCAGCTAAATAAAAAGTCATATTTAACATGGATTTGGACTTTTTAATATCCCGGGACTCTAAAAAGACCAATTTTATGATACCATGTCCATCCTAAAGCTTGAAGTATTATTTCTACGAAATTTGATCAAAATCGGTTGAGTAGTATAGGCGTGAAGGCCAGTTAAATAAAAAGTCATATTTAACATGGATTTGGACTTTTTAATATCCCGGGACTCTAAAAAGACCAATTTTATGATACCATGTCCATCCTAAAGCTTGAAGTATTATTTCTACGAAATTTGATCAAAATCGGTTGAGGAGTATAGGCGTGAAGGCCAGCTAAATAAAAAGTCATATTTAACATGGATTTGGACTTTTTAATATCCCGGGACTCTAAAAAGACCAATTTTATGATGCCATGTCTATCCTCAAGCTTAAAGTAGCATTTCTACGAAATTTGATCAAAATCGGTACAGTGGTATAGGCGTGAAGGCCAGCTAAATAAAAAGTAATATTTAACATGGATTTGGACTTTTTAATATCCCGGGACTCTAAAAAGACCAATTTTATGATACCATGTCCATCCTAAAGCTTGAAGTATTATTTCTACGAAATTTGATCAAAATCGGTTAAGTAGTATAGGCGTGAAGGCTAGCTAAATAAAAAGTCATATTTAACATGGATTTGGACTTTTTAATATGAATGAGATAAAAATGATCAATTTTATGATGCCATGTCTATCCTCAAGCTTAAAGTAGCATTTCTACGAAATTTGATCAAAATCGGTTGAGTAGTATAGGCGTGAAGGCCAGCTAAATAAAAAGTCATATTTAACATGGATTTGGACATTTTAATATCCCGGGACTCTAAAAAGACCAATTTTATGATACCATGTCCATCCTAAAGCTTGAAGTATTATTTCTACGAAATTTGATCAAAATCGGTTAAGTAGTATAAGCGTGAAGGCCAGCTAAATAAAAAGTCATATTTAACATGGATTTGGACTTTTTAATATCCCGGGACTCTAAAAAGACCAATTTTATGATACCATGTCCATCCTAAAGCTTGAAGTATTATTTCTACGAAATTTGATTAAAATCGGTTAAGTAGTATAAGCGTAAAGGCCAGCTAAATAAAAAGTCATATTTAACATGGATTTGGACTTTTTAATATCCCGGGACTCTAAAATGATCAATTTTATGATACCATGTCCATCCTAAAGCTTCAAGTATTATTTCTACGAAATTTGATCAAAATCGGTTCAGTAGTATAGGCGTGAAGGCCAGCTAAATAAAAAGTCATATTTAACATGGATTTGGACTTTTTAATATGAATGAGATAAAAATGATCAATTTTATGATGCCATGTCTATCCTCAAGCTTAAAGTAGCATTTCTACGAAATTTGATCAAAATCGGTTGAGTAGTATAGGCGTGAAGGCGAGTCCAATAAAGAGTCAGATTTAACAAGGATTTTTAACATGTTAGTCGCAAACGTTATTAGTGGATTTTATTATTTACGTCAGAGTTTGTGTTATAATTACAAAATATTATTCAATTCTCAACTCTATAAGCGCTCGACCTTGACAGCGGCCGTGCAAATATCAACTTAATAGCGTGTTATATATATAACGGATTCCATTATATAACGTTTGCGCTTAAGTAACAGAATAGGGCTGCAGGACCCTAAAAATACTAATTTTATAGGTCATGTTTGTTCTGCCTCCGTAATCTAGCGGATTTAGAATCGGAGGTACCGGGTTCGATTCCTGTTCGGGACACAATAATATTTATTAATTTAAATAAATACACTTAATTATAATTTAATTTATTTGTAATATTTCTCGAGTTTGGTACGCTGGAGACATCGACGAGACACTTCTCATGATTGGCCTATAGTAAAGTTGGCTAAATATGAATCCGCTTCTTTATAAGCGTGGTTTCTGACCACACTAAAAGGGAAACGGTCGTGATGATACTTTACATTGACGATACATGACGAAATACATGACGATGTACTTTTATTTATTTATCGAATGAATCAATGAGTACAAGAAAAACGAAAAAAAAAATTTAAACCTGAAAGTATTACCTTGAAAGTCCTTTGACAAATGGGGCACATGGGAGGTTTCTTGCAGTTGGCCTTGATCCAGTTTGTGTGATACCTCATGTGCTGTTTTAGCCACCGAGCATGTTTAAATTCCTTATGACACAAGTTACACACGTGACGACCTGGACCCACTGAGGCTGATGCCTAAAAACAATGTTTTAATATTAAATTAATGCCAAAATAAATAAAAAATCTCTCAGTCATTCGCGCCATTTTGAGCGGACATGTCAATTGCAAGTTTTTGTTTTGTAAATTAATTTACTGCGAATATTATTGGTCAAAAGTGCTGTTGTTTTGTTTAATAATGTTTTACAATGGGAATAGTTATGGAAAACGTTAAATTGGAATTTGAATATGTTTTCAGTTTATTTTTTGCTGTTTTCCCGCGCTGTCAACTCCCATATTTTACCCGACGTGTTTGAGGTATGGTGCCGCGAGTGACTCCAAGAAAAGCATCAAATTCTGCAGCATCTGGAATTTGATGATGACCTCATTAACTCATGAATAAGAAAGATATTCTTGCAAGACTCTTGCACAGATTTTTTTTCCAAATTTTGCTAGTGTTTTCTTTTTTTGGGGTTAGGTTTTCAATAAATTTTAATTGCATCGTGTCCGAAATTTTGATATTTTTTTTGTTTCTAAGGAAAAAAATAACGTTTAGGTATTTGGAACTTGGGAGAGCTTGTTTGCAAATAATTTTATTTTAGCATACCTAAATCTTACCTATGGCTATACCTAATGCCTCCGAGGTCCCGCGGTTAATTCCGTGGATTTAAACTTGGAGGTTTGATTCCTGGTCGGGACACAATAAATTATTTTGAATTTGAATTTGTGATATTTCTAACGACATCGCGGAGAGAGATTTCCTTAGTACAATTGGAAAATATAATATATTGAGTCAGAGTAGAGTCTTGCAGAAGTCTTGCGAGACTCTTGCGCAAGACTGGCTAAGTCTTTGTCTTGGTTTGGGCAACACTAGCTCTCCTCCAGGTGCACTTCTTTAGGAAGTAGTCTTTCATTGCGGGGCCAAGCGCAAGACAGGCGATATTCTGGAGATGCTGTCGGCCCGATAGAACATACGTCAAGTCAGGCCGACGACAAACTCCTCAATAGAGGCATCTCTAGATCTCGAGAATTACGCACGAACCTAAAGCTATTTTCCATAATTATTCACACTGCCTCCGTCGTCTAGCGGTTAAGTCCGCGGATTTAGACTCGGAGGTACCGGGTTCGATTCCTGGTCGGGACACAAATTTATTAATGTAAATAAATATATTTAATTTATTTGTGATATTTCTCGAGTTTGGTACGCTGGAGACATCGACGAGCTTGCTACTTGTCATGATTGGCTCATAGTAAAGTTGGCTAAATGTGAATCCGCTTATTTATAAGCGTGGTTTCTGATCACCCCGAAAGGGAAACGGTCGTGATGTTACTTTACTTTTATTCACATTGTAGCACATTAATAAACTAAACAACATTACTTTTGACTAACAATCCACAGAAAACTAATTTACAAAACAAAACTTGTACTTGACATGTACGTGAAAAATGGCGCGAAAAACACTTCATTTAAAAAAAATATACAGTACTTCGCGCCATTTTGCGTGGACATGTCAAGTGCAGGTTTTTGTTTTGTAAATTAATTTACTGTGGATATTATTGGTCAAAAATGGTGTTGTTTTGTTTAATAATGTGCTACAATGTGAATAATTATGGAAAACGATAAATTGGACTTTAAATATGGGGCACAAGTTGCAGTTTATTTTTTGCGGTTTTCCCGCGCTGTCAACTCCCATATTTTACCCGACGTGTTTGAGCAGTGGATGGTTCCGCGAGTGACTCCAAGAAAAACATCAAATTCTGCAGCATCTAGAATTTGATGATGACCTCGTTAATTCATGAAAAAGAAAGATATATTACGTCAGACTTGGCTGTATGGGCTAGACCCTTTGCCTTCCCTATCATCTCATTCATCATCCATCGGGAGAAGAGAACCAAAAAAAAAAAATATATAATATTACCTGAAACGCGACCATTTCCATATAGCTGTCATCTTCACTGTCCAATTCGGTAGATTTTGCTTTCGTTACATCTGTAACTTCTGATACTAGTTCCTCCTGAAAAACATCGGAAACACGTTTTACTGCCTCCCAGGTTAAGGACGTAGATTTACCCTTCGTTCCGAGGCACGATAATAGTAACCTAAGCACGCCTAAAGGTGTTCCGAGACGCGCTTAAACTGTTTTGCCAAAGCTATGTGACGCAAATGCATAGATATAGTAAATCTATGCGCAAATAACATCATTTCTCGCGCTTAGTCTGCTCACGATATCAAGGTAGATCGCTCTGAGCGCTGTCAGTTTTTTGTCATAATGTCCCGCGCCATTTTCAAGTTTATTTAATATTAGGTTTTCTTTTAAATTATTTAATATTGTAATTAGTTTATACTGTTTGTATATTACTTCTAAAACCAATCTATAATTAATATTTAAGTAGGAAGTGAAAAAAAAATGTCTGTAACACGGCAAGTTATTTTAAAAGACCAAAATAAGTTAATAATATTAAACTTTACACATATAAAGATGAATAAACCGAGAGATGTATATTTGTTAGTATTCATACTCAAAGATGTGGAATCCGCAATTTATGTTCCATACATTTAAAAAAAACTAACATTTTATGAATGAAAATGTGATTTAGTTCCGAATTGATATCACGCTCTGAGCATCCAAATCGCGATATTTGATTCGGAACGAGACGGTCAGTGTCATATTCGTTCTAAGCGCTCTAAACGCGATTCGGAATAAGGGTTACATTACTCAAAAGTACACAACATTACTTAAATAATCTTTAAAAATGTTGGATTGTGCGAGCGAGAGGGGTGCAAAAACGTTAAACCCTCTTAAGTGTAAATCAAAGTGTATATTGTTGCTAGTACTGTTGGCGACTCTAATCTATATATATATATATATATATATGAATGTCTGTGTATTAATAAATATTCCCCACACACTGTGGTCCCGGGCAGTCCCGGCACCTCCTTGAATTTGTCTCCTGTATACATACCGTTTGCTGTTCAATGCTTCTAGCAGCGACAATCACATTTTGTTCCTCAATCGTGATTTGATTCGTGAATCTCTGAAAATGTGACGGATTTTATTAGATTTTGACCGCCTCCGTGGTCTAGTGTGGAGGTCGTGGGTTCGATTCCTACCGGGGGCAAGTTGTACATTGTATAATTTGTCTCGGTCTGGGTGTTTATATGTATAATATGTATATATTTACAAAAAAAAAATTATAATATGTAGTTTATCAACCATCTAGTTTCCGTAACACAAGCCTCGTAGCTTACCACGGAAACTAGATGGCGCTGTGTGACCTGTCTGGAAATATATATTTATATATATGAAGAATTAGCCGCGTTATTGTATCATTTATTATTTTATCAATTTAAATTAGTTAAAACAAGAAATAAGTGTAAAAGCTGTTATAATCCAGTGCTCCGTGAATTCCTAAATATCTGTAAGTACCTAGATCATATCCACAGCTAGTGAAATCCACGAACCAGCCGTATTTATTTTTATTTTATGTACTGTTCCATCCACGCGGCGAACGAGTGCCTTCACTCCGTAGCCACGACTCAGACTTAGCTGTTAAGGCAAGCAGGGACAACAGTGAGAGAGAGACGGTTTATAGGGTTTTAGTCCGTAGGCGCCTTGGGGTCTCCTTAGGAGGCCTCACGGTGATTCGGGCATGCGACCTCCCGCGGTGGCCCTTCAGGCTGGGGTCGTATCATTGATGATTTATCGAGTCACCGTCATTAAAAAAAAAAACCATGTCGTGAAATTTGTAGTAGGGTAATGGGGTGTACTGTGTAGTACTAACTTTTTATCACGATAGATGGCGCATGATAGTTGGTACCTAACATAACTGTCAGTTGAATAGAAAACTTGTATTTTTATTACGAAATTTATTATTTTCTGGATATTATGCCGAAGTGAGCAGCTTTTAAGTGTACAAATCGAGTTTTCTAAGCAAAATCAAAAATATGGTGATCTCAAAATTGCCGTTCTACTAATAAAACCTTTTTTTCTTTTTAAACACGGTGTGCGCTTTCTTAATTCGTCTTTTAAGGTAGGTAACGTAAATTTAAAATACATTTTACAATTATAAAAATAAAAAAAACTACAAAACATTTAAAAATGATGCGATGTAGGTGTAAAACAAGGTACCAGTGCCGCTAGCGACATCTACAAAAAGCTTTGCCTGATACACCCCATTGGGAACATCTAACTTTAAATGTTCACGGAGCACTGAATTATAACAGCTTTTACACTTATTTCTATTTTTTAACTAATTTAAATTAATAAAACAACGAGAGCGCTGTTCATTCTTCATAATTTTTGAACTGTGACGAATTTATGATATTTTTTTTTTAATTGTCTTTAAAGGACATTGTACAGAATACATCAGTCCTAAACACGTAATTTATTTGCATAATATATGTTCATAACAGAGTTCATAACCGAGTTGGGGATCATCAAATTCCAGATGCTGCAGAATTTGATGCTTTTTTGGAGTCACTCGCGGCATTATAGCCCAAACACGTCCTAAAAATAATAATATAAAAATAAACTTCAACTTGTGCCCCATATTTAAAGTCCAATTTATGGTTTTCCATAATTATTCACATTGTAGCACATTATTAAACAAAATAACACCACTTTTGACCAATAATATCCACAGTAAATTAATTTACAAAACAATAACTTGCACTTGACATCTCCGCGCAAAATGGCGCGAAAGACTCTCCTAATTTATGAAGTTCAAGACACCGTTAGATGGTGTTGCCGCGTTATTGTTGTTTTGGTTGGATTGGATAAGGGAGCTAAAATACTGACCTGTTCATTTTTGTGGTAAATCTTGTGGTCCGGCTGGTCTGAGAAGAATCCTTCAAGCAGCTGACTGGCGCTGCTGGGGGGCGACTGAAAGGTAACGTAGAACTGACCCTGTTCCATGCAGTTTAGAGTTATCGTCTGCAAGAAGGGTATTCAAATTAATTTATTCAGTAAGTAGGCACTTTTACACGTCAAATACATCAATACAATAACAATTATTTATTTTAACAATAGAAATTAGGACAAAACAGACACATTAATCCACCAAACAACTTTATATACATTCTGAATGTATATATAATGTCATAAATGTATTTTGCAGCTGTATACGGGCGTTGTCATACTACATACTAAACTTATAAGCTAAAAAAATATATATAAATATAAATGTCAATCTAAAATATATATACTTGGTTAAAAAAATATAGTAATACAACTAAAATGACCAAGCCTTTTTGTCCTGATGATATTCATCAACTGTATAATATGACTTATGTATTAAGATTTTTTTTATGTAAGTTTTAAAGATGTGTGCTGGCTTTGTTAATATTTCGTAACATTTATAACTACGATTTATAATATATTTATTTGTGATATTTCTCGACTTTGGTACGATAGAGACATCGACGAGCTTGCCACTTGTCAATATGGTTTAGTAAGGTTGCGTAGTTTCTGTCCACCTCGGAAGGCATACGGTCGTGAAAATAGGTACTTTATTTTTTACTGTATTTATTTTTACGGAGCGCTTCTCGTCTTCTTGTCGTGTACCTATTCTCCCAAATGGATGATGAATGAGATGATAGGGAAGGCAAAGGGATCTAGGCCATTCAGCCATGTCTATCGTATTTTTTTTTTAATAATGAGGTTATTTTCAAATTCCAGTATTTGCAGAATTTCCTTGGAGTCACTCGCGGCTTTATCGGTCAAACACGTTCGGTTCATGAGAGTTTACCGTGCGGGAAAACCACAAAATTATAACTGCAACTTGTACCTCATACCTATATATAATGTCTAATTTATCCTTTTTGCATAATGGAGTGTATCAGGGAAAGCAGTTTGTGGATGTCGCTAGCGGCAATGGTACCTTGTTAACACCTATGACGCTTAATTTTTTTTTAAAATTTTTACTTAATGTTACCAACCTCAAAAGACGAATTAAGAAATCGAACACCGTCTTTAAAAATAAAAAACGTTGAATTAATAGAACGGCAATTTTTAGATCACCATATCTTTGATTTCGCTTGGAAATATGGATTTGTACACTTTAAATCTTCTCACTTCGGCATAATATCCAGAAAATAATAAATTTAGTAATAAAAATAGAAGATACCTATCTATGCAACTGACAGTTATATTAGGTACCATCTATCATGCGCCATCTATCGTGATAGAAAGTTAGTGATCCCATTATTCAAATTTACAAGACAACACCACTTTTGAATAACAATATCCACGGTCGAGTAATATACGAAACAAAAAATTGCTCTTGACATGTCCGTGAAAAATGGCGCGAAGGACTCCTCTTCCTCTTGTTGTTGTTCTATTATCCCTAATAGATGATGAATGAGATGATAGAGAAGGCAAAGGGATCTAGCCCATTTAGCCATGTCTATCGTAATATAATATTTGTTTTTTTTTACGAGTAATGAGGTTATTATCAAATTCAAAATGTTTTAGAATTTGATGCTTTCCTTGGACTCGCTTTATCGGCCAAACACATCCGGTACAAGGGACTTTACAGCGAAACAAAACTGCAATTTGTGCCGCATATACATACATATAGAGTCCAATTTATCGTTTTCCATAATTATTAACATTGTATCACATTATTAAGCAAAATCAATTGGCTAACAATATCCAGAATAAAGTAATTTTCAAAACAAAAACATGCACTTGACATGTCCGTGCAAAATGGCGCTGGAAGCCGTTAAGGAAATGATAAAATACAGGTATTGGACTTTCTTCTTACCTTCGCTTCCTTAGCTTCTTCCAGGGCAATCTTCCTTGCTTGTTCCCTGAGCGTTACGTCATTCCGTTCAATAAGCTCCTTGAAGGAGTGGCATCGCGAGATCTGGTGCACGCATTGGAGACACAGCTGAGAAGGTAAACCATCACCGACAGCCACCTGGAGAAAAATTACATAGGTTTATTTAACATTTCTAACAGTTGTGTCTTCGTGGACTGACTTTTGAGGCCTTAGATTCAGACGCTGAGGTACCGGGTTTGATTCCTGTTCTAGACTAGAACACAGAAATAGATTTAACAAAGAGATTAAATATCAGACAAAGATTACTTCCGTAGCATGCAGATGGGCATATGTGAGTAAAACAACAAAATCAATTTAAAAGTGCGCGCAGAACACGACCATAACAAGCAAGATAGACTAATTAATTCTGAGACGATTATCCTATCTCTTATTCTCATACCGTTTGGCTTCTTGCCCCGTCTTGTTATACTCGGAGGTATCGGGTTCGATTACTTCTAGGGACACAATAATTTATTTGTGATATTTTTCGATTTTGGTAGGTAGGTACGCTAGAGACTTCGACGAGCTGACCACTTGTCATATGTCTATAGTGAAGTTAGTTAAACGTGAATCCGCAACTATAAAAAAGAGTGGTTACTGACCACGTCGTGATGATACTTTACTTTACTTTTTGCCTAAATAATCCTTGGAACTAGGTGTTAACATCTCTGCACCATATGTCACCAAACGGCCAACTGAAGAACGATTTTTTCCGACGACAAACAGCTAGTATTTAACAAGATGCATTAAATATTCTGGGTGACTTTGTACGGTGTTACGTTAAACCAATATTTATTCTATTGGTACAAACAAACAACTTTTGTTAAGAAACCATATGTAAATGTAAAAATTAAAAGTAAGTATCATCACGACGTGGTCAGTAACCACTCTTTTTTATAGTTGCGGATTCAGGTTTAGCCTACTTTACTATAGGCCCATCATGACAAGTGGTAAGCTCGTCGAAGACTAGCGTACCTACTTACCAAAATCGAAAAATATCACAAATAAATTATTGTATCCCGACAAGTAATCGAACCCGATACCTCCGAGTCTAAATCCACGGACGTAATTGCTAGACTACAAAGGCAGTAGCAATTACGTACGTACCATTGCACTACCAATTTAGGCAAAGATTCATAAAAATCGGTTCAGTAATATCGATGTAAAGGCAAGACCTAGGTTTTAGGTACTTCTTAGGCTTAGGTTAGCTACCTACTGTCACGCAAAACGCAATGGATTGGAGAAAACAATTTGTTACAACGAAAATAAAGGAAGGTAATCCTTCACCTTCTTTATTCTTCGCCATATTTTTTTTTTAAAAGCGGTGAATCGTAAAATCTCCGGCCGATGCGACCCCAGCCTGAAGGGCCACCGCGGGAGGTCGTATGCCCGACTCACCGTGAGGCCTCCTAAGGAGACCCCAAGGCGCCTACGGACTAAAACCCTATTAACCCTTTCACTGTTGGCCCTGCGTGCCTTAACAGCTAAGTCTGAGTCGTGGCTACGGAGTGAAGGCACTCGTTCTCTCTCTCCTTACCCCATGTTCAATTTGTCGCTGTAAGGGAGTTTTTTAATACTTTATTTCACTTTAAAATGGGGTGTATCAGGCAAAGCTTTTTGTAGATGTCGCTAGCGGCGCTGGTACCTTGTTTACACCTTTGACGCAACATTTTTTTAATGTTTTTGTAGTTTTTTTATTTTTATAACAGAAAAATGTATTTAAAATTAACGTTACCTACTTTAAAATACGAATTAAGAAAGCGAACACCGTCTTTAAAAAGAAAAAAGGCTAAATTAATAGAACGGCAATTTTGAGATCACCATATCTTTGATTTCGCTTGGGAATCTCGATTTGTACACTTAAAAGCTGCTCACTTCGACATAATATCAATAAAATAATAAATTTCGTAATAAAAATACAAGTTTTCTATGCAACTGACAGTTATATAAGGTACCATCTATCATGCGCCACCTATCGTGATAAAAAGTTAGTGATACACCCCATTGTGTTTTCATTCGCTTTAAGCTAAATTCTGTAAAAAAAAACGCGCTTACAGCGACAAATTGAGCATGGGGTAAGGAGAGAGAGAACGAATGCCTTCACTCAGGTTCTTGTAAGCAATTTTAGAAAACTTTGTAAGTACCTACTACTTAATAAATATATTATTTAATAATTTGTTTTAAAACTATGCAACATGGATTTGAAGTTTGGTAATAACACGTAAAACTTTTTCAAACACTATCTTTCAGAAACAGTCCAACAGTGAAAATATAATTATCTCATTCATCTCTTACATTCCAATTTACAATCAGCTTCCAAAAATCTGTGTAGTTCCATCTCTTGCACCTTTATTATGATCACGCATGTTGGACAGAGATAGCATTACATTTCCCAATCAAATTTTGACGCTGTACCTAGGACAAATCTAAACAAAGATGACTCGACGAGTGCGCGACCATTTCCTAGAAGGGGAAAAGAGACATCAATATATTTCAAAATCATTAATAATTCACTTACCTCAACTTTACAAATTCCCATGAGCATCGTTGCAGTAAGTTGTTCAAATAGAGGTCGCATATCTTTCTTTATTTGCAAGCAAGCGCGACAAACTTTATCAAATGGCAAAGGCTGCTTGATCGCTGCCATTTTGAGAAAATCAATGCGTTCACCTTGGCTTTAATTTACCTTACTAAATAAAAAAGTACCCATAACAGGTGTAAAAAAACATTTAAAATAGGTGACTAAAATCCAACAAATTGTAAATATTAGTAAAAAACTATAAACTATCTAAACTAAACTTTTGAAAAGTCAAAGAATGAGAACACACGATCACACGACCACCCGTCGAACTCACTGGAACTCGAGTAATTGGGGGAGGGGCGAGCATACGTAATAGTTCACAAAATTACTTGTTTCTTTGAGAAATCGTCTTAAACTGTAATATAGAACTAAACATTACTGATAAATGATCAATAACTTGTGGTTATTAAGTTAATAATAGCAAATAGTCTTTAAAGACAAAATTGTAGCGTGTTAAAATTAAAATAAATGTCAGTGCCAGAAAGAGAAAGCTGCAAAATGTCGTGTTTGAATGTATTAGTGTGAAAGAGATAAATAGAGCTGACGCTCAATATTCTAAAGGTCAGTGGACACAAAGCACACGTCTGCTAAGTATAGGCAATTCCTTAGTCAAATTTGATTCATGTGGGTGCGGCGTAAGGTACAAAATTGGTTGGTTAGAGTTTCAGAGATAAGGTTTGGGGTCAAAACATCGTAAATAAATCCTGCAAAACAAAGATTATTATATTATGCGTAATTAACAGATATTATTAAAAGTAGGTATTGAGTAAAAACATAAGCGTAAAAATATTTTGCATATCATCGTTGCTAATAGGAAGGAACCTTGTCAAAGTAAAGAAAATTTGACGTTGTAAAGTCAACTGGTCTGTAAGGTTAACAAAAAAAACAAGTAGGTACCTTATTCAAGAATATTTATTATAACTATTCGTAAACAAATAATAGGCCTTGCAAGTGCAAACCGTACTTATGACGTAGGTAAATAAAATAGCGGCAGTTGGGCGCGCAATCTATTGACAGGTATAATACTTATTGTAGCATTTTATATATTTCTATCTCTTTTATTCCCATGTGAAATAAATAAGTGAGACAGAGAAGACAGGTGTTTGTGGTACGCACTTCCTAACTGCCAGCTATTTGGTCTGTGACAGCCAGCATCTGTTTTTGTCACTTGTTATTTAGTTTTTGTAATAAAAAAATGGGATCATATGATCATAACCTTTTCAATAATCCCTCTAGTAGCTCTATAAACTGAAAAATAATAGTAATAGAGTTATTCTAATATTTGATATATTCATTTTCTAGAACTCGAGCATTTTTTAAAACGATAAGTCTATCTCTTTCATGACGTTAATATTTTTAATTCGAAAATGAAAAAAAAAAATAAGAAAGAGATAGACATACCCAATTCAATAATGTTAAAACAAGTCAAACTACTTTTTTTTTTTTTTTTTTTTTTTTGGTTCTCTTCTCCCGATGGATGATGAATGAGATGATAGGGAAGGCAAAGGGTCTAGCCCATACAGCCAAGTCTGACGTAATATATCTTTCTTTTTTATGAATTAATGAGGTCATCATCAAATTCCAGATGCTGTAGAAGTTGATGCTTTTCTTGGAGTCACTCGCGGAACCATCCACTGCTCAAACACGTCGGGTAAAATATGGGAGTTGACAGCGCGGGAAAACCGCAAAAAATAAACTGCAACTTGTGCCCCATATTTAAAGTCCAATTTATCGTTTTCCATAATTATTCACATTGTAGCACATTATTAAACAAAACAACACCACTCTTGACCAATAATAACCACAGTAAACTAATTTACAAAACAAAAACTTGCACTTGACATGGCCGCGCAAAATGGCGCGAGAGACTCACAAGTCAAACTACTGTCAAAATGTAGGTAATAACGTAGAGTCGGGTACGATTACCCGGAGTATCAATTACCACCTTTAATAAAATACCTTAATTTAATTTACTTCCAAGTGAAATAATTTAACGAAACTTGGCGAAATCGTACTCTAATTTGTATATTATAAAACATATTTAATATTTGGCAAAACCAATAAATAATAACGTTGAAATAGGAATATTACTTTCACATTGGAACACATGATGAAACAAATGGACGATTCTTAACATTTTCATAACGAAATGACTTTTATTAATGATGTATTATTATTTATTTAGTGATTGTTTTGCCACTATAACTTATTATCTATAAAAAGGATCGGCTCCATAGTCGTCCCAAAAATATGCAAATTGTGTGTTTTTTACCAATTTCTTAGAACCTTGAGAAAGAGATAGGCTATCAAATAACCATAACATGTGACCCCAAGATCATATATTTGTCTACCTGTTTGATTCGCCGACATGCCTAGATTACTTGCCGATTTTAATAAAATCGATTTATGTTTCTTGGATCTCAGACTACATGACGCGTCTGAACACTACATTTATACATACTATTTATCTGGCTAGAAAGCAAATTTGAAGTAAATAGGTGCAATATATCATATTTTATTAAATAAAGATATGTTGCAAGCCTAGATGGGCAATAGCTGATGATTTACCCTAATATTTTGTTTTTGTTGTGTTCTCTTCTCCCGGTGAATGATGAATTAGGTGATAGGGAAGGGTCTAGCCCATACAGCCAAGTCTGACGTAATATATCTTTCTTTTTTATGAGTTAATGAGGTCATCATCAAATTCCAGATGCTGCAGAATTTGATGCTTTTCTTGGAGTCACTCGTAGAACCATCCACTGCTCAAACACGTCGGGTAAAATATGGGAGATTACAGCGCGGGAAAACCGCAAAAATGTGCCCCATTTTCAAAGTCCAATTTATCGTTTTCCATAACTAATCAGATTGTAGCACATTATTAAACAAAACAACGTGACCTTTGACCAACAATATCCACAGTAAATTAATTTACAAAACAAAAACTTGCACTTGACATATCCGCGCAAAATGACGCGAAGGACTCTCCATTTACCCTAATAGTTTTGATTATTTTAATTTTAAAATCTTGTAACACTATCAATCATCTGTCAAAATACTACGAACGGCGAGATAATTGGAAACTCTTTTACCATTTTTGTTATAATTTACGTATTTTATGCAATATTTCGTCGTAATAATTTAGTTGAAATGGCAGATTTAGCAAGCCCTTCTTGGGAAGGTAAGTCCTATATCAATTGTCTTATTATTTCGTTATGTGACGTTGCAATATTGTTATGAGTAACAGAATATCGTATGATTTTAATCATTATAACTGTAATTTTCACCTAATTAGACGAAAAGCGAAATAAGTACGCTGCTATTATGCTATATATATCTTTGTACTAACGGTTATAACTTATATTAACAAAACAACTACTTTTAATTAAAAATATACAGTTTTTTCAATTTACATTTACCAACTTATTTTGTATTCTTTGTAAATAACTTTTGTATTATTTAAGGTGATAAGTTTGTTGTCTAACCAAAATATAGACCTCACCTTTTCTGATTGAAATTGAAATAATAAAGAATAAAACTGATAAAAGTTTTTGATAATGACATATTTGATTGATTGATTACAGCCCCTAGAACACAGCGTCCTAGACCGCCACTGTTGAAGATAGTCTTACTGTCTTTTTTATGACAATTTATTAACTGTTCCACAAGTTGGTATTAGTGGAACTGGGACCGATGGCTTAACGTGCTCTCCGAGGCATGGAATTGGTTTTGTTGTAAATCTATGACAAATGTATGTAAGAAAAGTATTAAAAGTCAAAAGGAAAAGCATTCTTACAACCAAACCAGTATTTACATGGGTCAAATATATCCATACGCCACAGCTACACCATCACCTACGTAAAGTATCATCACAACTGTATCCCTTCTGGGGTGGTCAGAAATCACACTTTTTTCTTAAGCCGCTGATTCACATTTAGCCAACTTTACTATAGGCCCATCATGGGAAGTGGTAAGCTCATTGATGTCTTTAACGTACCAAACTTGATAAATATCACTAATAAATAAAATAAATTTGTGTCCCGACCAGGAATGTCCTGTACCTCAGAGACAAATCCACAGACTTAACAGCTAGAACATGGAGGCTAGACCATTTACGCAGTTGACTGCATATTTTTTTATTAAATTTGATATCGGATCAAAGACATTAAATATATGACAAGGCAGGACAAGAATCCAGATGATTAAGAGCTAGACCAATTGGTGCAGAAGTAATTAGTGTATGACGGTTATGGTTGTGTTTGACATGTACTTTCAATCGATTTTGTTGTGTTGCTATGGAAATGTAAAACATGTTCTTCGACAAGAAAAGAAGCATTGAAAAAATTTTTTAAATAATTTTGTATGAATATAACAACCACTGTCCACTCTAATATAAAACTATTTCGACGAAGTTACGCAAAAAGGATCCAATCCTCAATTATTTTGAAATTTTATTATGAATGCCAATCAGGTCCTTAGGAGTTGAATAATGTACCAGATAAAAATATATATAATTGATATATTAAATATACTAATTTATGTACCACCTTCAATGGCCTATAACTTTAAATTACCTTTGTGTGTCATTGAATTCTTTTTGCTTAACTACGCCCATTTGATCTCTTTGATTATTTATTTGCATTGGATCCTCTAGACATTATGGCGAGTGTTGGCTAAATTCTTCAGAAATTATTTCTGGAAGCCCCATCTCCAGCAGTGGAGATCTATGACTCTGTGTTTTAGAGATTGTAATGATAAATAGAATAATAGTTTTACATAAAAATTATATGATGTATAGTCAATCAACGACAGCAATAAAAAAAAACATATGTCTTTTTACAGAGTTAAGAAAACAAGCTCGCTCTCTGGAAAATGACATTGACATGAAGTTGGTAGCGTTTAGCAAAGTGGGAGCACACACTGCAACTCCATCAAGCTCTGAAAGTGTTCCTCTCATCTCTAGTGACGACATGTTTGATACATTATCCATGGAACTACATCAGCTACTCAATAAGGTAGTATTTTTTAATTAAGGCCAGCGTGGTGAGTGTAGGCCATATTTTCCAGAAATTTGAAGGGCTAGGACTCTATGTTCTAGGAGCTGGGATGACTTTTTTTACTATATCAAATTTGATCTAAAAAAATCTTTTTTTTCTTGTAATTCAAATGAACTTTTTAGCAATAAATTCATCACTGCCCCTAAAGCACAGAGTCCTAGATCTCTACTGTTGGAGATGGGCCTTCCAGGTAATTCCTGGAGAAATTGGCCTACACTTGCAACATTCACTCTGGGTTGGCAAGGGTCTGATATAAGTGATATATAACATTTTGATATTAGTAGGACTGTGATTTAATGTGCTCTCTGAGGCACAGGAACGGTGGTGTTGTAAATCTATGACAAGTAGGAAAAATGTGTTTCTCATTAGTAAATGCTGGGGTTCAAACAAACCTCTTTGGGATTTAAAAAAAAAATCTTACAACCGAGCCACACCTGCTCTTTTCTTTTGGCAATGACAATAAAAAAAATACAAAATAATAAATGTTCACATATCTCCAATTATTATTTATTTTTTCAGCTGGCAACAATTAACGATAAAATGGCAGACTTGGCACCAACTGGGGCAGCTTCAATGCACACTATAAAAAGGCATAAAGAGATATTAATGGTAAGGATTAAACAAATTTTTACCTAAGAGGTTTAGTTTGGCATTCCTCTCCTCGCACATAACAAAATTGGGTTGGGAGAGGAGTAGAATGGTGGATGGTGAGCGTATTATGACGCAATATAATAAAAAACGGAGGCCTCCTTTTTTTAAACCAGCCTATGGTCGGTCGCAAGCCCGAGACACCATTCTTCTCATCTCTTACCCACACACGATGGACCCGGAATCCTCCATGGATTCACAATGCTTAGAAATTCTTCTTCTATGGTCAAAAATTTTATTTGTAGTCAGTCCCTTACTGGCTCTTGCAATAGAAAGTCTTACTAATAAAATATATCAAAATATTCTGAAAAATATTTCTAATATTGACTACATTTCTCAAAAATAGGTACTCTGAGACTTGAATAATCTTTAAAAATATTGTATTGTGTCAGAACATTGTAAAATTGTAATTATTTATTTTCTTAGGATTACCAGCAGGAGTTCTCTAAGACATCAGCGCGGGTAAATGCTCGGAGAGAGCGCGAGGAGTTGTTACGAGGAGGCAGCTCCTCTCCTCCACCTTCTGCGGGACTCAGTCGACGAGACCAATACACTAAGGAATCCAGTCATTTACATAGGTGAGTAGTGAATACCTATTAACAATTTCTTCCACCTGTTATAAAGAAGGGACCGGTACACGGTTGCCTGAGAAATAGAATGGAACTCTTCAACTCTCCAAGACACGAGAACAATGGTATTCTAAATTTGTTACAAGTGTAGGTAAGATTAAATACATTGCCGTGACTTGATTTCACGACGATTCAACACCCGTGCTTCAGATAGCATGTTAAGCCAAGAGTGCCAAAAAACTAACTAACATTCAATTGCTCACCATCCCATTGTGGGTCTGTGTCAAGATCTGTGTATGGCGATCTGCTGTACAAAAAATATTCTGTAAACCTGGTCACAACACATTACGAGGGATTCAAACACATAACCCATCTTAGCGTTGCGGCTAGCGGGTAGTTGGGTAAAATATGTAAATTTATATTTTAAAAAATTTCTACCTTTATGAATATATTGTTTCAGTTCTCATGTGTTGGTGGATGAGCAGATAAACATAGCTATGGAGGCTCGAGACCACCTCACCTCACAGCGACAGACCTTTAAGAGAATGCAGAGCAGGTTCAACGACATCACTAGCAGGTAACTCTTATGGCAGTCAAACACATCTTTCGTGAAAAAAAGTATTGACACTAGTCATTAAATTGTTTGGGAAGGCAAAGGGTCTAGCCCATACAGCCAAGTCTGACCTAATATAAATCTTCCTTTAATGAGGTTATGATCAAATTCCAGATGTTGCAGAATTTGATGCTTTTCTTGGAGTCACTCGCTTCATTATCACCAAAACATGTTGGGTATATAGCGAGTTCAAAGCGCAGGAAAACCGCAAAAAATAAATTGAACCATATTTTTTTACCAATTTATCGTTTTTCATAATGATTTAGATTATATCACATTATTTGTCATAGATTTACAACACCACCGTCTCGAAAAGCACGTTAAGCCGTCCGCGTTTCCACTAATACCAATTTATGTAGTCGTTAGTTAATAAATGTCATTTAAAATTGACATAAGATCCTCGCCAACCCGTCTGGCCAACGTGGCAAGTATAAACCTCTGCAGATATATGTTCTGGAAGGCCCATCTCCAAGCAACTAGGCTAGTTCTATGAATAAATAAATTGTAAATAAAAGTATCATTTATTTATTTATTTATAAATTCTTTATTGCACTTAAAAACTTAACAGTTGAGTTGTACTCTCGGCATTTTATACTAGCTAACCTTTGGGAGTGTGGTAGACGACCGTTTCCCTTTTGGGGTGGTCAGAAACCACGCTTATAAAGAAGCGGATTGACATTTAGCCAACTTTCCTAAAGGCCAATCATGACAAGTGGCAAGCTTGTGAAATATTTTAAATGTATTTATTTACATTAATAAATATTATTGTGTCCCGACCATTAATTGAACCCGGTACCTCGGGTAAATCCACAGACTTAACCGCTAGACCACAGAGGCAGTTAATTAATATGTAATTATTTCAGGTTTCCAGTCCTTAACAGTCTGATGTTCAGAATAACTGCGAGGAAACGTCGCGACTCTCTCATAGTGGGCGTAGTTGTGGCTATATGTACGTTCTTGTTACTTCTATATGCATTCCATTAACACTTATCTGTGTAAAATTTAAAAAATGGCGTATGTTGACTCCATACTTTAAGAGACAATGGCTCCTTCACTCAACATTTCCTTAAAGCTATCAAACGGATATTAACTGCCTCCGTGGTCTAGCGGTTAATTCCATGGATTTAGACTCGGAGGTACCGGGTTCGATTCCTGGTCGGGACACAAAATATATTTAATTGCTGGAGACATCGACGAGCTTGCCACTTGTCATGATTGACCTATAGTACAGTTGGCTAAATGTGAATCCGCTTCTATAAGCGTGGTTTCTGACCACCCCGGAAGGGAAACGGTAGTGATGATACTTTACTTTTTTTTATCAAACGAAAAGGAAGTCTTTGTTATTGTTACAGAGTAGAGTTAAAAATGGACCAGTTTTATTTTTGATACATTCGACGCCATTTTTAGTTTTATTGGTTACAATTACAGTAATTTTTTTCATGTAAATTCGACTTTATTTTCGTTTGACAGCTGGAAGGAAACGTCGAGTGGAGGTGCTGTTGAGGAAATATCTTAGAATATTAGTGTAAAAGTATCATCACGACCGTTTCCCTTTCGCGGTGGTAGGAAACCACGCTTATAAATAAGCGGATTCACATTTAGCCAACTTTACTGCCGGCCAATCATGACAAGTGGCAAGCTCGTCGATGTCTCCAGCGTACCAAACTCAAGAAATATCACAAATCAATTAAATGTTAATTAAATGTATTTATATACATTAATAAATATTTTTGTGTCTCGACCAGGAATCGAACCCGGTACCTCCGAGTCTAAATCCACAGACTTAACCGCTAGACCACGGAGGCAGGATATTAGTGTACTTTTAATAAATGTAGTCAATCACCTCTAGTAAATAAAATTAATTAATAAATTTATTTAACAAATCCTACAAAGCTCGGTTCAATCCCCCCCGGCATGTACCAATGAGAAATACACTTTTATTACGTACTGCAGTCATAGATTTACAACAAAGAGGTTATAAAATCCTTCCTCAGGAAAGATGAAGAGCATGAATACAGAGTGCACGCGATGACTCTAGAAGTTCAAAATGACTGGCTAACTTTGGGCGATTTTTGCATCCCTCCAGCCCTAAAGTGGCGCACACTAATGTACGATTGGTCTCCGGCGTTGCTAAAGTTCTACCTAAACGCTTTTCAAATGTCCCTCCCGGACCAGAGTAATCTGGTAAGGTGGGGAAAAGCTACGGAAAAGAACTGTACATTGTGTGGTGCTGCCATAGGAACTGCTAGACACACACTTGTAGGGTGCGTTACTCTCCTAGAAAAGGGCTATTACTCACGCCGACATGACAAAGTCCTAGGTGTTATCCGTGAAGCAGTAAGTCTTTCTATTGCAAGAGCCAGAAAGGGACTGACTACAAATAAAACTTTGACCACATTTGTAAAGGAAGGGCAAAGCACGAAAACTAAATGCAAGCCCACCTCGATCCTTGGCGCCGCATCAGACTGGAAAATTCTCATGGATACATTTGAACACCATTATAGGATCCCAGATGAACTAGCTGTATCAGCCTATAGGCCAGACATCTTAGTGTTTTCTCGGAACTTGAAAAAAGTTATCCTTATTGAACTTACCGTTCCGTGGGAATCAAATATTCCAAAAGACCACAACATGAAGTCGAATAAATATTATGATCTCACAGAAGAAATGATCAGGAACGGGTTCAAGACTCAGCTTTACGCAGTGGAAGTTGGTGCAAGAGGAGTTCCAGCAAAATCTTTGCATCACTTACTGAAAGAATTGGGCCTAAGCAGGTCTGCCGTCAATACATTTATGGAACGAGCTTCCAAGACGGCATTAACGGAATCATACAGTATTTGGTTGGGTAGGGAGAGAAGTAGAATGGTGGATGGTGAGCGTATTATCGCGCAATAGAAAAAAAAAGGAGGCCTCCTTTTCTTAAACCAGCCAATTGTCGGTCGCAAGCCCGAGACACCATTCTTCTCATCTCTTACCCACACACGATGGACCCGGCACCCGCACGGTGAATCCATGGAGTGCTTAGAAATTTGTCTTCTTCTTCACCGTTCCCATGCCTCGGAGAGCACGTTAATAATAATAATAAATTGTTTATTATCAGGCAACAGATGGCCCATAGATAAATACCTTACAACTAAAATACATATAAAAATATCATAAATAAATTAAATAATCTAAAGCTTCCGTATCTTCATCTTCTTGTGGTCATAGAAGTACCCATCAGGTACTGTGACCACCTTCTGAGGAGAACTAGAAGCTTCAGTGTAGGTGCCGGCGTCCCTGCTGGGGGTGGTGCAGAGGGAGTAGGTGCTGCGCGGGGCCCAGGAACATCGTTGGTGCTGCGTGAAGCAAATACACGAATGTATTTGCGGTACACAACACCGAGCGGCCTGAATTGCTTATTCAAGAATATTTATGATCTAGTGGGGTGTATCACTAACTTTTTATCACGTTAGATGGCGCCTAATGATGGTACCTAATATAACTGTCAGTTAGCGATCTGGAGATATCGCTCCATTTTGCGCTCGGCCCCCAACGGGGCACCACTTCCTAGAGAAGTGCTCCTGGAGGAGAGCTGAAGTAGTCGAACCTAGACCCCCAGGGTTCGTGAGCCATACGGGCGCTGTTATACAGTACCAAAAGTGCATGAATTACCGGCAAGTGGTTGCCCGCTGAGATCCTGCCGGGGAAAACGGGGGAATGTCCCCGTCCCCAACCCAGGCCCATTAGCCATCCGGGCCTGGACGACCCCACTGTCTGTCTGTCTGTAACTGTCAGTTGCATAGAGCACTTATATTTTTACTACGAAATTTATAATTTTCTGGATATTATGCCGAAGTGAGCAGCTTTTAAGTGTTTAGAGATAACCATTATCTCAAAATTACCGTTATAATAATAAAACCTTAGCTAGTAGTTAACGTTAATTTAAAATTCATTTTTCCGTTATAAAAATAAAAAACTACAAAAAACATTTAAAAAATGATGCGATAGAGGTGTAAATCAAGGTACCATTGCCGCCAGCGACATCTACAAAAAGCTTTGCCTGATACACCCCATTGAGCGCCACTTCGACATTCATCAGCCTCTTCATACATGTCTTTTTGTTTTGATGGCTCTTTAATGCACCTTCAGCCATACAAGTATAGACTGCATTACACAAAAGTACACTAACACCTGCATTCTAAGATATTTCATCATCCCCTCCACTCAACATTTCCTACCAGCTGTCAAACGAAAATTATCTTTCATTGAGACGATTAAAATGAAAAATGGCGTCTAAAAATGTAGTAGTTGAACTTCAAAATAAACTATCTGTTCTGCTCTATTTTTAACTTTAATCAACTAATCGTTCCATCAACTAACACCCGTTACTTTGTGACTGCGTTTGGCGAGTGTTATAGAATAGCTTCATCTTTTTTTCAAACTACCTGCATTTTGTGTATTATTTTATATTTGCAGTAGAATTTGTTTGATAGTTATATGTACTATTAGGTATTAATTATTGAGTTTGTTTATAAACATTTTAATGTAACTATGCTCATGGAATTAGACACTCATGACTGACATCAGTCCCTAACACTATGCCGGCTTGACTGGGCATGACGGCAATTCGAGCCTGATCCCGAAACACGTGGATACACTTTACTGGGTTTATCGGCACGAACGGTGGATACTTCCCCACCCCGGCAGGCTGGGTAAAAACTGTCTGGAAATATTTATTATTATTATTATTATTTTGCATGCCCGCAGGCTTTTAGTGGTCCGTAGCCGAAGAGAGGATGTTAGTGTCGCAATAATCAGTTAATTGAATCAATTATTGAATAGCCAGCACTACCCACCCATACAGGATCTCTACTCTGTATTTAGGCAATTATGACCCGTAATTCGGTATATACGGTTACAAGCGAGACGCAAGTTAACGCTTTGAACGCTTAAAGTTCATTACATCGTTGTATTTATTTAAAGCATCATCATTACCGTTTTCCTTCCGCGGTGGTCAGAAACCACGCTTAAAAAGAAGCGGATTCACATTTAGCCAATTTTACTATATGCCAATCATGACACGTGGCAAGGTCGTCGATGTCTCCAGCGTACCACCATCACCTCTAAATCAAGAATCAACTGGTCTCCATGACGCAAGTTAACTTTTTATGACGGCCAGGGAAACCCATTTACGGTATATTAATTTGTACTTAGATTTAAGGCTTTTTTATATTGTTCTCTTTATTTTGGTTAATAAATTATTATTAGAACTGCTACAGAAATTTAATTTTCGTTTTTGACAGCTGGAAGGAAATGTTGAGTGGAGGAGGCGTTGAGCAACGATAACCACATATCTGTTTATTAAATTCCGTTAATTAAGTTAAGATAAAAATAATTATTGTAAATAACTAAGAATTATATATTAATTATAAAAATAAATTATTTTATGTTATTACGTAAGTTTTATTTTTATACCGAGATGCATTCCCCTAAAAGAACAAATATGCCAAAATGACCGTTATTTTATTTCCTACAAAATAAAAGTAAAGTATCATCACGACCGTTTCCCTTCCGGGGTGGTCAGAAACCACGCTTACAATCATCATCGGTCTGTGTCTCTCCACTGCTGGATATAGGCCTCCCCCAAGGCTCGCCACTTCACACGATCTCCTGCCACTCTCATCCAACCCCCACCAGCGACCTTCAAGTTCATCTGTCCATCTAGCGGGGGGTCGACCCACTCTGCGTCTTCCCGTACGTGGTCTCCACTCTAGAACCCGTCTACTCCATCGTTCATCGGTTCTACGACAGACATGTCCAGCCCATTGCCACTTCAGCTCACTAATTTTGAAGGCTATATCGGTAACTTTGGTTCTCCAAGCTTACAATATCACAAATAAATTAAATATTAATGTATTTACATTAATAACTGCCTTCGTGGTCTAGCAGTTAAGTACGTGGATTTAGACTCGGAGGCACCGGGTTCGATTTCTGGTCGGGACACAAAACTAATAATGTAAATAAATACAATTAATTTGTGATATTTCTCAAGTTTGGTACGCTGGAGACATCGACGAGCTTGCCACTTGTTATGGTACCTCTGAGTAAATTTTGGCTAAATGTGAATCCGCTTCTTTATAAGCGTGGTTTCTGACCACCTCGAAAGGGAAACGGTCGTGATGACACTACATTTTTAAATATTTTGTGTCCCGACCAGGAATCGAACCCGGTACCTCCGAGTCTAGATCCACGGACTTAACCGCTAGACCACGGAGGCAATTTCCTACAAAGTTAATAGCATTACCCAAAAGTGCACTTACATTTAAAAAATCCTTAAATATTGGATTAGGTTAGTATTTAAAAAAAATATATTTATAATAAAAATTGGCAGATGGAAAATTGTTTGTTTATTTAGGTTAAGTTACGATGGGACTGATATGCTCAATTTCGGTAAAAGCCCCTAATAAAATATATGATTAAAAAAAAAAAAAAAAGTATTTTGGATTATGCCATAAACCTATTAAGGCTTGGTGAGCTACGTGAACACAGCCGAAGTATTTAAAAATAAAAGTCAGGATTTATAACTGGAAAATTATTTATACTGGTGTGTAATAACAACAATAATAAAAAAATCTGATATGAGGCTGGGTTGTACCAAAACGAAGTCCGTGTAAATGTAACGGTTAAAGTTAAAAGTCAATAGTACCAGCTTCAAAATAAAACCAGTACGACCAGTGGCGGATTTGCAGTCTCGGTCGACCTAGGCTCCAAGTCGTCAGCCGCACCTTAGCATCCACCATATAGACTACATAATGAATTTACTTTATGGCCAATTTTTGTCGTAAATCTATTTAGAACAGAATCGATAATACATACAACTACTTATTTGCTGTAACTACTCTGCCAACTTAGCATACCTAGTTGGTTATGAGAACTAAGACGTTTCATCAATGGCTTTTTTTTTTTTTTTTTTATGCACGTCATGTGACCTTGCGCCCACATGATGATAAATAGGGAGCGAGATCCGTGAATGTTACATAGTGGTTTTATCAATCAAGACCCATTAAAGTAGGTCACTATTTTGAAGATAGTTACATAGTGGCTTTATCAGTCAGGACCCATTACAACTGACTGTTAAAGTTGCTACGTAATAAGATATTTAAAAATTACTTTAATGGTGAGTTAACCGGTTATCAAACTTTTTGGCGACGATTCAATTACAGAAACTTCACTTTGGTGCAAATCAGTAAGAAGAAAAAGGTAAACTACGAAGAATACCGAAAAATACTAAAATAAGTCTCAGAACGATTTTATTTTTTGTTCCATTCTTCCATGATGAGATGAATTAGGAAGGCAAAGGGTCTAAGCCCATACAGCCAAGTCTGAATGAGGTTATCATCAAATTCCAGATGTGGCAGAATTTGATGCTTTTCCTTCACTTCCAGTCACTCGCCGCATTAACGCCCAAACACGTTGCGTATAATATGGGAGTTCACAGCGCGGGAAATCCACAAAAAAATAAACTGCAACTTGTGCCCCATATTTAAAGTACAATTTATCGTTTTCCATAATTATTCACATTGTAGCACATTATTAAACAAAACAACACCAATTTGGACTAACAATATCCACAGTAAAGTAATTTACAAAACAAAAACTTGCACTTGACATGTCCATGCAAAATGGCGCGAAGAATTGTTTTTTTTTGCTTTGCCTTTTAATTTGTTTATTCCTCGAGCGTAGTGACGTGCCGAGGCATGGCCCCTTCGTTTGACAGCTGGATCTGACTTTGAATACGGGTGTTGTAGGGGCTGTAATAATGATAACTTAGGCCGCGTTCGTTTTAAGAAATGTTAGCATAAAAATATCACTTTTTTAGCACAAGTCGTTCTAACATTTGATGCGTACCATGTTGAAAGGAGGGTTATTGATGTTACTTTTTGACAGATGTCATTAACATATAAAATGGTTTGTTCACCATTTTTATAGTTTTCTATTATATTTGTTAAAAAGGCATTTTAAACGATTTTATGTAATAAATTCAAAGACCATAATAATATCATGTGTGGGATGCCATGGTATGGTAAAACATGAACGAAAATACTTGTCAAAAATTAGCCTCACCGCTCGTTTTATTTAGGAAATGATAGTATTGTTAAAAAGGGTGGTATTTCCTAACTAAAACGACATTTCGCGCTGGTTTATGAAGTTGCTTCGAGATGTTGGAAATGCTATAAAACGAACGCGGCCTTAACTGGAATGCATGCTTTCAATATGTCCTTTAAGAGTTCCTTTTTGCGTGAATTTCTTTTCACATAAATGACAGGAGTAGGGTTTCTCCCCAGTATGCACCCGGACATGTCTATCTACGTCGCCTTTAGTGGCAAAACTCTTTCCACACTCCCCTATAGGGCAGGCGTGGCTTTTAGAATGGGTCCGCTTATGATTAATATGTTGTCTGGCTGTAGTAAATTTCTTTCCGCATATCTGTAAAAGATAACACTTGATACAATCTACTGAAAAGAAGTCAAAGGAATTACATTTATGTAAAAATATAAAAAATAAAAATGGATTAATTCCGGAATAAGAGAGAATTGTTAAATTTTAATAACTTTTTTTTTGTACTAGCACGACATGTGACCTACATCCACTTGATGGTAAGTGTTAGCAACTGTCCCTAACACTGCCGGCTTGCTGGGCATGAAGGCAATTCGAGCCTGATCCCGAAACGTGTGGACACACTTTACTGGGTTTATCGGCACGAATGGATACTTCTCCACCCCGGCAGACTGGGCAAATTACCACCATCAGTCCGCCTATCACCTTATAAAATAAATATTTGTTGTTATGTCTGTATTTTTTTTTTTCCAGACAGGTCACACAGCGCCATCTAGTTTCCGTGGTAAGCTACGAGGCTTGTGTTACGGAAACTAGATGGTTGATAAACTACATATTATACTTTTTTTTTTGTAAATATATACATATTATACATATAAACACCCAGACCGAGACAAATTATACAATGTACAACTTGCCCCCGGTGGGAATCGAACCCACGACCTTCCGAGTTCACGGCAACGTTTGTTACCACTAGACCACGGAGGCGGTCTGTATATGCATACCTACATACTCGTATATCTTACAAATTGTCGTTTTAATAATATTGCACCTACTTACCTTACCGTTGATATTGTCTAAATGAAAAAGGTTTGGCTGTCAGAGACGGTCTAACGACATTAATTTGGTTAAAAAAAAAAAAAAAAAAATTGTCAGTATGTGTAATAATAAAGGCTGTTATTTTCGTTAAAAATAAATAAATAAATAAATCTATCTTAATCTATTGTATTAAATAATAAACTTACACTACAATTATGCGGAAATTCTTTTTTCTTCTCATGTTTAATTTCGTTCTTTTTGATTATATTACTTATGTTAGGATTCAGAATTTCTCTGTCCTGCAGACTTTTAGAATTACAACTGTCATCTTTGCTTATTGAAATCTGTAAATTATCATTAAGATTTAGATTTTGCACCGTTTCGAGACAATGGGACCATGGGGGCCCAGAAGTTGTCCAAATGGTTGACGGAAAAGTCTGGAAATAGGAGAGTTGGCACTTATTCCTGCCAATGTATTATTATTATAGGGTAAGATAACTAATTGTTGACACCCTACCAATAATAACTAATAATACATACACATGTAAACTTGGTGGGAGAAAATAAATCCCTTCGAATTGATATTTTGATGCCTCCCCGTTGTCTCTGAAACAAAAAGAAAACTATGTTTAAGCTAACATTTAAGGCGTAACCATTTTTAATGATAATTTATTAACGATTCCACAAAATGGTATTAGTGAACATATTGTAGGCGAAAATACCTACTGGCTGACGCAGACAGTTTAGGGAAAGGGAATGAAAGGTTACTCACGTGGGTCCGACTGTCACCTGTCTTCCTCCTGATCGAATACAACACGTGGACTGTATTCTTCATGAAGGGTTTGATTGTCTTTATAACACAGCATTTTCACAATAGTTCATATAGTTTTGGGTTTGAGTCGGCTAGCTAGTGCACACTCGGAAACCAGCGGTCGTGGACGTCCTGATGGTGATCACCGACGGGAGACGTGGACACGACGCGGCCTGATAGCAGTATGATGAACTGCTTCTTTTTATTGAGAGATCATGACCATACGCGAGGGTTCATAGATGACTAGTTGCACCTAGAGGGCTTAAACCTCAGCTTTCGTTCCGAAATAGGCCACTAGATGGCGCCACCTAAGGAAATCAATGGATAGATAGGGAACAAGGATTTTATCAGCCAGTAGTAATTTATTTATTTATTACACATATATATATACAAGTGTATATAGGTATTGATGGGTTAATATAGTAAATTAGGAAGATGCTGGGTTAAAATTCTGGTTGTGAACACAAATTATTTAATTTATTTTTCATATTTATCAAGCTTGGCGTACCTAGTTCACACTACCCAATTATACTCGTAAGCACATCATGACAAATGGCAAGAAGACAAATTTCTAAGCATTCCATGGATTCACCGTGCGGGTGCCGGGTCCATCGTGTGTGGGTAAGAGATTAGAAGAATGGTGTCTCGGGCTTGCGACCGACAATTGGCTGGTTTAAGAAAAGGAGGCCTCCTTTTTTTTCTATTGCGCGATAATACGCTCACCATCCACCATTCTACTTCTCTCCCTACCCAACCAAATACTGTATGATTCCGTTAATGCCGTCTTGGAAGCTCGTTCCATAAATGTATTGACGGCAGACCTGCTTAGGCCCAATTCTTTCAGTAAGTGATGCAAAGATTTTGCTGGAACTCCTCTTGCACCAACTTCCACTGCGTAAAGCTGAGTCTTGAACCCGTGATCATTTCTTCTGTGAGATCATAATATTTATTCGACTTCATGTTGTGGTCTTTTGGAATATTTGATTCCCACGGAACGGTAAGTTCAATAAGGATAACTTTTTTCAAGTTCCGAGAAAACACTAAGATGTCTGGCCTATAGGCTGATACAGCTAGTTCATCTGGGATCCTATAATGGTGTTCAAATGTATCCATGAGAATTTTCCAGTCTGATGCGGCGCCAAGGATCGAGGTGGGCTTGCATTTAGTTTTCGTGCTTTGCCCTTCCTTTACAAATGTGGTCAAAGTTTTATTTGTAGTCAGTCCCTTTCTGGCTCTTGCAATAGAAAGACTTACTGCTTCACGGATAACACCTAGGACTTTGTCATGTCGGCGTGAGTAATAGCCCTTTTCTAGGAGAGTAACGCACCCTACAAGTGTGTGTCTAGCAGTTCCTATGGCAGCACTACACAATGTACAGTTCTTTTCCGTAGCTTTTCCCCACCTTACCAGATTACTCTGGTCCGGGAGGGACATTTGAAAAGCGTTTAGGTAGAACTTTAGCAACGCCGGAGACCAATCGTACATTAGTGTGCGCCACTTTAGGGCTGGAGGGATGCAAAAATCGCCCAAAGTTAGCCAGTCATTTTGAACTTCTAGAGTCATCGCGTGCACTCTGTATTCATGCTCTTCATCTTTCCTGAGGAAGGATTTTATAACCTCTTTGTCACTTTCTTTTTTCTTCCAGCCAATGCCTCTTTTGTCAGTCTGGGCACCTGTCATGAATTTCTTGAAGAATAGTAGTCTCGGTTCCATATCTGAGACCAGAGGGTCTCTTGGAAGGGATGAAATTATATTATCCTGGGAGCTGGTTAGAATTTGATATTTGCTTATACGTAGATGTTTGTATAATTCAGATGGTCTTTTCAGATCCATTCCGAAGTTTCTCCGTCCTCTAAAGAATGTTGAGGAGTCAGCACCCTGGGCTAATCCAAGCCAATACTTCAATGTTCTTATGACGTCCGCGTCCAGACTTGATAGTAGGCTTTTGTTGAAATCATATACTAGGAAAGGCCAAGTGAGGCGAGATGCTAAGTAGTTGTCATATATCCAAGCTTTTTTGACATTGCTTATAGGCTGTTGAGTAACCCTATTCATGTCGTCAGTGAATTGTTTTACAACTACTTCTAGGGATGGTGTTTTTCCCTGAAAATTGATCCTTCTGCCAAGAAATTTAAAGGGCATGGTTTCATTTACCAAAGCTATTCTCTGCCCTGCTATACTCAGTCCAGGATCATAAGACGTAAATGTAGTGTTGCGCCTAGCCAGACATAGGCTGAAGCATTTTGATGGTTTCGTTCTCATTCCCTTTGTCCATGAGCAGAAATCATCCACTATTTTCAGCAAGCCCTGGCATTGCTTGGGATTTCTTGTTATCACCGCCAAGTCGTCTGCAAAAGCTAAGACGGATTCCGTATAGATGTTGTTTTGTTTGAATCTATATCCCCACTTCTTCTCACGAGATTTGAGTTTGTCGATTAGGATATTGATAATTATATTAAAAGCTACAGGTGATAGGCAGCAGCCTTGGAACAGGCCCACATTGTATTTTAGTGTGTCTGTGTAGCCGTCCTTGTTTGTTACGATAAATCTCAAGTTCTTGTAATAATTGGCAATTATATCTCTGATTAGTGTTGGAAAGTTATACCATTTTAGCGCAGTTTGCAGCAATTCATGTTGCACCGACCCAAATGCGTTTTCCAAGTCGATTCAACAGACGCTTAGTTGCCGCTCCTGTTTCCTGGCATCCTTCAAACACTCAGCGAGTAAGGTGTTGTGTTCTAAGCAGCCAGAAACTCCCGGCAAAAAACCTTTCTGGTGCTGGCGTGAGAAGTACTCGTTCTTGATCATAAATCGGGACACTACCCAATTATACTCGTGGCAAGTTCACACTACCCAATTATACTCTAACCCCATCATAACAAATGGCAAGTTCACACTACCCAATTATACTCGTAAGCACATCATGACAAATGGCAAGTTCACACTACCCAATTATACTCTAAGCCCATCATAACAAATGGCAAGTTCACAATACCCAATTATACTCTAAGCCCATCATAACAAGTGGCAAGTTCACACTACCCAATTATACTCGTAAGCACATCATGACAAATGGCAAGTTCACACTACCCAATTATACTCTAACCCCATCATAACAAATGGCAAGTTCACACTACCCAATTATACTCATAAGCACATCATGACAAATGGCAAGTTCACACTACCCAATTATACTCTAACCCCATCATAACAAATGGCAAGTTCACACTACCCAATTATAGTCGTAAGCACATCATGACAAATGGCAAGTTCACACTACCCAATTATACTCTAAGCCCATCATAACAAGTGGCAAGTTCACACTACCCAATTATACTCGTAAGCACATCATGACAAATGGCAAGTTCACACTACCCAATTATACTCTAACCCCATCATAACAAATGGCAAGTTCACACTACCCAATTATACTCGTAAGCACATCATGACAAATGGCAAGTTCACACTACCCAATTATACTCTAACCCCATCATAACAAATGGCAAGTTCACACTACCCAATTATACTCGTAAGCACATCATGACAAATGGCAAGTTCACACTACCCAATTATACTCTAAGCCCATCATAACAAGTGGCAAGTTCACACTACCCAATTATACTCGTAAGCCCATCATGACAAGTGACAAGTTCACACTATCCAGTTATACATATTATTTATTAATGACTTTATTAAATATTTTTGTGTCCCGATTAGGAATCGAACCCGGTACCTCAGAGTCTAATTCCACGGACTTAACCGCTATTTTATTAGTTATTTATGTATACAATAAATCGAATAAATCTTAATCAATTATAAAATAAATATGGGATTTTTGCAAACACTGGATGATAATAAAGCTCTAGTTTACCAACCTCTAGTTTATCAACCTCTGCTTGAGGACTTCTGGATCTGTCTTTATTATTATTTTCTATAGCATCTGCAAGAGACTCAGCATCTTCTGAGTAGTGGGCCTCATCTATCACCAGCCGGTCATCATCGGAATCATCATTATGTGACATCTGAGATAAATACACAAAATTATGTAAATTTCTTAGAAAAGAGAAAAAGAGTGTGTCAGGTGGTGTTGCTTGGTCTTGGTCTTACCAAATACCAATATGTTAGCAAGACCAATATAAAATCTAACCCTTATTTTGTAGAGTTATGTTGGTACTCATGTGCCTCACTTAAGCTGATAAGGTTAACCAATTTGAATGTTTTGTTAATTTTAAGGAAGCTAAAAAAGATCACATTTTTTTAGTGCTTCGAGGATTGGAAAAAATGTTGGGATAAATGTATTATATCCAAGGGAAATTACATTGAAGGTAAATTACTTTTTAAATAACTAAATACATTTAGAAAAAACTCAAATTTTGCAATACTTTTTGAACAGACCTCATATTATGAAGACAAATTTCTAAGTATTCCATGGATTCACCGTGCGGGTGCCGGGTCCATCGTGTGTGGGTAAGAGATGAGAAGAATGGTGTCTCGGGCTTGCGACCGACAATTGGCTGGTTTAAGAAAAGGAGGCCTCCTTTTTTTTCTATTGCGTGATAATACGCTCACCATCCACCATTCTACTTCTCTCCCTACCCAACCAAATACTGTATGATTCCGTTAATGCCATCTTGGAAGCTCATTCCATAAATGTATTGACGGCAGACCTGCTTAGGCCCAATTCATTCAGTAAGTGATGCAAAGATTTTGCTGGAACTCCTCTTGTACCAACTTCCACTGCGTAAAGCTGAGTCTTGAACCCGTTCCTGATCATTTCTTCTGTGAGATCAATTAAGGAAGTGAGAGATAATTAAGGAAGACAACACGTGGCCAAAGGTTTTTTCCGGTGAAACAAGGGCAAACACAAAACCGACCTATCAGCTAGTGAGAAGCAAATTTGTTTAATTATATACCTATAGTTAATTTATAAACTACTTACATATTCATTACTGTCTTCATTATTATTGTATAATTTAAGTAGATATACTTCATTTTCTGTAGCTTTTTGTTTGAGACTCTTAGCTTTTAGCAGGACATCTGCACAATTACTGCATATTTTGTCAGGCAGGTTACTTATTTGTTTAATCTGAAAAAAGATTAGATCAACACTATTAAATTAAATTATACAGATTGGTTCTATAGTAAAGATAAAGCATGCGGGACCTTAAAAAAAAAGTTGTGACCCCTAAGTTAAAAAGCTAGTACCCACACACCTTAATCCCTAAAATATTATCAATATCTTCTAATAAGTCTATCATATCGTAAATATATTTTTCACCAGGTAGAAGTAAACATAATCTACACAATTTGTTTAAGAAATCCATCGTGAAACGTAAAGAATAACAAAAATATCACAACAAAAACACATATTTATTATCCAATAACATTATTATACAAGTGCTTTTTTCAGAATTAATGATACAACTATTACCACAGATAATTGTGTAATTTATATTATAGTAAAATAATTTAAATAATAAAACCGAACAAACAATAAATTGCTTGCTTTTTTTTTTGGTTCTTTTTTTTTTAAATTGTCTTTAAAGGCATTGTACAGAATACATCAGTCCTAAACACGTAATTTATTTGCATAATATATGTTCATAACAGAGTTCATAACCGAGTTGGGGATCATCAAATTCCAGATGCTGCAGAATTTGATGCTTTACTTGGAGTCACTCGCGGCATTATAGCCCAAACACGTCGGGTAAAATATGGGAGTCCACAGCGCGGGAAAACCGCAAAAAATAAACTGCAACTTGTGCCCTATATTTAAAGTCCAATTTATCGTTTTCCATAATTATTCACATTGTAGCACATTATTAAAACAACACCACTTTTGACCAATAATATCCACAGTAAATTAATTTACAAAACAATAACTTGCACTTGACATCTCCGCGCAAAATGGCGCGAAAGACTTTTTTTTTTGGTTCTCTTCTCCCGATGGATGATGAATGAGATGATAGGGAAGGCAAAGGGTCTAGCCCATACAGCCAAGTCTGACGTAATATATCTTTCTTATTCATGAATTAATGAGGTCATCATCAAATTCCAGATGCTGCAGAATATGATGCTTTTCTTGGAGTCACTCGCGGAACCATCCACTGCTCAAACACGTCGGGTAAAATATGGGAGTTGACAGCGCGGGAAAACCGTAAAAAATAAACTGAAACTTGTGCCCCATATTTAAAGTCCAATTTATCGTTTTCCATAATTATTCACATTGTAGCACATTATTAAACAAAACAACATCACTTTCGACCAATAATATCCACAGTAAATTAATTTACAAAACAAAAACTTGCACTTGACATGGCCACGCAAAATGGCGCGAAGAACTCGTATATAAATTGCTTGCTTTGACAGGCGTACGAGTGTCATTTTCTATTCGACTTGCGTTTTCATTCGCTTTAAGCAAAAATCAGTAAAAAAAAGGGCGCTTTGCTTTGTTTTGCTTTCAAGTCAAACACGGCACTGGTATATCCTTTTTTTTTACTTAATTTTGCTTTAATTGTAAAAACCAAGAGAAACGCCAAGTCTAACAACTTTCAAAGCGCTTAAAGCGACAAGTCAAACACACTAAAAGTAAGGTTTGCCCAAGATTTGAAGTTTGCTTAATAGTCCATGAACGAAACGTTAAATCGTTCTTGCACACGGAATTAATTTCCGTGTTTTTATGACATTTCATATTAATATATTTATGTATAAAATTTATAATTAATAGTGTAGTGACTGACTTATTAATTATCTCATAGCCCAAACTACTAGAGCTATTTTTATATAATAATTTATTCACTAGACTTATAACAAATGTATTCACAGCCTTAAATCTAAACGTTCGTCGTGGTTCGGCGCCCCAGATTGCTGATGGGTTTGGGCGGCGATAACCGCAGTCCACCGTCGTACTTTGGGCGGAATACTGCCTACCGTTTGATTACTTCGTTCTTTGTTTAGTTATCAATCTTTATATATATTTTTTTTGTAATTTAAATTAACAAATTTTGGTAAGTATGCATTTAATTGAATAACTATATACTATTCCAGTTTTAGGTAAGGATGAAAATCCTATTTAAAAAAAAACACAAAGTTTTAACCTTAGATTCTATTCAATTAATAATTAAACTTTCTTTATTATGACGACCATGTCGCCGTGTTAGAGCGATAACCAAATAACTATTTTTTTTGTTTTTTTTTTTTTAATATTTTCTAGTATATTTATTTACACCAGTCGTTTAAGAAACTTCTGCTTTTTCCAGTGATAAAATCTACTAAGCACTGACGCTTAGTTTCGAAGATAGTAGGTCTTAAAAGTAATTAAAAGATCGGTTTCAGCCAAAAACGCAAATTCAAAAGTAATTAAATGTGCACAATATTATTGTTCAAAAATGGCTAACTTAGTTAGTTTTTATTCTAACATGGCGATATTATATTCCCATTTATATACCCTGTGTTCGACTTGACGCTTTAAGCGCTTTTTTTTTACTTTAATTCGCTTTCAAATTATTCTAGTTGGTGTTGCTCTATAGTTTTCGCAAAATTCGGTAAAAAAAAAAGCGTCGAACGATTTGCTTTCAAGTCGAACGTCAAAGGTGATGAAAAACACACCGGTCCCTTTTGGTAACTGGTTTGTACAATAATTTTAAAGTGTAATTAGTCGGGTATTTATGTTTGCTGTAATTTTCCACCAAACAATGTTAAAAAACATGTCGCATAATGTGGATTTCGTAAGAATAAAAAAAGGTTGCTGATTATCTTTTGTTTTGTATGAGGCATGTCATTGGCTGAAATAAACAAAGTGACAATATAATTACCAATCGTGGCGTATATCAAAATAGTGATCAAAGATTATTTTAACCATCCTTTCTGCAAATGGCTGTTAGGAGCTTATTAATAAATAGATAAATGTCATACTTGAGATCAAGTTGTTTTTTTTATTATTTACTTTATGTTTGACATGGATCTTAAGATAAAAGCCAACAAGTATGGGGATTTGGGCTAAATTGTATTCACAGTTAATATCAATTTTTAGATAAATTATTCTAATAAGTTTATTGCAGTTGTTTTATTTTATATCTAGCACAACATATGACCTTGCGTTTACCTGATGTTAAGTAACGTGCAAAGTCCATTATTGTTAGCAACTGGAATTGGACACTCATGACTGACATTAGCCCGGCTTGACTGGGCATGACAGCAATTCGAGCCTGATCCCGAAACGTGTGGATACACTCTACATGGTTTATCGGCACGAACGTTAGATACATCCCTGCCCCGGCAAACTGGGAAAATTACCACTATCAGCCCGCCTACCACCTATTTGTTGTTCTCGTTAAAAGAATGTGCCGTTTGCAATGATGTCAAATGCCAATTATAACTTTCAAGAAGAACTAATATTCTAAGCTTGCCATCGTGATATTTATATAAAAATACACACACCGCTTGAAACAAGACTTACTATACCATTATATAGTTACAAACAATTAAACAGTAATAGACCCGCCAGCGCCCGTTCGGGAATTAAGCGATAGTTACAACGTTACCCACTTTCCGTAAAATGTGTGCAGCATGGTTGTCCAAACTTTGTTGGTCCCATGGAGACTTTTGATCCTTACAAGAAGCAGAATCGAATGACATAAAAGAAAACATTTGTAAAAAATAATAAATTTGAGACAAAAAATATTGGATAATGAAAAATACAAAGCCTCTATCGAAATAGCTATTAGAAGTTGTCTTTATAAAGAGAGTACTATGAATAAAAATAAAAAAAGAAAATACAATAACCCGAAACTGAACGGCAAACCGGTTCCAGGTATACTCTTCTCGTTTATGGGCTCCTGGTACTTCAAAATCAGTCCCATACAAAAATTTCAAGAAAATTGGCAATTTTTTGATGAAATCCCGTGTTATTTCTTATGGCGAAACTCGGAAATCTGAGAAAAGCTGAAAAATATTTTCCTTTGAAGATTCTAGTGGACGTCATTTCCATACGAAAGAAAAAAGGTTTTTCCTGTTTCTTTCAATACTGGTTGTCCAAACTATATTGGTCCCATGGAGACTTTTGATCCTTACAAGAAGCAGAATCAAATGACATAAAAAAAACATTTGTAAAAAATTATAAATTTGAGTCAAAAATATTGGAAAAAGAAAAATACAAAGCTTCTATCGAAATAGCTATTAGAAGTTGTCTTAAAAAAGAGAGTACTATAAATCAAAATAAAAAAAGAAAATACAATAACCCGGAACTGAACTGCAGACCGGTTACAGGTATACTCTACTCGTTTATGGACTCCTGGTACTTAAAAATAAATCCCATACAAAAATTTCGAGAAAATTGGCAATTTTTTGATAAAATCCCGTGTTATTTCTTATACTCGGAAATCTGAGAAAAGCTGAAAAATATTTTCCTTTGAAGATTCTAGTGGACGTCATTTCCATACGAAAGAAAAAAGGTTTTTCCTGTTTTTTCAATACTGGTTGTCCAAACTTTGTTGGTCCCATGGAGACTTTTGATCCTTACAAGAAGCAGAATCGAATGACATAAAAGAAAACATTTGTCAAAAATAATAATTTTGAGACAAAAAATATTGGAAAATGAAAAATACAAAGCCTCTATCGAAATAGCTAACTGAAGTTGTCTTAAAAAAGAGAGTACTATAAATAAAATGAAAAAAAATGTGGTGGTATCCGCCCAATCGCAGTTGGTTTTACTTTTAGACGTCTAGCTTCCAAATTATGTTGTAAATCTATTCAAGAGTCTTTAAATAATATTTTCGAACCAATACAATTAGGGGTGGGCAGTAAAGGAGGCTGTGAAGCTGCTATACATGCAGCCCGTAGTTTTCTATCAAGTTTCAAAAATAAGGTTTTTTTAAAGTTAGACATCAAAAATGCTTTTAACTCAATTTCCCGAGAATATTTTATAAAAGAAGTGAAAGAAAAATTCCCATCTATATACAACTACGTTTGGCAAAGCTATTCAAATTCTTCAAAATTAATATATAATAAAAATGAAATTTCTTCCTCAGTAGGTTGCCAGCAAGGAGATCCTCTTGGCCCTACTTTATTTAGTTTGGCTATACATCCAATAATTAAAAATTTACAGTCTCAGTTTAACATATGGTACCTAGATGATGGATCATTAGCAGGAGAAATAGACTCGGTTTTAAACGATTTTTCAACAATAATAAACAAATTTTCAGAATTAGGCCTCGAAATTAATAGTAATAAATGCGAAATATTCCTGTCAGAAACTTTTTCAACAATAGAAAAAACTGATATCATAAATAAATTTAGCAGACTTGCACCTAACATAAAACAAATTAACATGGACAACTTTTTTCTTTTAGGGAGTCCTATTTTTGATTCAGGTATCCCAAATTTAATCGAAGAAAAATTGGAACAATTTAATAATATCTCGGATCGTTTCTCTAAAATTTCCTCCCACATTGCTTTATTTATTTTTAGATTTTGCTTGTTTGCGCCAAAATATATGTATTTTCTTCGAACAACTCCTCTTTGGAAATTTTCTGAACAAATACAAAAAATCGATACTACACTCAAAATTAATTTAGAAAAAATATTAAATTTAAAATTTGACTCAAATTCATGGCTTCAGGCAACATTGCCTGTTAATTTTGGTGGCCTTGGTATAAGGCGAATTGAAAGTTTAGCCCTACCAGCTTTTCTTTCTTCCGGATATGGAGCACTCAACCTCGTTGGAAAAATTCTTAACCCGTTAAATTGTAACGTTGAGGTGAGTGGTTTATCCGAGGCTAAAGACGCCTGGTCTGCGCTATGCCCAGATAATATTCCAATAAATACGAAAGTGCAAAGACTGTGGGTTATACCTTTAATTAAAATTATACATAATGAACTTTTACATTCTAATAATTGTGCTGAACAGGCCCGTTTATTAGCTGTCTCTGAAAAAGAGTCAGGTCTTTGGTTAAACGCGCTCCCCTCCAAAAACATAGGTACTATATTAGACAACCACACGCTACGCATATGCGTTTGTTTAAGACTCGGGCTTAGTGTGTGCGAACCTCACTATTGTCCATGCGGCAAAGACGTCGACTGCCTGGGGCGCCATGGTCTATCTTGTTTTAAAAGTGCCGGCCGCTTCTACCGCCACAGCTCTATCAATAATTTGATCCGCAGATCTTTTGCCTCCATCTCTATTCCAGCCACTTTAGAACCCACGGGCTTATTTAGAGATGACGGCAAGAGACCTGACGGTATGACCTTAGTTCCTTGGAGTTTGGGAAAATCACTAGTGTGGGACGTCACATGTGTAGACACGCTAGCAACTTCCCATCTTCAAGGAACTACTGTCAGAGCTGGTGCGGCGGCAGAACATATTTGTGGCCTTTGCCGTCGAAACCATGGGACCGTGGGGCCTCGAGGCAAAAACATTATTTAAAGAAATATCTAAAAAACTAGTCGACGTTTCTGGTGACCCACGGGCTGGCAGCTTCCTCGCTGAAAAGATTAGTATTGAAATTCAACGAGGAAATGCTGCCAGTGTTTTGGGCACCATGCCGCTGGACAATGGCCTGGAGGAAATTTTTATATTATAAGGTATGTATAATTTTTTTTTAATTATATTTAATTTGTTATTTAGATTTAGTTAATTTTTTTAGGTTAATTATTATATTGTAATTCTTTTATATTGTTTGTATATTACTTCGAATAAAAATTAGCTATAAATAAAAATAAAAAAAGAAAATACAATAACCCGGAACTGAACGGCAGACCGGTTCCAGGTATACTCTTCTCGTTTATGGACTCCTGGTACTTCAAATTCAATACCATACAAAAATTTCGAAAAAATTGGCAATTTTTGGATGAAAACCCGTGTTATTTCTTATGGCGAAACTCGGAAATCTGTAAAAAGCAGAAAAATATTTTCCTTTGTAGATTCTAGTGGACGTCATTTCCATACGAAAGAAAAAAGGTTTTTCCTGTTTCTTTCAATACTGGTTGTCCAAACTTTATTGGTCCCATGGAGACTTTTGATCCTTACAAGAAGCAGAATCAAATGACATAAAAAAAACATTTGTAAAAAATTATATATTTGAGTCAAAAATATTGGAAAAAGAAAAATACAAAGCCTTTATCGAAATAGCTATTAGAAGTTGTCTTAAAAAAGAGAGTACTATAAATCAAAATAAAAAAAGAAAATACAATAACCCGGAACTGAACGGCAGACCGGTTACAGGTATACTCTTCTCGTTTATGGACTCCTGGTACTTAAAAATAAATCCCATACAAAAATTTCAAGAAAATTGGCAATTTTTTGATAAAATCCCGTGTTATTTCTTATGGCGAAACTCGGAAATCTGAGAAAAGCTGAAAAATATTTTCCTTTGTAGATTCTAGTGGACGTCATTTCCATACGAAAGAAAAAAGGTTTTTCCTGTTTTTTCAATACTGGTTGTCCAAACTTTGTTGGTCCCATGGAGACTTTTGATCCTTACAAGAAGCAGAATCGAATGACATAAAAGAAAACATTTGTCAAAAATAATAATTTTAAGACAAAAAATATTGGAAAATGAAAAATACAAAGCCTCTATCGAAATAGCTAACTGAAGTTGTCTTAAAAAAGAGAGTACTATAAATAAAAAAAAAAAAAAAATACAATAACCCGGAACTGAACGGCAGACCGGTTCCAGGTATACTCTTCTCGTTTATGGACTCCTGGTACTTAAAAATAAATCCCATACAAAAATTTCGAGAAAATTGGAAATTTTTTGATAAAATCCCGTGTTATTTCTTATGGCGAAACTCGGAAATCTGAGAAAAGCTGAAAAATATTTTCCTTTGAAGATTCTAGTGGACGTCATTTCCATACGAAAGAAAAAAGGTTTTTCCTGTTTCTTTCAATACTGGTTGTCCAAACGTTGTTGGTCCCATAGACACTTTTGATTCTTACAAAAAGCAGAATCGAATGACATAAAAAAAAAACATTTGTAAAAAATAATAATTTTGAGACAAAAAATATTGGAAAATGAAAAATACAAAGCCTCTATCGAAATAGCTATTAGAAGTTGTCTTAAAAAAGAGAGTACTATAAATAAAAATAAAAAAAGAAAATACAATAACCCGTAACTGAACGGCAGACCGGTTCCAGGTATACTCTTTTCGTTTATGGGCTCCTGGTATTTCAAAATCAATCCCATACAAAAATTTCGAGAAAAATGGCAATTTTTTGATAAAATCCCGTGTTATTTCTTATGGCGAAACTCGGAAATCTGAGAAAAGCTGAAAAATATTTTCCTTTGTAGATTCTAGTGGACGTCATTTCCATACGAAAGAAAAAAGGTTTTTCCTGTTTTTTCAATACTGGTTGTCCAAACTTTGTTGGTCCCATGGAGACTTTTGATCCTTACAAGAAGCAGAATCGAATGACATAAAAGAAAACATTTGTCAAAAATAATAATTTTGAGACAAAAAATATTGGAAAATGAAAAATACAAAGCCTCTATCGAAATAGCTAACTGAAGTTGTCTTAAAAAAGAGAGTACTATAAATAAAAATAAAAAAAGAAAATACAATAACCCGGAACTGAACGGCAGACCGGTTCCAGGTATACTCTTCTCGTTTATGGACTCCTGGTATTTCAAATTCAATCCCATACAAAAATTTCGAAAAAATTGGCAATTTTTGGATGAAATCCCGTGTTATTTCTTATGGCGAAACTCGGAAATCTGTAAAAAGCAGTAAAATATTTTCCTTTGTAGATTCTAGTGGACGTCATTTCCATACGAAAGAAAAAAGGTTTTTCCTGTTTCTTTCAATACTGGTTGTCCAAACTTTATTGGTCCCATGGAGACTTTTGATCCTTACAAGAAGCAGAATCAAATGACATAAAAAAAACATTTGTAAAAAATTATAAATTTGAGTCATAAATATTGGAAAAAGAAAAATACAAAGCTTCTATCGAAATAGCTATTAGAAGTTGTCTTAAAAAAGAGAGTACTATAAATCAAAATAAAAAAAGAAAATACAATAACCCGGAACTGAACGGCAGACCGGTTCCAGGTATACTCTTCTCGTTTATGGACTCCTGGTACTTAAAAATAAATCCCATACAAAAATTTCGAGAAAATTGGCAATTTTTTGATAAAATCCCGTGTTATTTCTTATGGCGAAACTCGGAAATCTGAGAAAAGCTGAAAAATATTTTCCTTTGAAGATTCTAGTGGACGTCATTTCCATACGAAAGAAAAAAGGTTTTTCCTGTTTCTTTCAATACTGGTTGTCCAAACGTTGTTGGTCCCATAGACACTTTTGATTCTTACAAAAAGCAGAATCGAATGACATAAAAAAAAAACATTTGTAAAAAATAATAATTTTGAGACAAAAAATATTGGAAAATGAAAAATACAAAGCCTCTATCGAAATAGCTATTAGAAGTTGTCTTAAAAAAGAGAGTACTATAAATAAAAATAAAAAAAGAAAATACAATAACCCGTAACTGAACGGCAGACCGGTTCCAGGTATACTCTTTTCGTTTATGGGCTCCTGGTACTTCAAAATCAATCCCATACAAAAATTTCGAGAAAAATGGCAATTTTTTGATAAAATCCCGTGTTATTTCTTATGGCGAAACTCGGAAATCTGAGAAAAGCTGAAAAATATTTTCCTTTGTAGATTCTAGTGGACGTCATTTCCATACGAAAGAAAAAAGGTTTTTCCTGTTTTTTCAATACTGGTTGTCCAAACTTTGTTGGTCCCATGGGGACTTTTGATCCTTACAAGAAGCAGAATCGAATGACATAAAAGAAAACATTTGTCAAAAATAATAATTTTGAGACAAAAAATATTGGAAAATGAAAAATACAAAGCCTCTATCGAAATAGCTAACTGAAGTTGTCTTAAAAAAGAGAGTACTATAAATAAAAATAAAAAAAGAAAATACAATAACCCGGAACTGAACGGCAGACCGGTTCCAGGTATACTCTTCTCGTTTATGGACTCCTGGTACTTCAAATTCAATCCCATACAAAAATTTCGAAAAAATTGGCAATTTTTGGATGAAATCCCGTGTTATTTCTTATGGCGAAACTCGGAAATCTGTAAAAAGCAGTAAAATATTTTCCTTTGTAGATTCTAGTGGACGTCATTTCCATACGAAAGAAAAAAGGTTTTTCCTGTTTCTTTCAATACTGGTTGTCCAAACTTTATTGGTCCCATGGAGACTTTTGATCCTTACAAGAAGCAGAATCAAATGACATAAAAAAAACATTTGTAAAAAATTATAAATTTGAGTCATAAATATTGGAAAAAGAAAAATACAAAGCTTCTATCGAAATAGCTATTAGAAGTTGTCTTAAAAAAGAGAGTACTATAAATCAAAATAAAAAAAGAAAATACAATAACCCGGAACTGAACGGCAGACCGGTTACAGGTATACTCTTCTCGTTTATGGACTCCTGGTACTTAAAAATAAATCCCATACAAAAATTTCAAGAAAATTGGCAATTTTTTGATAAAATCCCGTGTTATTTCTTATGGCGAAACTCGGAAATCTGAGAAAAGCTGAAAAATATTTTCCTTTGAAGATTCTAGTGGATGTCATTTCCATACGAAAGAAAAAAGGTTTTTCCTGTTTCTTTCAATACTGGTTGTCCAAACGTTGTTGGTCCCATAGACACTTTTGATTCTTACAAGAAGCAGAATCGAATGACACAAAAAAAAAACATTTGTAAAAAATAATAATTTTGAGACAAAAAATATTGGAAAATGAAAAATACAAAGCCTCTATCGAAATAGCTATTAGAAGTTGTCTTAAAAAAGAGAGTACTATAAATAATAATAAAAAAAGAAAATACAATAACCCGTAACTGAACGGCAGACCGGTTCCAGGTATACTCTTCTCGTTTATAATAATAATAATAATAATAATAATATTTCCAGACAGGTCACACAGCGCCATCTAGTTTCCGTGGTAAGCTACGAAGCTTGTGTTACGGAAACTAGATGGTTGATATACTACATATTATACTTTTTTTTTTTTTGTAAATATATACATATTATACATATAAACACCCAGACCGAGACAAATTATACAATGTACAACTTGCCCCCAGTGGGAATCGAACCCACGACCTCCCGAGTTCACGGCAACGTTTGTTACCACTAGACCACGGAGGCGGTCAAGATCATATTATGGGCTCCTGGTACTTCAAAATCAATCCCATACAAAAATTTCGAGAAAAATGGCAATTTTTTGATAAAATCCCGTGTTATTTCTTATGGCGAAACTCGGAAATCTGAGAAAAGCTGAAAAATATTTTCCTTTGTAGATTCTAGTGGACGTCATTTCCATACGAAAGAAAAAAGGTTTTTCCTGTTTTTTCAATACTGGTTGTCCAAACTTTGTTGGTCCCATGGAGACTTTTGATCCTTACAAGAAGCAGAATCGAATGACATAAAAGAAAACATTTGTCAAAAATAATAATTTTGAGACAAAAAATATTGGAAAATGAAAAATACAAAGTCTCTATCGAAATAGCTAACTGAAGTTGTCTTAAAAAAGAGAGTACTATAAATAAAAATAAAAAAAGAAAATACAATAACCCGGAACTGAACGGCAGACCGGTTCCAGGTATACTCTTCTCGTTTATGGACTCCTGGTACTTCAAATTCAATCCCATACAAAAATTTCGAAAAAATTGGCAATTTTTGGATGAAATCCCGTGTTATTTCTTATGGCGAAACTCGGAGATCTGTAAAAAGCAGAAAAATATTTTCCTTTGTAGATTCTAGTGGACGTCATTTCCATACGAAAGAAAAAAGGTTTTTCCTGTTTCTTTCAATACTGGTTGTCCAAACGTTGTTGGTCCCATAGACACTTTTGATTCTTACAAGAAGCAGAATCGAATGACATAAAAAAAAACATTTGTAAAAAATAATAATTTTGAGACAAAAAATATTGGAAAATGAAAAATACAAAGCCTCTATCGAAATAGCTATTAGAAGTTGTCTTAAAAAAGAGAGTACTATAAATAAAAATAAAAAAAGAAAATACAATAACCCGTAACTGAACGGCAGACCGGTTCCAGGTATACTCTTCTCGTTTATGGGCTCCTGGTACTTCAAAATCAATCCCATACAAAAATTTCGACAAAAATGGCAATTTTTTGATAAAATCCCGTGTTATTTCTTATGGCGAAACTCGGAAATCTGAGAAAAGCTGAAAAATATTTTCCTTTGTAGATTCTAGTGGACGTCATTTCCATACGAAAGAAAAAAGGTTTTTCCTGTTTTTTCAATACTGGTTGTCCAAACTTTGTTGGTCCCATGGAGACTTTTGATCCTTACAAGAAGCAGAATCGAATGACATAAAAGAAAACATTTGTCAAAAATAATAATTTTGACAAAAAATATTGGAAAATGAAAAATACAAAGCCTTTATCGAAATAGCTATTAGAAGTTGTCTTAAAAAAGAGAGTACTATAAATAAAAATAAAAAAAGAAAATACAATAACCCGGAACTGAACGGCAGACCGGTTCCAGGTATACTCTTCTCGTTTATGGACTCCTGGTACTTCAAATTCAATCCCATACAAAAATTTCGAAAAAATTGGCAATTTTTGGATGAAATCCCGTGTTATTTCTTATGGCGAAACTCGGAAATCTGTAAAAAGCAGAAAAATATTTTCCTTTGTAGATTCTAGTGGACGTCATTTCCATACGAAAGAAAAAAGGTTTTTCCTGTTTCTTTCAATACTGGTTGTCCAAACTTTATTGGTCCCATGGAGACTTTTGATCCTTACAAGAAGCAAAATCAAATGACATAAAAAAAAACATTTGTAAAAAATTATAAATTTGAGTCAAAAATATTGGAAAAAGAAAAATACAAAGCTTCTATCGAAATAGCTATTAGAAGTTGTCTTAAAAAAGAGAGTACTATAAATCAAAATAAAAAAAGAAAATACAATAACCCGGAACTGAACGGCAGACCGGTTACAGGTATACTCTTCTCGTTTATGGACTCCTGGTACTTAAAAATAAATCCCATACAAAAATTTCAAGAAAATTGGCAATTTTTTGATAAAATCCCGTGTTATTTCTTATGCCGAAACTCGGAAATCTGAGAAAAGCTGAAAAATATTTTCCTTTGAAGATTCTAGTGGACATTTCCATACGAAAGAAAAAAGGTTTTTCCTGTTTCTTTCAATACTGGTTGTCCAAACGTTGTTGGTCCCATAGACACTTTTGATTCTTACAAGAAGCAGAATCGAATGACATAAAAAAAACATTTGTAAAAAATAATAATTTTGAGACAAAAAATATTGGAAAATGAAAAATACAAAGCCTCTATCGAAATAGCTATTAGAAGTTGTCTTAAAAAAGAGAGTACTATAAATAAAAATAAAAAAAGAAAATACAATAACCCGGAACTGAACGGCAGACCGGTTCCAGGTATACTCTTCTCGTTTATGGACTCCTGGTACTTCAAATTCAATCCCATACAAAAATTTCGAAAAAATTGGCAATTTTTGGATGAAATCCCGTGTTATTTCTTATGGCGAAACTCGGAAATCTGTAAAAAGCAGTAAAATATTTTCCTTTGTAGATTCTAGTGGACGTCATTTCCATACGAAAGAAAAAAGGTTTTTCCTGTTTCTTTCAATACTGGTTGTCCAAACTTTATTGGTCCCATGGAGACTTTTGATCCTTACAAGAAGCAGAATCAAATGACATAAAAAAAACATTTGTAAAAAATTATAAATTTGAGTCATAAATATTGGAAAAAGAAAAATACAAAGCTTCTATCGAAATAGCTATTAGAAGTTGTCTTAAAAAAGAGAGTACTATAAATCAAAATAAAAAAAGAAAATACAATAACCCGGAACTGAACGGCAGACCGGTTCCAGGTATACTCTTCTCGTTTATGGACTCCTGGTACTTAAAAATAAATCCCATACAAAAATTTCGAGAAAATTGGCAATTTTTTGATAAAATCCCGTGTTATTTCTTATGGCGAAACTCGGAAATCTGAGAAAAGCTGAAAAATATTTTCCTTTGAAGATTCTAGTGGACGTCATTTCCATACGAAAGAAAAAAGGTTTTTCCTGTTTCTTTCAATACTGGTTGTCCAAACGTTGTTGGTCCCATAGACACTTTTGATTCTTACAAAAAGCAGAATCGAATGACATAAAAAAAAAACATTTGTAAAAAATAATAATTTTGAGACAAAAAATATTGGAAAATGAAAAATACAAAGCCTCTATCGAAATAGCTATTAGAAGTTGTCTTAAAAAAGAGAGTACTATAAATAAAAATAAAAAAAGAAAATACAATAACCCGTAACTGAACGGCAGACCGGTTCCAGGTATACTCTTTTCGTTTATGGGCTCCTGGTACTTCAAAATCAATCCCATACAAAAATTTCGAGAAAAATGGCAATTTTTTGATAAAATCCCGTGTTATTTCTTATGGCGAAACTCGGAAATCTGAGAAAAGCTGAAAAATATTTTCCTTTGTAGATTCTAGTGGACGTCATTTCCATACGAAAGAAAAAAGGTTTTTCCTGTTTTTTCAATACTGGTTGTCCAAACTTTGTTGGTCCCATGGAGACTTTTGATCCTTACAAGAAGCAGAATCGAATGACATAAAAGAAAACATTTGTCAAAAATAATAATTTTGAGACAAAAAATATTGGAAAATGAAAAATACAAAGCCTCTATCGAAATAGCTAACTGAAGTTGTCTTAAAAAAGAGAGTACTATAAATAAAAATAAAAAAAGAAAATACAATAACCCGGAACTGAACGGCAGACCGGTTCCAGGTATACTCTTCTCGTTTATGGACTCCTGGTACTTCAAATTCAATCCCATACAAAAATTTCGAAAAAATTGGCAATTTTTGGATGAAATCCCGTGTTATTTCTTATGGCGAAACTCGGAAATCTGTAAAAAGCAGTAAAATATTTTCCTTTGTAGATTCTAGTGGACGTCATTTCCATACGAAAGAAAAAAGGTTTTTCCTGTTTCTTTCAATACTGGTTGTCCAAACTTTATTGGTCCCATGGAGACTTTTGATCCTTACAAGAAGCAGAATCAAATGACATAAAAAAAACATTTGTAAAAAATTATAAATTTGAGTCATAAATATTGGAAAAAGAAAAATACAAAGCTTCTATCGAAATAGCTATTAGAAGTTGTCTTAAAAAAGAGAGTACTATAAATCAAAATAAAAAAAGAAAATACAATAACCCGGAACTGAACGGCAGACCGGTTACAGGTATACTCTTCTCGTTTATGGACTCCTGGTACTTAAAAATAAATCCCATACAAAAATTTCAAGAAAATTGGCAATTTTTTGATAAAATCCCGTGTTATTTCTTATGGCGAAACTCGGAAATCTGAGAAAAGCTGAAAAATATTTTCCTTTGAAGATTCTAGTGGACGTCATTTCCATACGAAAGAAAAAAGGTTTTTCCTGTTTCTTTCAATACTGGTTGTCCAAACGTTGTTGGTCCCATAGACACTTTTGATTCTTACAAGAAGCAGAATCGAATGACACAAAAAAAAACATTTGTAAAAAATAATAATTTTGAGACAAAAAATATTGGAAAATGAAAAATACAAAGCCTCTATCGAAATAGCTATTAGAAGTTGTCTTAAAAAAGAGAGTACTATAAATAATAATAAAAAAAGAAAATACAATAACCCGTAACTGAACGGCAGACCGGTTCCAGGTATACTCTTCTCGTTTATAATAATAATAATAATAATAATAATATTTCCAGACAGGTCACACAGCGCCATCTAGTTTCCGTGGTAAGCTACGAAGCTTGTGTTACGGAAACTAGATGGTTGATATACTACATATTATACTTTTTTTTTTTTTGTAAATATATACATATTATACATATAAACACCCAGACCGAGACAAATTATACAATGTACAACTTGCCCCCAGTGGGAATCGAACCCACGACCTCCCGAGTTCACGGCAACGTTTGTTACCACTAGACCACGGAGGCGGTCAAGATCATATTATGGGCTCCTGGTACTTCAAAATCAATCCCATACAAAAATTTCGAGAAAAATGGCAATTTTTTGATAAAATCCCGTGTTATTTCTTATGGCGAAACTCGGAAATCTGAGAAAAGCTGAAAAATATTTTCCTTTGTAGATTCTAGTGGACGTCATTTCCATACGAAAGAAAAAAGGTTTTTCCTGTTTCTTTCAATACTGGTTGTCCAAACGTTGTTGGTCCCATAGACACTTTTGATTCTTACAAGAAGCAGAATCGAATGACATAAAAAAAAAAACATTTGTAAAAAATAATAATTTTGAGACAAAAAATATTGGAAAATGAAAAATACAAAGCCTCTATCGAAATAGCTATTAGAAGTTGTCTTAAAAAAGAGAGTACTATAAATAAAAATAAAAAAAGAAAATACAATAACCCGTAACTGAACGGCAGACCGGTTCCAGGTATACTCTTCTCGTTTATGGGCTCCTGGTACTTCAAAATCAATCCCATACAAAAATTTCGAGAAAAATGGCAATTTTTTGATAAAATCCCGTGTATTTCTTATGGCGAAACTCGGAAATCTGAGAAAAGCTGAAAAATATTTTCCTTTGTAGATTCTAGTGGACGTCATTTCCATACGAAAGAAAAAAGGTTTTTCCTGTTTTTTCAATACTGGTTGTCCAAACTTTGTTGGTCCCATGGAGACTTTTGATCCTTACAAGAAGCAGAATCGAATGACATAAAAGAAAACATTTGTCAAAAATAATAATTTTGACAAAAAATATTGGAAAATGAAAAATACAAAGCCTTTATCGAAATAGCTATTAGAAGTTGTCTTAAAAAAGAGAGTACTATAAATAAAAATAAAAAAAGAAAATACAATAACCCGGAACTGAACGGCAGACCGGTTCCAGGTATACTCTTCTCGTTTATGGACTCCTGGTACTTCAAATTCAATCCCATACAAAAATTTCGAAAAAATTGGCAATTTTTGGATGAAATCCCGTGTTATTTCTTATGGCGAAACTCGGAAATCTGTAAAAAGCAGAAAAATATTTTCCTTTGTAGATTCTAGTGGACGTCATTTCCATACGAAAGAAAAAAGGTTTTTCCTGTTTCTTTCAATACTGGTTGTCCAAACTTTATTGGTCCCATGGAGACTTTTGATCCTTACAAGAAGCAAAATCAAATGACATAAAAAAAAACATTTGTAAAAAATTATAAATTTGAGTCAAAAATATTGGAAAAAAAAAAATACAAAGCTTCTATCGAAATAGCTATTAGAAGTTGTCTTAAAAAAGAGAGTACTATAAATCAAAATAAAAAAAGAAAATACAATAACCCGGAACTGAACGGCAGACCGGTTACAGGTATACTCTTCTCGTTTATGGACTCCTGGTACTTAAAAATAAATCCCATACAAAAATTTCAAGAAAATTGGCAATTTTTTGATAAAATCCCGTGTTATTTCTTATGCCGAAACTCGGAAATCTGAGAAAAGCTGAAAAATATTTTCCTTTGAAGATTCTAGTGGACATTTCCATACGAAAGAAAAAAGGTTTTTCCTGTTTCTTTCAATACTGGTTGTCCAAACGTTGTTGGTCCCATAGACACTTTTGATTCTTACAAGAAGCAGAATCGAATGACATAAAAAAAACATTTGTAAAAAATAATAATTTTGAGACAAAAAATATTGGAAAATGAAAAATACAAAGCCTCTATCGAAATAGCTATTAGAAGTTGTCTTAAAAAAGAGAGTACTATAAATAAAAATAAAAAAAGAAAATACAATAACCCGGAACTGAACGGCAGACCGGTTCCAGGTATACTCTTCTCGTTTATGGACTCCTGGTACTTCAAATTCAATCCCATACAAAAATTTCGAAAAAATTGGCAATTTTTGTATGAAATCCCGTGTTATTTCTTATGGCGAAACTCGGAAATCTGTAAAAAGCAGAAAAATATTTTCCTTTGTAGATTCTAGTGGACGTCATTTCTATACGCAAGAAAAAAGGTTTTTCCTGTTTCTTGCAATACTGGTTGTCCAAACTTTGTTGGTCCCATGGAGACTTTTGATCCTTGCAAGAAGCAGAATCGAATGACATAAAAAAGTCATTTGTAAAAATTAATAATTTTGAGACAAAAAATATTGGAAAAAGAAAAATGCAAAGCCTCTATCGAAATAGCTATTAGAAGTTGTCTAAAAAAGAGAGTACTTACTGCGAAACTCGGAAATCTGAGAAAAGCTGAAAAATATTATCCTTTGTAGATTGTAGTGGAGGTCATACCCATACGAAAGAAAAAAGGTTTTCCATGTTTCTTTCAATATTTGTGAAGCAGGCTAGGGCAGCTCTAGGTTTCTGTTTTTTAATTATTGTTATCTTGTTTTTTTTTAAATTATATAACTGTTTCACAAATGTTATAAATAAGACAAAATCATGTTAGAAAATAATTGGCTTTATTGACATTATACTTTTAAATTTATAAGATACGACATTCGGGGTGAATGTTGATTTTGATCTTCCTTTGAGAAGGCCCTGTTTTAATGAAGCAGAACGTAAGATCAAACAAATACGAACCTTATGTGAATGAGGTCGAGCTTTTAGAAGCAAATCCTCATTATTCTCATGTAAGGCTACCAGATGGTGGTAGACAACTGGCACCTATAGGTAAATCACACGTAGAGGAAACAGTTTTAGAAGAAGAAGAAGCGTTTGTATCTATAAAACTCACTGAGCTTCCTGTATCATTTAAAGCTTCAGCTGTTGTGTCATTTATATGTAATTATAGGAACTGTAGCTTATGCTAAGCATGACGGGGATGCTGCAGAAATTACAGATAAGTGTGGAGATTCCGGAGATTGTTCAATAGAGATAGCGTGAGCTCTGAAATTCGTTCCTAATTATTACCAGTTGGTTTTGATCTACATACATTTGCGTAGTGTCCTGTCTGAGTGCACAATGTCGCGTTAGCAGCAGGACACCTTATTCGCGGATGAACCTTCGCGCCACAAAAGAAACAACTTCTTTTATATGTAGAAGTGACAGCTAGTGTATTCTCATCAGTAATTTCATTTTGAGTGTTCGATTGGATATCTGCAACATTTAGCGTAAAATTATTATTAAAAGATTTAGAATTCTTATCAGCCATCTCTAATGACATAGCTTGATTATAGGCTTGGTCCAATGTTAATGATAAATTTTCTAACAGTCTCTGTCTAATCGCTTGTGAATGTATACCAGCAATAAATGTGTCTCTTACGTATTCACATTTATATTCTTCAGCAGAGACATTTTTAAAGTTGCAGTTTTGAGTATGTAAATACTGATTTATTGTTTCATCAGAGCGTTGATTTATTGTTTCATCAGAGCGTTGCTTTCGGGAAGCTAGCGTATGAAAGGAAATGAAATGAAATATTTATTTGCAGGAAATTTGATTAGGTCTTATTAAAATTAAATGGGTCACATATTTCGCCATAAGCATGCAAAAATTTACAACAACTGTTATAGAAGTAAAGTTACTAAAAACTCAGCGTTGCTTCTTTAGTAACTTTACTTCAGAAAAACCTTTGTGTTGCCTGAAATACACATAGTATTCCTCCAAAGTATAGAAACATTCCTGAGCTAGCCACGCATGCAGTACTCTGCAGAATCTTTTATAAGGCATCTCTGTCCATACCTTTGACAAACAATTACTTATATATTTAAGCGCTCATGTGGGAGGCGTTTCGTCTAAAGATTTCTAATTTAGGTATAGGCATTACTAAGGATGTGTGAGTGATGGAACGTTTGCCATTATTATTACTTTGTTGATACAGCTCAATATTTGACTTAACAAATTTACATGCCTCAATATATGACGAGCATGGATTTCGTTCCGTGGTTTGACATAGATATCGTTAAGTTTAGAAAGCGCAGAAGTATAATCGGAACAATCCAGTATGTTAGCAAAGACTGTTGGTGATAAGTGATTGATAAGTAATTAAAATTTGACTGATTCCTTACATGGAGTTGAATCTTCTTGCAAAAAGTTTTCAAATGTATTTTTCCAATGAAGCCATTGAATCTCCGCCGTAGTAGTAATCGGGTCTATGTCAATTCGTTCAGGACGTAGAAATCTTGAGATACTGGGATCGATAAGTGGCGCAGGGCTTGAACTACTGCTTGACTCGTTTTTAGACATATTAATACTATAAACAGATACTTTGTTTAGCTGATTAAATTGTTATACATAAGATAAAACCATATTAGAAAATAATTGGCTTTATTCAATTAAAACTTTGACATAGTATGTCATAATTGACATTTGACAATTAAACAACAACAACTAAATTTAAATGTCGGCTATGGTATAATAACAGAGGTTGTTGTGGTTGGAACCTACTTTCAACACGATTTTCTGAACCATAGAACCTTTTGTCATATATCATTCTTTTATTTTTTAATTTTCCCGATCGGGACACAATAATTCATTTGTGATATTAAGAGGTCGATTAAAAAAACTTTTTTCTTAAAATCCAAAAATTAATAATGTTTTTTACCTACTAATGAGAAATACACTTTTCTTACGTACATTAATCATAGATTTACAATCGATTTGCCCCGGAGAGCACGTTAAGTCGGTCCCAGTTCCACTACTACTAACTTCTAAAATCGTTAATAAATCACTTTCCAACTTTCGAAAAATGCAGTAATATCCTATTTAAACCCACTAAATGTTTTGGTCTGAAAATAATTGTTCAGACATCTAAGCTCAATATTAATTCAAAAGAGTATGAAAGAATACAATATAAATTAAAGCTACTTAAAAGTAAAAAATTAAATAAATATAAACTAAACCTAATAAAAAATAAACTATAAGTAAAAAATGTCCTCTAGAGACGACCCTTCAGTGATAGTCCCAAGAACACTGGCAACATTTCCCCTCTGTATAGCTAAGCTAATACGTTGGCAGAAATAATTGCCAGCTTTCCTGTCTCCAGACTTTTCCGTTTGGACAACTCCTTGGCCAGACGCTTGGCTGAGTGTCCCCATGGGCCCATCGTTAATAAATTGTTATAATAAAAATTGATATGAGAAGCGAGGCAAAAGACTGGTCAGAGTATAGGCCAAATTTTCCCATCTTCAGAAGTGGAGATCGGACTTTGCGTGCTAGGGGCTGTAATAATGATGAGGGAAACGTCAACAGGTCAAGGTTACCATTTACTTTCAATTATTTCTAATAATTAGGTCAATTTCCCGTAAAGCTGTTTTTCCAGCAATGATTTACGAACATAGAGGTTATATAGGAGAATTTGTCGAGTTCGTTATGCTGAGACATTGACGAGCTTACCACTTATCATGATGGGCCGCAATATGTTATTTGAGAACCCCTGTTTTATTATTAACTTTCTCTAAACATAGCGTTCTAGAACTCCACTGTTGGAGATGGGCCTTCCAGAACATACTCCTATATTTGGAGAATTTGGCCCACACTCGCCACGCTGGCCAGACGGGTTGGCGAGGGTCTGATGTTAATTTTAATGACAATTTATTAACGATTCCACAAGTTGGTATTAGTGAAATCGGGATCGACGGCTTAACGTGCTCTCCGAGGCACGGGAACGGTGGTGTTGAAAATCTATGACAAATGTACGTAAGAAAAGTATTTCATATTGGGCCCATGCCGGGTCGAACTGTCAACCTTTTTTTATTCGATTGGAGACCGATCTTACAACCAAGCCACCACCGTTCACTATACAGACTATATTCGTACTAAATAAATAATAATAATAAATAATAATGCAATAACTTTAATTGACATCTTAACAATTTTACTATTTCATAGAACATGAATTTTGTACAGCCCGTTGCGTTGGTCTTGCGTAAAAATAATGCACTATTCTCTACCGACTCAAATTGATTTGTTTTCTCGTATTACTCGCATATCTGGTGAAAACTCACCTTAATTTTGTTTACGTCATCCATTATTACTCTTTCAATTGAAGACCCTGGCTTAACCTAGATTCTATTGTGTCTAACAATCAGCTAGACAGTAGGGTAAAACGTGGCATAGTGTTGGGTAGGTATTGTAATGGGTACATGTAGGTTACAGAGTTTTATTTGCATTTTAAGAAAGAATAGTATTGTCAATATACGACAGTGACAGGGTTGATGGGTTTTTGTTTTAAAAGAAGAAAAAAAAGAAGATCGGGGGAGCTCGGACCGGGAGGTCGACAGAGCGAGTATTTTTATAAATATTAGGATTAAAAGTCACACTCAGTGTCCCTCGTAGATAAGTGTTTAGTTTTTCTAGATATGTAATTATTTCTAAAATATAAAGTATAAAAAAGTTTTATGCATTTTTAATAAAAAAGGAGTTCCGTAGAATCCTCTCCGTAACAATTAAAAGCAACTACATCCAATCGCAGGCGTTGGATAATCCAAGTAACTGCAAAGGGCAGGTTACAGTATTGATGTCATTAGTATCTGATTCCAGTTGTCAATATTCCTAGAACTGTCATGAAGTGAGGAGAGATAGGTAAATTTGTCCTTGTGGTAGGCTCGTTACAATCACTACATAATATAAAACAACGTCCTTCTCCGTTGGTTTTGTTAAAGGGTTCAGTGAAAATAAGCGCTGCAGCATTTACTGTTGCAGCCTATGCTGACCTGAACACCTATTTGTCATAGCAGCTCATTTTCTTTTCTCTTTTTACCAAGTTTATATTATTTTAAGTTTTTACTTTTTTTTTTCCCCTTTTGTAATTTTTATATCTTAGCTGTTTTTTGATAAATAAATGTTTTGTTTCTTTCTTTCTTCGGCGCGTCTGTCTGTCGCGATAAACTCAAAAACTAGCACCGATTTTAATGCTGTTTTCACCAATGGATAGAGTGGTTCTCAAGGGAGGATTTAGTATTTAATTAGTTAAGTTTTTGTATACATTAACGATATTTGTTGGAGATGTCGAAAAAAAATAAGTCGTCTGAGAGCTTTTAACGAAAACCCTTTGAGATATAACAAAATAATGTATGATAGAATTGTGTATCTTATATAGGTCTACAAAAAAGTCTGCGATGGCATATGTCCATCTTTTAAGGATAACATACTATATCCATTTTAATACTTTAAATAATGGGCAATTCTAAAGCTATTTATATTTATGCGATACTCAGAGATGTGATCATATTCGCGTAAACAAAAGATAAACCTGTGAGTAAATAAAATTGGAGGCAAAGATTTTTTAAATTAAAGTTTTAAGCCTATTTTTATATTTTAAAAGGTTGTAGTGATTGTCGACGAGGCCTGTCTTTAGTTGATAAAATACCCATGTCACATGTAATGTCAAATTTACAAAATAAATAACCAAATCTTACTTTATTTAGTTAGTTTATTAAAAATGTTACTCAATCAAGATTTTATCACAACCTACACCATGAAATATCGGATGAAGAGAGTATAGAGAGGTAAAATTTGATCACAGCTACACATTTTCACTTTTATATATAATTTTAGACAGAGAAAATAGCTTAAACATTTACGTATAACGATTTTCCCCTAATTTACCAAAACAAATATATGAATAATATATTTCCAAAATGTTCGTTTTTTTCTAGAAGTTTTATAGACTAATTTTTTTTTTTTTTTTAAACCGGAACCGCCTTACGATACGACCCCAGCCTGGCCACCGCGGGAGCCTTCATAGCTAAGTCTGCAGAGTCGTGGCTACGGAGTGAAGGCATTCGTTTGCAGTGTATGCTAAATTTCTCAAAAATATCAGACATAACACCGTACCTAACTTTCAAACCAATTGGCGCCAATAATAGTATATAAACAGGCTGTAATTCTTAATTATAACATATTGTGTGGTTATAAAAGAAGATCATCAATTTTACTGTACCTACTTAATTACGCAACTATTTGTACCGCTTTATTCGGTTCTGTCCAGAGGATCTTTTTTTTTTTTAAATTCAGTTTATTTATTAAAAAGTTTTTCGAAACTCAATTTTATATTTATTCCAGATAATGGGTGAAAGGAATAAGAAAGGCACAGGGGCACCTTTCTATGCCCCTCCCAGAAGAAAGACTTCTGCTGAAATCATCAGCGAAGCACGCGCTGCTATTTATGGGGGTAAGTTGTGTTGAGGAATTTGTTGACGGCCTGACTAGACGTATGTTTTATCGGGCCGTCAAACAGATACTTCACGCATCTCCAGAACATCGCACTGTCCCGCCCACGGCCCTCATGGGAGACCACTTCCTAGAGAAGTGCTGCTGGAGAGCTAAAGTTGTCAAACCTAAACCCTCTAAGTTCGTGAGCCTCACGGGCACTTTTACTATAGTAACGGCGTCCTGCACCAAGTGTGTACCGGCGGGGCACATCCCCAACCCAGGCCCAATCATCATGTACGACCCCGATTGTTGTTGTATTTATGGGTTGTATATTATTGTAATAAACTGTTTTTTTGAGGAGTCCTTCGCGCCATTTTGCGCGGATATGTCAAGTAAAAGTTTTTATTTTGTAAATTAATTTACTGTGGATATTGTTAGTCAAAAGTTGTGTTGCTTTGTTTAATAATGTGCTACAATGTGAATAATTATAGTAAACAATAAATTGGACTTTATATATGGGATACAAGTTGGAGTTTATATTTTGCGGTTTTCCCGCGCTGTGAACTCCCATATTTTACCTGATGTATTTACAATGCCGCAAGTGACCCCAAAAAAAGCATCAATTTATGCAACATCTGGAATTTGATCATAACCTCATTAATTCATAAAAATAAAAGATACGAGTATATTACGTCAGACTTGGCTGTATGGGCTAGACCCTTTGCCTTCCCTATCACCTCATTCATCATCAATCGGGAGAAGAGAATACAAACAAACAGAGTGTTTTTGTATTAGTCTATCTATGGTCTGTGTTAGTCTATGACTATGACTTGTTTTTCATAAAAATAAAATTTTATAGTTAATACAATATTCCCACCTATCATCATCATCAGCCTGTGACTACTGTCCACTGCTGGATATAGGCCTGGCCATTTCCACCACGAGTTATAAACAAGAAATAAATCGTTGTTTCTTTCAGTAGATATAGTACCTACCTAATTGTTTTTTTTACCTTGAAGCGGTTAAATTTCAAGGTGAACGATTAAGACACGCGAATTTTTCACCCCTACAAACACTTATTCTATGACGTCAGGATTTGGTAAAAATTTGCTTTTAATTCTTGGAATATTGTCTCATAGCTGGTTGTCTTGTTGCCCTTTAGGTTAATTGTTTAAACTGTACGTGAGTTAGGGTGTTGGCATGACAACAGCGTTAGTAGTGCATCATATTATGTAGGAGTAATGCGCAGCTGACTGAAGCTAAGACAAGACCCTTGCCACATCATTTTCTCTAATTGTAATACTTATTGATGTGGCAATAAATGTTTATTCTCTATTATTATTTTAATATTATAATTATAGATTAATATACAAAAACCAAACAATATAAACGCATTGCAATATTAAATAATTTAAAAGAAAACCTAATATTAAATAAACTTGAAAATGGCCCACGATGGAGGTAGATCTCGTTCCGAGACACGATAATAGTAACCTAAGCACGCTTAAAGGTGTTTCGAGACGTGTATAAAATGTTTTGCCAAAGCTATGTGACGTCAAAAATGGCATTATTCCTCGCGCTTAGAGGAAGGATATCGAGGTAGATCGCTCTGAGCGCTGTCAGTTTTTTGTCATTTTGTCGCGCGCCATTTTCAAGTTTATTTAATATTAGGTTTTCTTTTAAATTATTTAATATTGTAATTCGTTTATACTGATTGTATATTACTTCTAAAACCATTCCATACATAAAAAAAACATGTTATGAATGAGATTATGAATGAGATATGATGATTACAGCAGCTATAATTTTAAGTGACATTTAATTTTTATTTTTTATATTTGTGTTGCATTAGCTTCTAGAATGACAATGCCTCTTTACAGCAGCTATAATCTTAAGTGACAATTATATTTTTTATATTTGTGTATTATTTGATAAGATGACAATGCCTATTTACAGCAGCTATAATTATAAGTGTAGTTTTGTGTGGAATTATTGTGTTATACTCACGTAGGTTTTTTTTAAATGTTATTTTATGTTTGTATTGTACTGCTTTACATTTAAGTAAGGTTGGGTAGTTTCATGGCGTTCTACCTGGTAGAATGCTGTGAAATTATGTAGCCTAATATTAAAGTATACTTATTGTAAATTTGACATGTAAAAGTGCAAAATACATTTTTTTTTGTCCTATGCCTAATTACAGAAATAAACGAATTGAATTGAATTGATTTAGACCGTTCCGAATTGAAATCACGCTCTGACCATCCAAATCGTGATATTTCATTCAAAACGACTGTTAGTATCATTTTCATTCTAAGCGCTCTGAGCTTGATTCGGAAAGAGGAGATTGTGAGCAGTCTGGAGCGCGAATGATGTCATTTGTGACGTCACAAAGCTTAGGCAAAACAGTTTATGCACGTCTCGGAACACTTTTAAACGTGCTTAGGTTACTATTATCGTGTCTCGGAACTAGACGATACGCTCACATAGAGCAACGCGGTCACCGTACAATGCTCTAAGTACGCTCATGTAATCGAGGCTCAGATATCGAGCTATATGATTTTACAGAGTAGACAATCGTGACTCACTAATTATGACTTTTACAATGGGGTGTATCACTAACTTTTTATCACGATAGATGGCGCATGATAGATGGTACCTAATATAACTGTCAGTTGCATAGAATACTTGTATTTTATTACGAAATTTATTATTTTCTAGATATTATGCAGAAGTGAGCAGCTTTTAAATGTACAAATCGAAATTAATCTTCTTTCGATCTTAAAATTGCCGTTCTATTAATAAAACCTTTTTTCTTTTTAAAGACGGTGTGCGCTTTCTTTATTAGTCGTTTAAGGTAGGTAACGTTAATTTAAAATACATTTTACTGATATAAAAATTAAAAACTATAAAAACATTTAAAAAATGATGCGATAGAGGTGTAAAACAAGGTACCATTGCCGCTAGCGACATCTACAAAAAGCTTTGCCTGATACACCCCATTGTTTTAAGAGAGTCATATAGGCTCACTAATTATGACTTTTGTCTATATTATCTAAAAAGTGTTGCAATTTTATTAAATTATTACTGCGTTATAAGCAATATTTACGCTTTCCCCATATCTATACATTTACCCCAACTAAACCTTTCCTAAAATAAAATATTATACACTTTTAGCATTAAGAAACGGTTTAAGATTGTAAGTAGCGGGGTTGGCATGGAAACACAGGGCATTAACCCTAGTGTTAGGTCAACGTAACTTAATTAATACACAAGAACACGCCAACTTACCTAAGTAGATACTTAGGTCGCGTTCGTTTTATAGCATTTCCAACATGTCGTAGCAACTTCATAAACCAGCGCGAAATGTCGTTTTTGTTAAGAAATACCACTTTTTTTAACAATGCTAACATTTCTACTAAATTAATTTATTCGAAGTAATATACAAACAATATAAAATAATTAAATTATGAAACAAAAATTAAAACTAAATTAGAAAACTAATTATAAATAAAAATACTCACCCATGATTTGTTCCTGTGGCAGTGTGCCAAGAACACTTGCAGCGTTCCCCCGCTGCACAGCAATGCTGATTTGCTGCGCGAGAAAACTGCCAGCCCTCTTGTCACATACAGCATTAACCAGGCGCTTAGACAACTCTTTAAAGAACTTTGCACTTGGCCCCTACGGACCCATTGTCCATTTGTAACATTTCTTAAATAAAACAAGCGGTGAGGCTACTTTTTGACAAGTGTTTTCGTTCATGTTTCATCATACTATGGCATCCAACACACATGATATTATTATGGTCTTTGAATTTATTACATAAAATCGTTTAAAATACCTTTTTAACAAATATAATAGATAACTATAAAGTATATAAAAATGGTAAACAAACCATTTTATATGTTAATGACATCTGTCGAAAAGTAACATTAATAACCCTTCTTTCAGCACGGTACTAACATACGAAATTAGCATCAAATGTTAGAATTTTCATTAAACGAACGACTTGTGCTAAAAAAGTGGTATTTTCATGCTAACATTTCTTAAAACGAAGGCGGCCGTAAATTTCTTGGTTGTTTCTACAATAGAATGCCTAAAGCCGTCCCAACCAAAACTTAGTTAACTAAAACCATGGCAGACCAATACTCACCTAACACGATCAAATAAATAAAACAATAGCTGAAGGTACATTAATTGAATTAAAGCAATTGAAACAAAAGGTTGATGTCGAGGAAGCGAAAGAGGTATGTCTTAATGGGGTGTATCAGGCAAAGCTTTTTGTAGATGTCGCTATCGGCAATGGTACCTTATTTTACACCTATATCGCATGATTTTTTATGTTTTCGTACTTTTTTATGTTTATAACAGAAAAACGTATTTTAAATTAACGTTACCTACCTTAAAAGACGAATTTAAAAGCCCACACCCCTAAATGGATTGGGCGTAAAGATATGTATGTAGTATTTAATATATCGAAGTAGAAAGGTCGTATAAACCATTTTCCCAAAATAAATTATGAATGCAGTCTTCAGTCGCCAACAGTGACAGCAACAAAACATACATTAATTTTTACTTACAACAAGACAGAAATCAGATGCTGCACCAATTACAGGCAACCACCACATGCTATTACAGTATCCATTAATTGGGCCTTTGAGTAGCCAAAATAAAAACACAATACAATTACAACAATAACTAAGTAAATCTAGGCAAAAATTACAACACAATACAACATGATGCAACCACAATCAAGCAACACAATTCCAAGGATCAAATTTGGTTAAACAGTTCAGTTTACCGTCCCAGCCAGGATCCGCTGACAGTACAGTGACAATACATTGCGCTTAAAAACATGCAAAGAATAAGCAAATATGTCTTATTGTAAGTATTGGGTTCATGGTAATCTATACGAATACGGATTCGTCTCAACTGCGCCACCAAATTAAACCAGCTTGTAATCGGCGGACTGGCTGCCCTTGAGACCCGCGGACCCCAAAGGGTCAATCTCTGGCGAGTGCGGCTGTCTCAGGGTAGGTCGAAACTGCAACTTTTTTTTTTATTTTTTATTTATAAACTGTCATCCTTTTTTTTTCATAATTTTCCGCTCTACTGATTGATTTTTGTACAATAAAATAAGGTTTTCCATCGCAAAGAACATAAAAATCTATCACATCTCAATTACAATACATATAAGAACAAAAAAGTTATTAGTCAAATGGGGTGTATCACTAACTTTTTATCACGATAGATGGCGCATGATAGTTGGTACCTTATATAACTGTCAGTTGCATAGAAAACTTGTATTTTTATTACGAAATTTATTATTTTCTCGAATTTATGTCGAAGTGAGCAGCTTTTAAGTGTACAAATCGAGATTTCCAAGCGAAATCAAAGATATGGTGATCTCAAAATTTCCGATCTATTAATACAACCTTTTTTCTTTTTAAAGACGGTGTTCGCTTTCTTAATTCGTATTTTAAGGTAGGTAGCGTTAATTTAAAATACATTTTTCTGTTATAAAAATAAAAAACTACAAAAACATTAAAAAATGATGCGTCAAAAGGTGTAAACAAGGTACCAGTGCCGTTAGCGACATCTACAAAAAGCTTTGCCTGATACACCCCATTGTTTTTATTAGTCCTGTAAAGTAGGGCTTTTACGACCTTTGTACCCCAGCGATATTTTTTGTCTACTAGACACGACAAGCGCGGGAAGCGGTAGCGGTGGTGCTGCAAGCCTGCGTCCGTTGCGCACGCGCCGACCCTTCACTCCGAGAGACCCTCAAAGGACGCTCTTTGCCGACCGCACCAGACGAAGAGAACCCAGACCACCAAGCGCTTTTAAGTATGCTCTAAATGAGAATCCCCTTTTTTTTTAGAGAATTAGACCCAACAAAATGTTTTCGCGCCATAATGATTTCGTATTAATTTGATAGTTAATATATCGTGAATTAATAATCTGTAATTAATTTTATTTATTTTACGACAATTGACAAAAACTACTTACATTGTTAATTATATAGATTTGATCCCGTCTATTTTATTAGATAATTATGAACACTTTGAAATCCAGTGTTTTATCTATAATAAAGTACCTGGTCATATAATAAAGAACCTAATCATATAAATAGTGCTTTCTAACTATTTCATACATAAATTTTTACCAATTGACTATTTAATTCAATTATATTTTAATGCTGGGGTAAAAGAGATGTTGTAATTAAATAAAAAAAAAACACAATTAATTGTTATGATTATTGAATTGTATTTAGTTAAGGCACGCTGCAGTGGTAGCTCGGTTGTAAGAACGCGTACCTTAAATCCTACAAAGGCCGGTTCAAACCCACCCGGCATGTACCAATGAGAAATACCTACACTTTTCTTACGTACATTTGTCATTGATTTACAACACCACCGGTCCCGTGCCTCGGAGAGCACGTTAAGCCGTCGGTCCCGGTTTCACTAATACCAACTTGTGGAATCGTTCATAAATTGTCATACAGTAAAAATGACATCATATCCTCGCCAAGCCGTCTGCCCAGCGTGGCGAGTGTAGGCCAAATTCTCCAGTTCTGGAAGGCCCATCTCCAGCAGTGGAGGTCTAGGACGCTGTGTTCTAGCGGCTGTAATGAAAAAAAATGAATGAAAAAGGCACGCTGCAAAAAAGTTGGGACCTGGTTTTGGGCAATCTCTTTTGTCTAATTTGTGGCTAATTAGTTGTGCCTGTCTACCGATAATGTTTTTTTGTTTTTTTTATGAACTTTGACTATGTTAATTATTTCAGTTTAAAATATCTTAGCTTGTCAGAGTCAGTTGATGAGTCTACAGCGAGGATGGTCGCGACCGGGGCTCGAATAGCGAACCTGGAAGATGCGAGCTTCCATGGTGTTTTGCTCACGGAACCACAAGTCAATCCTAGAAAGAAACCTATGGTATTATATACTTATAATTAATATATATAAGCTATACACATACTTATTTCACAAGCAGAATAAGTCGCCATAACTCACTTATTATATATGCGTATATATATGTATTTTATATTTAGTTATATATTTATTTGTTTATGTAGGACATTTATTTATGCATAAGTACTATACGTTTGTAATTAATGTGTGTTTTATATAGTAATAAATAATTTCAACTATATTTTTTCTTCTGCTGCACCCGCTTATTACATATCTCAGACACAAAGGTTAGTTGGTAGAAAATACATTTACTGCATTAAGCTCGCCTATGTACCTGCACTTGTTTTGGTTTTGTACAATAAAGAATTTATTATTATTATTTTATATTAAAGTATAAAAAATTGAAGTATCATCACGACCGTTTTCCTTCCGGGTGTTTAGAAACCACACTTATAAAGAAGCGGATTTACATTTAGCCAACTTTACTATAATCATGACGAGTGGCAATCTCGTCAATCGACAAAACTCGAGAAATATCATAAATAAATTACATATTAATAAATATTATTGTGTCCCGACCAGGAATCGAACCCGGTACCTCCGAGTTTTAATCCACGGACTTAACCGCTAGACCACGGAGGCATTTATTTTATATTATTATTATTTACTAATATATAATTATTTTATATAGTAGGTAGGTAAACCTATTATGCTTTATCTGCCTTATGCTTTTCTCAAACTTTACACTAATAGTAATAAATAATTATGGACAGTTGTTAGTATAAACCGCAAACTTATCTAGCCAACGTGAGAACTGGGGGCAGAAGCGTAACCAGCAGTTACTAACAACATTCAATAGTCTGCCCCATAGGTGCTACAGATCCTACAGTGGTCCCTTCCCTGGCGGCTCAAGTCGCCGAGGTAAAACAAGGAACCAGCAGGCCGTCGCACACTGTGATTAACGCACGCTTAATGGGGATAACCCCGGAGCGTACCGCCCCAAGGGCGAAGATAACTACACACACACATTGGTATTTTATAGGATTTTAAAGAAAGCCTTCTTACACTATTCATTATTTTATTATAGTTAAAAACGAAGACTCAGTCGCTCCAGGACCCCAGTTGGGGTGGATTTCCAAAGTTACCCCATCTGAATGGGCACAGCAAACCTTTGCATAGGAGACGTAACGACCCAAGTTATGATGGTGAGTGGATTTCTCGTTCTTTAGCCGCAAAACGTTACATGTGCCATGTTTGACTTAAAAGCTAAGAAAAGCGCTCAATTTTTTTTTTTTACGAATTTTTCTTAAATTTTATGAAGACCATAGAGCAACGCCAAGTTTCAAAGCGAAATAAAGTAAAAAAAACCGCTAAAAGCGACAAATGTAAATATTAATTAAATGTGTTCGCATCAACGGATGTGAAAAGTAAAAACATTTAACACATCTAGTCACTTGTGTTTGAATTTTGTTATGAAATATGTATTGTTTTGTATTGACCGCCTCCGTGGTCTAGTGGTAACAAACGTTGCCGTGAACTCGGGAGGTCGTGGGTTCGATTCCCACCGGGGGCAAGTTGTTTATATGTATAATCTGTATATATTTACAAAAAAAAAAAAATTTAATATGTAGTTTATCAACCATCTAGTTTTCGTAACACAAGCCTCGTAGCTTACCACGGAAACTAGATGGCGCTGTGTGACCTGTCTGGAAATATTTATATTGTTTAGACGTATACTCCGTTATGTACATTTTAATGAAAATAAATAAAATAAAATAAATAAATAAATAAATCTAACACAACGATAGTGTCAATGTCGCACAGACACTATTAGTGACAAACGCTATCTAATAGCTAGTTAAAAAAAAAGTATCATCACGACCGTTTTGCCTTTCGGGGTGGTCAGAAACCACACTTATAAATAAGCGGATTCACATTTAGCCAACTTTACTATAGGCCAATCATGACAAGTGGCAAGCTCGTCGATGTCTCTAGCGTACCAAACTCGAGAAATATCACAAATAAATAAAATATTAATAAAAAAAAGCTTTGCTTTCAAGATAAACACGGAAATAAAAGATGGCGCACCCGTTAATAATAATAGTTTTTTTTTAGTAAAATAGATGAAAATTGAAATTTTTCATATATGACAGTAATTGTATTTCCTAGGAAGCTGCAGATTGACTGCATTAGTCAAATAAAAGAAAGTCACACTTAGAATAGAAAAATCCTTTATATTGTTTGGAGTGGGGCAGCAAAAGGGATGTAAAGCTATTATAAATATTCCATAGCGGATTGCTGATAAAAGAAATTGGGGTAATGTGTTTTATGTGACCGATAATCTTTCGCTTGTTTCAGGGTCAAAAAGTGAGTCAGAGTTGGCTAATGCAATCGCAATCACTCAACCACTGGGATCAACTGATGACGAAGAAATGCTTGTTAAAAAATGTAAGTTCTGTAGATATATAATAAGTCTGTGCAGCCCTATGGACAAACGTCGTATAACAAAATCCCTAAAATAAATCGCCAGTTTAACAATAATTGTTATTGTCGTATAATATAAAAAAGATGTTGTAATTAAATAAAAATAAAAAACAATTAATTGTTATGATAATTAGATTGTATTTTGTTGAGGCACGCTGCAAAAAAGTTGGAGCCTGGTTTTGGACAATCTCTTTTATTGTATACTTCATTTTGGTGCAACTCTGCCTAAGAATTCGAGAAAGTAATTTAAGTTAGCATTGTCGTAGCACCTCGTAGTCGTAGCACGGTGGATCGATATTCCGAGGTTAATCAACCTTTGGCGGCCGCGGTGAATGCATGCCTTGATAATGCTGATTACAAATTGATTAATGCACTTTATTGTTATCAGATAACTTATTCATAATAAACCCTTTTGATATTGCGGTAGATAAAACCTTAGTTTTTTTATTATTTTAACAAAAATATACATACATACATACATGCGTTGTGAATTTGCATATGTTAGTTTTTTTAAACATTTTTTTTATTGCCTCCGTGGTCTAGCGGTTAAGTCCGTGGATTTAGACTCGGATGTACCGGGTTCGATTCATGGTCGGGACTAATGTATTAATATTTAATTTGTGATATTTTTCGAGTTTGGTACGCTGGAGACATCGACGAGCTTGCCACTTGTCATGATTGGCGTATAGTAAAATGGGAATCCGCGTTAAGCGTGGTTTCTGACCACCCCGAAAGGGAAACGGTCGTGATGATACTTTACTTTTATTTACATTCTTCTAAAAATAATAAGACAGCCTTTGTGGTATTATTATATTTATTATTCTGTATATTATTGTTTTGTTTTTATTTCACATTTAGCCAAATTCACTATAAGCCCACCATGACAAGTTTGGCAAGCTCGTCTTTAGCGTACCAAACTCGAAAGATATAAGAAATAAATTATATAACTCGGTACCTCCGAATCTATAAATCCACGGACTTAACCGCTAGACCACGAAGGCAGTTTCAAAATCAAAATATCTTTATTTTCCAGAATACTGTACAAAATAATAATGTGGTCTTATGCATAATTCCCGAAGCATTCTACCGCTAGCGGCATGAAAATATTAAGCATGTATATTATATATCTAATATTACATATAAATTTATATACATGCATACATATATATATATATATATATATATACATACACATATATTCATTAATAACAACTATATTACCGCCTCCGTGGTCTAGTGGTAACAAACGTTGCCGTGAACGGCCCTCCCGGGTTCGATTCCCACCGGGGGCAAGTTGTACAATGTATAATTTGTCTCGGTCTGGGTATTTATATGTATATAATATGTATATATTTACAAAAAAAAAGTATAATATGTAGTTTATCAACCATCCAGTTTCCGTAACACAAGCCTCGTAGCTTACCACGGAAACTAGATGGCGCTGTGTGACCTGTCTGGAAATATTTATTTATTTATGTAATAAAAGCGGTCTTGCAGCAGAGTCGTTCAATATAATCTGTTACAAGTGTAATTTCACACGCCTTATGTCATACTAAATTAAAAAAAAATAAAAAAAAAAAAAATACTATTATATTCATATTTAAAAAATATATATATTATTATGTCAATGTATTAAATTAATTTAAGTCAATAGTAATATTACTTTAATAATTTAAGATTTGTTTTACTGATTGTACTCCGAAATGTTTATTTTATGGTCTATAGCAAGAAGTGCAGAATCAGCGAACACCAGACGTCGTCACTTGCACACGAAATCCACCTCGCATGATGCCGGATTCTCGAGCGATATTGGCATCACGCACCTCGCCGTACAACTACCCAATACTTCTTTTGCTGGTGACTTTAAAAGGTAAATTGCCACTGAGCCTTTTATATATATATATATATATATATATATATATTATTTAGTATAAATCCTAATTAGATAGGCAAAATCATCCTTGAGGTATTTCGGCGTCGCAGGTTCAATAAGAACAGAAAAAAGTAAGCAGATTACTCTTAGTTCTCGTCTTAGAACTCAAACGTCAAAAGTGTCAGATGTAAAGAAAAAACATTATTTTAGGTAAATAACCGACAACATTACCTACTGTATATTTTTATATGCTTGGTTAAAGCATAATGCGTTTAAATACATTAACAATACCTTACGAAATGATTTGAATGCAACTAATTTTGTGGTTGCTTGAGTTCTTGCTTGGCGTAAGATCTGTCTATTGTAGTGCCAACCGCGACTCGATCTAAGCAACGGTGAAGGCGGACTAACGTAAGCACGGACTTGGGTTCGTTCGTAGATACGACTATTAATTCGGACCTAAGATTCCTGCGACACCGAATCTATTAGTTATTATCTATTATTATATGTGACGTTATGGTAACATGTAAGTTTAGTTGCCTGTGTATATTTTATTGTTTTAGTCGATTTTCTCAAAAAAGTGTTGAACCATTTTAGATTTTTTTTATAGGACCACCTCTGAAGTATGACCTACCAAACAAAAAAAGAATTTTCAAAATCAATTGATAATTGGCGGACAAATTGTGTAACAAACATAAGTCGGTTAAAAATGTGCTCGATGTCCTCTATCTTATATTTGACAACGATGAGCGAGGCTAATACGTTGGCAGAAATCAGTGTCACTGGTTTGGCCAAACCTATAAATTCGTAGGTTGGAATTAAAATTTACCGCTTAATGCATTCGATGTGTCACTTGCATACACGCTTACCAATTTAATAATAATAATAATCTAGAATGTTCCATTTCCCTATTCCCTTCTCGCTCTTTCTTCTATCTGCTCCGCTATACCCTTTTCCCTCATACTCACGAAGACGACCGAGAGACGCCGAAGACCGCCATTAGTGTTCGTCGATATTATTTATTGCCATAGGGAAACGTGTATGCAAGAGTTGGCTCTAGAAGACATTATTTATTCAATTCTGGTGGCCAGCCAGCCATCCTAATACAGTCCACTTATTCGCCAGACCAGTCACTTAATCATGATTCATTGTTGTTGGTAAATTAACTGCTTACTATCAAGTAATTAATTAAATTCAGATGGTTTTATTTGGTATATTTCACAGCTTGACAACTCTGGAGCTAGCTGAATCATTATCTCAAAGGAGCTATGACTCAGATCGTATTTTATCTCTTCTGGAAGGCCTCCAGTCTTCAGTAGAGCGGAATGCTCCAGCGTCAGGTCTCAGGGACCTGATCCTTAGGGCACTGTACACACATGTCGACAGCGAAGATGAGAAGATACTGGTGGCTTTAGCTAGGATTATGTACACGGTGAGCTTTTTATATTTTTTCCTAATCATCGTCATCACCCGTCATAGATTGTTTTTGACGTTGACGTTGGACGCGTTAATTTTTTGTTCTCTTCTCCCGATGGATGATGAATGAGGTGATAGGGAAGGCAAAGGGTCTAGCCCATACAGCCAAGTCTGACGTAATATATCTTTCATTTTTATGAGTTAATGAGGTCATCATCAAATTCCAAATGTTGCAGAATTTGATGGTTTTCTTGGAGCCACTCGCGGCATTATAGCTCAAACACGTCGTGTAAAATATGGGAGTTCACAGCGCAGGAAAACAGCATAAAATAAACTGCACCATATTCAAAGTACAATTTATCGTTTTCCATAACTATTCACATTGTAGAACATTACTAAACAAACAACACCACTTTTGACCAATAATATCCACAGTAAATTAATTTACAAAACAAAAACTTGCACACGACATGTCCGCGCAAAATGGCGCGAAGGACTCCTTGGACGCGTTAAACATTGACAACTTGTAGTTAAAACAACATTTGAGAAATAAAAATATAATATTTTAATATCCACTGCTGGATATTGACTTTGATTTGTTAACAAAATGGGATAAAACATGTTAAATGAAGTGGACATGGAATGAAAGTTGACGTGGGCGTTGGCGTGGAAGTGGTCGATGAGGTGAACGTGAACGTAGACGTGGACGATGACTTGTATGATGACGTGGACAATGAATTGGTAGATCACGTTTACGTTGACGTGAACAATGACTTTCACAATAGATAGATAAATTCTTTATTGCACAATAAACAAAAACACATTTAAATGTACATAGGCGAACTTAATGTCTAGTGACATATTCTACCAGCTAACCTTTGGGATAGTGAGCAATGATTGTGGGTGCATTAAATCGCTAATTTAAAATCGAGATTAATAATAAAAAATCTAAAAAATAATAATAATAAAATAATAATAATCTAACTATTACTAGCAACTAAAGCTAAAATACTAATATATAATAACACAAGTTTTTTATTGTATATAAAATACATACAATATTATACCAATTTAGAGAGGTTATGTTGACTCGTCTTGCTTTTTGTGAAGGTGTAAGGTAAGTAATTTTTTAAAACACTTAAGTAAGACAATGAGGTGAACGTAAACGTAGACGTGTACGATGACTTCGATGATGACGTGGAAGTTGACGTAGACGTGGACGATGACTCGGAGAATGACGTGGACTTTGACATAGACTATGACTTGAACGAATACGTGGACGTTGATGTAGACAATTACGTGAACAATTTACGTCGACGCTGTACCAACTTTTTGTGAGATAAAAGTTTTTTTTTTATCATTATTATCAATGTTATGACATTATTGGTCACAAGCCAAGGCACTATTCTCCTCTCCTGTGGGGGGACAAAATAGACACGGCTATCGCACGGTGTGTTCCAGGATTTCTAAAAAATGTGTCTGCTAAAATAAAGTTTGTTGAAATATGTAATTTCGTTCAGATGCGTGTGACTGGCACGCACTTGGCGTCGGCTTGCAAGCTCGTGTTCAAGGTGGCACGGAACGATAAAAACGACCATTTCTTCCGTACCACAAATTTATTGGGTGAGTTTTGTCAGAATTTCGCTTATTTATACAGCTTAGTCGAGCGTGTTTAGCCTAAATTAGGTTTGATATCTTTATTATAAGTCGCAATTTATTAGCAAAAGCTAACAAAGAGCCTCCACGGATTATAAGTAAAAATTCCCCTGGAAAAATTATTATATTTTATTGAAATAATTAATATTATGATATTAAACTAAGAGATACATTTTGAAGTAAATAAAAAGAAAAATGTATTAAAAACACATAAACTAAATTAAAAATAAAACTATGTATAAAAATATACCCATGACTTGATCATGTGGCAATGTGCCAAGAACACTCGAAGCATACCCCGCACAGCGATACTGATTTGCTGCGCGAAAAGACTGCCAGCCCTCTTGTCACATACAGATACACATTAAGTGACGTATTAAGAGCTTTATATTACGTGTGGGGTCCAGACGATAGGCCCATGGGGACCCTCAGCCAAGCGAAACCACGCTTTTAAATAAGCAGATTCACATTTAGTCACCTTTATTATCAAATCCAAACCCATCATGAAACTCGTCTGCAATTAGCTCAAAAACTGGTATTGTCAACGTTCGATCTTTATACCATAATAATACTTTTTCCTGTAGAACTACTGGTAGAAGGATGCGGTCGAGCTTGTCCATTGTCAGAAGGAGAGTGTTGTGTATACGGCGCTGGAGCTTTAAGGTTTCTCGCCTTGGAGCCTCGACTCCGAGCCTTGGCGCACTCGGCTGGGGCTCTTCACCTCGCTGCCTTACACTTGAAGATACTCAATACTGCTGTAAGTGTTCTTATCTCTAGACATACATACATTCATATCTTCACGCCAGATTTGCGTGAGCGCCATTTGACACGATCACGACATACCTCTCTCGCTTCGTCGACATTCATTAACCTCTTCATATTTTTTAATGCACCTTCAGCCAGTGTTTTATTTATTTGATCATGATATGTGAGTCTCGGTCTGCCAGGGGTTCTTTCACCCACAACTTTCGCATTATATATCTGGTTCGTCAATCTTTCTTCGCTCATCCTTTTAACATGCCCGAGCCATCGTAGCATGCCATTCCTTATTTTTGTCCCTATGCTTTCCTTTATACCCTTTCCGTATTTCGTCGTATTACCTCTAGACACATCCAGTTATCCATCATTATCATCACTGAAGCTCGCTGTTTCGAACGATATCTCGCCATCCCTACCAGCGACCTCCTTCAGGGCAGCCGACTATTTGTCAGTGTTCAATCCACTTTTTTTATTTTTTATACTAGCTCGACATGCGACCTTGCGCCTGATGGTAAGTGGGGAGCGAGATCCATGAATGTTAGCAACTGTAATCAGACACTCATGACTGACATCAGTCCCTAACACTATGCCGGCTTGACTGGACATGACGGCAATTCGAGCCTGATCCCGAAATGTGTGGATACACTTTACTGGGTTTATCGGCACGAACGGTGGATACTTCCCCGCCCCGGCAGACTGGACAAATTACCACTATCAGTCTGCCTACCACCTATTAACTTACCACTCTGCATCTTCCCGTACGCACCAGGTCTCCAAACTAAATTAATTCTACTGTTATTATTTTTTAAATTTGAATTTGTAAATGTTAAGATTCGTGCACCACATGTGGTAGGTTTTTTGCATGCTCACTATGTGCGGTCAAGGAATTTAATTCCCTACCCATCTTGTTCAAATGTTGTCAGACATTCGCAGTGCATTAAGGTCAAACAATAATTATTAATTATTCGTTGTCGTGCTCTAGCTACCCCTCGTTCCGAGACACGACCCCCTCGTTCGTTCGTAACCTAAGCACGCTTAAAGCGTTTTGCCAAAGCTATGTTACGTCACAAATGACATCATTCCTCGCGCTTAGACTGCTCACGATATCGAGGTAGATCGCTCTGAGCGCTGTCAGTTTTTTGTCATTATGTCACGCGCCATTGTCAAGTTTGGTTTTCCTTTAAATTATTTAATATTGTAATTCGTTTTTACTGTTTGTATATTACTTCTAAAACAAATCTATAATTAATATTTAAGTAGGAAGTAAATAAAAAATGTCTGTAACACAGCAAGTTATTTTAGAAGACCAAAATAAATAAATAATAGTAAACGTTCCACATATAAAGATGAATAAAATAAACCGAGAGAATATCTTCTATACATTAAAAAAACTATTATGTTATGAATAAAAATGTGATTTAGGCCGTTCCGAATTGAAATCACGCTCTGAGCATCCAAATCGTGGTATTTTGATTAGGAACGACTGCCAGTTTCATTCTAAGCGCTCTGAGCATGATTCGGAACAAGGGCTAGCTTTTAAATTGAATTCCTTGACCGTACCTACCAAAAAACCACGAATAATAATAATATTTCCAGACAGGTCACACAGCGCCATCTAATCTCTGTGGTAAGCTACGAGGCTTGTGTTACGGAAACTAGATGGTTGATAAACTACATATTATACTTTTTTTTTTGTAAATATATACATATTATACATAAACAAACCCAGACCGAAACAAATTATACAATGTACAACTTGCCCCCGGTGGTAATCGAACCCACGACCTCCCGAGTTCACTTCAACGTTTGTTACCACTAGACCACGGAGGCGGTCAGTGTATTGATTTTGATTTCAAATTTTGAAGACTATGTGTGCTCTCATGGATAGCATAACTCGCTGATTAAGTTTTATCTCAATACTTTGAAAAATCATATTTCATCATCATCACGACCGTTTCCCTTTCGGGGTGGTCAGAAACCACGCTTATAAATAAGCGGATTCACATTTAGCCAACTTTACTATAGCCCAATCATGACAAGTGGCAAGCTCGTCGATGTCTTCAGGCGTACCAAACTCGGGAAATATCACAAATAAATTCAATATTAATTAAATGTTTACATTAATAAATATTTTTGTGTCCCGACCAGGAATCGAACCCGGTACCTCCGAGTCTAAATCCACGGACTTAACCGCTAGACCACGGAGGCAGATAAAATCATACTTCATTTAAAAATATATTTTTAGCCATATACTTCGTCTTCCAGAAAGCTGAAAACCCGAGAAGCGTGACTGAACAATCTATTCATGCGTTGTACCAACTTACGGGGGCATTACGGAACTTGGCTGGCGGTGGAGATCGCGAACTCAAGTCGTTCGTCGCGAGCGGAGCGCTAGCAGAGCTCCTTGCCTCACTGCAACTGTTCGTCACCGACCGAGATGTGCTCACGAATGTTGTTAGGAGTTTAAGGTTATATTATTATTATTTAAAAAAAAAACACGACCGTTTCCCTTTCGGGGTGGTCAGAAATCACGCGGATTCACATTTAGCCAACTTTACTATAGGCTCTTTTTTACTCGTCGATGTCTCCAGCGTACCAAACTCGAGAAATATACATTAAATTTATATACATTAATAAATATTTTCGTGTCCCGATCGGGAATCGAACCCGGTACCTCCGAGTCTAAATCCACGGACTTTACTGCTAGACCACGGAGGCAGTTGTAATTTTTTTTAAAATTTTTTTTTTCATTTCAAATTCCGGTAGGAGTGTATAGTGTTAAAAAAAAATAGATTATTACTTACTAGACATGAAACGGATATCCGGTAACTATCCGATATCCGGCCTTATTTTTACTATCCGGCCGGATACCGGATAGTAACTCAGTATCCGGTCGGATACCGGATAGTTATATTCGAAACATTCTCATTATTTTATACCAGGAAAATAATTTCCATTTCATTTCATTTCATTTAATTTCATTTAATTTCATTTCATTTCATTTAATTTCATTTAATTTCATTTAATTTCATTTAATTTAATTTAATTTAATTTCATTTCATTTCATTTCATTTCATTTCATTTCATTTCATTTCATTTCATTTCATTTCATTTCATTTCATTTCATTTCATTTCATTTCATTTCATTTCATTTCATTTCATTTCATTTCATTTCATTTCATTTCATTTCATTTCATTTCATTTCATTTCATTTCATTTCATTTGATTTCATTTGATTTCATTTCATTTCATTTCATTTCATTTCATTTATTTATCACCGTAGGGACCGTCTGGAACACTTGGTTAAGTCAATTTATAATACTCTGTAACTAATATTAGTTACCTACAGTAAGCGAGATAACACAATCATGGTCAGACAGCTTAATACGAAACAACACGACGAAGACCAGAAACAGCCCAAACTATCAATACAATTATGGAAGAGCCATATTGAATGCTAAATAATCAATTACAGAAAATAAAATTTTAATACTAATAATGTCAAACTATGTTAAAATAAAAATGTCAAGTACTACAAGGTACTACTACAATATATATATATATATATATATTGTATACAACACTAAAATATGTCAAATAACTAATATTATTAAACATAGAAATCTGTCACAAGGGCATCGTCATTAAAACTAGATAAGAAAAAGAAAATATAAATAAATTTATTAATAACATGTCATATTAAAAACTAATAGTAATAAGTAATTATAATTTTATTAATTTAGCTGTATAGAGGCGTAGTCATCAATACCACACTACGTTATGGACACAGTTTATTTTAATAATCACTCGACAAAAATGTTGATTTTATTAATTAGCTTAATTAATACTCAAAATTAACAAGTGGCAAATTATGGTGAATGAATACCAAATTTTCTGCATTTGTTGGTAATAATAATTTCAAATCAAACTGGTCGCGTCATGTAACGCGATAAAGGGCCGGATATCCGGCGCTCCGGCCTCGTAACTTGCCGAATATTCGGTAACCGGTATCCGGCCAAACCACTATCCGTTTCATCTCTATATATTACCCACAGTGTACTATCAGCAAATGAAGCTTGTTGTTCGTGGTTGTGCTCTTCGCCATCAAGTGCTGGCGTGTTGCTGACTGCACTAGCCGCGTGTGCCGCCAGCGCACCCTTAGCGGTCCGTTTGACATACACTCTGGGCAACATGGCCGCTATGGACGAACATGCAAGAATTAATGTTTGTATTACATCATTCCTTCTCATCACACCTCTTTTGTCTCCCATTCGTTTGCTGTTGTTGCTGCAAATCTCTGGAACGACATACCATTAAATATAAGACAAGCTTCAAATCGAGCTATCTTCAAACATTTAGTATATAGGTACTTCTTACCAACCTAACTGTTTCAACTTCTCATTTTTTTTTTTTTTTTTTTTTTCCTTTTTCATTTGCAGCAACTACATCATTATTTCTATATTACTTCCCTCATCGTTTAAGTGATTTATTTATATATTTATTATGTGTATATAGTATATATATTATTTATGTACGTGTTATGTAATAGTAAGTAAATATTGGTATGTATATATTGATATATATGGACTTACTTAATATTGCACCTACCACCTATACTGTCTAAATGTCCTAAAGGTTTGGCTGGCAGAGAATGCCTAGCGGCATTAAGTCCGCCTTTGTACATAGTGCAATAAAGTTTTTAAATAAATAAATAAATATTTTATACACAACTACTAAATCGTAATAATGTTAGAGAAGCTTACATAGTACCAGGTTTATATATTCTGGAATTCGCCAACTTTGCCAAAAATAATGGGGAACATTTCCCAATTGTGGATCAAAATCGCAACCGCAGAGTTCGGAATAAAAACAAGCTCGTAATTTGTCATCGATGTATATAGTATTTATTATATTTATTTATATAAGTATTATATAGATTGTATTTAGGTATATAAGTATTTGTGTAGGTCGAATTTATGTAATATGTATTAAATAAAGTATTTATATTTTCACGTACAGTATTCCCAAATTAATAATGCACATACAGATCTTCGCTAATTGTCGTATTCCCGGAAACACCCGAATCATTGAATCGTAAGAGCCTAAACATTGCACTTGCATTTTGCACCTTGTTCGAAAGAAATAGAAGTCAATATCATGTGTACACAATCGAAAACAATTCGGGCGTCGTTTTTTTGTTTTTGTTTTTTGGCGGTGACTGCACGTGTTCTCTCTGTGTGAAATTATATAGAGCTGCTATTACACACATACCCTTCTTGGTTTTGTTTTCAAAGGTGAATTTAATTTCAACTTTAATCGGTACCGGGTTCCCATTTAGCCAACTTTACTATAGGCCAATCATGACAAGTGGCAAGCTCGTCGATGTCTCCAGCGTACCAAACTCGAAAAATATCACTAATAAATGAAATATTAATCAAATGTATTTATTTAAATTGATAAATATATTATTCAGGAATAGGACCCGGTACCTCTGTAAAACTTATCCGCTAGACCACAGAGGTTATAAATAAAATCGTGCAACAGAAGCATATTTACATCAGATCGTCAAAATTACAAAATACATAATAATAATAAAAACATTTATTGACTTAAAAACCTAGATACATTAATCAGTAAATACGGGGATCCCTGTACTATGTCCCAGAAGGTCTGTGATACAGGGAGCCCCACTCGTGCTTACAAAGACATTCGTGATCAACATGCATTAACAATAATTTTGAAAACAGTTCAGACAAGTATAAAAAAATAAATAAAAAAAAACACAATATAAAATCAAAAAAACTACAGTATTTATAAAACTCATTGCATAAATCAAGTATGAATAAACAAATAAATTAGATAAAAATAAATAAACACAAACATATACATATGATATAAATACAATAGATAAAATATAATATAATATAGTATATTACTAAAACAATATTTAACAAATCTATGTCATTACTTTCAGTACTTCTGTAATTCTCAAGTTTGCTTTTTTTTTTTTTTTTTTGTAAATGGCACTAATAACAATTTGCCATATTTACAGTTAATATATAGTCATATTTTTATGTTATTATCTCCATTTATTTTTATTCTGTAAATGTTTTGACAGATCTACAGCGAAGAAGGTGGTGTGGATGTGTTGCTGATGATCTTGGAGTCCTACACAAAACGCGCTGACAGAGACGCGCGGGATGATACCGATCCCGATTTACATCTCGTTGGTAAATTTAAACACATGAAATAATATATTTCACTTCATAAACAGAATAAGTCGCCATAACTAACTTCAAGTACTTGTATATATATGGCTTATATTTGGACAACTTTGTGTATTTATGTTTAAATTACAATAAAGACAATGGGATGTATCAGGCAAAGCTTTTTGTAGTTGTCGCTAGCGGCAATGGTACCTTATTTTACATATCGCATCATTTTTTTATGTTGTCGTAGTGTTATATGTTTATAACAGAAAAATGTATTTTAAATTAACGTTACCTGCCTTAAAAGACGAACTAAAAAGCGCACACCCCGTCTTTAAAAAAAAAAGGTTTTATTCATAGAACGGCAATTTTAAGATCACCATCTTTGATTTCGCTTAGAAATCTCGACTTGTACACCTAAAAGCTGCTTACTTCGGCATAATATCCAGAAAATAATAAATTTCGTAATAAAAATACAAGTTTTCTATGCAACTGACAGTTATATTAGGTACCATCTATCATGCGTCATCGTGATAAAAATTTAGTGATAACACCCCATTAGCAGTTTTCACATTTGGGATAAAAATAATGAAGTGTAAAAATAAAAAAATAAAAATAAGTCGGTGGTGGCTCGGTTGTAAGAACGCGTACCTTAAATCCTACAAAGGCCGGTTCAAACCCTCGATATATATATATATATATATATCTAGGGTGATATGTGTGGGTTTTATTCATAGAACGGCAATTTTAAGATCACCATCTTTGATTTCGCTTAGAAATCTCGACTTGTACACCTAAAAGCTGCTCACTTAGGCATAATATCCAGAAAATAATAAATTTCGTAATAAAAATACAAGTTTTCTATGCAACTGACAGTTATATTAGGTACCATCTATCATGCGTCATCGTGATAAAAATTTAGTGATACACCCCATTAGCAGTTTTCACATTTGGGATAAAAATAATGAAGTGTACAAATAAAAAAAAACAATAAGTCGGTGGTGGCTCGGTTGTAAGAACGTGTACCTTAAATCCTACAAAGGCCGGTTCATTATGTATGGGTACATTTTGGTATCAATAAACATATAATTAGGTACAAACAATTACCTAAATTTTATATATCATTCGAAATAATTGGACCCTGTATATTTATTTATTTTCAGGAAGCGATCTTGGTGGATCAGATGGTTCTCGCGAAGACGTTCTTATTAAGGTGAGTTTGATTGTCATCAAATAAGCATATAACTAAATATAACACTGTGGTATAGCATCGGATTAGCAATTTTCGTGTATTGCAGACAGTCCGCGTGGTAGCGAACTTGTGTCTGTGCGAGCGAGCGGGCCGAGGATTGGCGGAAACAGCCGAGAGAACCATACGAGCACTGCTCTCCTGTCTACAGCTAGCTGACAACTCCACGATGCAGCAGGATATGGTATTTAAACTGTTTTAATTTTAAATCAAATGAAATAATTTAATTTCTTTAAGTTGGCACAATATATATTTTTTTCATTATACATTTTTTTTTTTACCAAAATAAGTATAATAATGTTGTATTGATGTAATGCTTATTCCTTTGTAATTATTGTACTATTGTATTCATTCCTTTTTTTTAATTTATTTTCATTGTTTTCTTTGCTTACTTTTGTTGTATCTGTCAGCGAACTCTTATTATTGGCTTTATCGTATTACTATTTTCTCCTATATAATAAATAAATAATAATAAATATTTCCAGACAGGTCACACAGCGCCATCCAGTTTCCGTGGTAAGCTCACGAGGCTTGTGTTACGGAAACTAGATGGTTGATAAACTACATATTATACTTTTTTTTTAAATATATACATATTATACATATAAACACCCAGACCGAGACAAATTATACAATGTACAACTTGCCCCAGGTGGGAATCGAACCCACGACCTCCCGATTTCACGGCAACGTTTGTTACCACTAGACCACGGAGGCGGTCACATATATGTATAAATTAGCTGTAAGAATTCCTAAATAAATAAATACCAGAAGCTACTATGGGTGGACCCATCATATCAGCAATACTATAACTTTTAACTTAAAACACTATTCCCATAAACGAGTTTATGCTTTTTAACTCAAATAGTTACTTAATATTAATTCGTGGCTGTAAAGACGCTGTGTCAGCTTACAACCAAAAAATTAATAAAAACAATATTATATATCGATATATTAATTAATATATTGAAAATTTTAATACATTAAAATTGTTTTCTTTTACGTTTTTGGTATGATTTTTACAATAACTTTATCAAATCTGCTGAAAGATCTTTTAATAATAAATCTAAATGTGTTGTTTGGATTTGTTTGTAAAAAACAGATTTTATATTATTGCCACCGATCCGTTTCTTCACCGATAATAATAATAGCTGTAAACCACGTTGCTATCCCTTCTAGTTTTAGAAATGATATGTATTAAGTTATTGCTAGCATTTTTAAAAATTGTTTTTGGTATATTTTATAGAAACTTTTGGAGATGGATTTTGATAAGAACTCGGAGGCTGAACATCGAGAGGAGTTGGCTACAGCTGTTCTGGCAACATTGAATAACATAACGTTCTATAGGGAGCCCCCAGCACCTCCTGACCCACTGGACGACCTACTGGATGGCTTATGCTGTGGTGAGAAACAGTAACAAATATAAATTATTTTCTTGTTTTTTTGTTTTATTGGACCACTTTGCTACCTAGTCTTCTACTAGCAGAAGTAGAATCATTCAAAATAATTAAATTCATGACGTTTCATAAATGCTTGTAATAGGTTTACGTGAATATTTAGATAGAAGATATTTTGACTTTGACTTTGAATCCATATGACTCCTGCGTCGCGACGCAGCGAGATGATTTAAGCTCTTGTATTATTGTTAGGTAAAAAGCCAAGACACCTGTTAAAAGTGAGATTATTCTATATCACCACCACAGCCCTTAGAACATATAGTCCTAGACCTCCACTATTGGTGATGGGCCTTCCAGAAATTTCTGGAGAATTTGGCCTACACTCCAGTCTGGCCAGCGTGGCGAGGTTATTTTACTATAATTATTACTGTAAAACTAATCCTAATGTATATATACGTGCTTGTTCAGCAACTTGCGCGTGGCTAAGGAATCCGTCTGAGTTCGGAGCAGCCGCTTGCGAGGCTGTCAGAGCACTCGGCAACCTGTCCCGTTCTCCGCGCGCCGCTCATCTCATCGTCAGGGAAGGAGCCTTGGACACTTTAACACCTTTCTTTTATCATGGTTTGTACATAGAACCCAACTTTAATTTGGATGCATTACAATAAACATGTGATTTATTTTAACATTTTTTACAATTCAAAATGAATGATTATTTTCTTAGTATAGCCTAAAAAATATGCATATACTTTATAATACAAAATAATGCCTTATTGTAATCCAAATACAAACTGTAATGCCAATAACGTAAGACGTACAATTCAATGATAATATATACATATTTATAAACTTTTTAATGCACAAAAACTTAAAAACAATGAATTTTATAACAGTTAATCTTTGGGATTAAAGTAAAGTATTATCACAACCGTATCCCTTTTGGGGTGTCAGAAACCACGCTTATGAAGAAGCAGATTTAGCCAACTTTACTATAGACCAACCATGACAAGTGACAAGCTCGTTAATGTCTCTAGCGTACCAAACTCGAGAAATATCACAAATAAATTAAATATTAATTTTACGACCAGCAACCGAACCCGGTACCTCCGAGTCTAAATCCACGGACTTAACCGCTAGACCACGGAAGCAGTTAGTGGTGTGTGGTAGAGGATAGCGGGGTTCATTATTATATTATATTATTATAACGAAGCCATTGTAAACCTTGTTAAAATGTGTATCAGCTTGTGGTTTATTTTACAAAAGTGTAAGTGAGGTTGTGTAGTTTTAGGTAGGTACATTTAATAATATAACTGAATCTTTTTTAGAGGATTTATCCGTACGTTGTGCGGCTGCCGGGGTCTTAGTTAACATTTGTGGAGCGGGAAGCAGTTTAGACGCAGCGGGGACGGCTTCACGAGCGTTAGCGGATGCGGCTGCTGTGGGAGACGCTATGACAGCCGCCTTACTCGCTCGAGCGTTATGGAACGCTCATGCACACGCTCCGCTCCCTTCAGTTCACGCACATCAAGCTGAAACTGCTTTGGCGCATTTTATTGGTAAGTCTTACACGAAAATATTTTAAGAAATAAATAGTTATATTTAGGTACAAAACAGGTAAATAAATACTAATCTTTTGTACTGCCAACTGCCTCCGTGGTATAGCGGTTAAGTCAAAATCAATCAAATAATTTATTCAGTAAATAGGCAATATTTTTAGCACTTTTACACGTCATAACAGTTATTACATTTTATATTTATCATTCGTTCATTACAGCCCCTAGAACACAACGACCTAGACCTCCACTGTTAGAGATGGGCCTTCCAGAACTGAATCTGGAGAACTTGGCCTACACTCGCCACGCTGGCCAGACGGCTTGGCGAGGATATGATGTCAATTTTGAATGACAATTCATTAACGACTCCACAAGTTCGTATTAGTGGAACCGGGACCGACGGCTTAACGTGCTCTCCGAGGCACGGGAACGGGGTGTTGTAAATCTATGACAAATGTACGTAAGAAAAGTGTATTTCTCATGGTGCATGCCGGGGGGGTTTGAACCGACCTTTGTAGGATGTAAGGTACGCGTTCTTACAACCGAGCCACCACTGCAAAAAAATAAGTGTGACATATATATGTGTGGTGACAAATAGGAAATCAGCTCAGACTGTTTTCCTTTTGGGGTGGTCAGAAACCACGCTTATAAATAAGCGGATTCACATTCGTCCAACTTTACTATAGGCCAATCATGCGACAAGTAGCAAGCTCGTCGATGTCTACAGCATACCAAACTCAAAAAATATATCACAAATAAATTAATTAAATGTATTTATTTACATTAATAAATATTTTTGTTTCCCGACCAGGAATCGAACCCGGTACCTCCGACTCTAAATCCACGGACTTAACCGCTAGACCACGGAGGCAGTCAAAAGTCAGTCAGTAGGAGAGGTGTTTTTGAGGTGGTAGGCGGACTGATGGTGGTAATTTGCCCAGTAAATTGTATCCACACGTTTCGGGATCAGGCTCGAATTGCCGTCATGCCCAGTCAAGCCGGCATAGTGTTAGGAACTAATGTCAGTCATCAGGTGGGCGGAAGGTCACATGTCATGCAAGTATATATAAAAAAAAAGGTGTTATTAGTTAAAAGGTTGAACTAGTACATAAAAATTGTGGGCCTATACTTTAAGTTAGGTAAAAGAGAATTCGATTATTTAAAAAAAGGTGTTTAGATGACCATCCCGCAATGCGGCCGTGATGATCCAGTGGATCAATAAAAAATATGGATATTGCTGACCATGAGATTTTTTATTGTTACTCTACCAGCAATAAGAAATAAATACGGGGTGATTGTATTTTATTTTGTATGTTCTTACGTTAGACTAATATATGATTCTATTGATAGAAACACACAACTATTCCTAAGAAATCATATGTCAAAAATGGCTTCTAAATACTAATTGGCTACTTATACTAATTTTTATAGTTAACAAACTATGGAGAAGCCAAATTTAAAATTAAAAAAAAACATCATAATCATCAGCCTGTATCTCTCCACTGCTGGATGTAGGCCTCCCCCAAGACTCGCCACTTAACGCGATCTTAACCTTCTTTAGGTCATCTGTCCATCTGGCGGGGGGTCGTCCCACTCTGCGTCTTCCCGTACGTGGTCTCCACTCTAGAACCCGTTTGACCCATCGATCGTCGGTTCTGCGGCCACTTCAGCTTGCTAATTTTAAAAGCTATGTCAGTAACTTTCGTTCTCTGACGAATATCAACGTTTCGAATTCTATCCATTAGAGCAGCGGTTCTCAAACTTTTTTGGTGACGGAACCCTTTTGGAAAGCAAAATACTTGATAAAACCCTACAATAAAACAATAGTTTTTAAAAGTGTATTCTTTATTAATAAGCATAATAAAAGTACAATGTAACAGTTACTAATTATTAATTACATTACCACATGGCAAGTACAATAATAAAAGATATTTTAAAAAATGTTCTTTATTTTTCATCAAAAATCATGTTTGGTGTCCAGTCTATTGCGATATTTTGTTTTGGTGGCTGCATAGGTTGAGAATCCTGTTTCGCACAAATATGTTGTTGGGAACGGGAGAAAAATATTCAGAGCCATTTTGTCAAGCATTGGATATTCATCACGGATTCTGCATCAAAAATCGTTAAGAGGCGTCGTTTTGAAACTAGTGTCTGATGACATTTCTAAAAGAATCTCTTTATATTTAGATATATCTCGTTTGACATGCTGCAGCTCTCTGCTATAGAGGTATTTTGATTTTTTCTTCTAAATTCTTGCGGAACCCTAGGGTTTCGCTGAACACACTTAACACTTTGAGTATAACTGCATTAGAGATATACCAAGCAAAAAACATTCCTAATATTTAATTAAATAATGAGTTTTTAAATAACAAGCATTTATATTATTGATAACTAATCACTTACCGGTATTATCGTGATTACATTGCAATTTTAGCATTGAAAATTATCAGAATAGATAATAGTAAATCAAAAATTGGCGACGTCTCCCAACTGACTCCGTGGCGCAACGGTAGCGCGTCTGACTCCAGATCAGAAGGTTGCGTGTTCAAATCACGTCGGGGTCAAACATTACTTTTTTATTTTATTTATTTATATTTGACTAATATTTTTTTCATTTTTTTATTTTTTTATTTAAAAGTTTGTATTTTATATTTTTTTTTGCGCGGTGGTGGCTCGGTTGTAAGAACGCGATCCTTAAATCCTACAAAGGTCGGTTCAAACCCACCCGGCATGTACCAATGGAAATACAATTTTCTTACGTACATTTGTCGTAGATTTACAACACCACCGTTCCCGTGCCTCGGAGAGCACGTTAAGCCGTCGGTCCCGGTTCCACTAATACCAACTTGTGGAATCGTTAATAAATTGTCATAAAAAATGACATCATATCCTCGCCACGCTGGCCAGACGGCTGTAGGCCAAATTCTCCAGATGTATGTTCTGGAAGGCCCATCTCCAGCAGTGGAGGTCTAGGACGTGTTCTAGGGCCTGTAATGATAATTTTATAAAAATAATCCAATTCAAAAATCGCAAATACTGTTTTTCCTATTTTTTATTTACATTCTAAAAGTGAAGTATTATCACGGCCGTTCACTTCCGGGGTGGTCAGAAACCATTCTTTTAAAAAAGCCTTCACTTTTAGCAAACTTTACTAAAGGCCCATCATGACAAGCGGCCAGCCAGCTCGTCGATGTCTCTAGCGTACCAAATTTGAGATTTTTTTAGTTTTTGTTTGTTTTTCAATCAGGAATCGAACCTGGTATCTCCGCTTATTTTATAAATAGTAAAGAATATATGTATATACGTCAATATACGACAATGACAGGGTTGATGGGTGTTTTTATTTAAAAAGAAGAAAAAAAGGAAGATCGAGGAGCTCGGACCGAGAGGTCGACAGAGCGAGTATTTTTTATAAAGATTAGGATTAAAATAATAATAATAATATCCCACGTAGATAAGTGTTTAGTTTTTCTACTTACATATCTAATTATTTCTAAAATATAAAGTATAAAAAAAAAGTTTTATGCATTTTCAATAAAAGAAAAAAGGTGTTCCGTAGAATCCTCTCCGTAACAATTAAAAGCAACTACATCCAACCGCAGGCGTTGGATAATCATGTAACTGCAAAGGGCAGGTTACAGTAATCGTCCTTTGGTTTCACCCCTGTGTTATTGTAACCAGATGACGAGTCTGTGTTTGCGGCGTGCGAAGCAGCGAGCAGTGACCGTCGAGCGAGCGACCCGGATCTTTCCAAACCCCATGTGCGTATTCCATGACCATTACCCAATACACCAATATAGATTATAGACTTCATGCTTCAGTGCACATGTCGTCATACGACACGGCTTAATGATATATTTTTAGGTGGAAGGCTGCAATGGGAAATATCATCTATCTGCAGGTTCATATAAGACATATCTGATCTCCTTAACACTTTAGATCTGACACACTTACTAAGGGCCAATTGTTAAATGCATTGTCAATTTTTTATTTTATATATATCGCTGGGTTAGAGCGAAAACCAACTAACTCATTTATTTTACTAAATTCACTTTTTCTATACATATTATGTCGTTTAAAAACTTCTGCTTTTTCCAGTGATAAAATCGACTAAGCACTGTAACGCTTAGTAGTCAAATGTTAAGTAAAAAAAAATAAAAATTTAATCACTACATATACATACATACATACACATATATATATTTACATCATATAAAATATTATAATATCAATAAACTAAATACTAATACATACACATTATTATACATAAAGATACATATATATATATATATAGGTTCGAGTTGATCAGGTGTCTTAGGATATATATATATATATATACCACCCTGTGGAACACCTGTGTCCAAATCACACCAATCCGAAGACACCTGATCAACTCGAACCTGTTGCTGGCGATTATGTAGATATTGTGTAAACCAGGCAATGGCCCCCGGCGATAAACTTAGACGAGACAATGTAGCGATTAGCAAATCAGGATCAACTGTGTTAAAGGCATTCGTAAAGTCAATCAGTACAAGTACTGTGACTTTCGTTCCATCCATGCCTCTTCTGATGTCTTCAGTTACTTTAAGTAAAGCTGAAGTAGTGCTATGACCAGGACGGAAACCGTATATGTATAATCCGTTATATGTATAATCTTAACTAAATACTAATACAAAAACTTCGTATACATACATAATAATATAACTACAAATTTTGTTGGGTAAGGAAATGCGAATAGACCATTTTTTTAAATAGCGATCTGGTAGTTACTTATTATTGTACGGCTGTTTTTTTTTATTAAATACCTAAGTATTTTCTTTTTTGTCGTTTAAAGTTATTGTCCACCATTTGATCCATATTAGTTTATAAGTGACACCTACGAGTGAAAGTTCTAAATCATCCGGTTCAATTCCCGATTATTTTTATTTTTTAAAATCTATGATTACGTTTTGGTTTTTTTCAAAATAACATATTGTCGACTTATTCGGGTTTGTCAGAATAACCTCGTAATACGGAAGGGGAAAACAGGGTTGAATATTTATTATTTTCTTTCTTATTAACAGGTAAAATTCGACACGGACGTAGACACGAATACATCCGAAAACAAACGACCCCCTTTAGCCAAATCATGCAGCGTAGACCAGGAACTGTGTGACCAGGTAAGAATGACCGAATTTTATCGGTAATCAAAATCAAAATGATTTTGATGGATGATGAATGAGTTGATAGGGAAGGCAAAGGGTCTAGCCCATACAGCCAAGTCTGACGTAATATATCTTTCTTTTTTATGAGTTAATAAGGTTATCATGAAATGAGAGTGCCCATTTTTCTTAGAGAAATTCTTTTTTATTTGATAGTTAATATATGTATTGTGATTTCATAATCTGTAATTCATTTTATTTATTTTACCCTAGCATAACGACAATTGACAAACAACACTATTTATACGATTAGGTTCTTTATCATGATCAGGTACTTTATTATAGATAAAACACTGGATTTCAGATTGGTAGGATAGAAACTGGTAAGTTTTTGTCAATTGTCGTTATGCTAGGGTAAAATAAATAAAATTAATTACAGATTATGAAATCACAATATATTTACTATGAAATAAAAAAGAAATCATTATGACAATAGAACATTTTTTGGGCCCATTTCTCTAAGATATAATATTTGTTTTTTTTATAGGTGTCAAAACAATACGATAAGACTGGTTGTTCTGGTGAAGACCTCGGGTTTGAGGATGGGGATGTGGTTGGGGAGATGGGATGTGGTTGTGGACCCTGCCGGAGGCTGGCAGCGTGGGAGGAGCTGGTGGGTGTCGCCATACCACTGCTGCAGAAACTAAGACCAACCAGGACCGATGCGTCCGTTGGTACTGATTGAAGAGATGAAAAAGTGCCCCATCACGCTGGAGACACGTTCTGAGTTGCACCAAAACGCAGTCTCAGTCAGTAACGGTTAAAGTTAAAAATAACCGCCTCCGTGGTCTAGCGGTTAAATCCGTGGATTTAGACTCGGAGGTACCGGGTTCGATTCCTGGTCGGGACACAAAAATATTTATTAATGTAAATGAATACATTTAATTAATATTTAATTTATTTGTGATATTTCTCGAGTTTGGTACGCTGGAGACATCGACGAGCTTGCCATTACCACATTTATAAAAACTTAATTTTGGTGCAACTCACCTTATGGCATTCGTTCACTACATAAATGGCCGCGAATCAAAACTTTTTTTTTTATTTAAGTGAACTAATGCTACTAAGGAAGGATTCAGTTATTGGCCCTTAAAATCGTTTGTTTTTTATTGACTTCGTTTTGGCATAACAACTATTATATTGTTTTTTATAAAATTAATCTATTAATCCATTTATTTCAAACAAAACCTTAAATTAAATAAACAACCTATATTACAACAAAAAATAAATTTAACCTAAAAAAAATAGATAGAAAAAATAAGTTAAATACAAAAAAAATCTTGTGGCATGGTGCCCAATACACTAGCAGCATTTTCCCTCTGAATTATGATACTTAATTTTTGGGAGAAAAAACTGTCACCAGAGACGTCAATGAGTCTTGGAACAATTTCTTTATAGAATGCTTTCAGTTCCGATCCCCACAGGCCCATCGTTTCTACAGCAAACCTATTCATTATTTTGTATTGTCATTCATATTTAACAATAAATATATTTTTATAAATTGTATTTTATTTTACGTCCTCTAATGGAGTGTATCAGGCAAAGCTTTTTGTAGATGTCGCTAGCGGCAATGGTACCTTGTTTTACACCTACATCGCATCATTTTTAAATGTTTTGTAGTTTTTTTTATTTTTATAACAGTAAAATGTATTTTAAATTAACGTTACCTACATTAAAAGACGAATTAAAAAAGCGCACACCCCGTCTTTAAAAAGAAAAAAGGTTTTATTAATAGAACGGCAATTTTGAGATCACCATATTTTTTATTTCGCTTAGAAAACTCTATTTGTACACTTAAAAGCTGCCCACTTCGGCATAATATCCAGAAAATAATAAATTTCGTAATAAAAATACAAGTTTTCTATGCAACTGACAGTTATGTTAGGCGCCATCAATCATGATAAAAAGTAAGTGATACACCCCATTGTAAAACAAACAAGGCTTTCAGAGCCTTCCTACTATTAACTTTATTATAATGCCAAGTTCGACTTGGCGCTGTAACCTCTTTTTCGCTTTAATAAAAGTGGTTCGAGTAGCGATTTCATTCGCTTTAAGCAGAATTCAGTAAAAAAAAAGCGCTTTCTTTTTTACTCGAACACAGGATAAGTAGGTAGGTACTCCTTTGAAAGCAAAACAAAGGTCGCTTTTTTAAAATTAAAATAACACATTCTTGTCCAATATTATTATGTTTAATTTAAGGCTGGTCCCCAATACAGGTCTAACTAAACTTACAAGGGGGATCCAGAAATATTTTTTTTTTCTTTGCTTTTTAAATACGGCTGCTGCGTTTGTAAAACTGTGAATTACTATCAAGGTAATTTGTAATCTATAATTTATAGATTTTTGCATATTAAAACGGAAATATGTCGTAGATTGGAAGTGAGCCAAGATACGTAAATAGAGCTGCCATTCATACATACTTCCATCTACAGAAAAATCCGATTCTTTTGTTTTGTGTGATAATTACTAGCTATAACTATTCGTAGACGAAAACAGTTATCCTAAATCGTTGCAGACTACATTAGGTCTATATATCGCAGAGTATTGTATAGTTGTTTAAATTACATGGTCCATTTTGGGCTATTTTGTATAACAAACTTTTTTATACTAGCACGACATGTGACCTTGCGCCCACCTATTGGTAAGTGGCGCGCGGGGTCCATGAATGTTAGCAACTGTAATTAGACACTTATGACTGACATCAGTCCCTAACACTATGCCAGCTTGACTGAACATGGCGGCAATTCGAGCCTGATCCCGAAACGTGTGAATACACTTTACTGGGTTTATCGGCAGACTGGGCAAATTACCGCTATCAGTCTGCCTACCACCTATTAAATGTGTACAATGATAAAAACGTAGCTTCGAAAACTTTATTGATAAGACTAATGTTATTTTTACTAAGTATATATATATAACTGTATTATAAATATCCAAAAAAATCGTGGCCAATGCAAACAAATATTATTATTTTTTCCGAAATATATAGCCACTATATTTTATATTAAATTTGACGAATTCCATGCTCGCCACAGCGCGAGAGCAGGGATATTAATAAATACGTTTATAACAACGAATAGAATAGTGTTTTAATAACATACGCAAACCAACATAAAAAAATAAAGTATCATCACGACCGTTTCCCTTTCGGGGTGGTCAGAAACCACGCTTATAAAGAAACGGATTCACATTTAGCTAACTTTACTATAGGCCAATCATGACAAATGGCAAGCTCGACGATGTCTCCAGTGTACCAAACTCGAGAAATATCACAAATAAATTAAATATAAATTAAATGTAGGTAGGTATTTATTTACACTAATAAATAGTTTTGTGCCCCGACCAGGAATCGAACCCGGTACCTCCGAGTCTAAATTCACGGACTCAACCGTTAGACCACCGAATAGTGGTAGAAATTAATGACAACACCATTAAATTATGTTTTACTTGGATGAATGGCAGCTTTATTTACTAATAAATGTTGCAACTCGACCGCTGTAACCACAATGGTCGTCGTAATAGTCGACTCCAAGCCTTTACTATGAGGACCTTCACTTTGTCGGCAAGTGGAAACATACAGGCTGATTAATTATTTATTTGATTATTATTATGGTAGAAACAGTCTTAATAAATAGTTTTTTTTTAACATTTAATGTGTTTAAATTATTGAGTTACGCCACATCCTGTTATCAAACATACCACATTGTTTGAAAACAAGTCTTAATTCAACCAATGCGTTCTTCCAGTATTGTCGTACGGAGCAGAAACGTGGACACTGACAGTGAGTCTGGTCCACAAATGATAATGCCCATTTTTCTTAGAGAAATGGGCCCAATAAAATGTTCTCGTGTAATAATGATTTCTTTTTTATTTCATAGTTAATATATTGTTATTTCACAATCTGTAATTAGTTTTATTTCTTTTACCCTAGCATAACGACAATTGACAAAAACTTTTTTTTACCTTAATAATTACATAGTTTTTATCCCGCCAATTTGAAATTCAGTGTTTTATCTGTAATAAAGTACCTAATCATAATAAAGAACCTAATCGTAGAAATAGTGTTTTGTAACTATTTCATACATAAATCTTAATCAATTAACTATTTAATTAATAATATTTTAATGCTTGGGTAAAAGTTAAATTTAAAAAAAAAAACAATAATTGTTATGATTATTCAATTGTATTTTGTTGAGGCACGCCGCAAAAAAGTTGGGGCCTGATTTTTGGCAATCTCTTTTAAGGTCGCTCAGCGAGCTTTGGAGAGAGCTATGCTCGGTATTTCTCTGATGGATAGAGCCCGACACGTAGACATCCGTTGGAAAAGCAAAGTTACACTGACTAACACCGGTATTAATATTAACTTATTAAAGCCTTAAAGAACACTTTAGTCATTATCTCTTTTTATTGCAAGCTATTTCAACTAAACTATTCTTCAATATAAGGCCAATAATATATAAAGGAACAATAAGTAAGTTAAAAGAGATTCCTCAAACCCAGGCCTCAACTTTTTTGCAGCGTGCCTCAATAAAATACAATTCAATAATCATAACAATTAATTGTTTTTTAAAATTTAATTACAACATCTCTTTTACCCCAGCATTAGAATATTATTTAATTAAATAGTCAATGGGGTGTATCAGGCAAAGCTTTTTCTAGATGTCGCTAGCGGCACTGGCACCTTGTTTACAGCTATGACGGATCATTTTTTAAATGTTTTTGTAGATTTTTTATTTTTATAACAGAAAAATGTATTTTAAATTAACGTTACCTACCTTAAAAGACGAATTAGGAAAGCGAAAACCGTCTTTAAAAAGAAAAAAGGTTAAATTAATAGAACGGCAATTTTGAGATCACCATATTTTTGATTTCGCTTGGAAATCTCGATTTGTACACTGAAAAGCTGCTCACTTCGGCAATATAACCAGAAAATTATAAATTTCGTAATAAAAATACAAGTTTTATATGCAACTGACAGTTCTATTGGGTACCGTCTATCATGCGTCATCTATCGTGATAAAAAGTTAGTGATACCCCATTGGTTGAAATTTATGTATGAATGAAATAGTTACAAAGCACTATTTATACGATTAGGTTCTTTATTATGGTCAGGTACTTTATTATAGATAAAACACTGGATTTCAAAGTGTTCATAATTCTCCGATTATATCGGCGGGATTATATGATTATTTATGTAAAAAAAGTTTTTGTCAATTGTTGTTATGCTAGGGTAAAATAAATCAATTAATTACAGATTATGAAAACTCAATATATTAACTGTCAAATTAAAAAGAAATCATTATGCCACGAGAACAATTTTATTGGGTCTATTTCTCTATGAAAAATGGGCAATCTCATTTGTTTATTAAAATAGTAGGTAACAATAAAAACAGTAAGTAACTAAACGAATGTAAAACTATTGTAAAACTAAATTTTAGGCACCAATTCTAGGCAATTAAGGATTATATAAAAATCTCCTACACACCATCTCCCATACACTCACACATATATGACGAACACACAGAGAGGACATACATCATTTATTGTTGTAACAACAATATATAACACGGAGGAGCTTGTATATCCCGCACTACAAGGCAACAGTTATACAAAAAAAAAATGTTCACTTATTTTACATCTGTATCTGTACCGCCTCCGTGGTCTAGTGGTAACAAACGGTGCCGTGAACTCGGGAGGTCGTGGGGTCGATTCCCACCGGGGGCAAGTTGTACATTGTATAATTTGTCTCGGTCTGGGTGTTTATATGTATAATATGTAGTTTATCAACCATCTAGTTTCCGTAACACAAGCCTCGTAGCTTACCATGGAAATTAGTTGGCGCTGTGTGACCTGTCTGGAAATATTTATTATAATATTATTATTATTACTCTGTGAAAATAAATGATTTTATTATTATGTAATGTGTATTCTAAAAGAATCCTCGGCCGAGTGAGCATCATGCTCCTTTAACTCCAAACTTTCTGACTATACGGCAAGTATTAAGGATTGTAGCTTTTTGGAATTGTCTGTATGTGTGCTGGTCTACGTTAATATTTTTGAGGCTGTCATGTAATGTTTTGGGTATTACTCCGGTCGTAGATACTAATATGGGTACAGTTGTTACTTTTTCTAATTTGAGTTGGGATTTAAGCTCTATTGCAAGGTCTCTGTATTTAGTATATTTTTCTGTATGTGTAGTTATTAGATTATGAGTGTTAGGTACGGCTATGTCTATTAAATATGCGGTTTTATTTTCTTTGTTTATCAAAGTAATGTCAGGTCGGTTGTAGTGTACTGTTTTGTCAGTTATAATCGTTCTGTCCCAGTAGAGTCGAATATTGTCATTATTATTATTATTATTATCGCTCTACTTAATAGACAAGCCGGCACAGTGACAGGTCTAATATGTCGTCCAGGTAGAAACTTACAAATATTACTATACAAATATATTTTTCCAGGTTTAAAATTAAATATCCCATGTGTTCAATTAATAAAATGGAAAGTTATTAATTAGAACTTCATTAGGCTTCATTGTTATCAGTAAATATTTTTTGGAATAAGCATGAATCATCAACTTTCTCAACAACGAATTTTAATGTCTGTTTTTTTTATTTTTTTTATACTAGCACGACATGTAACCTTGCGCCCACGTGGCACTCATGACTGACATCAGTCCCTAACACTATGCTGGCTTGACTGGAAATGACGGCAATTCGAGCCTGATCCCGAAACGTGTGGATACACTTTACTGGGTTCACGAACGGTAGATACTTCCCCGCCCCGGCAGACTGTATTTGCGATAAAACTTAATTCCTAAGTCTTGTGCTTCTGGAACTTCTACGAGCTTGTCTACACTACAATATCATGTCAATCATACTCGTAGATAAATTAGGTATGCGCGTAAATAAAATAAAATAATAATATATTAAATTAAGCGTTGCCATCCGAGCGTCAACAGGTGATCCTTTGAGTAGGGAATATCTTATTCAGAGGATCAGTGTTGCCATCCAACGAGGCAACGTCGCCGGAGTCCTCGGAACATTGGGTTCATCTTTTTCTGGATTCGATGACATGTAGATTATAATCTAGATATTTGTAAGTATTTAGTTTTTATATTAATTAGGTTTATCTTTTAGTTTATTTAATTTAAGGTTTTGTTTAGTTTATTTTTAATTTTATTGTTTAGGTAGCTTTAATTTATATTTATTGTTTGTATTTGTGTATCTTACTTCGAATAAATAATCTTTATTGAGTATGCGCTATACAATAAGTGAGAACAGTAAAACCATATCAGTATCTAGCTCAAATCATCGCGCTACCAGATCTCGGAATTTTTATTGTTTATTTATTTATTCGAAAAAAAAACAGAATGATACATAAAAATAGGTAGGAAAAAGATATTTCTAACTGAGAACATATACTCGTAGAAAAGTAGTTATTGTTGCAATGCATCGGAAAATAACCCTCATTCCAAAACACGATAATAAGCCGATGCATGCTTAAAGCAATTCCGATACGTACTAAACTGTATTGCCAAAGCTTTGTGACGTCATTCACTGTGCTCAGACTGCTTACGATTGCTATGTTCGACTTGAAAGTAAAGCAAAGCATTCAACGAGCATAGAGCTAAACCATAAAGCAACGCCAAATTAAACGATTGTTAAATCCAAACAAAGTGAAAAAAATGCGCTTAAAGCGTCAATTCAAAACATAAGGAGTATGGAACCTTTCGATCCGAATCATGCTGAGAACGCTTAGATAGAATATGATTTGGATTTGGATGCTCAGTGCGTGGTACGAGTATTAATTCGGAACGGACAAATAGACACACACATAAACAATGATGGCCTCAAAGTTGTAATTTTTTGTGATTATCTTTCTATGTGTTATTATTCTAAGAAGTTTTTTATATAGCTGTATGGAACAGCCTGTATTTGCGACCGGAACATGTGATAATATTATAAGACATTCGACTACGATTCTATGGAACAGTATCTTACCGTCTTTGCTAAAACATCTCCATTTAAAAAAAAAAAGAAACAAAAATCTACGCTTTCTATTTAAACTACTTGATAATATATTATTAAGCAATAACTAAGTAGGTAAATTAGTGTAATGAGATATAGAACATGATTATAAATTGCAATTTTAATGGAAAACACATTTTTATTCGCTTATTCAGTGTTTAGCTCCAATTTAGATGAGTTGTGTCTGGAATAATCTTCCTAAATTCGTTGTGTAAAGTTTAAAAATAGAAAAAAATGTTGTCTCGGTTAAATTTTGCCGCCTTTTTTGCGTGCTCGCTGATTATGAACGCGTTTAGTGTTCCCGCGTCCAGACTAAGGAGAAGGGATGTTCTGGATAATTATATTGAGAAAGCAAGAAGTGATGAAGTTACCCGTGGAGACATTGTAAGTACAAAGCATTTCATATTTTTAATGGACGATATTAATTCGTGACATTTCTCGAGCTTGGGGCAGCAGTTTCATAATGAATTCACGAGCCTTCCGACAGACCATATCGAGTGATCACTTTCCAAAATTTGTTACGATTATTGAAAAATTATATTGTTTTTTAAACTACTTCAGAGCCTTGGATTAGGTCTATGTCCATTTAGTTTATTGTGCGATGCGCCGCCGCCAGTGACGACGATTCATAATCGAAAATAGCATCCTATGCCGCATTTTTAGCATTAGTCATAAAAATGTCGGAATCGTATCGAATTTATCTGTCAAATTAGGGATTTATGAAAACTATTTAGCGACGAAATTTGACAGCCCGCCTTATTATCGAACATTACAGTTTTACTGTGTGACAGCACCTGACATTTTGGAATTTGCTTTTAGTGTTTTAGGTCTTAAAATAAGTTAATATGGAGCTGCCTGAGTTTTTAATGACATGTTCTCATATTGATTGTCCTTTGCAACTAACGATATTGATCAAATCAGTTTTTTGATTTTGTAAGTGGCAACATTTTTTTATGACTTACCGACCGAATTCGCTAAGACAGCGATTTGTCGAGACTGCCTGCCGTGGTAGGTAAAGACATCGACAAGCTTGCCTCGTAATATACCCATATGTTGCAAAGAGATTATAAAATAGAGATTTTTATATGTTACCTTTTTCTACGCCATCTACTTCGTTCATCTTCTCTTGTCGAAGGTACCGAGTTCGACTCCCGGTCGGACGGACGGATACATTAATTTATTTAGTTAATTTTTGATATTTCTTGAGTTTCGTACGCTTGTGACATGGACGAGCTTGCCACTTGTCATGATGGGTCTATAGTAAAGTTGTTTAAATGTAAATTCGCGTCTTTCTTTAAAGCGCGGTTTCTGACCACCCCGGGAGGGATATGGTCGTTATGATACTATTTTCCCAATATCGTGCGTTTAAATACTCTTCGTTCGACAAGGTCCACACGCATTTACAATTGGTCAGCATTTCACGTTGTTATATACTCGCATACATACATACATATAAAGAATGGAGTAATCCCCACAAAGAAGTGCCTGATAGTAAATTCACCTATTATGAAAATAAAAAAAATGAAAGTCGAAGCTAAAACGATTGAATATTTCAGGATGAAATTAAAACGCCAGAAGCTGGGAGTCAATCTCTGTCGCCAGACATAACTGTAAGTTTACCTGTTAATAAAATTAAATCTTAAAATGTTAATTCATGCGTAGGTAGACTTACAATTTAGATCGTATGATTTATTTTTATGGTAGCAGGATCGAACTAATTAATATAAATATATTCTAGCCAATATGGCATTATCCAACAACCAGCAGTATGCGGGTATACTATCTGGCTTATCAACCACATTTTGTTTTTTGTTCATAATCATCATTATAGCCCCTAGAACACAGTGTCCTAGATCTCCACTGCTGGAGATGGGCCTTCCAGAACATATATCTGAAGAATTTGGCCTACACTCGCCATGCTAGCCAGACAGATTTTTTGTTACTGTGCCGCTAATCATAATATAAATTAATTTCGCTGTTAATAAGAAAATGTAATTTAAATTTAACGAATAAATTAATTTAAAAAAAGAAGAAAGAGTGTTTACAATAATTATTAATCTGGCTGATGATCTTATAATAAGTTATAATATAAATAAAGTTATGAACAAAATTTTAGCCTTTACATTTAATGAAAATTCTGAAATTGTGAACGCTTCTTTTAAAAAAATACCAAAAAGCATGCTCCTTATTACATAATTCAGATGGAAGTCCGTATGATTGGGCAGATAAATTAATTTTTAACAGTCTTTCAGTGAAGACTTGGACACCCCACCGGCGGCTCCAGAAGCGGTTCCAGTTCCTGTAAACGGTCCCATACCGCTCCCAGAAGATGATGATGATGATGGCTTCGAACCCATGGAAGCGTCATCCACTACTGGTGGCAGCAATCTAGTGAGCCTGCTTAACATCGCCACATCACTGTTTCCAGGATCCAGTGGGAATAATGTAAGTTTTTCTTAATGTGGTGGAGATTCTGGTGATGGAAGCCAACGAAGAAGCACGCAACGTTTATTCCTTCCACACTCCAGACAGTTTACAGAAAGTCTTGATATAATTAAGCTTATTGTATAAGCATCAGCTAAGATTAAACTAAAGATACAAAAAGCACAGATAGAACGTAAGCTATGAGATCAAAGTGATTGAGCGATAGGCCCTGATAACTTGAAAAGCGATTTGCGTAAGTCGAAGGCAGTAGTTTAGTTTACAATAATGATCCTACATCATTAAATGGCCATACCATAGGCCGTGTTAATTATTAATGTGTTAATAAAAATACTCACCCATGATTTGTTCTTGTGGCAGTGTGCCAAGAACACTTGCAGCGTTCCCCCGCTGCACAGCAATGCTGATTTGTCACATACAGCATTAACCAGGCGCTTAGACAACTCTTTAAAGAACTTCTTTGCACTTGGCCCCCACGGACCCATTGTCTCAAGACCAAAAGGCACAAACATGTAGTCGTTGCTAATCGACTCGTATTTGCGACTTTTGACCTTTTCAGCCAAGTCCGCTGCAGCCCCGGCCCTGGCAGAGGTGCCTTGGAGATGAGACCTAGCAAGGGTGTCGACGCAAGTAGCGTCCCACACCAATGCTCGTCCCATCGACCAAGGCACCAAAGTCAATCCATCGGGTCTTTTACCGTCACTGCGAGAGATCCCAGACGGTTCGAGAACCGATGGGATTCCGGCAGTAACCAAAGCCCGATGATCACATTGTTAACAGAACCGTGGCGGAAACGACGACCGGCACTTTTGAGACAAGACAGGCCGTGGTTGCCAAGCTGCTGGTGGTCAACGTTGCTGCCACAGGAACAAATATGGGGAACGCATATCCTCTCCCCTAAGCGGAGGAATATGGCGATCCTAAGTGTGTTATTGTCCAACAATGTACCTAAATTTTAAGAATAAATGCACGAATGAAATTTTCTCTGAAATGCATACAAAACGGATATTTTTATGGTGTTCTAATTTATAAAATATTGGTTTCTAATTTTAAATCCTCTTCAGTTTTATTCCTTGTTTCTATGGTTTGGTTTTATAATCGCATTTAATTTTTGGACACACTGTTTTAAGCACCTATTCACGAGTTTTTTTGCACATCACTGTGTTTATTTTAAACTAATTATGGGTAAGTACATTTTTTATAATTTATTTATTCAAATTGCATGATTTGATTGCTACTTTAAATCTACAACAGAATATTATATTTTTTTACTGTTCATAGGTGTGGATGCGAAACATGATAAAGTATCTAATAAGGACAAACCTAAATAGTCTAAATCCAGCTACTTTAGGCTTCCTAAGACGAGCTGATGTAGCTGAAAACGAAATAGATTTAGACAGTAGTAACTCTAAACAAATCAACAGTAAAGGCAGCGATAGCAACGAAAGCACTAAAGAAAACAGCAGTGCAGAGGAATCAAATGGAAGTGAAAATAAAAAAAAGAGTACGGAAAATAGTGAAAAAATTAAGGAAAGCGCAGAAGATAATAGCAGTAATAAAAGTAGTTCAGAAGAATCGAGCGAAAGCAGAGAAAGCGCAGAGGATGATAATAACGCTGCAGAAGAAAGTATAGAAATAAAGACAAGCAAAGAAAAGGATATGAATTCAAAACAAATGTCTGAATCGAATGAGGGGAATGGGGTTAATTCTGATTCTGATTACGATTCTGATGAACCACCTGGTGGGGGGGATGGACAAGGCGGGGGAATACTTGGAATCTTAGCTGGATTAAGTGGAGGGGTAAGACACTTTAGCTTTTATATTGAAATAGGTAAAGTTAAGCAAATAAATATATCGTCATGATCGTAGAACAATGTCGGATTTAAAAAAATACCCATAATTTTGCATTATTTCGATAGCAAATAACAGTAATTATTATAACTTGGTTAAAAAATCTGATTTTATATATAGTTTTATATTGTGGTCTGTAATTTAAAGTGCAAATGTTAAAAAGGGTTCCAAAATGAAATCTAGAAGGTTTGCACTTATTATGAGACTAGTATTAACTTACAAAAGAAGTGACAAAAAAACAGTTGAAATAACTTTGAATGGCCGCCATGAAAATTTTAAATATAGCAGATCCGTCACTGTTCTACGATCATGACGATATATAGCCAGCAAGGTCAGAGTAGGCTGGATTCTCTAGACATACGAGTATTTATGTACATTATACGAATTATCTAACAACTAAAGTTTTTGGACAAAGAAGACAAAAAAAATGTATTATTTATTTTATTTGTTTTTTGCAGGAAGATGGTTCAGATCTTGGATCATTATTGGCTACTGTTGGTGGTATTGTCGCAAATCTTAGTGTAAGTATACCTTTTAGATCATTATCGTAATTAAATTTAAGATATTTACTATATTGTATTGGCAAATTCGAGTGAGTATTTATGTTATTTGGTTAGGTTATATTGTATAAGTGAAGGGCAGGAATTAATGCCTAAATTAGATACCTATACCTCGTTCTGTGGAGGCAGGGGGTGTAAATGTTGTTTTTCCTCCACCGTAGTAGTGTAGGATATATTTTGCACTACTAATAGCACTAAATATTTTAGTACGAGTATCAACTAGTTATAGCGGAGACTGCTCCCCAAGATACAACATAATGGTTTGGGGAGCAGAGTTCTGTATCTACTTGTTTGATATATTTTTTTCTGTACGAAATTTTGTAACTCAATTTACTTTTGCTTCAATAAACAATTTTTACTTTACTTTTTATTGCAATTGGTTAAAAAATAACTTAAAGAGTCTTAACAACCTTAATATGTTACGGTAAACCCATATTGATGAAACTTTAGGTACTGCCCATTTCTTTTTGTGGATGAAATGGATGTAAATTTGAGATATTTACTGTATTGGTGGAAAAACTATATTAAACCCGCATATGTCAAAAAAATACTGCCCACTTTTTTTCTGAATGAAGTTCATTCTATTGTTTTAATATTGTGTTTTTAATTTTAGGGCGACGGTTTTGATTTAAACAGTCTTATAGCTTCTGGTCTTGGACTTTTCGTTGGATTACTGGTAAGTTATCTATTGTTTACATCTACGAGTATTTCTCTTCTTTCTGCATTTGTTAGTAAATGTTCTTCATAATTACCTCTCGCTTTTGTAATATTATTTATCTACTCTCATATCGTAAAATGCGAATCACAAACTTCAAAACGAATTTATATTGACATACTTTATAAACATACTGCTGAAATTTAAAAATAGAATCACATAAATAACACTTTTTCTCTAACAAAATAATGTTATATTTCAATTTAAAAATATAATCATACATATTATATAACACTTATTTTTTTTAAGGCAAAGGTTCCATTATTAGATTTAGTATTTAAGTTTAAAAAAAAATGATGTATGGAGTATTACACTAATTTATTTTGATTATAATAATTTCAGTCAGAAGGCAATGAGAATCCGGGTGGTGTAGTAGCCAGCTATCTTTTGACATCTTTGGATACTATCACAGGAGGTGGATCTGTAAGTTACAATGAAATATCAGCACGAGTTATGATTACTGTTATGAGACATTCAGCTTAAAGACTAAATTTATATATTTTTTACAGCAAAATAATGGAGCTTTCTTTGGGACGTTCTTATCGAAATTGATTAAAGGAACCAGTGCCGTGAGTGTATATATTTTATTGTTTATTAAATAAATCTATCTTTTGAAAGCTAGCTATTGTATTTCATGGACTATCGAACTGTTTTGACAGTTTTAGCCTATCAGCCCTATTTTATTACTTAGTCGCAAATGTTAAATAATGAAATCCGTATATATATATCACGGTTACTATTATTGTCACTATTAAGGTTGATATTTGCACGGACGCTGTCAAGGTCGAGCGCTTATACCCGTCGTTCCGAGACACGATAATAGTAACCTAAGCACGCTTAAGGTGTTCCGAGACGTGCTTAAACTGTTTTGTCAAAGCTATGTGACGTCTGAGCGCTGTCAGTTGTTTGTCATAATGTCCCGCGCCATTTTCAAGTTAATTTAATATTAGGTTTTCTTTTAAATTATTTAATATTGTAATTCGTTTATACTTACTGTTTATATATTACTTCTTAAACAAATCTATAATTAATATTTAAGTAGGAAGTGAAAAAAAAAGTGTGTAACACGGCAAGTTATTTTAAAAGACCAAAATAAGTTAATAATATTAAACTTTACACATATAAAGATGAATAAACCGAGAGATGTATATTTGTTAGTATTCATACTTAAAGATGTGGAATCCGCAATATATCTTCCATACATTTAAAAAAAAACTATCATTTTATGAATGAAAATAAGATTTAGACCGTTCCGAATTGATATCTCGCTCTGAGCATCCAAATCGCGATATTTGATTCGAAACGTCGGTCAGTGTCATATTCGTTCTAAGCGCTCTGAGCACGATTCGGAATGAGGAGAACGTTTGCGACTAAGTATCTGCTAGTAGGGCTGCTGAACTACTACAGTTACTTCGGACATTATTAAACTTGCCTTAAACCAAATATATATTATGGAGGACATAAAAAGCTGATTCACCCAATTATGGTTAATTAACCTTAATATTTTTAATATGTATATTTCTACAGGTGTTGGACGAAAACAGCGAAGAGAGTGGGGAAGGTGGTGAAGGAGGATCAGATTCTGCTGGATTCTTCGGAAGTCTGCTGATGGCTCTACTTGGAAACATGAGCAAAGGAAGCAGCCATCCATCAACATAAAAAAAATATAGAAAATCTTTCTAAATACCGTTCCCTTGTGTCCCAGTCAGAATTATTTATTAGTTAGAAGTTGAATTAAATATTTTATATGAGTTTCGTTAATTAGATGTTTTATTTTGTTTCTTTCAGTTTTTTTTTAATGGTAAGTATTATTGGTTTCCTATTTTATAAAATAAAATAAATATATAAATATAAATATTTCCAGACAGGTTACACAGCGCCATCTAGTTTCCGTGGTAAGCGTAGCTTGTGTTACGGAAACTAGATGGTTGATAAACTACATATTATACTTTTTTTTTTTGTAAATATATACATATTATACATATAAACACCCAGACCGAGACAAATTATACAATGTACAACTTGCCCCCGGTGGGAATCGAACCCACGACCTCCCGAGTTCACGGCAACGTTTGTTACCACTAGACCACGGAAATTCAGATGATAAATGACAAAAAAAACTTTCTTAAGATCTAAGTGTTGGTAATTTCACATATACATATATAGATAAATTCTTTATTGCACAAAAAAAATAAAAACATTCCAATGTACATAGGCGAGTTTAATGTCTAGGCATTTTCTAACAGAGAGAGAGAAGAGAGTGTGGGTACATGTGTATAAGTATATTTAGAAACTGCCTCCGTGGTCTAGCGGTTAAGTTCGTGGACTTAGACTCGGAGGTACCGGGTTCGATTCCTGGTCGGGACACAAAAATATTTATTAATGTAAATAAAGACATTTAATGAATATTTAATTTATTTGTGATATTTCTCGAGTTTGGTACGCTGGAGACATCGACGAGCTTGCCACTTGTCATGATTGGCCCATAGTAAAGTTGGCTAAATGTGAATCCGCTTATGTATAAGCGTGGTTTCTGACCACCCCGAAAGGGAAACGGTCGTGATGATACTTTACTTTTAAGTATATTTAGAAACTATGATTTACAATTACTAACTAAAATACGTATAGAAATAATAATTTATTCCATACTTATATAATATGCATACACAATATATATATATATATATAGACCGCCTCCGTGGTCTAGTGGTAACAAACGTTGCCGTGAACTCGGGAGGTCGTGGGTTCGATTCCCACCGGGGGCAAGTTGTACATTGTATAATTTGTCCCGGTCTGGGTGTTTATATGTATAATATGTACTTATATATTTCCAAAAAAAAAAAGTATAATATGTAGTTTATCAACCATCTAGTTTCCGTAACACAAGTGTGTGACCTGTCTGGATATATTTATTTTATTTATTTATTTATATATATTAGCATGGTTTCTATTACTTGTCATTATTCTAAGGGCAGAATATTCTGTCTATTAATCTAACAAACGTGATGTTAGCAGAGATGCCTTAGTGGCGATTACCATTACTAGTTTAAAAAAAAAAAGCAGAAGATGAGTTAAAAACTAATCATACCAACGTAATAATAATTGTTTATTTTTTCAGAACTCCAATCGTCAGCAGCAATCATCTTCGTCTCCCTTATGGACCCTCAAGCTGGATATCATTCGAGCGTTCTTCCAGTTTGGCACCAACCTGGTCAGCATGGCCTCTGCGGGCTCTTCAGCTAACAACCAACAAACTAAATAATATTACAAAATTAAAGTCGTTGCTCAGCTTGTTTTAAAAAAGCCATTGCACATCTGATGCGTACATTACGTAGTAAACATAAACGAAGTAGTCCAAGATACGTTTAAGGCTGGTTTGCACCAAAGTGAAATATCTGTAATTGTTACGTTTAAATTAAAAATTGTATCAAGTACCAGATTGTTTTTTTAGGTCGTTTTGGTACAACCTAGCGAGCCACTTTTATCGACAGATTATTCAAATGAAATCTACTTTTTTGAAAAGCAAAACATCTTTAAGACTAATTATATTTAAAAAAAAAAACCTCTGTATGTACTAGCTTATAGTGTAAATAAATAAATATTTCCAGACAGGTCACACAACGCCATCTAGTTTCCGTGGTAAGCTACAAAGCTTGTGTTACGGAAACTAGATGGTTGATAAACTACATATTATACTATTTTTTTTTTTGTAAATATATACATATTATACATATAAACACCCAGACCGAGACAAATTATACAATGTACAACTTGCCCCCGGTGGGAATCGAACCCACGACCTCCCGAGTTCACGGCAACGTTTGTTACCACTAGTGTCGCTTATAAGGATTAACCCTGAGTTCGACAGGCCGTCAATCAGGCGAAGGCGGCCCGAGCCATGTTACGTCCTGTTATGAATTCCAGCTTGCCGCTCAGGTTGAAGGTCCGGATCTACAAGATGTTCATCCGTTCCCGTCTCACCTATGCTGCGCCAGCCTGGCACCACCTTCTGGCCCAGACCAACAGGGACAAGATCCAAAGTCAGCAGTACATATCGCTCAGAGTGGTTTCCCGAGCGCCGTGGTTCGTGCGTAATTCCGTCATAGCTCGAGATTTGGAGATGCCTCCTATTGAGGAGTTTGTCACTAGCCTGACTAGACGTATGTTCTATCGGGCCGACAACGGACACTTCAACCATCTCCAGAATATCGCTCCGTCTTGCGCACGGCCCCCCAACGGGAGACCACTTCCTAGGGAAGTACTTCTGGAGGAGAGCTGAAGCAGTCGAATCTAACCCTCTGGGTTCGTGAGCCACACGGGCGCTGTTATACTGCTAACGGCGCCCAGCACTAAAAGTGCATGAATTACCGGCGGGTGGTTACCCGCTGAGATCCTGCCGGGGAAAACGGGGGAATATCCCCATCCCCAACCCAGGCCCATTAGGCGTTCGGGCCTCGACGACCCCACTGTCTGTCTGTCTGTCGACTTGAAAGCAAAGCTCAGATTTTATCGAATTTTACGACTTTCAAAGCGAAAAAAAGCGACAAATCAAACATAGGGTAAATTTCCGATAAAATGGGTTCTAGCTTGTACAATATTAAAAAAAAAAGATTTATAAGAAAATAAAATTACGTACTTTTTGGACATATGTTTAATATCATTCACATTTCTTAGTAGCTACACTCTTGGCAGAGTGGTCGTGGTCGCCATTTGAGTGATAGTGGCAAGCTTAACAAGCCACTGCTCTCGGACCGCAGCTTTCCTGGTGCACTCATGTAGGGGATGATCCATTGCTGCTTTAACCTGGTCAGTCCATCTCATCGGAACCTACCACGCATCCTCTTGCCATCGACTTAGTCCAGGGGAAAGTTAACAAGGAAGAACTAAATAATATAAAATCTCTTTGGCTTGTGTTCCACTATTGCTACTTTGTTTATATGTTTAATATACGAAACTTTTTTTTTTTTAAATTGATTATATTGAAATTGATTTCGCTCTCAGCCTAGGGACGAAATAGAGAGGGAAATAATTACATAAGCCAAAGCAACATTTGCGTGATCATTTACCCCTTGCTACCTACTTCAGTATGAGTGGCGATATTTTTTGAAAATCTGCTCTGCACCGTAACTTAGATGTTATTACTGAATAATGAATAATTCGTAGATTTTTATTTTTATTCTAAATTGTAAATAAATTCCAGGCAGTATTTAATTTTGTGTATTGTTGTAATTGAAAAAATGTTTGTTTAATCTATCCTTAATAAATAAATAAAAAACGCAATGGTTCAATGGAACTGCCGACAAGCAACTGTAGTTATATATAAACGTGCCATTATAAATAAGTCATATTTAGCATTTAATGTTATAATTTTACTTAAATGATTAAAAATAAACACATAATAAGTACAAAATATATGTTTTATTATTATTTTACAAATAGTTTAATGCGAATTGGTCGATAAATGAGCGATTATAATGAAAAAAGCGATTTAGATTCTCTTCTCTCCGACTGGCTGAATTATTATTTCACTGATCTGAAACAATAAAATAATAAGTAAATAAAAGTAAGTAAATAATTAGAAAAGACAAAAAATTTCGGGGTGGTCAGAAACCACGCTTGATAATAAGCGGATTCACATTTAGCCAACTTTACAGGCCAATCAGGACAAGTGGCAAGCTCGTCGATGTCTCCAGCGTACCAAACTCGAGAAATATCACAAATAAATTAAATATTAATTAAATGTATTTATTTACATTAATAAATATTTTTGTGTTCCGACCAGGAATCGAACCCGGTACCTCCGAGTCTAAATCCGCGGACTTAACCGCTAGATCACGGAGGCAGTTGCTTGTCAATAGGAAATATGCCTATAACGTAAACAATCGGTTCCACTAACATTAACTTGTGGAAACGTTAATAAATTGTCATTAAAAATGTCAACATAACCTTGTCAACAACCCGTCTGGAAGGCTCATCTCTAACATTGGAGGTCTAGGACTCTGTGTTCTTGGAGCTGTGATGATAAATATTATTTATTGAAGACGATCTGAAGACCAGAGGAATTTTATTCCACTCACGAGCAGCGGAGACTGTAAAAGAATCTGAATATCTGCTGGAAGTATGAGAAGGGATCTTAAGCTGATTGTTTATAGCTGAGCGAAGAGGGAATGGTTACGCCGATATATATTTATTCTTATGTATCTATCTTACTATTAATTTTCATTCCGCTCCTACCCCTAACTCCTTTGCCCAACGCCAGTTGGCACCGCAGTCGCTCAACCGCCGCGTTTAGACGTGTCTGCAAACCTACCAAGCTCCACCGTAAAAAACGCAAAAACACGCCGCGAATTCTCCAAGTGCCGTGTTTAAATAATTACCACGCAATAAACAATATTCACTCTGAAATCAGTGGAGAAATCATATAGTGAACCAGCCGAAGGACGCCAGGAGAAAGTCTTGATCGCGATCAACTGGTCAGTGGGTTTCCTCTCCTAATCTTACTATTTTCCACCAGGGAGATCGTGACTGTCTCCAAGGAACTGAAAACGACTCTTAAGGTATAGGGGAGTTTTAGGGTTGTGGAGAATTCCATAAAGAGAAGTGAGAAGATCTGCGAAGCTAATATTGTACCACTTTAATTAACGGTATTCGGATACATGGTCATACTTACGCAAAACGAACACGAAATAGATGCATATAGAGTAGATGATCGAGTTTATTTAATAGCTCTGTATGCTTACATTAACAGTAGATGGGGCAGAAATCGCGTAGATTACAGCATCGGCTATGTCGCTGGGCCTTAGTTTTGGCAGGGCTTTGGCCATGTCAGTCAGGTCTGGCAGGCGAGATACCTCGGACATCTGTGTCTCCACTATTCCAGGAGAAATGCTCTGAAATACACAATTAAATTGATTTTTATTATAAAATAACATTTATACTTATACGGAGAGAATTTTGGAGACGGGACAATAAAAGCATAGTTATTTATTTAAATCTTTATTGCATAATGCCTCTAGACAATCTATCCTAGCCAACCATTTGGAACCACTTGAGCATTTTATTGAAATTGTATTAAATGTACGGTTTAACTATATTAATAAACACTAATACACACACATATATATATATATATATTATTACATACACTAAATAAAAAAAATAAAATAATAAAAATTCTTCTTCTTTCTACAGTGGATTATTTCTGGCCTTTGGAAAGGAGTAATTTGCTGTGGACGGCGAGCAGACTGAAACTAAATTAATATTTATGAACTATACTCACTGCGGGTATTGTATTGTTATTTAATTTTTTTAATATATGTAAATGTTTCATAATTGCATGCTGTGTGCACATGCTTTTGGAGATGGTACTGGAACTGTATTGTAAAGGTTTGAAATTTAAAAAATGTTTTGTATCCATTTCTGTTGTGTGTACCTAATAAATAAATAAAAAAATATACCGGAGAAACTTACTACTTCTTTAACTTTTATTGAAGTAATATACAAACAGTATAAAATAATTACAATATGAATTAAAACTACTTAAAAGTAAAAATTAAAATAAATATAAACTAAACCTAATAAAAAATAAACTATAAGTAAAAAATGTCCTCTAGAGACGTCCCTTCAGTGATAGTCCCAAGAAGACTGGCAACATTTCCCCTCTGTATAGCTAAGCTAATACGCTGGCAGAAATAATTGCCAGCTTTCCTGTCTCCAGACTTTTCCGTTAGCCGTTTGGACAACTCCTTGGCCAGACGCTTGGCTGAGTGTCCCCATGGGCGCATTGTCTCGACCCCAAACGGTTTAACTTTTTGAGTTATATAAAAATGGTAATATTACCCAAAACTTTTTTATAATGACAATCCAACCTGTTTCTGGACTAACTGAGTTTTGAGTACCCTAAAACAGGGTCTGTGATGATGAACGTGGACTGACCGTGACTCTGATCCGTTGCCCATACTGCGCGAGCTCGGCTAGCAGTGCTGCGGAGAATGCTGTGATTCCATACTTGGTGCTGGGATATATGTTGAGGATGCTTTGGAATGGTACGTAATGCCCGGCAATGCTGAAAGAAAAATTTATTAGTAACCCACGTTTCACCATCTTTGCTCTAAAATTCGTTCCATATATGTAGGTATTCCATAAATTTTAATATGATAATTATCAGTAGCCGCGACTAAAGCTGGGGACGATATACGCCACATTCTCCACACAATGTCGTTAACCTATCTCATGTCATTGCTATCACCATACTACGAGCTTTACTAACACAATGTCGTTAAACTAACTCATGTCACTGCTATCACGATACTCGAGCTTTACTAACACAATGTCGTTAAATAACTCATGTCATTGCTATCACGATACTCGAGCTTTACTAACACAATGTCGTTAACCTATCTCATGTTATTGCTATCACGATACTACGAGCTTTACTAACACAATGTCGTTAAACTAACTCATGTCATTGCTATCACGATACTCGAGCTTTACTAACACAATGTCGTTAAATAACTCATGTCATTGCTATCACGATACTCGAGCTTTACTAACACAATGTCGTTAACCTATCTCATGTCATTGCTATCACCATACTACGAGCTTTACTAACACAATGTTGTTAACCTATCTCATGTCATTGCTATCACGATACTACGAGCTTTACTAACACAATGTCGTTAAACTAACTCATGTCATTGCTATCACGATACTCGAGCTTTACTAACACAATGTCGTTAAATAACTCATGTCATTGCTATCACGATACTCGAGCTTTACTAACACAATGTCGTTAAATTAACTCATGTCATTGCTATCACGATACTCGAGCTTTACTAACACAATGTCGTTAAATTAACTCATGTCATTGCTATCACGATACTCGAGCTTTACTAACACAATGTCGTTAAATAACTCATGTCATTGCTATCACGATACTCGAGCTTTACTAACACAATGTCGTTAACCTATCTCATGTCATTGCTATCACGATACTACGAGCTTTACTAACACAATGTCGTTAAACTAACTCATGTCATTGCTATCACGATACTCGAGCTTTACTAACACAATGTCGTTAAATTAACTCATGTCATTGCTATCACGATACTACGAGCTTTATTAACACAATGCCTTTAAACTATCTCATGTCATTTTTATCACGATTTACCAACACTATGTCGTTAAACTAACCCCTGCCATATACTACGCTATCGCGATACTACGAACACAATGACAACACAAAAACCTGACTAAATGTAGGCACTGACCATACATCTAAACCGACGCCGTTTTAATGGGGTATATCACTAACTTCTTATCACGATAGATGGCGCATGATAGGTGGTACCTAATATATCTGTCAGTTGCATAGAAATCTTGTATTTTTATTAAAAAAATATTATTTTCTGGATATTAAGCCGAAGTGAGCAGCTTTTAAGTGTACAAATCGAGATTTCTAAGCGAAATGAAAGATGTAGTAATCTCAAAATTGCTGTTCTATTAATTAAATCTTTTTTTCTTTTTAAAGACGGTGTGCGCTTTTTTAATTCGTCTTTTAAGTTAGGTAACGTTAATATAAAATACATTTTTCTGTTATAAAAATAAAAAACTAGAAAAACATTTAAAAAAAGATGCGATAAAAGTGTAAAACAAGGTACCATTGCAACTAGCGACATCTACAAAAAGCATTGTCTGTTACACCCCATTGAATCACACGAATAAACGAGTTTATGTGGAGCTAAGTTTATGATAATGTATGTTCTTTTTTATAATATTACCGTCTTTCAAACAAACATATTAATTAAATCTGCTTTTTTAGATTTTGTAAGTGATATATTTTTACTATGTTTTTTTTTTTACCGAAATCGCTAAGAATCGCGATCGCTGTTAAATGTGGAGACTACTGCCGTCATTTCATCATTACAGCCCCTAGAACACAGCGTCCTAGACCTCCACTGCTGGAGATGGGCCTTCCAGAACATATATCTGGAGAATTTGGCCTACACTCGCCACGCTGGCCAGACGGCTTGGCGAGGATATGATGTCAATTTTTAATGACAATTAATTAACGATTCCACAAGTTAGTATTAGTGGAACCAGGACCGACGGCTTAATGTGCTCTCCGAGGCACGGGAACGGTGGTTTTGTAAATCTAAGACAAATGTACGTAAGAAAAGTGTATTTCTCATTGGTACATGCCGGGGGGTTTGAACCGACCTTTGTAGGATTTAAGGAACGCGTTTTTACTACCGAGCCACCACCGCGCCAACTGCCGTAATACCTGTTAATATTGACGACGTGTCCGCTAAAATTATTTTTCTTCATGGAGCACACAGCATGTCTAGCACACAGTATAGCGCCTCTGAGATTTACATCCACCGTATCTTCTATTTCACTATCTGACAGGGCTGCCGGACTAAAATCTGGAACATATTTGAATTTAATAATTATCATTTTGAAATACATTTTGGTTTTTACAAACTAATATAATTTACTATTAATAAAAAAAAGGAAAAAAAAAACTTGCTCCAAATTACTGCCAATGTGCAAAGTGCCAAGGATACTAGCAACATTACAACGTTGAATGGCAATGCTAATCTTTTGGCCGCTGGTATCGCTCTTGTCTCCTGAGGTGTTGACGAGCGGTTTTGACAACGGTTTGAAAGTTTCCTGTCAACTTGGTCCCCACGGCCCGAGAATTTCAATAATATGCAATGCTATGGGAAAGAATTTTTAATTTTAGGCATTTAAAGCGCCAATATTTCTTTGGATCTTGCTTCATTGGGGTATTTGGACATCTTGTGTAAGATTCTACCTCTTCGTGCCCAGCTACCTATTAGTGGATTTCGTTATTTACGTCATAATTACAAAATATTATTCAATTCTCAACTCTATAAACCCTCGACCTTGACAGCGGCCGTGCAAATATCAACTATGTTCGTGATATATGTTGAGGATTAATTGTACACATTGTCAAGGCCTCGATTAAACAGTTTTAAGTTAAGAAAAAACATCATTTACTTTCTCGTCCCTCGCGCTTTAAATATTAAGGTGATCCAGAATTTCCAGAAGTCGTTAATTGGCATATCAAGGATCCAACAAGATATATATAGTTAATATAACGTTTGCGCTTAAAAATAATTTAATTTTAATTTAATTGTGTAAGTTCCCAGTACCTTATCGTATGGACATCGAAATACTGGTATAATACTATTCCTATTATAGAAGCTATATATATATAGGTTGTATGGAACTTTTAGGATCCTACCATCTACGCTATCATCTCTAGTGTGCGGATGCAACAAGGACCCTTTTTCGCGAGAGTAGCCATCTCTTTGGACGACACGTCGCGGCGTCGTCAAATAACATATAATTTTCACGCTTCACTAAACAATTTCTTGCATGACTTTCTCTTTACGACAACCGGCCAGTGACCTAATCGAACGCAAATATATTACCTGTGATATCACCATGAAAGATGAGCGCAGCATTATTGATAAGAATGTCAATCCCACCGTAAGTACTGTGGATAAATGCGAACGAAGACGCAATCTCTTCAGGCTTCCCAATGTCACACGCTCGGGAATATATCTGGCCTGAACCAGTCACTTTGTCTTTAAGTTGCTGAAATGAAAATAAACATCACATAGAACACAGTCCTAGACCTCCACTATTGGAGATGGGCCTTCCAGAATTGTCTGAAGATTGTGACCTACACTCGCCAGACGGGTTGGCGAGGGACTGATATATTTTTTTTATTGTCGATTCCGCAAGTCGGTAATAGTTGAATCGGGACCAAAGCGCGACGGTTTATGCTCTCCGAGGCACCGGAGTGGTGGTGTTTTAGATATGACAAATGTACTTAAAAAAGTATATTTCTCACCAGGGTTCGAACCGAGACCTTTATATATATATATATATATATATAAGATATATATATCTGTATATATACTATATATATATATATATATATACTTTATATAATATAATATATATAGGATTTTAAGGAAATCGTTCTTACAACCTAGCGACCACACATCTTTAAATTATATTATTAAAAACAATATTTTTTACTGACAGCGTCAGAGATGATGACTGATCTCGGTCTTGACACCAAACCAACACCAAATGGCGCAAATTAGAACCTATTTTATTAAGATTCTCAGAAGAAACAAATGGTTCTTTAAATGTTATAAGTTTCATTTACGGTCTATTTTATAACTTTAACTAACTTCAATAAGTTGTGGTCTTCTTGCAAGCCCGACAACGTTGACTCCAGCGTTGGCCAGCGCCACTGCGATAGCTGCCCCGATACCAACGCTAGCTCCAGTTACTACTGCTATCTTACCAGCCCAGCGATCCATCGTATCTAAGCCAAAGACAAAAAAAAATTAAAGATGTAACGCGCCATTTTGCACGTACTGTCTGTTCAAAAAGTATCGCGAATTTGGTATTTCCTTAAAAAGTGTTATTTATTCATGAATATATATTTTTAGGCTAACTGCCTCCGTGGTCTAGCGGTTAAGTCCGTGGATTTAGACTTGGAGGTACCGGGTTCGATTCCTGGTCGGGACACAAAAATATTTATTAATGTAAATAAATACATTTAAATAATATTTAATTTATTTGTGAGATTTCTCGAGTTTGGTTCGCTGGAGACATCGACGAGCTTGCCACTTGTCATGATTGGCCTATAGTAAAGTTGGCTAAATGTGAATCCGCTTATTTATAAGCGTGGTTTCTGACCACCCCGAAAGGGAAACGGTCGTGATGATACTTTACTTTTTTTTAAATATCTATTTTGTCCCCTTCAAACTAATTACCCTTAGATATAATACACTTATTCCAGCGTTTTTTCCAATCCTCAAAGCACTTGATTACACAACTACGAGCGAGGTGATTAAGACTGCATCGAAGGAAGAGCTAAACAAGATCACAATAAAATGTTTTTTAAAGTGATTTGGGGGTTGAAAAAAAAGCTGGAATAATAATCTGTGGGTAATTACTTTAACATATAATAATATAAAATAGATATTCATGAAAAAACGCTTTTTTTAATTATCAAATTTGCGACACTTTTTTAACCGACCTCGTACATATCACAATTTTTTTGTTTTGTAAGTTAATTTAATAAATAAATAAATAAATATTTCCAGACAGGTCACACAGCGCCATCTAGTTCCCGTGGTAAGCTACGAGGCTTGTGTTACGGAAACTAGATGGTTGATAAACTACATATTATACTTTTTTTTTGTAAATATATACATATTATACATATAAACACCTAGACCGAGATAAATTATACAATGTACAACTTGCCCCCGGTGGGAATCGAACCCACGACCTCCCGAGTTCACGGCAACGTTTGTTACCACTAGACGACGGAGGCGGTCATATGTTCAATTCAATGTGAATAATGTTAGTCAAAAGTTTTTTAAATATAAATTTAATAATGTGAATAAATGTGAATAACTATGCAAAACGATAAATTTGACTCTATACTTTGCGGTTTTCCCGCGCTTTTAACACCCCTATACTCGACATGTTTGGGCTATATTGACGCGAAATACTTTATGAAAAGCATTAAATTCTGCACAACACTAGGAATTTGATGATTTTTTTTTTTTTAAGTATCTTTAAAGGACATTGTACAGAATACATCAGCCCTAAACACGTAATTTATTTGCATAATATATGTTCATAACCGAGTTGGGGATCATCAAATTCCAAGTGTTGCAGAATTTGATGCTTTACTTGGAGTCACTCGCGGCATTATAGCCCAAACACGTCGGGTAAAATATGGGAGTCCACAGCGCGGGAAAACCGCAAAAAATAAACTGCAACTTGTGCCCTATATTTAAAGTCCAATTTATCGTTTTCCATAATTATTCACATTGCAGCACATTATTAAACAAAACAACACCACTTTTGACCAATAATATCCACAGCAAATTAATTTACAAAACAAAAACTTGCACTTGACATGTCCACGCAAAATGGCGCGAAGAACTCCTCTCGCCAGGAATTTGATGATCCCAACTCGGTTATAAACACTGTTAGCACAAATATAATGAATAAATTACGTGTTTAGGACTAAAAACTTATGCACGTTGCCTGCGTTGGTGGTTGCTATCAATATGACGGCTCAACTAGATGTTTTTCTATAAAATTGTTTAGTTAAGCATCTAACTACCTATTAACAACCAGAGTAATAACACAAATTCTTACAATAGAAACCGCGTGCAATATAATAATAACGAAAACACTACCACCTCTCAACACTGTGTTTTGTGATATGAAATAAATTACGTTGCTTGTTAAAGGCCCACTCTGAACATACAATATAATTCAACTGTCGCACACACACATTTGCTCGGTGGTGGCTCGGTTGTAAGAACGCGTTCCTTAAATCCTACAAAGCTCGGTTCAAACCCCCCGGCATGTACCAATGAGAAATACACTTTTCTTACGTACATTTGTCATAGATTTACAACACCGTGCCTCGGAGAGCACGTTAAGCCGTCGGTCCCGGTTCCACTAATACCAACTTGTGGAATCGTTAATAAATTGTCATTCAAAATTGATATTATATGCTCGCCAAGCCGTCTGGCCAGCGTGGCGAGTATAGGCCAAATTCTCCAGATATAATAATATGTTTTGGAAGGCCCATCTCCAGCAGTGGAGGTCTAGGACGCTGTGTTCTAGGGGCTGTAATGAATGAAAAAAACACATACATTTAGCACTAGTGTTGCCCAATCTTGTCTTGCATTTTTGCAAGACCAAGAACAAGAACAAGACTACTGATATGGTTGCAAGACCAAGACTACCCTAGTCTTGGTCTTGGTTCAAATTCAAATTCATTTATTCAGTAAATTGGCAATATTACAAGCACTTTTACACGTCAGATACATTTAGAAGTTTATACAATTATATGAAGCTATATAAAAATTAAACATGATATAAACTGAACAACTCAATACTAATGTATTTACAAAATACATATAAATCAAAACGCTACTGTCTAATAACAATGTCAAAGAATTTTATTTATTAATATTATATTGCAGCTGTAAATTGGCGTTGTTATGACATGATGATTGTTTTAGTATATAGTATGCTATATACTAAAACAAACATAAATAATAATAATAAAAATAAAATGTCATATACAATATATATGTATATATATACCTAAATCATAAAACTATATATTATCAACAGATAATTCTCAAATTGTCCATGCTTTTTTATCTTGAAGATATTCATCTACTGTGTAATAAGATTTTTTTATTAAAGTGTCCTTTACATAGGATTTTAAACTATTTATTGGCTTTTTTAAAATTTAATCAGGAATTTTATTGTAGATCGGAACACATTGACCCATAAATGATCTCGAGTCTCGCAAGACTCTTGCACACTCTTTTTCCAAATTTTGTTAGTGTTAACTTTTTTGGGGTTAATAAATTTTAATTGCGTCGTGTCTGTAATTTTGAATTTATTTTTGTAGAAAAAAATAACGTTTACGTATTTGGAACTTGGGAGAGCTTGTTTGCAAATAATTTTATTTTAGCATACCTAAATCTTACCTATACCTACTGCTCCGAGGTCTAGCGGTTAATTCCGGGGATTTAAACTTGGAGGTACAGGGTTTGATTCCTGAAACCTGGGTTCCACTACTTCAGCTCTCCTCCAAGTACTGATATTTCCGACGGTACGTTTCAACTGCGGCCAACGTGAGGACTTGTCAAAATGCAGAGGGCTGTCGAGGCAATCTATAACTTATCATCGAAAGAATTAGGTTGATTTTGTGATAAATATTTAATACCATTTATGTTATTTTATTTCTGACCGATCGCTTTGTTTGTCGTATATTATTAAGAGAAAGAGACAGCATGTACATAGAGGTCCGCTTGCCAGTTTCTCGCAGTAATTTTGCATGTGACTATCCTTGGTAGTAGGTTTATCGGTATTGTATCGATTTAAATTTGGATTGGCGCAATTTTTAGGGTAACCGGTCAGACGGAAAGTATGTTCCCACAACGGCAAATAAACAGATCTTTATATGAAAGGGCGTAACGACTAGTTTCCTGCAACAAATGTATATCTATACTGCGGTTACAAGAAAATACTTCCTTGTATAGTACTGCCGTCCACATAATACTCTTATGGCTGCATTTCCTGGGTCGTCTCTTTGTTGAAAATCGTACCTACCATGATAAAATAATAATATTTAATCGAAGGTATTAATAAAAACTACTTAAAGAATAAAAATTAAATATAAACTAAACCTAATAAAATAAAATGAAATATTAAAACTACATAAGTACTTATATATTATACAGGGTGTTTGGAAGGGAGCTGTACATACGCCTAGGGTAGAAAGTAGGGATAGTCTGCTACCTACCCCCGCCCAATATATTGACCTTGGCCTCAAGGTTTTTTTAAATTTCTTTTTATTTTTTATTTGACTTTTTTGTGAATTTTTTACTAAAACTACCTGTAGCTCAAAATCTATTCATGGGACCGGTCTGCTAATGGTCTTGTTTTAATCGTTAGAGTCTTAGGGTCCTGCAAAAAAATATTTTACACCAGAAAATTGTGGAGAAGAAAAGTTATAGGGCCTGAAGTACCGTAGTAAGGTAAAGAAATAATTTTAAGGGCATAAATCTGGATTGTTTACCCGTTACGGTCCAACCATGATTTGTTTATATATTTTGTATGTTTTTGTTTTATATTATTTTAGTGTTGACAATATCCAAGTTGCTACAAGATAACCTTTGGAAATAAATATTTTGATTTTGATTTTATCATCTTAAAGCCTTACAAATTTTCACTGTTAGCTATAATGAAAAAAAAAGAACCAACAAAATCAGTTACAGCGAACCTTGAAAATTTAGTGTTTAATTTATGCCTTTTTCCTGGCGCGCGACATTTCCTGCTTGTCTCTTTGTTCAGCAGCTTACCCTCTAAATCAGCTATACTCTAAGTGTGTTCCGCGGAACTCTAGGGTTCCACGATACCCCTGCAGGGGTTCCGCAATAATTTAGAAAAAAAAATCAAAACACCTCTCTTTGGTCGAACGTTTTGACTCCGTCCGCCGCGCGTATACTTGTGAGAGCGCAGTCCCTTTGATAAAAGGCGCCTCTGAATTAGACGCTATAGTTGTAAACAAGCTACTTTCGACTCTAACTTCAAAACATAAAGTAAAGAATACACTTTTAAAAACTATTGTTTTATTGTAGGGTTCCATCAAGTATTTTGCTTTCTAAAAGGGTTCCGTCACCAAAAAAGTTTGAGAACCGCTGCTCTAAATGAATAGCTATCGAATTACTTTGTATAATTGATTTCTTAGTATAAGCCACGTTAACGTTTAACGTACATATCTGTCTTGTTATCAAATTATATGATTATTGTGATAGGTAATCTTATACTCGTAACTAGGTATTTAGGTAATTCAATTTACAGCAAATTCATGGTCACCTCGTAACCTACCTACTCTTAAATGATCTTTTGCCAGAGTATTGTTGCTCAAAGCAAGAAAACCAAGACTGGCCAAGTCGTGTCCTTGGTCCTGCATAAAAACAGCCGGTCTCGGTCTAGGTCTTGTTATTTAATTATTTTAATTCTTAAATGCATAATATTGTGTAAATATTTGCATTTATTATTGTGTATTGATGTTATAGTATTAGGCCCTTGGGGTCCAAGCGCTAAAACATTTTTTTAAAAACATCACCTCTCGTCTAGTTGTCTGCTCTGGGACAAGAGGGCTGGTTCTTTTCTCTCCCAGAGGATCAGCATAGCGATTCAGCAAGGAAATACGGCCAGCGTCTTGCCCCCATGCCGCGCGGATACGATTTATATTTAAATTAGGTTTTGTAAGTAGTTTTTTTTTGTTTTATTTGTTTTATAATATATATAAAGGTGCCATGCCACAAGATAGCGATTTGGAGGAGCTATTTTTTTTGTAAGTATGTATTTTTATTTTCTATGTATTATTATTATTTTTTAGGTTAAATTTAGATTTTGTTTTAATATAGATTATTTAATATTGTAATTCTTTTATATCGTTTGTATATTACTTCGAATAAAAGTATAAAGGTATATAAGTAATTATATAATATTTTTAAATTATCCTATAATATATTATTGTTATTGACACTTTTGTTACATATGATTTGTACTAGAAGACTACTGTCATCTTTGATAGACGTCAGTGAATAAAATGGACTCACCATACGCCAACCTCAGTACAGGTTACGAATTTGCGCCGTTCGGGGTCGAGACGATGGGCCCATGGGGACACTCAGCCAAGCGTCTGGTCAAGGAGTTGTCCAAACGGCTAACGGAGAAGTCTGGAGACAGGAAGGCTGGCAATTATTTCTGCCAACGTATTAGCTTAGCTATACAGAGGGGAAATGTTGCCAGTCTTCTTGGGACTATCACTGAAGGGTCGTCTCTAGAGGACATTTTTTACTTATAGTTTATTTTTATTAGGTTTAGTTTATATTTATTTTAATTTTTACTTTTAAGTAGTTTTAATTTATATTGTAATTATTTTATACTGTTTGTATATTACTTTAATATTTTGTAAATATTTTTATTTACTTATTAATACTCATTATAAAATAATTAATGTTTTATTTATTATCATTATATTATATTTATAAATAACATGGTGGCAGCGGATGAAACGATGATATATTTTTAAAAAAGGCTAAATGATTTAATAAGCTATTTCACTAATAATAAACTATAGAAGGAGATATTGGAGTATATGATAATATATCAACAAAACTAATAATTATAGTTACATATACTTCTAACATATAAAACATAAATTACAAATACACAGACAAATACATAGTAAGTAAAAAGGTTATATATTATTTGACCTCCTTGGTCATAATAACTGCCAGTCCTTTTACACGTGCAGCCTATGGGTGGACTATACTCGGAGAGCGTACAGCGACCTGCGCGTCCAGTATAATAATGCGTTTAGGATCCTGATGGGGCTGCCGAGGTTCTGCAGTGCCTCGGGTATGTTTGCTGATTCGAGGACTGACAGTTTTCAAACAATTATGCGCAAAAGATCTGCGTCTGTGCTGTGCCGCATGAGAACCAGTACCAACAGGCTCCTAAACGTATTGGCAGATCGGTGGGACTCTCCGCTGCTGGAGCACTGGATACAGCTGCATACAGTCAAGTAGACAGCCTCCAGTAGCGGATAGTTTAAAATAAATTATTACTTATAGTAAATATAGATTAAGTAAAATTGTTACTAACAATTTATGGATGTAAAGTCCGAAATAAAAGTTTATTATTATTATAATCCAACAAATGCCACTAAGGAACGAAGTTGTCCCGATTTTTATTACTCCGGTTGTGTAGGTACTGTAACGGGTACATGTAGGTTACAGAGTTTTATTGGCATTTTAAGAAAGAATAGGATTGTCAATATACGACAGTGACAGGATTGATGGGTTTTTGTTTTAAAGAAGAAAAAGAATAAAAGAAAGGAAGATAAAAGAAGGGGAGCTCGGACCGAGAGGTCGACAGAGCGAGTATTTTTATAAAGATTAGGATTAAAATAATAATTAGTTAAAGTCTACCGCGTAATAGTGTCCCACGTAGATAAAAATGTAATTATTTCTAAAATATAAAGTATAAAAAAGTTTTATGCATTTTCAATAAAAAAGGAGTTCCGTAGAATCCTCTCCGTTATAATTAAAAGCAACTACATCCAACCGCAGGCGTTGGATAATTCAAGTAACTGCAAAGGGCAGGTTACAGTACCTACATAACCTGGTTGTGAGCACAATGAAGTTAGATTAGATTACGGAAATCAGATTCCACTGTTCAAATTACATACAAGGAACCGATTCTCAATTTCTCTACATGTTTCGTATTCGAGATAATTTCTCTATGTAATTAATATCCATTATCGGATAATAATAATAAATAAATAAATATTTTCAGACAGGTCACACAGGGCCATCTAATTTCCGTGGTAAGCTACGAGGCTTGTGTTACGGAAACTAGATGGTTGTTAAACTACATATTATACTTTTTTTTTTGTAAATATATACATATTATACATATAAACACCCAGACCGAGACAAATTATACTATGTACAACTTGCCCCCGGTGGGAATCGAACCCACGACCTCCCGAGTTCACGGCAACGTTTGTTACCACTAGACCACGGAGGCGGTCTATTTTTGTACTGCTACTGGAGACATCGACGAGCTTGCCACTTGTCATGATTGGCCTATAATAAAGTTGGCTAAATGATGCAAAGATTTTGCTGGAACTCCTCTCGCACCAACTTTCACTGCGTCAAGCTGAGTCTTGAACCCGTTCCTGATCATTTCTTCTGTGAGATCATAATATTTATTCGACTTCATGTTGTGGTCTTTTGGAATAAGACTTTTTTCAAATTCCGAGAAAACACTAAGATGTCTGGCCTATAGGCTGACACATCTAGTTCATCTGGGATCCTATAATGATGTTCAAATGTTTCCATGAGAATTTTCCAGTCTGATGCGGCGCCAAGGATCGAGGTGGGCTTGCATTTAGTTTTCGTGCTTTGCCATTCCTTTACAAATTAACTAATAAATAATTTATATGTTACCAATTATTTATTAGGCAATTATTTCTGTCAACGTAAAATGAAAATGGGGTGGTCAGAAACCACGCTTGTAATGAAGCGGATTCACATTTATCCAACTTTACTATAGGCCAATCATGACAAGTGGCAAGCTCGTCGATGTCTCCAGTGTACCAAACTCGAGAAACATCACAAATAAATTAAATATTAATTAAATGTATTTATTTACATTAATAAATATTTTTGTGTCCCGACCATTATTTATAAGCGTGGTTTCTGACCACCCCGAAAAGGAAACGGTTTGATGATACTTTACTTTACTTTACTTTACTAAGTTGTTTTTAATATTATTTATTAATTAATGTATGTATAACCTAAGAAAATGGGGTCAGTCAGTCTTAAGTTCGGCCTTAAAATTAACCGCAGCAAGACAAAGGTAATGATTGTAGACCGTGCCAACGATAACTGGCCAGAAATTAAACAGATAGCAAAATGCGATGTTGTCCAATCATACATTTATCTGGGAGCTTTGATATCGAATGGCGGTGGATGCGAGGAGGAAATTAAGCGTCGTATGGCAGTGTCGAGGTCTGCTATGGAGAAGCTTAAGAAAATATGGAGGAACCGAAACATTACGAAAGCTACTAAAATCCGGCTGGTCAGAGCTCTTGTGTTTCCCATTTTCCTGTATGCTGCAGAGACGTGGACCCTGCGCGAAACTGAAATAAAACGTGGTGTTGGCGGAGAATGTTGGGCATATCGTGGACGGAGTTCCGAACCAACAAATCAATCCTGGAGGAACTAGAGATAGGACAACGCCTTTCCTCAATCGTGCAATCACGCATTCTCACTTTCTTTGGACACGTATCACGGCGTGGAGATACATCCATTGAGCGCCTTGTAGTTCAGGGAAAAGTCGATGGCAAGAGAATGCGTGGTAGGTCTCCGATGAGATGGACTGACCAGGTTAAAGCAGCAATGGATCACCCCCTACATGAGTGCTCCAGGAAGGCTGCAGTTCGAGACGAGTGGCGACGACTTGTTAAGCGTGCCACTGACACTCAAGTGACGACCACGACCACTCTGCCAATAGTGTAGCGACTAAGAAGAACCTAAGAAAAAGAAAATAATAATTTAAGGGACGGACTACTTTTGTTAGAAATGTCGCTGGTAACAAATAATTGTAAATAAATAAGATTTTATATTGTCAATAAATTGTGTAAGGTTGAGTTATAAAAATGGTTGATTTTTAATTATATCTGCTATAAGGTACCGGAGAATGTGCAGTTACAATAAGGTATTCGAGTTTTTTTACTCATATTGCTGACTGTACTATTATATTATTTATTTACCTTGCTTCACCCAACGCTGTTTTAAAAGCAAGCATTCAAAATCACATTAAAAATCTATTTTTCATTGACAATGATTTAGGACCGGGAAATCTTTGATCTGTTATTACAAAGTGTTACGTTCACAGCCATACTTGTATATTTTAACTACCTACATATAACATTTCAAACATTTTAAGCAACATGAATGTATCTGATGGTATATTATCAAATATATTGATGTGTATTGATAGTTGCCTAGTAATCGCGATCACAGCGACATTATTGCCGCTCCGCCAATCGACAGACAGTGGGGTCGTCCAGGCCCGGATGCCTAATGAGCGTGGGTTGGGGATGGGGACAGGTGGTGCCAGGCTGGCGCAGCATAGGTGAGACGAGAACGGATGAACATCTTGTAGATCCGGACCTTCAACCTGAGCGCCAAGCTGGAATTCATAACAGGACGTAACATGGCTCGGGCCGCCTTTGCCTGATTGACGGCGTGGCAGGCCATTTTACCCATTGTTAACGTCCTGTTAATAATGCAGCCCAGGTATTTGACGGTCGGAGTCCACTCGATGTTCTGTCCCCGAAGCTGCAGTGGTGGAGGCAGCCGGCATCTGGATGTCATCAATGCGGCAGTTTTGCCGACATTGATGGACATACGCCACTTGTCCAACCATACAGGGAGAAGATCTAGGAGGTCCTGCATTTTGTCAGCAGCCTCATATTGGCTTGGAGAAGAGCTAAAGTAGGCACTGTCGTCCGCAAACAGTGCAAGCATGACATCCTCCTCTCTGTCCTCCCCGTCCTCCTCCAGGACTTCAGAGAGGGTTGGGATGTCATTAGTGTACAGCGCGTAAAGTACGGGAGATAAGCAGCTGCCCTGTGGAACCCCAGCCAGAATAGGTTTTTCCACAGAGATGAGATCCTCCACAGCGACGTGGAATCGTCGTCCCTCCAGGAACGACGCCAGGATCCTTACTGCCATTGCTGGGACTGACGTGTCGAGAAGTTTGTACAAGAGACCGTCGTGCCAGACTCTGTCAAACGCCTTCTCGATATCAAGAAAGACGCCGACAGAGCGACGGCCCTCGTTCCTCTCGACCGCCAGGTGGTGCAGCACCCGGGTCAATTGGAGCGTGGTGCTATGTCCCTCTCGGAAGCCAAATTGTTCATCACGAAGTTTGATATAACGTTTCAACCTCCGGAGGAACAAGCGCTCAAACAACTTTGCCGGCTCCGCCAATACCAACATTGGATCGTTGGCCAGCGCTCCGAGCGGCGCCCACGAGAGTGGAATCAATCCGCGCACCGAGCGGTCACACGTTTTGCTCTCACAATTTTCATAGCATTTTTACTCAAGTAATTAACTGCAATTTCTTCTTCTACAATAAACCATATACAGTCCGCTAAACAATCTTTAATTGAGCCATCGAAGACCCGCAGCAGTATCCCTACGTGGTTAGCAGCACAGAATAATTTAAATACCTAGTGTTTCATATTTTTATGCTGGCAACACATATATCGTCATTTTATATGGTTAGGGTCAATGGCCTCCTCTTAGATACGATTCATGCCTGCGCCGACTTTAGTTGATATTGGTTCATGATAATGGTTAAACTTGCAAGTGGAAACCTGGTTGTATCTCTAAAGAGTTTTTATTAAATCTTTTGTTAATATTTAACTCTTTTACTTTCATCTGTTACAAAAGCCACAACATTTTTATACACGTAAACCATTTACAGGCATTTGTGACACGTCATTATTAGGTAGTAATTTGTATGTTTAAAAATCTAAAATCCTTGACTGTATTTACAAAATATAAAAAAACAAATTAAACAACTATAAATAAAATAATGTACTCAAGAGACGACCCGAGATAGTCAAGTAGACTGGCAACATTTCCCCTCTGTATAGCGAGGCTAATACTTGAGCAGAAATAATTGCCAGCCGTTCTGTCTCCAGATTTCTCCATCATTATTTAAATTAATTTGAATCAACTCCTGCTAATGGAAGACTAAGCAGCTTTGCATTGGTCACTGTTAATATTTAATCAGACTGAAAAAAAAAATCAGCTTTATCAGAATTAGAAAATAAAACAAATACAGAATTACACAACAACAATAAATAAATGCCTTAAAAATGTATCTTATGAGTTCCAATAAGAATACAATAGAAGTCCTACTAAGTATTTTTATCATATATAACTGTAAAGTGTAATTTACTTAGAAATCGCTACCTTGGGGTACAAAGGTCGTAAAAGCCATAAACCGTACTTTACAAGACTAATAAAAAATCAAAATTTTAAAAACAACTTGGCTAATAATATTTTATTTGTTCTAATGGATATATTGACCCAATTAAGTGAGATTTGGCAATTAAGTGGTACCTCGGTTGTAACCGTTGTTGTACCTACAAAGGTCGTTTCAAACCAATGAGAAATACACTTTTCTTACGTACATTTGTCATAGATTTACAACACCACGCACGTTAAGCCGTCGGTCCTGATTCCACTAATGCCAACTTGTGGAATCGTTAATAAATTGTCATAAAAAAAAATTACAACATATCCTCGCCAAGCCGTCTGGCCAGCGTGGCGAGTGTAGGCCAAATTCTTAAATTCTGGAAGGCCCATCTCTAGCAGTGGAGGTCTAGGACGCTGTGTTTTAGGGGCTGTAAAGATTAAAGTGAGATTTGATATATTTTTATGTTTTTGCGATGGAAAACCTTATTTTATTGTACGAAGATCAATCAAAGAGCGGAAAATTCTGAATAAGACTGCATTCATAACTCATTTTGGGTAATATCTTCCCCAAGGTAAATTAGGTATACTGTCGAAATATCAGCTCTCGTTTTAGGGACTATGAATAACCCGGAAATCCCATATTAAGTCAATGAACATTTTCTCAACTCTTTATTATGCTTGTGTAGCCACCCACTATACTGACAACCGCACCAACAAATAATGCAAATTATTTTATTATTTAAAAATTATAATTGGTTCCGTAATTCCGTAGTAAAATTGTTCCTGACTAATAAATATTCAAAGGCGCGGTGGTGGCTGGGTTGTCGGTCCCGGTTCCACTAATACCAACTTGTGGAATAGTTAATAAATTGTCATTAAAATTGACATTAGATTTTCGCCAATCCGTCATCAAGCTAGAAGGTGCAGCGTGGCGAGTGTAGGCCAATTTCTTCAGTGAAGGTCTAGGACGCTGGGTTCCAGGGGTTGTATGAATGAAAAAATGTATATAAAGGACCCAATTTCATTTACAAAAGAGGTAACAATTTTATAATAGAACAGAACTGTATATGACATCTACGACTGAATAGGTAGCTTGCGCAACGAAGACTGATTTAGTTCAAAACTAAAAACGGTTCTATCGTCGCAGAACAAAAAAGGTCAATTAAAACGGTTTTTTTCGGCAACGCCCACCACTAATATTAGTAGCATTCGTTCACTTAAATCGCCGCATTTACATACGAATTTCTGTATTTAAGTGAACAAGAACAAAAGTTCCTTAGTAAGTTACTAAGTTGGCACTAAGGAAGAATTCAGTTGCCGTCACGGATTCGTACCTTAATAAGCGGCGCAGTCCTCATAAGTCCGCGAAGATCAGCCAGGGCGCGAATATACAATTTCTTACACATAAACCACAATACAATGTATATATTGGAACAATGAACTACCTACTATATGGATGGTTCAGTAAATTTTATTGCACATAAATATACAAAGGCGTGACATAATGTCGCTTGATATTCTCTTCCTGTCAGACCTTCGGGACAACGAGAACATTTATGTGCACTGGCGAATTGTTACTAAAGCAGAAACGAAAAAAAAAAACACATGTGAGGTATAAGGATAATAAACTAAATTGTTGTGGTGTACGGAATCCCAAACGAATCAAGGGCTTTTATTTCATCATCTAATCAATTATTTATTAATTCACTTTTACCAATTGGAAAACGATATTTTCATACGTACAAAAAATATCATTTCACCTGTGACAAAAATGAAGTCGTACATAGGTCTTGTATTGTTTTTAGGTATTTTCAGTACGGAAGCTAGAGTTTTGGATGATTTTTTGAATAAATTCATTGAACTTCAAAATAAACCGACTGCTATTATTTCGTTTTTGAAGGATTCAAGTGAGAGACTTTCTTACATCTTTATGTATTAGCTTTTGGGTTTTTACTAGCTGTTTAATCCGGCTTTACTCGTGTAATATCGTAATGCCTTAAGTTGGCGATAGGGTCACAAGTCATATTTACTGATTTCATGTACTTTTTATCGATTCCGGGGTTCCAAGTAACATCTCAATAAGATTATGAAGCTGACGTCGTCATAGGCGGCGGCGCGACGCAAAATAAACTGAATGCTAGTAGACGTAATCTAAGGCTGTGACGTCGTTTAAAAAACAATATACGATTATCGACAATCGTAGACAAATTTTGGAAAGTTATTTGGTCTGTTGGAAGGCTCGTCAATGGTACACCTTAAATTACTAATCGTTATGAATGGTTGAGGCTGCCACCCGGCACAGGCCTTTGGTCTAATAAGTAACACTATTTTCTTAGGAAATGTTCAATTGGGCGAGCAACTCACAAAATGCACGTTGGCCGTAAAGAAATCTATGTCCAGCGTTAACAAAGATGACAACACATTGTATGTGGCTGATTTACACGATAACCAAACCTATCAGATATTGCATCAGGTAAATAACCTTTAAAATGCATGTAAGTTATCACCATATTTTACGTTGAGTTCAGTCCAAAAGTATCATCACGTTTCCCTTTCGGGGTGGCCAGAATTCACATTAAACCAACTTTACTATAGGCCAATCATGACAATTGGCAAGCTCGTCGATGTCTCCAGCGTACCAAACTCGAGAAATATCACAACTAAATTAAATATTTTTGAAATATATTTATTTACATTAATAAAAATTTTTGTGTCCCGACCAGGAATCGAACCCGGTGCCTCCGAGTCTAAATCCGCGGACTTAACCGCTAGACCACGGAGGCAGTTACACAGGCACATGTCGTTCTCAGTATAAAAAAAAACATGCAAATCGGTCTACTCGATGGCCTAATCTGGGCCCCAATAAGGCAAAGTTATATGCCTATAGTAAAGTTGGCTAGTATGTGAATCCGCTTATTTATAAGCGTGGTTTCTGACCACCCCGAAAGGGAAACGGTCGTGACGATACTTTACTTTTTTTTTACGACATGTGACATCTGGCTAGTGGCAAGCAAGGTCCAAAAATGGGAAGAACTGACGCCAGCCTCAGACGACCGACATCAGTCCCTACCACTATGCTGGCCTATTAAGATGCTTTTTCACATTTCGCTTAATTGACTTTAGGTTATAGGAATGGGGGAACACATTGGTTGGGAGAGCAAAGCAAAGTTATTTTTTAAATTAATTTTTGCTTTAAGTAAATGGAAACGCAAGTCGAACGACTTTCAAATCGAAATAAAGCGCTGACTAAAATAAAATACTTTTGCTCTTTCGAGAGGAAAATATAATTGATAATAAAATAACAAAAATTAGACAACCCCCACAAGTCAAATTCTAAACATTCTAAATGTAAAAAATCGTAATAATAAAATAAATTAATTTTTTTTTAAGGCAATCAATTCGTAACATCGTCCCCCTTATTGCGATTGTGCAACACAATGGGGTGTATCAGGCAAAGCTTTTTGTAGATGTCGCTAGCGGCACTGGTACCTTGTTTTACACCTACATCGCATCATTTTAAAATGTTTTGTAGTTTTTTTTATTTCTATAACAGTAAAATGTATTTTAAATTAACGTTACCTACCTTAAAAGACGAATTAAGAAAGCTCACACTGTCTTTAAAAAGAAAAAAGTTTTTATTAATAGAACGGCAATTTTGAGATCACCATATTTTTGATTTTGCTTAGAAAACTCGGTTTGTACACTTAAAAGCTGCTCACTTCGGCATAATATCCAGAAAATAATAAATTTCGTACAAAAAATACAAGTTTTCTATGCAACTGACAGTTCTATTAGGTACCAACTATCATGCGCCATCTATCGTGATAAAAAGTTAGTGATACACCCCATTGCAATAGTTGCCTAAATAATAATTATATATATATATATATATATATATATGACTCAAAGTACCCAAAACAATAATTAAATTAACTAACTTTTTGGTTTGGTTTTAATTATTCGTCTAGTTCTAATATTATTAGATGTGTTTAAAATAAAATACTTTTGCTTTTTAGAGAGGATAATATAATTGATAATAAAATAACAAAAATTTGAGGAGTTCTTCGCGCCATTTTGCGTGGACATGTCAAGTGCAAGTTTTTGTTTTGTAAATTAATTTGCTGGGGATATTATTGGTCAAAAGTAGTGTTGTTTTGTTTAATAATGTGCTGCAATGTGAATAATTATGGAAAACGATAAATTGGACTTTAAATATAGGGCACAAATTGCAGTTTATTTTTTGCGGTTTTCCCGCGCTGTGGACTCCCATATTTTACCCGACGCGGCGACGTGTTTGGGCTATAATGCCGCGAGTGACTCCAAGTAATCATCTCTGCATCAAATTCTGCAGCATCTGGAATTTGATGATCCCCAACTCGGTTATGAACTCTGTTATGAACATATATTATGCAAATAAATTACGTGTTTAGGACTGATATATTCTGTACAATGTCCTTTAAAGACAATTAAAAAAAAAAAAAAAATTGACAACCCCACAAGACAAATTCTAAAAATTCTAAATGAAAAATATCGCTATGATTTTTTTTTTTTTTAAGGCCTTCATTTCGTAACACTGACAGCGACAAGTCGAACATGAGTTATCTACCTATGGGAGCTTATAAACAAATATATTGTTCTACCAAAAGACTTCGAGAAGGGATACAAAAGCAACATCAAGAGAGATGAATGTGAATTCGAATTCTACAAATAAGCGTTTAATATTATACATTAATAAAGTACAATTATATCTCGTATTTGATTAATAAACTCGTACAGCGTACAGCGCAGGATAACCACAAATAACTGCAAATTTATAATTTCAGGCGCAAAATCGTTACATGATGCAGACCCCAGCAAGGTGGCTGTTGTTTTTTAAAGCTAATCAAACGTTTCTACTTGATACGATAGACTCGGAGCTGGTGAAACGAAAAGTTGATCAACTCCTTCAAGGAATCTACATGGGTATTAATACAGAGATTTATATAGCAATCAATGATGTAAATAAATATCATACGTACTTAGGTGAGAAATAAATATATTATACGAAATTGCGTGGTAGCTGTTCGTTTTCTTGGGTTCTGTATTTTTGTTTACATTGCGTGCTATTCTGTTACAAGCTTGTGTTTGGTTTAACAATAACACGCAATCTAGTATAATTGTATACAAAACCCTGGGTTGATTGCGAATGAGAAGTAGCGGTCACGTCTCCCTTTTTTCGAAAATTTCTCACTCTACCTACTTCACCTAAATTAGAGGGATACTATTGGCTGCTTTTATCTCGCGTACGCTTCGCTTCCTCGCACATCTTTGGTGAAAAAACAGCTTAAATGCGGTATTTCATTACCGCCACTTACATTTATTAAGTATACTATCCTAAAACTATAATTAACGAAAAGTAAAAAATAATAATTGGGAATTAAAATAAAAATAAATAAATAATAATGAAAAATTTATAATTTGCCGCCTACGAGTATTCTAGTTTGCTAGGATGCCGCAGTAGCGCTCCGAAAACTGGCGCATTTTTCTTTTATGAAGATACCCTTCATTCATGGTATCATGTTCCTTGTGCGAAGCAATGAAATTGCGCCTTGAAATGTAACGCCTAACTCAATCCACGGAAAAATTAACATTTTATATATACATTGCGTGTTATCATCTAACTAAACACAATCTTAGTACTAAATAACACGCATTGTACAATAGAAATAAAAAAACTCAAAAGAAATAGTTTATGGATCCACGGATAGATGGCGCCAGTGTCAAAATGAATACGTACTTTGGTTTGGCGGCAAAGGCAGTACACTACACAAGTGTTCCCAAGTTTTGTTAACTCTGGTTTCCCTTCAAAACGTATAAATCTTTCGCCTTTTACTAAAGATTTCCGTGGAGGGGAACACTCTAATGAGTCTTTAGAATTTTTTTAACGCTTAGCTTCGGCTAAGCGCAATAAACAAGAATCATTGTGACCGTCGAAACGGCCACGCTTATAAACGTAGTACAGTCTTAAATCTTAGCTTCTTGTCTGCGTAGGCAGTCGTTCGCTCGCTTTACTAAAAAACTATGTGAACCCGCTCTCTCGCTATGGGGTGTATCAGGCAAAGCTTTTTGTAGATGTCGCTAGCGGCATTGGTGCCTTGTAAAACCTATATCGCATCATTTTTTAAATGTTTTTGTACTTATATTTTTTTTATAACGGAAACATTAATTTTAAATTAACGTTACCTACCTTAAAACACGAATTAAGAAAGCGCACACCGTCTTTAAAAATAAAAAAAGGTTTTATTAATAGAACGGAAATTTTGAGATCACCATATCTTTGATTTCGCTTAGAAATCTCGATTTGTACACTTAAATGCTGCCCTCTTCGGCATAATATACAGAAAATAATAAATTTCGTAATAAAAATACAAGTTTTCTATGCAACTAACGGTTATATTAGGTACCATCTATCATGAGCCATCTATCGTGATAAAAAGTTAGTTATTATACACCCCATTACAAGTCGCTTTAGTTAGACTGAATGGAACGAACTAGGGACAGGACAGACTAGTTGTCCTTAAAACTACACAAGCCTAACATTATCCTAGCTTAATATTCTCCTTTTCGTATTTTTTCCTCAGATGAGAGCAATATCGTGCGCGTTTATCAAAAACCATGTGTTTACTGTGCTATTTGTCTATAGTATAATGTGATTTTAGTGTACCGAAAAAATCCAAAATATCAACTTATATGGGAGGAATATTCTCAAAAGATAACTTCACTGGCTATGAGAAGATGCAATGTGGACGGCTTACCGGTTGTGGTCACTACACGGATATCAAATAACGACACTTTGTTGCATTTCGAAAACTATTTGTAAGTTTTGAAGTCAGGTTTATCGTTTTTACGTCCCTCTCGCTCGCACAATCAAATGTCAACCTTTATAAAATCTCTTTTATCAGTTGTTTTGACTGATTTGCTAGAATATGAGAGCGCTTTGAAAGTATGAAAATTTGACGCACTATAACTCGTATCCAAATAAATATATTATTACTTATTTGTAGGTAATTTATTTATAAATAATTTAGTCTTTGTCCATTTTGTCCTACTTGTATAGTTTTTCTGAAAATTTAGTATAAATGTTTCATTTTTGCTATACACAGATTTTTAGTAAACTTTAACGCACCATAGCTTGGAAACTATAACTCGTATCAAAATAAATATAATTACTTATTTGTAGATAATTTATTTATAAATAATTTAGTCTTTGTCCATTTTGTCCTACTTGTATAGTTTTTCTGAAAATTTAGTATAAATGTTTCATTTTTGCTAACGACAGATTTTCAGTAAACTTTAACGCACCATAGCTTGGAAACTATAACTCGTATCAAAGTACTTATTTGTAGGTAATGTAATAATAAATAATTTTGTGCTTTACTATTTTGTCCTAGCTTGTATAGTTTTTCTGAAAATTGAGGACTACTGTAAGACGGGACACTTTCAAGTGGGGGAGGGGTAAAACTGGATGCGGGTGGGGGTGGGGGAGATAGTTTGATTTTAATGTACTTACATATAGGTATAATATAGCAGCAGTAAAACATAATTATAAATATTGCAGTTTTGCCCATACATTAAATTCTAAAATGAATAGCCTAAATGTAGTCAATCAATTTACTAGGGAATCAAAAATTTACGGTAAAATTTGACATAAAATTTGGTATATGAAAGAAGAGAAGACAAATTTCTAAGCATTCCATGGATTCACCGTGCGGGTGCCGGGTCCATCGTGTGTGGGTAAGAGATGAGAAGAATGGTGTCACTGGCTTGCGACCGACAAAAAGCCACACAGTTTTAAGCCACTTTTTTTAATATGTCCTCTATGTCCGTAATTTTATTTCCTAGTAAGTTAGGCTTGAAAATATTGGATTGTGAGAGCAAGAGGCATTAAACCCTCTCAAATAAATAAATAACGCAACGGATTCCATGACCGCCTCCGTGGTCTAGTGGTAACAAACGTTGCCGTGAACTCGGGAGGTCGTGGGTTCGATTCCCACCGGAGGCAAGTTGTATATTGTATAATATGTAGTTTATCAACCATCTAGTTTCCGTAACACAAGCCTCGTAGCTTACCACGGACACTAGATGGCGCTGTGTGACCTGTATGGAAATATTTATTATTATTATTGACTTTTTAGGTACCGTCAAATAGATACATTGCCTAAATACACGTACTATATGACGAGGCACCTGGTAGACTTTGTGAATGGCACCTATGTGATAAATGTGACGGATTCATGGGGCTATATACAAGACGACGGACAATTCAATGGTATGGTACGGGAGCTGGAAGACGGGAGAGCTGATTTAGGAGGTAATTATAGTACAAGATTCTACGTAAGAAGAGCGACCTTCACCGATCTGTTAATCGAATGAAATCCACTTTTCGTATGATAAAATACGCTCAAAAGAAATGGTTGCCCAACGAAATATGGTCAAGGATTTTTTCAAGCAAAAAGAGGTTACGGAAATGAGCGGTGGTGGCTCGTTTGTAACTTTCTTAACATCCTAAAAAAGTGGGTTCTAAATCCCGGCATGTATCAATGAGAAATATACTTTTCTTATGTATTTGTCATAGATTTACAACACCTCATTCCCATGTCTCGGAGAGCACGTTAAGCCGTCGCCGGTCCCGGTTCCAGGAAACGTTAATATTTTTTTTATTAAAAATTGATATCAGACACTCGCCAACTGGCCAGAGCGTGACGTGTTTAGGCTTAAATTAAAATTTAGGATGTTAAGGAACCGAGCCACCATTGCTCATTTAAGGTAGGTAATTTTTTTATATTTTTTATATAAGGTATTGTATGTTTATTATATATATGTTTTTTAAAATTGTTTCAGTTGAAGTTTTTTGAATAAGATTTAGTTTTTGTATACTTATTGAAAATTTTATAATATTGTTATTTTTTATAGGCAATAAAGGCTACTGTGGTAATGTGGTGGTCGCCTATATTAGGTGCAACATCTAACTTCTGATTTAGTGTTAAGTACAAATAAGTATGTGATGTTAGCACTGTTGGCTACCCTGTTATAAATAAATAAATAGTATTTGTTGACTAAATGTAGGAACTACGTTCGTGCCGACAGTGCACCGACTACATATCGTCGAGTTTGTGTTGGCGCCGTCCAAAATAGGGATAGCTTTCATGTTCAAGAAGCCATCTCTAGGATCTGTGACCAATATCTTCGTGCTGCCCTTCAGTCGAGGAGTCTGGGCTTCCATTGGAGCACTTATCGGACTATTCTCGCTTACTCTCTTTTTTACTTCATATAGAGAGGAGCAGCAAAAAGTAAGTGAACTGTAGGAATAACGTCAGCAAAAAGTAAGTGACTTAGTAAGAATATCAGCAAATGTTAAGTGACTTATATCGTTGAATATGTTGTGCCACTATTCAAAATTTTGTTCGAGAATCTAAGCTTTTTTTAAGCCCTTATTTTATTTTATTTATTGGTTAAGGTAAAATTACTTAAATAGAACCGAAAAAGATTATTACCTAAATAAATAAAATTATATACTTACAAAAAATTAGCTCTACCAAATCGTTATTCTATGGCATGGTGCCGAATTCGCTGGCAGCTTTTCCACTCTGAATTAAAATACCTACTTACTTGGCACTTTTTCAATTTTTTTATATATAATAATTTTATTTAGTTTTTTTTTTATTTCAGTATTTAGTTGTATTTTTATTTATTAAGTAGTTTTATTTTTATTAATAGTAATTTATGTTTTAAAATGTAAGTTATTAGTTTAATTAATAATTTGTTTATTTCCTACTTTTTAATTTTAGAAAAAAAAATTCGCCTAACAATTTCTTTAAAAGAAGTTCGTCAAAAATAAGTTAAGTAAAAAAAAAATTGCATCCTGACGAGGAATCGAACACGGTATCTCCGCGTATATATCCACGGACTTACCCGCTAGACCACAGAAACAGTTGATAATTTGTATTTGTAAAGCAGCAAACTTCAAGAGATTTTTTTTTTAAACTTAATAAAAATCAAGTAACGAGTTTAATTTTCTCATTTACTTTTCAGACATATGAAATAAACATTTCAAAGGCGCAAAAGTTATCTGATGGAGTATTGGACACATTTTGCTTGGTTTTTCAGCAAGGAACGGCTGCTGACCCAATATCCATCAGCAGTACGTATATTTTTATAAATATTCACCCAGTATAACCTTGACCATGTTTTGTTCATCACTGTTGCTTTTGGTAGCGTAAGTTATTATATTAAAATTGAATTTCATTCGGATAACAGAACGGTGAAGGTCGCTCTTTTACGTATCATGTACTATAACATGTCTCAAATACCTATAAATAATAATAATACTCATTTATAGTCACAACACAAACTGCCTCCGTGGTCCAGCGGTTAAGTCCGTGGATTTAGGCTCGGAGGTACCGGGTTCGATTCCTGGTCGGGACACAAAATATTTATTAATGTAAATTAATATATTTAATTAATTTGTGATATTTCTCGAGTTTGGTACGCTGGAGACATCGACGAGCTTGCCACTTGTCATGATTGGCCTATAGTAAAGTTGGCTAAATGTGAATCCGCTTATTTATAAGCGTGGTTTCTGACCACCCCGAAAGGGAAACGGTCGTGATGATACTTTACTTACTTTACTATAGTCACAAAAAGTTTTTTTTTTTCATTCATTACAGCCCCTAGAACACAACACAGCGTCCTAGACCTCCACTGCTGGAGATGGGCCTTCCAGAACATATATCTGGAGAATTTGGCCTACACTCGCCACGCTGGCCAGACGGCTTGGCGAGGAGTATACACAAAAAGTATACAGATGTAAAATAGGTGAACAATATAGGGTGATGTGTTTGTGATACCTACACGAGGTTGCCCTGTAGTGCGGGATATCGGTGCTCTTCCGTGTTGTAATGTTACAACAATAAATGATGTAATATTATAATATTTGTAACATTTATTTAGGTAATTAGGTAGGTATTAGTTTTATTAATTATAATTTAATTTAATAGATTTTTTTTTTTTTTTTTTTTTTTGACAGGTTACACAGCGCCATCTAGTTTCCGTGGTAAGCGTAGCTTGTGTTACGGAAACTAGATGGTTGATAAACTACATATTATACTTTTTTTTTTTGTAAATATATACATATTATACATATAAACACCCAGACCGAGACAAATTATACAATGTACAACTTGCCCCCGGTGGGAATCGAACCCACGACCTCCCGAGTTCACGGCAACGTTTGTTACCACTAGACCACGGAGGCGGTCATTTCATTTAACTGTTACGTAGGTAAATAATTTGTTAATGTAATGTATAATATCTATTGCATGCCTAGTTTTAAATTTATACTCAATGGTAATTATGAGCAAGCCGTCTTCTCCTTTAATTAAAATCACATTTACTCTGTTAATTATGTATGCATGTACTCAAAAATTGAAATATTGTTGATTTTGTTGGAGAACTTATAAATTAAAAAGTATTTTAAGTCCTTTATTCGAAGGAAATAAGGTACAATGATTTAAAAAAAATATATATTAATTAAACTAAAAACTTACATATTAAAACATAAATTACTATTAATAAAAATAAACCTAATTAATAAATAAAAATATAACTAAAAACTAAAACGAAGAAAACACAAAATAAAAATTATTATAAATAAAAAATTTGCTCCAAATCGCTGCCAATGGGCAAAGTGCTAAGAATACTGGCAGCATTGCCACGTTGAATGGCAATACTGATCCTTTGGCCCAAATATTGCCCAGCCCTTTTGTCTCCCGAGGTGTTGACGAGCTGTTTTGACAACGCCTTGAAAATTTCGTGTGCACTTGGTCCCCACGGCCCGAGAGTTAAAAAATATATTAAATTAATAACTTTCTAGGTAATAAAATTATGGACATATTTTTTCTTTCATATGGATTTTAAATAGAGAAAAATAGCTAAACTATTTAAAGACAAATTGCTAAGCATTCAATTGATTCACCAAGCGGGCGCCGGGTCCATCGTGTGTGGGTAAGAGATGAAAGACTGGCTTACAAAGGAGGCCTCCTTTTTTATTTTATTGCGCAATAAAACGCTTACCATCTACCATTCAACTCCTCTCCCTACCCGACCAAATACTGTTTGATTCCGTTAATGCCGTCTTGGAAACTCTAATATAAAAATATATATATGTCTAAAATATCCGTTATTTTATTCCCTAGTAAGAATTCTCTAAAGTACTCCTCCTCCTCCTCAGTCGGTACCCCACTGATCGGGATCGTGACTCCGTCGCAGACGCAGCTCATCCACCAGCCGTCTCCAACGGTTTCGGTCCTCGGCGTAGTGGATGGCCTGGTGTACAGGGATGTTCAGGTGGTCAGTCACCTGACTGGACCATCGCTTGGGGCTTCTTCCTCTTGTTCTTTTACCGTCTCTTGCCCGTGATTAGAAGTTTTTCTAGATTATCGTCTTCTCTTCTTGCAATGTGGCCAAAGTATTGCAGAATTCGGGCAAAGCAGACGGTAGAGAGTCTTTGCTCCCTGGTCAGCTTAAGCTCTTCGAGCACAGAAATGTAGGTGTTTAAAAGTACTACTTGAAAAAAATTTGAAAATATTCGATTGTGTGAGCTAGAGGGATGCCAAACCTTTGTGCTATAGAACAGTTATAAAGCTAATTCCCAGATTTGGGTGCTTTTTTAGTATTCTATTTGCCATCGCAGATCGTATGTCGATATATAAAAAAAGTATTAAAAAACTTCCAGCCCGTCAAGTCCTTCTTCTAGGGCTGATGATCTTCATGTTCTTGTTCACGGCATACTCCGCCAACGTGGTCTCTCTGCTTCAAACCACAACCAACGAGATTAATGACGTCGAGAGCCTACTTAAGTCGCCTCTAAAGTTGGGCATACAAGGGGCTCAGTACAACAAGGCTTATTTTCCGGTTCGTTACATTCAATTTACCTATAATCTAAACCTAGATAAAAAAATTACCGATCTATAAAAAAAAATCTCAGAGATAATCACAAGAAGCAACATTTATCCCTCTATATAGCGAGGTTAATACAGATTTCTCCGTCAGCCGTTTGGACAACTCATTGTACAGACTCTTGGCTGAGAGTCCCAATCGTCCCATCGTCACTAACCCTGCACAAACTCGTAACCTGTACTGAAGTTGGTGTATTTGCGCAGCTTGAGGTTTTCAGCAGAAACCGCCGCACTCTCCACGCTTGACGAGGTTTCCTGGATCTCATAAGATGGGCCACCAGTGACGCCAGCGTCGGGTCTCTTGCCATCCCTCCCCGCAATCCCAGACGGTTCTAGGATTGCGGGTAGTCAGTCCAGCAGTGACAAGAGCCCTTCGGATGATGTTGAGCCGCGTGACGAGGAACGCGGCCGGCATTTCTAGTACAATAATGCCCGTGGTGTTCGAAGTGTTCCACTGGTTCCCCACACCAACACTTGTGAGGGTGGACAGTACGGGCTCCGAGACAATAGATTTAGTATCATCATCACGACAGTAAAGAAGCGGGTTCACATTTAGCCAACTTTACTTTAGGCCAATCATGACAAGTGGCAAGCTCATCGATGTGCACCAAACTTGAGAATTATCACAAATAACTTAAATTTATTTATTTTTAATTAATAAATATTATTGTGGAAGGAATCAAACCCGGTACCTCCGAGTCTAAATCCACGAACTTAACCGCTAGACCACGGAGGCAGATTTTTGTAAATTTTTAGGTTCGATTTAGTTTTTAACGTAATATGGATTCTTTATAAACACTTTTTTTTTATATTATTTCATCACACTCCAGACTGACACACGCGTCCACCATCAAGCACTATGGAGACAAAAGTTAGAGCCCCAAGGAGAGAAAGCTATTTACACTGCAGAAGAAGGCGTTCGGAAACTTCGAGAGGTATAACTACAGTTAAATTTGAAATATACCTTAATAAATTATACAATGCCTGCTTGGTTATTGAAAATACAGGCTTCTAGTTTTATCCACAACACAGTTATAATGGTGGGTGGCGGTCGATAATGGCCTAAACTGTTTCGAGAAAAGGATGGTACGGCCGTGCAGCTTTTTTGTTCTACTTGGCGGGGGCACTGCTATCCCCTCAGATAATAAAATAAAGTCCGGCGTGTGCAGGCCAAATCTCTACAGCAGCAGAGGTTTAGGATTCTTACCGTGTTTTTTTATTTAAAGTATTTGCTTATATCTTTATTCATGTTGTATCTATACTATTATTATTTCCAATCTCAATCACCCTATTACCTCACTTTTTACCATCATAAAGGTTAACTGGTAGAGAATGCCTTCGGCATTAAGTTCGCCCATGTACACTACATTTGTAAATTATGTGCAATAAAGAATTTTATTATTATTTTACTTGAAATCAAAGCTTTTTTTTAACGAAATTTGCTTAGATTGTACTCATTCAATTCAATTCATTTATTCACCATAAGACTTGACTTGACTTACACTTGGTTTTGTCAGTTATACAATTAACAGTTTACATATCATGGAAGGATAGCAAAAGATCGACCATTAGTGCAAAGAACAGCCATCGTCATTACCAAATTAAAACTATGTAAATTTGATATGATGAAAACCATAGAGCAACGCCAAGTAGAACGACTTTCAAATCGAAAAAAAAGCGCTTAAGCGACAAGTCAAACACAGGGTGTTGGATGTAACTGATCCTGAAAAAAGCAATGGGACTTAAGTAATTATTTATTTTTAAGGGTATGTTCGCTTTCCACGTGGAAGCTACAGCTGGCTTTGACGAGGTCCAGAAGAATTTTGAAGACAACGAAAAGTGCAATCTTGGTTATGTAAAGTTTTTTGCACTCAGCGACCCACATCTTGGAGTAGGAAGAAATTCACATATCAAAGAACAATTAAAAATTGCGTGAGTACTCATATAGGTCACAAAAAAAACCAATTGATTCTGAGGATCGCTAAATCCGAAACTACGAGGATATTGTAAAAATGCTCTGATAAATATCGGATAAAATTACTGAAAGATAAAAAAACTAAATATTTTATCCTAATGGAAAATCGAAAAAGGCCAGTTTAGATAGGACTGAGTTGCAACAAAATGAAGTCACGACAATTGTAAAGATTAAAGTTAAAAATGACGTTGTATGATGATGATAATGGCAAAGTAGCGCGTAAATATAAGATGTTCCAACAAGAGCGCCGAATTTGTTTTTTTTTAATGGCTTTGATTTCTTGCACCAATGAACCTTGGACGCGTGCAAATGCAGAAATTACCAAAATTCGTTCCATAGTGCTTCTGGAAATGTTTAATTCTTGACCACGATGCCAAATGGAAGTTCAAATTCAAACCGTAAGGGCGTAGCAAATGATAACATTATAACTAAAACTATATAACAATTTCAAACCATCAAACACCTCAAACCATTTTACAACACATTTATATTAAAAGAAAAGAAAAAAGAGTGTTCTTCGCGCCATTTTGCGTGGACATGTCAAGTGCAAGTTTTTGTTTTGTAAATTAATTTGCTGTGAATATTTTTGGTCAAAAGTGGTGTTGTTTTGTTTAATAATGTGCTACATTGTGAATAATTATGGAAAACGATAAATTGGACTTGAAATATGGGGAACAAGTTGCAGTTTATTTTTTGCGGTTTTCCCGCGCTGTCAACTCCCATATTTAAAATCACCGTACGTACGCCATTTTGTTAATACGAGGTATTAACAAAATGGCGGCAAATTTAAATCCGGCACTCTTGTTGAGACACCCGTTACCTATATTTAAATTACCCTTTTCTTATTTTATTTTTTGGTTCTCTTCTCCCGATGGATGATGAATGAGATGATAGGGAAGGCAAAGGGTCTAGCCCATACAGCCAAGTCTGACGTAATATATCTTTCTTTTTAGCAGTTAATGAGGTCATCATCAAATTCCATATGGTGCAGAATTTGATGCTTTTCTTGGAGTCACTCGCGGCACCATAGCTCAAACACGTCGGGTAAAATATGGGAGTTGACAGTTACACTTTTTTATGATTTTACAGCGCTCGTCGAGTAATAGAGACTGGCTTGCAAGAGCGCTCCTCCCGCCGTGTTGTGGCCAGACGACCCAGCTGCGGGGCCAATGTGGCCATGTTCTCTGCTGTCACACTGGTGGACGTGGCCCCCGCCTTTAAATGTCTCTTCGTAGCTTATTTAATGGCCATATTGATTGTATCTATGGAGATTATAGTGCATTCACGCGTAGTTCGAGCGAATAGAGCTTGATTTGGTCAATAAAACGAGACTAATCCGTTGAATACCTACGCTATAATCTACGTACCTATAATAATCTGTAATTAATTTTATTTATTTTACCCTAGCATAACTACAATTGATAAAACTTTTTTTTACCTTAATAATTACAGTCTCGATCTCGCCAATTTGAAATCCAGTGTTTTATCTATAATAAAGTACCTGATCATAATAAAGAACCTAATCGTATAAATAGTGCTTTGTAACTATTTCATACATAATTTTTAACCGATTGACTATTTAATTTTATTATATTTGAATGCTGGGGTACAAGATATATTGTAATTAAATTTTAAAAAAAAACACAATTTATTATTATGACTATTGTTTTATTTAGTTAAAGCACGCTGCAAAAAAGTTGGGGCCTGGTTATGGGCCATCTTTTATTTATATGTGACTTAGATATCCATGCATCGACACGTTAATGTTTATAAAACTAATATTTTGTAGTGTAAAAAACATTTTGATATGAAAATGGCAACCAATTTGACCTTTTGAATAGGGGTATAAAATAAAACAATTAGAATAAAATTAATAAAGTATTTTATTTAATGTGACAATACATAGTATTATTAAATCTTGGAGATACACATATATTCTTACACATAGTCTAAGGTAAGTCTAAAAGCGACCTTCACCGATCGGTTACCCGAATCAAATACACTTTTTTACAATATAATATTCTAGCAAAGGTAACAGTGATGGATTGCCTAACGAAATATGTTTTAGGCTCTTTTTATTTTTAATCAAATAAAACCACCTGTATTATTAAACTAGCCGATAGTGTAGCTTATAAAGATGTAATTTTGGGAAGTAATGTCAAATGTCAAACGTCAAACTTAGTTGTTCCCGCGGGGGGAGAGTGGTTCGCGCCCGCTCATCTTTTTTATGTACCTACTATAAATATTTATTATTAAGCTTCGAGAGTAATTGTCTCCGCCAACAAACTGTGGTTACAGTTTGGCGGTCTATTTAATAAGTTATATGTATTGGAAAATAAATGTTTTTTTTTAAGGAAACTGCAGGAAAAGACAGCTTGAAGTTGTCGTTGAGTTATTACGGGTGTTAGACTTTATTAAAATTGACCCGGAGATTACTTTCAGCATTTTTTGATATGTAGTTTATCCTACAAAGGTCGGGTCAAACCTCACCGGTATGAACATTACCGTACATTTATCATAAATTTACAACACCACCGTTCCAGTACCTTGTAGAGCACGTTAAGCCGTTCGGTCCCGGTTCCACTAATACCAACATGTTACCAATCGCTAATAAATTGTCATAAAAAAATGACCTCAGATCCGCGCCAACCCGTCTGGCCAGCTATATAAAAAAGTGGATTTTATTCGAATAACCGATCGGTGACGGTCGCTCTTCTACGGAACGTGTGCCAACATTACATATCACAACTGGGGTCAATTGATGGAAACTTAAGAATCTAAACTTATATATGTTTTTATAAAGCAATCTATTTTCGCTAAATTATTGAGCTGAAATGTATATTTGTTCTGGAAATATCAAAAAAAAAAGGTTCATTTTAAAATGTATATTATTAACGATGCGACATATAAAAAATGACTAAATTCTATTTAATGAGATCGGATAGTAACGTCATCGCGTCTAAACATACTCCGTTAGGCTATTTGTCATTGTTTTTAAATGTGCTTTAAGTTGTTATTGTTTTGTTTTACGGATTCTTGGAACAATACTTTCGTTTTTTTATGGGGTCATTTTTTTTTTCTTTTTTAATGATCGCTCGAAAACGCTGCAGTTGCTTGGCTGCAGAATGACGTCACGTAATAGTAAATAAACAATTTAAGACACTAACATAAATCCAAATACAGTGTAAACTCTATATGACGACACTATGGCGTTATAGAGAGTTGTCATTAAATGAAGAGAAGAAAAATCAGAATTGGAAGGCAAGCTAAACCAACCAAATCCAATTGATTTTGACGCTTTAGGGAGTTTGTCGTTAAATCGAGTGACGTTACATGGAGTTTACACTGTACTTACAAATACTACTTTAAAAAACACCCCAAAAGTTATTTAAGACAAATTTATAAGCATTCCATGGATTCACCGTGCACCGTAGTCCAACGTGTGTGGGTAAGAGATGAGATGAATGGTGTCTCGGGCTTGCGACCGACAATAGGCTGGTTTAAAAAAGAAGGCTTCCCTTATTTTATTGCGCGATAATACGCTCACCATCCACCATTATACTCCTGTCCCTACCCAACTAAATACTGTACGATTTTGTTAATGCCGTCTTGGAAGCTCTTTTCATAAATGTCCTGCAGATCTGCTTAGGCCCAATTCTTTCAGTAATGATGCAAAGATTTTACTGAAACTCCTCTCGCACCAACTTCCTCGTAAAGCTGACCCTTGAACCCGTTCCTAGTAATTTTTTCTGTCATCATAATATTTATTTTACATAATCTCCAATTAATTCATTTTACTTTTATTCTGTGCTAAAATACTCAGTTTACAATATTTACTATTAAGTGACGTCACTCACGCTGCGCGACATCTTACTATCAAACATACCCCAGAGTCTGAAGACGAGAATATTTAACCAGTGCGTTCAACCAGTACTGTCGTACGGAGCAGAATCTGCAATGGGCTGGAAGCGTGATGAACGATGAAGACCACATACGGGAAGACGCAGAGTGGGACGACTCCCCGCTAGATGGACAGATGACCTGAAGGCTATTTGAATAGTGGACGATACTACAGTGTTCAAAACTCTCGAATCGCTGCAGCTTCGCCGAGATGTGGCCTCCCTGAGCGTGTTCTACGGTGAATGTTCTGAAGAGCTCCACAACCTTATCCCTTCTTCTCTATTCCGCAACCGAACCACTCGCACAGGCCAAAATATGCATCCACATACCGTAGCCACTATCCCTACGCGTACATACAAATTTGGAGACTCTTACATCTGTCGCACGCTGAAGATGTGGAATGCTCTTCCAGCCAGTGTGTTTCCCCCATTCCTATAACCTGGAGTCCTTCAAACGAAGTGTGAAAAAGCATCTTTATAGGCCGGCATAGTGGTAGGGACTGATGTCGGTCGTCTGAGGGCTGGCATCAAAAAAATCAGCAGGAGATCGTTTCCTTCTGAGTTGTGTTATGTAATACTGACGTTTTTACGTTAAAGATACGTAGCATTTAATCTAGAACTAAATACACTTATAGGAACATTTTCACCTTATACCTAAGCATACACCTTGGGAACATATTTTATCGTACAAAACGTACTTGCAGTGTAAATTTTAAACCGTATTTAGATTTTAACCATTCTAGATCATCGTGAAAACCCCTAAAGCTCAAAGTCCGAGACCTTCTCTTCCGAAGACAATTCTAGAGGATTTGAATTCTCTCGCCAGGCTGACAATGAGCAAGTTTTGTACTTGCAAATAGTAAGTGTAGTGCTACCGACTTAGCTGTTCAGACGTCGCATTAAGGCTGAGTTGCACCAAAATAGTCTCTGTATATATAATTGTAACGATAAAAGGTAAAAATTGCGTCGATGTACCAATTTTATTTTGAAGGTCAGCCGTCAGCTGATAATCGACGCCATTTTTAACATTAATCGTTACGATTACAGAGACTTGATTTTGGTGAAACTCAGTCTAAGTGACAGTAGAGTATAAGCATCGCACAAATACTATGATTATCACAAAATTAAATTAGTTTAAAATTATTTGTCCATTAAAGCAGCAATGTACGATAAAACATGAATAATTACATAAAACATGTGCCCAGGGATTTGCTACAGTCGTTTGGTTTATAAAAATATATATATAGTAGGATAATATTTAAAATTGTACAAAAGACAACTTGCGTCATGTGTTTAAATTAGAACTAAGATGTGAGGTTGTTGGCCTTTTGGGCTGGTAGTGTAACCGAGTTTGGTCAGATGGCGCTGCGGAACACACACGGGGGTTCACACAGGTGGGCGTCAGAAAAAGGGGCAGGATTATTATGGTGGTGATCGCATGATCGTATCGTAACGGAAAGTTTATTTAAAAATACTTAATTAATAGATTGACATGTTTAACGAATGCCTATGAGAGACGTCATTGGCTGAAATAACCAAAGTGACAAGCTAACTGCAAATCACGTGGCATACATTAAAATATTTATCATGGATCATCCTTTCTGCAACTATATGTTTCTATAAAACCAAACGACCGCATAGCTCTATTATTATGAAACGTCAAACGCACTATACATGTACCATCGCGGTAAATTATAAACAAAATTATTGTGTATTAATTAATAACGCGTGTAATTTATAATTAATATAGTTAAATCTAAAGACTTGTTTTTATGCTATATCAATAGCTATACGGCAATTTATGCTTTCAGAGCACGCGGAAAAACGTACAATGACCTTTGCACATACTGCAGGTATTACAAACCTTTTTTTTTTAAGAAAGTTTAAAGCTTTTCATCCCATAGGCATCGCTCGTAAAATACAGCATTTTTAAAGAATATTAAAGTCAATGTTTTTAAACAATTAGTCACTAACTTGTTTCTTGATAAGCAGGAGCACACACATCCAGTACACATTGAATATTTGGCACGCAATGTTTATTTGTGTATATATATATATATGTATGTATATGTTCATAATACTTGCATGTAGTTTATGTAATTGCTTGGTATGTAGTGTATTTATAAATTAGACTAATATTATTAGATTGTTGCACCCTGCCCATAATCTCTCACCATCCCAAAGGTTAGTTGTCAGAGAATGCATAACAGGCATTAAACTCGCCTATGTACCTAATTTTGAGTTTTGGTGCAATAAAGAATTAAAAAAAAAAAAAAAAAAGTGTACTTTTGAGAAATGTAGTCTATTATCTTTCTAGGATCAAAATTACGGTCATTTTGGACAATTTTCACTTTCTTAATACCTAATTTATAACATTTTAGAGATATATTAATCAAAGATTTGTTTTAGTAAAATAGAGTAAATTCGTTATATATGTATTTGCTATTGTTCTTAATCTAAAATTAAGTATAAGAAAGTGGAAATATGATCGTAATTTTATTTAAAAAACGTGATCATAATTACCTTAAATGAACTGGTTTGTTATCTCTGATTGAGCGCATCACTTCTCCCCGTACCATTAAACGCGGTACAAAGCGATAAAGAAATGTATATATCTTTCGATGTTAACATACTTGGTACTACTTTTGCTGTATTTACGTAGCTTTAAGACTGTTTAAAGTTTTGCTTAGGAAAAAAAAATACGGACATTTTGAACATATTTTCACTATTATAATCGTTAGTAAGCATCGATGTATATAGATAAGCCTATTCAATACAAAACGCACTCTTAAAAACGTACCGCTTGCTTTGTGTACCTACCAACTTTGGGGGGCAATAATAATAAATATTTCCAGACAGGTCACAGAGCGCCATCTAGTTTCCTTGGTAAGCTTGTAGGCTTGTGTTACGGAAACTAGATAATTCTCAAGGAAGGATAATGCCACATGCTTTATTCATCGGAAATTATATCACAATGCATACAAAAAGACTAGTTTTACTCGATATAAATATTAATATTAGGCGCTCTCGACGCTTGCTATCTCGCGAATGTTGGTGCAGCTACATGACTTTGATTGGTTTTACGGGAACGTTTTTATATTAGTGAGGGCCTATCTATCTTGTTTCTAGCGGTGTTACTTGCAAGCTTACAATATTAGTTCTCTTTGAAGGTCAAAATTAGCATTTAACATAATTGCAAATGGCACATAATTTCAACGCAAACGAATAGGTGGTAATTTTCCCAGTCTGTCGGGGCGGGGAAATATCCACCGTTTGTGCCGATAAACCATCGTATCCACACGTTTCGGGATCAGGCTTGAATTGCCATCATGCAGCATGCCCAGTCAATCCATCAAGTCATAGCATAGTGTCAGTCATGTCAGTCATGTGTGTATGAATCAAGGTGCTAACATTTATGGACCTCGCGTGCCACTTACCATCAGGTGGATGTCAAGTTATCAAAATGTCAAGGTCACGTGTGCTAGTATATAAAATAAAAAATCAATTATATTATTAATATATCTGAAAAATGCCCGTAATTTTATTCCTACATGCTGTGTGCGAGCGAAAGGGATAAAACGTCAAACCATCTTAACGTGTGAAGTAATGTATGGTTACCCTGTAACCAGACATAATAAAAATATTGCATGAAGATAAATTAATCTTTAGATTTAACTAACGACTCTATTTTATCACTTAATAATTATATTTAACATACACTTGACAATAAAGGCCAAAAAATACTTAAATACATCTAAACAGTAAATAAGAACAATAATATTGCTTTAGAAAAATCATTAAAAATCTCATTTTATCACTCAATAAAGGTAGTGAACAAATCTAAATATATAATAAATGCATCTTTTTACTGTTTGTAAATAAATCATAAAACGTAATACTCTTTTAATTATAACATTGCATATTATATATTTTATAAGTTCCCAATAATAATTAAGGATATAGCTTGTTAATATATTGTATATAGTCAATGGAACGGTAAAAGGTCTAAAGCGACTTTAAATAAGGGAATAAGTGTTTATTGTTAAAAAAAAAATCTGTAACCACCCTGCGGGGTTTGGCGAAATGCGCAATCGTCCGAAATGCGCAATCGTCCGAAATGCGCAATCGTCCGAAAACGTATCGTCCAAAATTTTGACATATCTGACAGACGTAATCTATTTATTTATTTATTCGAAGAGAAAGGGCAGAGACAGGCAACATAAGAACATAAAAGATAGTAACAGAGTAGAAGCAATTAAAATTATACCCGCCACCAGAATATTTCTCACTGTGAACAATAGTGCACTCTTTGTGCGATACAAAATTCGGAAAATATCACCTTGGCCAGGTATAAAGAAAACAACTGTATTGTGTTTGAATGCATTAAAACTGTTAGGCGAACTCCGAAGCAAACTGCCCACACTTTGCGAGCTAAACCGAAAGTAGCAGCTTCTTGATTTTGGCTTTGAAGGCGGCGCGGGAGTTACTGAATATATCCACGTCCGATACACGCCTGTTGTACGTGTCGCACATCCGACGTACAGGTGCGCGCATGCCAGATATTGTACGCACGCGGCAGACATGGAAGAGATCGATCGTAAATGATACGTTTTCAGACGATTGTGCACTCCGCCTCAGAGTGGAGAGCCCCGCGTTCGTTTTTGTAACCCCGCGTAGGGTTCTGACGTCATCAGTGTAGTTACTCGACAACGACATTCACAAACTATTTACGAGCAAAATGTCACTGTCAAATTGTAAATATTATCTCCACTAGACATATTTCGAATCTCAGAAGAATGACAATATTAGTATAGTTGTTGGGTACTCCTGAGCAGCTCAGGGCTCCGAAAACACCGGCTTTCGATTAACATCAATATTTTACGCAATTGGTGGTTGTGTTTTCTTTGGTTTGGGAGAAATTAGGCTGGACCAAGAGGTCTGGTGTTGACTCCACAGAGAACACCTAAACCTGCTTATTTCACACGGCGATAAATATCAAAACTCGCAACGGAATGGTATGAAAAGAGGACTTACGTGAGGATCGGGATGCAGGATAACTTCTGATCAATGCGTTGGATGCGTTAGGCGCTCTAGACTTTTTGCCTTTCCACCGCCAATATGCATAATTAAATAGCAAAAGCCATTAATCTCGTTAAAACGATATAGTTGTGGGTCTAACGTTAGAGCCCCGAGTCTCACGCAATAGAGACGATCACGAATGCAGCTTATTGCTGAGCTGATTCCCTATTTGTCACCACTCTATGTTGTTTGTTGTATTATTATTATTATAACTGCTTGTGTTTTTTTTTGTGACAAATAAACTTTTTTCTTTCTTTCAATCGAATCTAAAAGACCGAATGATTTTATTTCAGTGAAAATTTCGGTAGAGATTCCAACTCGTATGAAATGAGAATCAGGGCCCAGATGCTACGGTAACGAACACAGCTATTTTCAATTATAATTGGTCACTTCATATCATAACCACGTATTATTATCATGGCACTGTATTAGACAAAATAAACAAAGAACTCAAAAATCAATCATAAAATTACAACACTATTGGTCGTTAGAGTTTATACTAAAAAAAATATTCTAACCCTGCGGTGTAATAGTGTGTGTCTTTAAAAATGATTGACTTTAGTTTTAAAATATTTAGGAACGCAACAAAATGAAATATATTCTTACCAGTATAAGGTATGTATATTAAAACTAAATTAGCTTACTACTATATTAATCTTACTAAGCATAAAAATAATATAAGAAAGCCCTTTAGAGATTGCACTTAAAACCGCATTAAATCTAGACAAAGGGGTGAATTATATCGCGGGGTGAATTAAAAGGAACACAATTATACATTTATTTCCTAGTTAAGCGACATTGTAGATTAATATGCCTCACTATTGTCCGTTCCTACCATGACTGCCTCCGTAGTCTAGCGGTAAAGTCCGTGGATTTAGACTCGGTGGTAACGGGTTCGATTCCTGGTCGGGACACAAAAATATGTATTAATGTAAATGTATTTATTTACATAATGATTAATTTATTTGTGATTTTTCTCGAGTTTGGTACGCTGGAGACATCGACGAACTTGCCACTTGTCATGATTGGCCTATAGTAAAGTGCGAATCCGCTTATTTATAAGCGTGGTTTCTGACCACCCCGCAAGGGAAACGGTCGTGATGATACTTAACTTTTTTTACTTTACTATTGTTCATGTTTTAAAAGCGCCGGCCGCTTCTACCGCCACAGCTCTATCAATAATTTGATCCGCAGATCTTTTGCCTCCATCTCTATTCCAGCCACCTTAGAACCCACGGGCTTATTTAGAGATGATGGCAAGAGACCTGACGGTATGACCTTAGTTTCTTGGAGTTTGGGAAAATCACTAATCACGTCACATGTGTAGACACGCTAGCAACTTCCCATCTTCAAAGAACTACTGTCAGAGCTGGTGCGGCGGCAGAACAAGCTCAAAACGACAAGCGCCGCAAATATATAAACATTTGCAATGATTATATATTTGTGGCCTTTGCCGTTGAAACCATGGGACCGTGGGGCCTCGAGGCAAAAACTTTGTTTAAAGAAATTTCAAAAAAACTAGTCGACGTCTCTGGTGACCCTCGGGCTGGCAGCTTCCTCGCTGAAAAGATTAGTATCGAAATTCAACGAGGAAATGCTGCCAGTGTTTTGGGCACCATGCCACTGGACAATGGCCTGGAGGAAATATTTATATTGTAAGGTTTCAGACATTAGGATGCTTAAATTTTTATTATATTCAATTTGTTATTTAGATTTAGTTTATTTTCTAGGTTAATTAATAATATTGTAATTCTTTTATATTGTTTGTATATTACGAGGGGCGTTCAAAATATTCTCGGTATTGATACGTTACAACCTCTTTTATATATATATTTGTTACTGGCCGCTAAGATTCATCCATTGACATTAAAAAAAAGTAAAATTGGAACCGAGATGTTCTTTTGTTTTTCTGCAATTGCCGAACAAACATGAACACCATGAGCGAATTAACAATTTTAACGAAATTAGAGCACCGATCCGTCATAAAATTCTTGACAAAACAGGGTAAAAATCAAAAAACCATAAAAGAGGAAATGGATTGTGTTTACCGTGAGTCTGCTCCTTCTTTATCTACTATTCAAAAATGGTCAAGCGAATTTAAGCGTGGAAGGGAGAGTATTGAAGATGACCCTAGACCTGGCCGGCCTGTAGTGGCTACCTCACAAGAAAATATTGATAAAGTGGAAAAACTTATATTGGAAGACGGCCGAGTGAAGGTAAAATCTATAGCTCAAGTAACCAATCTCTCTATTGGTACCGTACATGACATTATACATGACCATCTTAATATGTCAAAAGTAAGTGCAAGATGGGTTCCGCGAATGCTGACGCTTCTTCAAAAGGATATGCGTGTGGCTTGCTGTTCAGATTTTATCGACCTGTGTGGTGAAAATCCCGATGAGGTGCTGCAAAAAATAGTTACTGGAGATGAAACCTGGGTTCATCATTATGACCCAGAGAGCAAACAGGAGTCCATGCAGTGGCACATTAAGGGTTCAGCTCATCCCAAGAAGTTCAAGGTAATCCCGTCAGCTGGCAAGGTCATGGCCACAATATTTTGGGATTGTGAAGGAGTTTTGCTTATCGATTATAAAGAAAAAGGTGTAAATATCACAGGGCAGTACTACGCTAACGTTATACGTCAATTAAGAGATGCGATCAAAGAAAAGAGGCGAGGAAAGTTAACCAAAGGTGTTCTGCTTCTGCATGACAACGCCCCTGTCCATACTGCTCATATTGCCAAGGCAGCTATTGTTGAATGTGGGTTTGAAACTGTTACTCATCCACCCTATAGTCCGGACTTAGCCCCAAGCGACTTCTTTTTGTTTCCCAATCTTAAAAAGGATCTGCGTGGAAATAAATTTTCTGACGATGAAGCGTTGAAGACGGCCGTGGAGGAGCATTTTTACACCAAAGATAAAAAATATTTTTATGAGGGATTAAAAAAAATAATTGATCGATCTTATAAGTGTATGAACATAGGGGGGGAGTATATTGAAAAATAAAAATATCAAACTTTTCGTACTTGTTTGTTTTTATCCACATACCGAGAATATTTTGAACGCCCCTCGTACTTCGAATAAATAATTCAATTATCATATGCCTATAAACAGAATTTAAAAAAAGATCAGGTGGCTCGGTTGTAAGAACACGCTTACCTTAAAATCCTATAAAGGTCAGTTCAAACCCCCCCGGCATGTACCAATGAGAAATACACTTTTCTTACGTACATTTGTCATACGATTTACAACACCACCGTTCCCGTGCCTCGGAGAGCACGTAAAGCTATCGGTCCCGGTTCCACTAATACCAACTTGTGGAATCGTAAATAAATTGTCAATAAAAATTGACATCATATGCTCGCCAAGCCATCTGGCCAGAGCGTGGCGAGTGTAGGCCAAATTCTCCAGATATATGTTCTGGAAGGCCCATCTCCAGCAGTGGAGGTCTAGGACGCTGTGTTCTAGGGGTTGTAATGATGAAAATGACATTTTATTTTAAGACCTTTTGTTAGAAAGACCTGCAAAATAAATGAATTTTAATTTAAAGATAATGTTGCCAGAAAAAAAACTTGTCTTAACGAAAATATTTTAAATGGTAACTTGAGGCTTGGAGAGTTTACCATTTAAGAATATCAATTTCTTTTTTTGTTTTTTTTGTTAATTTTCTTTGAGGGAACTCGTTTGAAAGCTGGAAGGAATTGTTGATGAGGGAAGGTGCCCTTGAGGTACACCCTCCTCCTGTATTTTAGGGGCTGTAATGATCTATAGTAAAAAAGCACTAAAACAAATAATACTAAGAGATCAAAATAATGAACTGTGTTTCTTACTATTTCACCCGACGATTAATATTCAACCATTTTATATAATTAACTATACCATAATATAACTAATGGAAATTCCTTATTTCATAAACAATGACGTTACATTTCATAGACTTGTTTAGAAATAGACAATTTACATTATTTAACCGCCATTTTGTATTTTATATATCTAAGTTAACTAACAAAAGCTTTGTAATTGATATTTAAAAAAACATATATATATATATATATATACATTGCACATACAACCTTATACAATTAATTTTATTATTCTTATTGTGCTTTCGGTAAATAATTATTTTAGCAAAAAGTGTTTTTATTTTTTATTATATTGTAATTCATGTTATAAAATGTTAAATTTTGTTTTTTTTTGTAGAAATATGCAAAAATACATCATGTCGTTTTTTGTTCTTGAGACAAGATTTAAAGCTTTCAGGACTAAAAGGTTTTTAGAACTGCATCAGAGTGTTATCAGAACTGAAATGAAAATGAAAGAAATAAATCACACGTATTCCTTTATACGCTTATAAAGGAGGGAATTCACAATGGTCAACTTTACTGTAGGCCCAGGACAAGTTATGTCCATATATCTACCGTACCAGAGACAAATATATACCAAATTATCATACAACACCTATAGATCTGGTCTATATCATGGATGGAAATGGGCCTTCCAAAAATCTCAATCTGATGGGGCAGGGAAGAAAGTTTCGGGATCGTGCTCGAATTGCCGTCATGCCCAATGAAGCCGGCATAGTGTTAGGGACTGATATCAGTCCTAAGTGTCTAATTCCAATTGCACAGCAAGGTCAGATGTCATGTTAGTATATAAAAAAACAGAAGAATTTGACCTATACTCGCTACACACGCCAGACGGTTTGGCAAAGGTCTGATGTCAATTTTTAATGACATATTATCAACGATTCCATAAGTTGGTCTTAGTGGAACCGCGACCGATGGCTTAACGTGCTTTCTGAGGCACGGAAACGTTGTAGTTGATCTATGTGACATGACAAATGTATGTAAGAAAAGTGTATTAGAACCAATATTAATTTTTTTTTTTAGATTTGAAGGAAGCGTTCTTACTTATGGAACCAGACCCTCGCATCCCGTCTGGCCAGCGTGGAAAGTGTTGGCTAAATTTTCAAAAAAAATCAGGAAGGCCCATCTCCAACAGTAAAGTTCATATATTAAGCTGCTCGTCTTCTGCTACCTTTGGACCACTTCGCTGCTTAGTCTTTCACTAACAGAAGTAGAATCATTCACAAATGCCTGTAATAGGTTTGAGTGAATAAAGATATTTTGACTTTGACGTTTTTGAGTAGCATGCAAAAGTAAAAAAAAAAAAAAAAAAAAAACAAAAAAAAAAAAAAAAAAAAACAATGTGTAGTAACTTCAAGTAGATAAGATATTTGCAAAACATAATGTAAATTTTTGACATTTCTACCGGAACATGGTCTTTTACGGTTTAAATAATAAAAATAAAAATACTTTTCTATTACACGAATTATGTAACTATACAAAGGCTTCGCCACACAAAACTTGGTGCCGTGTGGATTGGCTGTGATTTTTATTACAGGCACCGACAGATAAACAGAACGCTGAACTGGGTCACGGACAAAAGATTATATATTTATTAACCAATTTCTAGTTTAGTATGTTATTTGTATTGCAATTTTTATGTTTAAGTTAGTTATAGTTGGGAATTGAACCCGGTACCTCAATTATGCTACCTTACTCGAGATTTTGCCTAAACTGCAGCAAGATTCTGCTTATACTATCCTTCGCCTCTACAAGAACCACAAAGCCCTCACAATGTTTGTATGACGAAAAGCTTATTATCTACCTACCTACAAAATTAAAGGTAGTAGCTTCATATAGATCCCGCTAGTTGGCGCTCCAAACTTCATTGAAACATATTCTGAACTTTTAACTTGGGTATGTATAATGGATCTCGCATCTGGAAAATAATAATGTTTAGTAATCTTTTATAGTTGTTGCTACTAATTTGTGGAATAATCTACCTGTTAACATAAGGCAAGCAATTACAAGGACATTATTCAAAAAACTGGTGTTTTCACACTTTTTAAATAGCTCAACACAGCGTTAGTAAGTAGTATATATTATGTATGTTTATGTATAATATGTATGTATAAGTGTTTAGTTTATTTTCACAGTGAGAAATATTCTGGTGGCAGGTATAATTTTAATTGCTTCTCATCATCATCATGCGCCACTTAACGCGATCTTTCGCTACCCTCATCCAACCCCCACCAGCGACCTTCCTTAGGTCATCTGTCCATCTGGCGGGGGGTCGTCCCACTCTGCGTCTTCCCGTACGTGGTCTCCACTCTAGAACCCGTTTGCCCCATCGATCGTCGGTTCTGCGGCAGATGTGTCCGGCCCATTGCCACTTCAGCTTGCTAATTTTAAAAGCTATGTCAGCAACTTTCGTTCTCTGACGAATATCAACGTTTCGAATTCTATCAATCAGAGATACACCAAGCATAGCTCTCTCCATGGCTCGCTGAGCGACCTTGAATTTATGGATCAGACCCACTGTTAGTGTCCACGTCTCTGCTCCGTACGACATTACCGGGAGGACGCACTGGTTAAAGACCTTGGTCTTTAAACATTGTGGTATAGACGATGAGAGGATGTGCCGAAGTTTCCCGAATGCCGCCCATCCTAGCTTCTACTCTGTTGCTATCTTTTATGTTCTTATGTTGCCTGTCTCTGTCCTTTCTCTTCGAATAAATAAATAAATAAAATAAAGATATTATAATATTTATTCCATATAAAGTAAGTAAGTATATATTAATTAGCTGTTAATTTAAATAGTTATTTATTTCTCGTATTATATTTATGATTGATTACAGTCAATTAACTAAAAATGAGTACTTACATCTATTTCCAATAAGTCGGCAGTTCTAAAGTCAATAGTCTGAGAAACTATTTCATTCTGAAAGAAACAATAAAAAACTACATTAATAACCATCTTTATTTTAACTTAACTGCATCCGTGGTCTAGCGGTTAAGTCCGTGGATTTAAACTCGGAGGTACAGGGTACGATTCCTGGTCGGGACACAAAAATATTTATTAATGTAAATTTATTTGTGATATTTCTCGACTTTGGTACGCTGGAGACATCGACGAGCTTGCCACTTGTCATGATTGGCCTATAGTAAAGTTGGCTAAATGTGAATCCGCTTATTTATAAGTGTGGTTTCTGACCACCCCGTCACTAACTTTTTATCACGATAGATGGTACCTAATATAACTGTCAGTTGCATAGATTTTTTTTTTTATTACGAAATTTATTATTTTTTGGATATTATGCCGAAGTGAGCAGCTTTTAAGTGTACAAATCGAGATTTCTAAGCGAAATCAAAGATATGGTGATCTCAAAATTGCCGTTCTATTAATAAAACTTTTTTCTTTTTAAAGACGGTGTGCGCTTTCCTAATTAGTCGTTTAAGATAGGTAACGTTAATTTAAAATACATTTTTCTGTTATAAAAATAAAAAACTACAAAAACATTTAAAAAATGATGCGATATAGGTGTAAAACAAGGTACCATTGCCGCTAGCGACATCTACAAAAAGCTTTGCCTGATACACCCCATTTGAGTAAGAGTTGTAATATGCTCTTTACCTTGGCCTGTTTAGGAGGTCTTCCTCTCCTGGGATGTCCCGAGGTGGTTGCGGTCATTCGCAGCAGCTGATTCTTCAGAAGTCCTTCACTATGCTCAATCTCACTTGTATCTATTTGTTCCACCTAAAAATGTTGTTATGGCTAAAGAACAATGGCGAGATATTACCTGATAAATTTTAAAAATAAAGTTTTTTTTTCTTTTGGTTTTATTTTTCATAATATTAATGTTTTCTAAAGGCCCCAAAATAATTTATTAAATTATTAGAAATTCAATAGAAAATTCCGAATATTCACCGCATGTTTATTAATAGGTGGTAGGAAGACTGATGGTGGTAATTTGCCCAGAATGCCGGGACGTGGAAGTATCCACCGTTCGTGCCGATAAACCCAAAACCCAGTAAAGTGTATTCACACGTTTCGGGATCAGGCTCGAATTGGCGTCATGTCACTGACATCAGTGTCATCAGATATAAGTGTCTGATTCTAGTTGTTATCATTCATGGACCTCCCGCGCCACTTACTATCAGGTGGTATCAAGGTCACATGACATGCTAGTATAAAAAAAAATATATAAAAAAAGTTTCATTTTACGGCTAAAACTGGAACTAAAAGTAACAGCACAGACTTGTAGTTTTACAGTAGTGATTTTTTTTTAGGAAAACAAGGATATTGAGTTTTGCCTAAATTAATGGATCAGACTTCTCATATATGTATTTATAATAGATGGTAGGCGAACTGTTGGTGGTAATATACCCAGTCTGCCGGGGCTGGGAAGTATCCAACGTTCGTGCCGATAAACCCAGTAAAGTGCATTCACACGTTTTGGGACCAGGCTCGAATTGCCGTCATGTCCAGTCAAGCCGGCATAGTGTTAGGGACTGATGTCAGTCCTGATTCTAGTTGCTAACATTTATGGACCTCGCGCGCCACTTACCATCAGGCGCTCACCATTGTACTTTGGGTACAACAGAACTAACCTTAGACAAGGAAAACACAGAGCATGTATAGACCGCCTCCGTGGTCTAGTGGTAACAAACGTTGCCGTGAACTCGGGAGGTCGTGGGTTCGATTCCCACCGGGGGCAAGTTGTACATTGTATAATTTGTTTCGGTCTGGATGTTTACATATATAATATGTATATATTTAAAAAAAAAAAAAAAAGTATAAATGTAGTTTATCAACCATCTAGTTTCCGTAACACAAGCCTCGTAGCTTACCACGGAAACTAGATGGCGCTGTGTGACCTGTCTGGAAATATTTATTTATTTTATATATTAATTTTTAAAGATTGTATATGAGGCGGTCAATATCGGATTGTGTTGAAAAGCGTTAAACCGTCTTAATGTATTTGTATGTTTGTGTATACCTTGGCATCTTTAGGAGGTCTTCCTCTCTTAGGAGTCAATGAGGGGTTTGCTGTGACCACTCGGAGTTGGTGATTCTTCAGCAAATGATCAGTGTGTTGCTTTTCACAAGAAAATCGAGCCTCACACGACGAAAACACGCATTTTAACATACTATCCGAACCGTCGGAGCCATCTGAAAGATTATTTCATTGTCAATCCACGGTAAAAAAAGTGTAAGATTGTATTGACATTAAGCAGTGGTGGCTCGGTGGTAAGAACGCTTTACTTAACATCCTAATAAGGTGAGTTCGAACCCCGGCATGTACCATTGAGAAATACACTTTTAAAAAATAAGTATCATCAGTACTTCCGGGGTATTCAGAAACCACAATTTGTTTTTTAATGAAACGGATTCACATTTAGCCATAATGACAAGTGGCAAACTCGTCGATATCTCTAGCGTACCAAACTCGAGAAATATCACAAATAAATGTATTTCTTTACATTCATAAATATTTTTGTGTCCCGACCAGGAATCGAACCCAGTACTCCCGAGTCCAAATCCACGGACTTAACAGCTAGACCACGTTGTCAGTCTGATTGCAAGATATACAAAGAAAAGTAGAAAAAATATATATTTCCCCGAGCTAGTATAAATTTTCTTTATCAAAAAATATAACTCTAAGAAGCTCAACGAAGACCGATGACGGTCGGTCTTCTACGTATCTTGTACTATTAGGCATATTACCAGTTTGTTGATGTTGTTCTTCAGTGATATGCTCCATCAACATGTCCTCCGAGATACAAGCAAAGTCGCACACTTTACAACTGAATGGCAAAGACACTTTTTTTAGTCTGCCGTGCACAGCTCGCCTGAAAATAAGAAAATGGATACTTTAGTGGGTTTAACGCTTCCCTCTCATCATCATCCCTTCCGGAATGGTCAGAAACCACGATTATAAAGAAGCGGATTCACAATTTAGCCAACTTTACCATAGGCCAATCATGACAAGTGGCAAGCTCGTCGATGGTTCCAGCGTACCAAACTCGAGAAATATCACAAATCAAATCAATTAAATGTATTTATTTAAATTAATAAATATGGCGCGGTGGTGGCTCGGTTGTAAGAACGTGTACCTTAAATCCTACAAAGGTCGGTTCAAACCCCCCCGGCATGTACCAATGAGAAATACACTTTTCTTACGACATTTGTCATAGATTTACCACACCACCGTTCCCGTGCCTCGGAGAGCACGTTAAGCCGTCGGTCCCGGTTCCACTAATACTTACTTGTGGAATCGTTATTAAATTGTCATTAAAAATTGATATCATATCCTCGCCAAGCCGTCTGGCCGGTGTACGTAACGTACGAAACGTACCCGGTACCTCCGAGTCTAAATCCACGGAGTTAACCGCTACACCAAGGAGGCAGTTGTTCAACACAATGAACAATGTTCCTGGGCCCCGTGCAGCACCTACTCCTTCTGCACCACCCCCAGCAGGGGGCTGAAGATCTTCGTTCTTACAACTGACCCACCACTATTAAAATTAATAATTTACCATTCACATATTTAGATATCCCTTTGTAAATAAAAATGCCTATTATTTTTTAAATTATTATTAATGGGATGTATCACTAACTTTTTATTACGATAGATGGCGTATGATAGATGGAAGTCAAAATATCTTTATTCACGTAAACCTATTACAGGCATTTATGAAACGTCATTAAATTAATTATTTTGAATGATTCTACTCCTGCTAGACTAAGCAGCAAAGTGGTCTAATAAGTAAGCTGTTAGCAGAAGACCAGCAGCTTAGCAGATTCCAGTGACCTGTTAATGTTTAATCTGACTGAGAAAGGAATCTGCAAGGAAAACAGCTATAGCAGATTTACAAAATAGAACATATACAGAACTGCACCACAATGATAAATTAATAACCTTTTACCTAATATAAATTTATTATTTTCTGGATAATCGCTTTCTTAATTCGTCTTTTAAGGTAGATAACGTCAAGTTAAAATACATTTTTCTGTTATAAAAATAAAAAAACTACAAAAACATTTTAAAAAATGATTCGTCATAGGTGTAAGCAAGGTACCATTGCCGCTAGCGACATCTACAAAAAGCTTTGCCTGATACACTCCATTCATTTGTAAATGGTAAAATCTTTTCATGTAACATATAAAATAAATTGTATTGCAATACATAGACTATAGTGATAACTGACCATCATCAATTAATCAATAATAATAATATTAAAAGTACAGCAGTTTTGGATTTTCTTAAATAAATAAAACAAATATATACCTGTGGCTATACATATGATTTCTCTGATCGAATTGTTCCCCACAAACTGTACAATCGTATGAAGATTCCAGAGGTCGTCCATTCTGATGACGTTTCTTATGTTGGTTTAAATTTGTTACCTGTAATTCATTATTCTTTTAGTTTTGTTTAAACTTACTGCCTCCGTGGTCTAGCGATTAAGTCCGTAGATTTAGGCTCGGAGGTACCGGGTTCGATTTCTCGTCGGGACACAAAAATATTTGTTAATGTAAATAAATACAGGGTATCATCATTATCACGACCGTTTCCCTTTCGGGGTGGTCAGAAACCACACTTATAAATAAGCGGATTCACATTACGCCAACTTTACTATAGGCCAATCATGACAAGTGGCAAGCTCGTCAATGTCTCCAGCGTACCAAACTCGAGAAATATCACAAATAAATGAAATATTAATTAAATAGATTTATTTACAATAATTATTATTTTTGTGTCCCAACCAGGAATCGAACCTGGTACCTCCGAGTCTAAATTCCACGGACTTAACCGCTAGACCACGGAGGCAGTAAATAAATACATTTAATTAATATTTAATTAGAGTTTGGTACGCTGGAAACATCGACGAGCTTGCCACTTGTCATGATTGGCCGGCAGTAAAGTTGGCTAAATGTGAATCCGCTTATTTATAAGCGTGGTTTCTGATAGCTGAAGGTGCGTTGAAAAGCCATCGAAAGAAAAGGGCATGTATGAAGAGGTTGATGAATGTCGAAGAAGTGAAAGAGGTATGTCGAGTCCGTGACAAGTGGTGCTCAATTGTCTCTGCCTACCCCGCAAGAAATTTGGCGTGAAGATATGTATGTATGTATGTGGTTTCTGACCACCCCGAAAGGTTAACAATTTTTTAATGCAATGCTTAATGTTAACATCAGTCTTAATGTCAGTTTTTTCGGTAAGTACAACTCATGTTATAAATTTTAGCATTAATGCTAGCGCTGCTAGTAATTACTATGTAGTTTATTACTATAAACGAAATGGTGGGTATGTGATAATAAACCAAATTTGTTAGCGTAAAGAAAGCCCATGCTACTCTCTGCAAAGCAATGAGTATTGCGTATTGTATTCTGTAGAGCTCGATTAATGACAATAATTTACCTGAGCATAGGCTTTGTTGCAGCCAGGTTCATTGCATACAAATGGTCGCTCGCCGGTGTGCAATCTCACATGGTTGTTGAGATTTGTTACCTAAAAGAATAAAAATATACAAATGTAAAGGCGTGTTTCCGATTAAATTATTATTATGTAATGTGTATTCTTAAAGAATCTCGGTAGTTAACCGGTTTACCTAATGGTGTTCACGGGCCTCGGCCAAGTGATGTGTGCTGGTCTACATTAATAGTTTTGAAGCTGTCATGTAATGTTTTGGGTATTACTCCGGTCGTGGATACTAATATGGGTACAGTTGTTACTTTTTCTAATTTGAGTTGGGATTTAAGCTCTATTGCAAGGTCTCTGTATTTAGTATTTTTTTCTGTATGTGTAGTTATTAGGTTATGAGTGTTAGGTACGGCTATGTCTATTAAATATGCTGTTTTATTTTCTTTATTACTATTATTTTTTTTATTGCACAAAAAAAATGTACAATGGCGAAGATTAATGCCTACAAGGCATTTTCTAACATCTAACCTTTGGGAGAGTACAAGATTAAGGGTAGTGCTGATGTGATAGTGAAATAATAAAATAACAAACAATATACTACATACTAAGAAATACTGACTGCCTCTGTGGTCTAGCGGTTAAGTCCGTGGATTTAAACTCGGAGGTGCAGTGTTCGATTCCTGGTCGGGACACAGAAATGTTTATTAATATAAATATATACATTTAATTATTATTTAATTTATTTGTGATATTTCTCAAGTTTGGTAAGCTGGAGACATCGACGAGCTTGCCACTTGTCATGATTGGCCAATAGTAAAGTTGGCTAAATGTGAATCCGCTTCTTTATAAGCGTGATTTCTAACCACCCCGAAAGTGAAACGAAGATACTTTACTTTTTACAAAAATTTGTAATATCATAGATGTAAATATGGTACCATTGCTGCTAGCGACATCTACAAAAAAGGCGTGATACACCCAATTTAAGTTGTAAATATGTGGAACAAACTGAGCAATTGATTAGAGACAGTAATTAAATAGTTTATTTAAAGATAGCTAGCTACCTGTGTGAAAGCTTTTCCACATACTGTACATTTATATGGTCTTTCATTGGTGTGGATACGGAGATGAGCGCGCAGGTTGTTGGATTGAGAAAAAGCTGAAACAAAAAAACAATATAATACCCATTTTTGTACTACATGTGCTGTTTGTGATAAAAAAAAATGTAATTAGTAGTTGTGATGCTTTTATTATTTAAGGTACACTAACAGGTTGGCGCAGTGGTGGCTCGGTGGTAAGAACGCATACCTTAAATCCTACAAAGGTCGGTTCAAACCCCCCCAGCATGTACCAATGAGAAATACACTTTTCTTACATACATTTGTCATAGATTTACAACACCACCGTTTCCTTGCCTCGGAGAGCACGTTAAGTCGTCGGTCCCGGTTCCACTAATACCAACTTGTTGAATCGTTAATAAATTGTCTCAAGAAAAATAACATCATATCCTCGCCAAGCCGTCTGGCCAACGTGGCGAGTGTAGGCCGAATGCTCCAGATATATGTTCTGGAAGGCCCATCTCCAGCAGTTATAATAATAATAATCATTTATTTCCAATAAAATCCTGTGTACATGTTTTTCTATTGGAGACCCACACTAGGAAGGCCGGTATTGTGGGGTCTCAATTACATTAAATCTAAAATTTACATACATTAAAATTAAATTCTAAATACAATAAATCCAAAATAAAAAACATTGATGATATTTAAGAAATTAATCAAAGGTAATAAATACACTATATATATAATATAAAGAATAACTATGGTAAATAAATAATTATATAAATTAAATCCCAAGAATGTAAATTATGAAAGACGGTAGGTATGCACTTGATGAAAGATTATTAGTATTAGATTTATTTTATGATGTCAAATATATTCTCCGTTTCTAAATATGTCAATCATTAGGTAATAGTGAAGAATATTATTAAGTCTTATAACAATCATTTTATTTTAATAGCCATCATTAGAAGAATACTCCATAGGTAATATTTTAGTGACATAATGACCTACAGCTCTGTCATTTTAATATACTGTTTTACCAAATATTACATATTTACCCAACTTCACAGTTAAACGAAACTTCGGCAAATATATATAATATAATAATTATAAACAAATTACCTTTATTACAGTAAGTACAGACAAATCGTCTTTCAGCACTATGGTGCCTAAGGTGAGCCTGTAACTGACCATTTCTCTCAAAGTATTTGTTGCAAATAAAACAATGGTGATCTCCTTCTTTAGTGGCCTCAGGATTTTCATCCTAAAATACAAATAAATAAATTAGACAAATTAACAAGACAAATTTCTAAGCATTCCATGGATTCACCGTGCGGGTGCCGGATCCATCGTGTGTGGGTAAGAGATGAGAAGAATGGTGTCTCAGGCTTGCGACCGACAATAGGCTGGTTTGAAAAAAGAAGGCTTCCTTTTTTTACTTCATTGCGCGATAATACGCTCACGATCCACAATTCTATTTCTCTCCCTACCCAACCAAATACTGCATGATTCCATTAATGCCGTCTTGGAAGCTCGTTCTATAAATGTATTGACGGCAGACCTGTTTAGGCCCAATTCTTTTGGTAAGTGATGCAAAGATTTTGCTGGAACTCCTCTCGCACCAACTTCCACTGCGTAAAGCTGAATCGTGAACCCGTTCCTGATCATTTTTTCTGTGAGATCATAATAAATAATTAACAAATGTCAATTGCTGTGGGAAAGAAAGATAGGAGAATAGTGTCTTGGGCTTGCAACAGACTATAGGCTGGTTTACAGAGAAAGTGTCCTCTTTTTATTATGCAACAAGACGCTCACCATCCACCATTCTGCTCCTCTCCCTACCCAACCAAATACTGTATAATTCTGCTATACCGTCTAGGAAGCTCGTTCCATAAATTTATTGTCTGGAGACCTCCTTAGGCCTAATCCTTTCAGTAAGTAGTGTAAAGATTTTGCTGGAATTCTTCTTGCATCAACTTCCACTGCTTAACATCCTACAAAGGTCAGTTCTAACCCCCCATGGCATATACCAATGAGAAATACACTTTTGTTATGTACATTTGCCATAGATTTACAACACCACTGTTCCCTTTTTGTCCATTTCACTAATACCAACTTGTGTTAATAAATTCTCATTAAAAAATATTGATGTAAATTACAAGTGTAAGCAAAATTCTCCAGATATATGTTCTAGAAGGCCCATCCCCAACAGCGAAGGTCTGGGATACTATATTCTAGGGGTTGTAATAGTGATTGTGTCTTAACCAGGAATTGAACCCAGTACCTCTGCGTCTAAACCCCTGCATTTGTTTTACCTCAATTTTTATGGATACTTCAGATGCCGAGTCCTCCAAATTAACTTCTGGAACCAATGGCTGGCATTTAAAACACGCCACAACACCATTCTGGCTTGTTTCAAATAGTTGCTAAAATTGTAACAAAAATAAGCATTAGCAATATTAAGTTTTGCCTTAGATGAAAAGTTTGACTTTATTCAAATTCAAATTTTTTTTATTGCACTAAAGAAAATGTACATAGGCGGACTTAATCACTAAGCATTTTCTAACATAACCTTTGGGAGTGTGGAGAAGTACCAAGGGTGCAATTTATTATAATAGACTAATATTACATATACTGAATAAATATTTACATAAATACCTACATACCTATAATATATATGTATATATATTATAATTAAGTTAAATTACACCTCTGTGGTCTAGCGGTTAAGTCTGTGGATTTAGACTCGGTGTTGTCATGATTGGCCTATAGTAAAGTTGGCCAAATGTGAATCCACTTATTTATAAGCATAGTTTCGAACCACCCCGAAAGGATAACGGTTGTGGTGATACTTTTTAAGTTAAATTTGTACACACATGGTTAAAGTAACAGTTGATTTGGAAAAATAACAACAATAATGATAAGCATAAAATACATAAGATAAGTGATTAATATATTGAACTAGGAGACACTATTCTGCTTATTTAGAAAAAAGGTGGTGAGTAATTGTTTAAAGATGTGAACGGAGGGAGCTTGTCTGATGGTCAGTGGGAGCTTGTTCCACTGGCAAGCAGCAGATATGGTGAAAGAATCTGAATATCTGCTAAAAGTGTGGGGTGGCATTTTAAGTTGATTGCATTGCTTTAATAAATGTAATCATTATCGGCTGCATGAAGAGTCATTCCGGCATTTTGCATGTATATGACAAGTGCAAGTTATTAATTTTGTAAAACACTTTACTGCAAATATTGTAAAAAAAGGTTTAAATGGTAAAACTTTAAAAGTCATCCAACTTCGTGTTGCTTTATGGTTTTCATACAATTTAAGCAAAATTAGGCAAAAAAAAAGGCAAGCTTTGCTTTCAAATCGAACATAGTATGTGTAAAACTTGATATCATGTTGTCTCTCCTGTATAAGCATAAAATTCTGCAACATCTGGGATTTGATAATAACCTCTTTTTTGAAACAGAATGAATATATTACGACAGACTCTTTGCCTTTCCTATCATCTCATTCATCACCAATATGGAGAATGAAAAACTGGACCCTAGAAAGTGTGTAAGAACTGCTGATTATACGAAAAAAAGACTGACAACGTAAATTCAAAACTAAATTTAGATTATAAACTTATTTCTTACTGAGCTCGTCGCAGCAAAAAGCATTTCAATGTAAAACAAATAAAAAAACAGGCGGGCAGGTTTCGATGTTTTGTTTTTTTTACGATGTTATTTTTATACCGTAGGAGAATGAATTTATAAAACAACGCTACAATTTCTTCAATTTCAATAATAGTTCTTTAATATTTATAGATCTAATGACAATTTTGTGACCGAATAAGTAGATTTTATTGAGAAAAGAAAGCAATCAAAATTAAGCAATAAAATAAACTAGACATGAACATGGTGTCGTTTAACTTACGGCAACAGGTTTAAAACATATTCCACATTTATCCATATTTGTAAACCTCCATAAAACGCTATTTAACAAGTTTATTTTGCGTTAAAAATTGTAAATAATGATAATTTTCCCCTTTGCAAAACAATTCAAAACCAATGGGAGGGGCAGTATGTGAAGGAGGGGGAGGAGATGGAGATTGAAAGGCGCATTCGCAATGTTGCAAATTAAAAAATAATAAAAATATATATGTATTTAGTTATACTATAGGCTTTAACATACATGTTTAATTAAAATATATGGAATTCATAATTAATATATAATATACGACAATTTAATTTATTTTATTAGATTTTGAACACAACTATGTTGTGAAATGTGCGTGCGTTTCAAATCTAGTCATTAGTTAATCTGTTGTATTTTTTACTAGTTATAACCAAAGATCAAGTAGTAGGGTAGATGTATCATATTTTAGGATGAAGCTAGGATCTATATGTGTCTTTTGTAACACCAATCAATTGTCATAAGACAGAAAGAGACAAAGATAGCCGCTCTAGTGGGTCGAAAATAATAGAATGTCTCCATTTTGACTATATAATGCTAATTATAGATATATTGTACAATAGTGTTTAGATTTTTTATCGATAACATATTATCGATAAAATATATTAAGGAATATGGAATGAAATAGAAAATATTATGAAATCCTAATACCTATAGATAATAATTATTAATAATATGCCTATTATGCTTTTGATAATTATGTACGCCTAGTGCTAGTTTTGCAATCGATTTAAGGCCGCGAAATAATTTCAGTTACAAAATATTTTCAGTTTATTCGAGCTTTTAGATATTTTTAACACTAAAGTGACCTGATGTGTCATGTGGCGGGCATTTTTGATAATTATTTATGTTTTATTTATTTTTGTATATCCATATGTTATGAGAACCATCCGTTGATTTAAAGAACACAACAATTTGTTTATATTTCTTATGCTTTTTTACTTAGATTTTAATTTTTATTTGTATTTTCCTTTTTGTAAACTATTATTGGTAAATCGACTGCATGGTCCCATAGTTGGTCAGGCATGAAAGTGCCTTGTGTGGGTCCACTACTAATCACATTGATAATTTGTTGCAGTATACTTACTATTTGATATTTGTTTGGAATAGGTGTAGATTGTATTTTGTAGGTATATTGGTAATTAAACATATTATTATTATTATTATATAGCACTTACTTCGCTTAAAAACTGGTAGAGCGAATTTTGCTCTTTTACCAGTTTAGTCACGAACAAAGTATTTGATTGAAGTAAAAAACTAAATAAATCAGACGTAGGTCATCCACTGCTGAACATGGCCCCCCTGAACGACCTGTTGATAACGGCCTGTATTCAGCGGCTTCCTGCGGCCTTTATAAGGTCTATCCACCTTGTATGTGGACGTCCTACACTGCAATTGCCAGTGCGTGGTCTCTACTCGAGACCCATTCTGTGCCAACGGCCATCAGTTGTACGAGTGCCCTGCCCAATGCCACTTCAACCTGCAGGTACGACGGGCTATGATAATGTCGGAGACGTTTGTTCTTCTGCCTCATTCTTAATTTGATCTCCGACTATTTGTCAAGGAAGAGGTTTTAGAAGAACAACGGGTAATGTTAACAGGGTCATGTATAAAGAAAAAATGTCTCAACGATTGCGTACACATTATATATTTTTTACAAATGTAATTTCAAATATAAAATCAAATCAAATAAAAAAAAATAAAAAAAAATGTATCGTGTACCTAGAGCTTGAGCTGTGGCCAACTGTACTACCGTCCTATAACATTATATACGTCAGGCGACTATGGCAGTAGGTACATGTTGCCGTCGATTCTAAATAAACAACCTCAAGACACATTAACAGAGCTATTCAGAGACGTTTTGGTATGACTAGCTTTAGTTTGAACTATGTTGTATATCAATATTGCTTGGGATTTCTCGTGAGCACTGCCAATCGTCTGAAAAAGCTAAGACAGATTCCATATACTAGATGTTGTTTTGTTTGAATCTATATCCCCACTTTTTTTCACGAGATTTAAGATGGTCGATTAGGAAGTTAATAATTATATTGAAAGCTACGGGTGAAAGGCAACAACCTTGGAACAGGCCCACATTGTATTCTAGTGTATCTGTGTAGCCTTCCCTATTTATAACGACAAATCTCAAGTTCTTATAATATCTGGCAATTATATCCCTGATTATTGTTGGAAAGTTATACCATTTCAGCGCAGTTTGCAGCAATTCATGTTGCACCGACTCAAATGCGTTTTCGAAGTCGATCCAACAAACGCTTGCTGCCACTCTTGCTTCCTGGCATCCTTCAAACACTCCGCGAGTAAGGTGTTGTGTTCTAAGCAACCAGAAACTCCCGGCAAAAAACCTTTCTGGTGCTGTGGTGAAAAGTACTCGCTCTTGATCACAAATCGGGACATTCTTGCTTGTACTATAGAGAATAAGATTTTGGACATGGTATTCGTCAAAGCTATAGGTCTTGCATCTTTGGAATCAGTTGAATCAATAAACGAATGCACTGTATTACCAAATTATTTTTTTGGTGACTGGATAATCCATTTATCAAAAAATATCCAACGGGTATCTTCCAAGATTCATTGACACATGTCAACATAAATGTCAAAACTTCTGGAAAATCGTCGCCGATAACCTCAGTACCAAAATCAATGTGGCCATTATATTTAGTGCCATCCCATTATAACTGCTTTCTTATAGCAACTTCATCCATGCTCAATGCGCAGTACAATGCTTTATCAGTATTTGCGCAACGAATTTTTATTATATCTAGTGCCTCTTTCGTAAATCCAGGTTTGCAATCCACAGATTGGTACCACCTTGATAACATCTTCGGATGCGGCAACACTGTATTAAATGAATCGCGTACAAAGCCATATCCTTTAGGCGATGAAAAATTTAGTGTTAATGCAAACTTTTTAAGTTCTTCTGGGTATTCTTTTGGCAAAGAAGCTCCTTGCAGTTTCATCAAATACCGAGATATAACCTGGTTATCAGTAGACAAGGTGTTCTTTAAAATCGCAACATGCTCACTTTCCATTCTTTCGTGAAGTGCTTCAATAATGGTTTCCAAATTGGCACTCTTCCAGAAGAGCCGAGAACATTTGCGTTGCATATTTTTTAACTTTCTACCACGCCTTTCTGCTATTCGTTTACTGGTCTACCAACTTCGTAGCTTTTCGAAGTTCAGCATTAAGATCGACGCCCGTTCCATTTACATTTTCTGTTTGGGTTGAGCGATTTAATTTCGGTTGTGAACCATGGAGCTGGAAAAGTGCAAAAAAGGTTAATAATCTATACAAAATTATATTAATAATCATCAAGGGTTTAATTGAAAATGAAGTCGTCTTACCTGTTTGTCATCATTCTTTACAGCAGTCGTGTTGATGCAAATGCGTTAGCATCGCTATATTTCGGAACAAGTTTTCTTTTTTCGATAATTTCTGAAAATAGACAGTTAATCAGCATGACAAATTATGTATCCAAAAGACTGATCAATTGATCAGTTCTTTCCATCTCAAACCATCAAAGTACCTATGTACATAGTTTTATAAAGTTTCTAGTACATTATTTGAGGTTTCTAGAATTTTATATTACATTTATAGAAGTTTGTATAGGCTTTCTAGGAGGTTTATAAGCTTTCTAGAAGCTTCTATGACCTTTATATAAACTTCTATGAGGCTTTTAGAAGCTTCTATGAGCTTTCGAGAAGGCTCTAAGCTTTCAGAAAGATTCATAAGGTTTCTAGTTCTAGTATCTATATCAGTAGGTAATAATAAATGTCATACGAAGACGGACAAAAATCCAGATATGAATTTTTCGTGATAGAACTAGGATCGCTACCGGAAAAAAAACCAGATATTTTAATATTTTTTCTATGATCAATATTAAGCAACGTGCGTCAGACACATAATTTATTTAAATTTAATGTAATTAATAATACTAAAGCATGTTAAAAATAAGCGTCTACTTATTTAATTTTATCTAGATTTTTGGAAAATACCTAGTTATATTAATAAATTGAAAAATATCGGATTCCATTATCGATAAACCAAACCTACAAACAACACTATAAAGTAGGTAAAATGTCAAAAACAACAAGTTATTTTGGTTTTATTGTTATATCAAGAAGCAAGCAGGGTTAATTCCGAAAATGTATGTGAAAAACATTGTATAAACTAACAATGGTTTACTTTTTAGCAGAAATGAAAGTAAATTTTAGATATACATTTCGTAAAAGGACAAATTACGACTTCGACTTACCGATGGAAAGACAAAATCCCATTATTCTCCGTCAAAACACCCACTCGGCTTGCACAACTAGGTACGGTACACGCCATTGTCAATATTTAACACGTAAAATAAAGCACAGTCCTAATATTATAAAATAAAACACAGATATTGTCAAAAAAATATTCCGATGTTTGTTAACCAGCAAGTGATAAACAAATATGGCGGTCGTTTGCTTGTGGCGCGCAGCGCTTCTGGACGTGCGCGAACGGCTATTGCTATCTCTTTTTGTTACACGTAATGCTGTCGTTTGAAAGAAGAGTATTGTTAAGAGCAGACTTGTTCAGCTTAAATGTGATCGGTCTACCTATATAATTGGTCTTAGGTTATAACTGTTTTTTTATACACACATCAAAAAAGTCTAGGGATCAAGCATGTTTATGCGGATTTCTTGTGATTGATATGTGGCTTTGTAATAAATTTATGATTTTATAAATTTATATGGATCCTTTTTGGTGCATTTCATAATTTAAAACAGGAACTGTCAATCAAATTCGAGTAAAAGATGAAAATCAGCTGTCAATATTTTCCCTATAAAAACATAAGACGCATTGAAGACATTATTAGTGCTACTGTTTCCCTACTACTGATTAAAACCAACGTTATTATGGAGCGGCGACGTCATTTAAGCAGGGAAGAAATGATCAGAGCCGTGGGAATGATAGAAGCTGGTTCCCGGCAACGTACTGTGGCTTTAGCTCTGAATACAAGTCAGAGTGTTATCAGTCGACTTTGGACACGTTACCGAACCACTGGTACCGTGGCTGAGCGCCATGGAGGACGGTATCGCTGCACCACACGGAGACAAGACCGATACATTCAAATCACAGCTCGAAGAACTCCAACAATAACCGCCATGATGTTAGCCGTGAGCCTTCATCGCTCTTCAGGGAACTTAATTAGCGACCAAACAGTCAGAAACCGCTTGCATGAAGTGAACCTTCATTCCCGAAGACCGCTACGGGTACCACCTATAGCAATGCACAATCGTAGGACTCGATATCAATGGGCTCTTGAACACAGAAATTGGACAGAAGAACAATGGCGTTTCGTGTGCTTTTCTGATGAGTCTCGTTTTGGTATGAGGCCGGATACAAGACGTATACGACACTGGAGAACCCCTGGACGCCAACAGCGATTAAAATCCTGCCAGGAAGTCCATCCTTATAGTGGTGGAACCATCATGGTATGGGCGGGTATTTCGATCGGCGGAAGAACTGAGTTGATTTGGATCAGAGGCAACCTCAACGCTCAAATTTATGCTGAGACGGTTGTATCAGACGTCATCGTTTCTCTACAAGTGCATATCGGTCCCTTATTTCAGTTAATGCATGATAATGCACGACCGCACACCGCAAGAGTTGTAAGACAGACTCTCGCCGCAGCTAACATCAATGTCCTGCCCTGGCCTGCTCAGTCGCCAGACTTGAACCCGATTGAGCATGCATGGGATATTCTTCAGAGAAGAGCTCTGCCGAATATGGAGGGTATCCAGTCGCAAGAAGACCTTTTTTTGTTGTTGCAACGAACATGGGCGGCCATTCCACAGCGTGATTTGGATGAACTCATTTTGAGTATGCCAAACCGATGTTCTTGTGTTGTTAGTGTTCGCGGTAGAAACACGGATTATTAATTGTTTAAGTTACCCAATAAAATTTTAAAAAAAACTGTTATTTCAGTCTTTTTTTCGAACTTTAATGTTAGTGGTTCAAATGTCAAAAATCCCTTTATTAGGAAAATGGCAATTTTTTTTACTAATGCAAAGGTGACTTGGTTTATCGTTACTGTAGACAAACGAAAACATTTTATTTGATCAATCCTTAAAGAAAATTTTAATGAATATCAATCAGGAGAAAAGTTATTGCAAAAATATATGTTGATCCCTAGACACTTTTGATGTGTGTATTTGCGATGTTAAATCAAATGTCTATTTTGTTATATATTATATTTAGCTTTATTTCGATTTTGGCTACAAGCTCATGTTATCGTTTTCATGAATCCAAACTAATCCATCTGTGATCCAAACGCACATTGAAATATTATTTTTGACACTTGACATATTGGTCTGTGACATATTGGGTTGATCTGTGCATATCACAGATTATAAAGTACTATGTAATACGTAAAGTAGTCTGTGGTTCGCACTTCGCATTACGGGTGGGTCGTTGTCTCATTTTTTGAAGACGAGACGCAACTGGACGCAACCGGTTTTCGTTGCAACTGGTATTAGAACGACGCGGACGAGGACGGGCGCGGCGACGCGACGACGGACGGCCGGCCGTAAGAAACGATGATGATGAAGTTTCATCGCACGCGCTAGCGTACGGAAGTATGGGGTGGCCCCGTTCGGCTGCAGTTTGTCTCAGCGGGCAACAACCCGCTGGTTTCTATTTTTACCCCGGCCTAAGGGTGGCCAAGGAAGGGGCTACGAAAGGAGGGTGTGGCCCCTTGTGAGCGGTGTCTATATGGTAACAACGGCGCGGGCTATGCCTCGGTCCTCAGGATCTCCCGGGGCAGGCGGCGGCCTTTCGGTGGCCGTGCGTGGAGAGGCGCGATTCCTACCTACTGATCAAAACAGATATAAAATAATAACTACGTTTTTTAGAACGAAATGCTGCCTTCGTAGTCTAGCGGTTAAGTCCATGTATTTACACTCAGAGGTACCGTGTTCGAATCCTGGTCGGGACACAATAAATTATTTTATTAATTTGTGATATTTTTTGGGTTGTTTTTTATCGTTAATAAATTGTCATTAAAAATTGACATCATACCCTCGCAAAGCCGTCTGCCCAGGCAGCGTGGCGAGTGTAGGCCAAATTCTCCAGATATATATTCTGGAAGGCCCATCTCCAGCAGTGGAGGTCTAGGACGCTGTGTTCTAGGGGCTGTAATGTAATGAACGCTAGAGACATCGACGACCTTGCCACTAGTCATATAGTAAAGTTTGTTAAAAATGTGAATCCGCTTCAAAAAGAAAAAATAATAATGTGGTTTTTGACCACCCCGGTAACATATCCCGTTCGTGATGATGCTTTACTTTAGCTTTCGCGCGCTTTATTTCACAAGAATAAATATTTATTATTATACAAAAACAAATAAACGGTGGTGTGCGGGGGACGGGGCACATTCCATTCGTGCGTGGCTTGCACGTCATGTCCCAAACGACAACCAGTTTTAATGTTAATAAAATAAGGACTGTATTTCATTGACAAAAAAGGTTACATATTTTATTATAGAACTATTTAGCAAACGAACAAACGGGAAAGAGTTGTATGTACTAAGTATGTACTCTATAGTCTGTGGATGACATCAAGAACAACATACTACCTAAGAAGGAAGACTGCTTCAATCCTAAACAAAAAACGGTTCTATCGTCGCAGAGAAAAAAGCTGTCTTTGAATACGGTTCGTCTTTGCTACGACTCCCCACTACTTCGCATCACAGATTTTTATATATTTTTTTTGGTTCTCTTCTCCCGATGGATGATGAATGAGATGATAGGGAAGGCAAAGGGTCTAGCCCATACAGCCAAGTCTGACGTAATATATCTTTCTTTTTTATGAGTTAATGAGGTCATCATCAAATTCCAGATGCTGCGGAATTTGGTGCTTTTCCTGGAGTCATTTGCGGCACCATAGCTCAAACACGTCAGGTGAAATATGGGAGTTGACAGCGCAGGAAAACCGCAAAAAATAAACTGCAACTAGTGCCCCATATTTAAAGTCCAATTTATCGTTTTCCATAATTATTCACATTGTAGCACATTATTAAACAAAACAACACCAGTTTTGGCCAATAATATCCACAGTAAATTAATTTACAAAACAAAAACTTGCACTTGACATGTTCACGCAAAATGGCGCGAAGGACCGCATCACAGATTATATAGTAATATTTTTGTATAGTATGTAGTATTAGCTATATAGTCTGTGTATGTAGTGTCGTAGTACATTTTACTATAAAATCAGTGTTGTATGGTATTGTAAATACTCTTTATTTAACTTGGCTAAATATGTTATAATATTTTTATAAAATTAATAATACTTTTTGTGCACATACAATAGTTTTATTAGTTTATAGAGTAATGTAAAGGAAGGTGAATAATTTGCTGTTTTTAATTTCAAAAATTTGTGAGAAATGGCAGAAAAAGTGGTTACTTCTGGTGCAAACAACCAGCCTATCGTAAAGATTGGTCACTACACCCTTGGAGCGACATTGGGCGTAGGTACCTTTGGTAAAGTAAAGATTGGTGAACACCAGCTCACCAAGCACAAGGTTGCTGTAAAAATAGTGAATAGGCAGAAAATCAAATCTTTAGATGTCGTCGGGAAGATCAGACGCGAGATACAGAACCTTAAGTTGTTTAGGCACCCACATATTATTAAACTTTATCAGGTAATAAATTTGTTTGTATATTTTGCTTACTTCAGCACTGCAAAACGTTGGCATGTTCTTATTAATCTAGGAATTATCAACTTTTTCTATGTTGCACTATGGTACTACACTTTTTTGTGCGCGGTGGTGGCTCGGTTGTAAGAACACGTTCCTTGAATCCTACAAAGGTCGGTTCAAACCCACCCGGCATGTACCAATGAGAAATGCACTTTTCTTACGTACATTTGTTATAGATTAACAACACCACCGTTCCCATGCCTCGGAGAGCACGTTAAGCCGTCGGTCTGGGTTCCACTAATCCCAACTTGTGGAATTGTTAATAAATTGTCATAAGAAATTGACATCATTTCCTCGCCAAGCCATCTGGCCAGCGTGGAGAGTGTAGGCCAAATTCTCCAGATATATGTTCTGGAAGGCCAATCTCCAGCAGTGGAGGTCTAGGATGCTGTGTTCTAGGGGCTGTAATGATACACTTCAGATCGCAGCACACAAGGAGCAAAATAATAATAATAATTGAATTTCAAAGTAAAAGAAATGTATGTATTAGATATTTAACATACAAGTAGGAAAGTAAATTCCCGACTTTTGCATGGACATTTCAAGTGCAAGTTTTTTGTTTGACACTAATATGGAGCACAACTTGCAGTTTTTTTGGCTTTCCTGCGCTGTGAACTCTCATATTGTCTGTGTTTGGGCATTTTTTATTTTTTTATTTATTATATTATTGACATGATTTACTCCAAGAAAAGAATCAAATTCTGTAACTCTTGGAATTTGATGATTTCCAATTTGGTTATAATAATATAATATTGTGTTATAATATTGTGTTTAGAACTATTGTATTCTTTGCAATGTCCTTAAAACAATATAAAAAAAACATGTAGTCATTACAACAAGGTTTATTGCTGAGAAATAACCCAATACAGTAAAAGCAATTAAAATTAGATCTGTATGCCTAGTGTGACAGTGAAGTTTGGTAAACGCAACTATAGTAGTAGAGTTTTTTTACTGAATTTTCGATGTTCATTGCCTGTTATTATAGCCAAACTTGCAATAACACGCAATGTAAAATAAAAAACGTAACTACAGCAGTTACATTTTCCGAAACTTACATTTAACACTAAGCACACTGCTTCTAAAATATTTTTCACAGTTATTATTATTATTATTGATTAATAGGCGAGCAGTGCATTGCTGATATGCCTGTAGTGTTTGTATCTGTTTAATAAGATGCAATACATTGTCTCATGTACACAAGTAATGGGGGAACGTCACACTGTTGAGTCAGTATGCGCCTGAGCGCTGGCGAGTGTGGACATGTTCAACCTAGACCGACTTGGCGTTACAGGGAGCCAATAAAAACTGGCTTTAGTTTTTACTGTGTAGACAGTAGGTTCTACAATGCCTATATGAAGCATGGAGTAAAATTCATAAAATTGTTGGTTATCACTATAGTCTATTTTTATTGTCACTATCCAATTGTCCATCCAGTTGAGGACATTAATGTGTCTTTTGGTATTTTGTTCCACATATTTACGACTGAAATGATATTTGTATTGCTGGATTTTCTCATTAGTTTAATTCTGTGATAACACTGGGGAAATATCATTGTATTAAACCTTAACATTTTAGTTAGGTGGGAGGTTATACCTTCCTATTAGATTTTAAAATGTTTCTATTATATATCTTCTCAGTCTGCGATCCCTGGGACTAGAATAGAATACAATTTCAAGTAGAAAAGCAATCAGTACAGTACTAGGTGTACAAGATATGCAGACACCAATTGTTATCCAAATGAAATCCACATTATATAATATACAACATGCTTACAAAAGGAATGTGATGGGTTGCCCAACAAAATATGGTCAAGGATATTTAGTGTTTTTTTTTTAAATCATTTTATTTTCTAAACTATGATGAATATAAAAAATGCTGTGCAATATTGGTCAAATAAAACGTTAAAAAATAAAACTTTATAATTTTTTTTTTTAATAAACTTATTGTGACTGGAAACAGGCTCAAAGATTTTGACAATAGGTTTCGAATCCAGCAGTTTTTTTTTCTACTCTTCTATGTATCTTAGAGTATTAGTATTTAAAAAAAGTTAAGAACAGTTAATATGATAATAAATAAACAACGTCAATTGCTGCTTCATCTTGATAACAAATAAATAAAATATAACAATAGGCAAGGGCCAACTAAGTAACCTTGTCACCATGACATCATCCAGTCAGTAAATAGTCTCACAAGATAAAGATTATGAAATAACATGCTAGGATGACCTTGAAAAGTTTTAGTCAATTTCATTTTAAACCAGTGTATCCCAATCTTACTTTAGTTGATCCTCCTTGGATCATAAATAATACTTTCATTAGTATTTTATTACTAATAAACCTACAGTCTTTTACTGCCTATGTGGACTTGTCCTGGTCGAGACACAAAAATATTTATTAATATTAAATTTATTTGTGATATTTCTCAAGTTTAGTATGCTAGAGACGTCAACTTGCCACTTGCTATGATTGGCATATAGTAAAGTTATCTAAATGTGAATCCTTTCTTTATAAGCGTGGTTTCTGACTACCTCGAAAGGGAAACGGTTGTGATGTTACTTTTGTAAACTTATAGCCTTTTCATTACAAATATATTACATCAAAGACTCTAGAATAAAGAGTCCTAGACCTCCACTGATTACAGTATATATAAGTTTAGGTAGATCATGATTGACATGAGGCTTAAACACAATTTGATTAAATATGTAATTTTTTTAAGGTAATATCAACACCAACAGACATATTTATGATAATGGAATATGTATCAGGAGGGGAGCTATTTGACTACATAGTAAAACGCGGGAAACTTCAAGAGCATGAGGCCAGACGGTTCTTCCAGCAGATCATATCCGGAGTAGACTATTGCCATCGGCACATGATAGTGCACCGAGATCTAAAACCAGAGAACTTGTTATTAGACCATAAATTAGATGTTAAGATAGCCGACTTTGGATTGTCCAACATGATGACAGATGGAGAGTTTTTGAGGACCTCGTGTGGATCTCCAAATTATGCTGCCCCTGAAGTAAGTTTGATATTGTTTGTTGTTATAATAGCTGCTTCACAGGGTTTAACACCCTCGCTCAATTCTATATTTTCAAAGAATTTTAATTCTGAGTGTATTTTTGTCTATTCAACTTACTAGGAAATAAATTTACAGACAGTTGGGAGATTTAATAATAGAGGGCTATTACTCACGCCCAGAGACGTGGACACTGACAGTGGGTTTGGTTCACAAATTCAAGGTCCCTCAGCGAGCTATGGAGAGAGCTATGCTTGGTATTTCTCTGATGGATAGAATTCAAAACATTGAAATTCGTCAGAGAACCAAAGTTACTCACATAGAATTCAAAATTAGCAAGCTGAAGTGGGGGTTGGATGAGGGTTGCAAAAGACCGCGTGCAGTGGCGAGCCTTGGGGGTGGCCTATATCCAGCAGTGGAGAGACACAGGCTGATGATGATGATGATGATGATTACTCACGCTGACATGACAAATTTCCTTGGTGTTATCCGTGAAGCAGTAAGTCTTTCTATTGCAAGAGCCAGAAAGGGACTGACTACAAATAAAATTTTGACCACATTTTTAAAGAAATGGCAAAGCGCGAAAACTAAATGGAAGCCCACCTTGATCCTTGGCGCCGCATCAGACTGGAAAATTGTCATGGAAACATTTGAACATCATTATAGGATCCCAAATAAACTAGCTTTATCAGCCTATAGGCCAGACATCTTAGTGTTTTCTCGGAACTTGAAAAAAGTTATTCTTGTTGAACTTACCGTTCCGTAGAAATCAAATATTCCAAAAGACCACAACATGAAGTCGAATAAATATTATGATCTCACAGAAGAAATGATCAGGAATAGGTTCAAGCATTACGGAGTGGAAGTTACTGAAAGAATTGGGCCTAAGCAGGTCTGCCGTCAATACATTTATGGAACGAGCTTCCAAGACGTCATTAACGGAATCATACAGTATTTGCTTGGGTAGGGAGAGGAGTAGAATGGCACCAGGCCTCCCTTTTTTATTTTATTGCGCGATAATACGCTCACCATCCACCCATTCTACTCCTCTCCCTACCTATTGCGTTAATGCCGTCTTGGAAGTTCTTTCCATAATTGTAATGACGGCAGACCTGCTTAGGCCCAATTCTTTCAGTAAGTGGTGCAAAGATTTAAAGGATTAAAAATATGTCCAAAAAGTCTGTAATTTTATTTCCTAGAAGTTGATACACACATTTCATAAAAGTACACTCTTGACTTGCAAAATCTTTGAAAATATTGGATTGTGCAAAAGCTTAACCCTCTTAAAAGTGATCTAGTGGTTACGACTACAGATTTCAGTGGTCAGAAACCACGCTTCTGAAGAAGCGGATTTACATTTAGCCAACTTTACTATAGGCCAATCATGACAAGTGGCAAGCTCGTCGATGTCTCCAGCGTACCAAACTCGAGAAATATCACAAATAAATTAAATGTATTTATACACTGGAGCTTGCCACTTGTCGTGATTGGCCTATAGTAAAGTTGGCTAAATGTGATCCGCTTATAAGCTTGATTTCTGACCACCCTGAAAGGGAAATGGTTGTTATGATACTTTCACTTTTGTATTTATTTACATTAATAAATATTATTGTGCTGACATTGATATAATGACATTGCCTTCACAATATATATTTGAAAATATTCTATATGTAAGGAATAATTTAAAGTTATTTAAAAAAAATGGAGACATGCAGTCTCGCAAATTAAGAAATGCTGACAAGCTTTATATTCCTAAATTTAGGCTTCAAAAAACAAATAAAAGTTTTGTGATTAATAGTATTAGACTATATAATAAATTACCAAAACCTGTAACAGAATTAGGGGAAACAAAATTTAAGAGTAGTATTAAGAAAATTCTAATTGCAAAAGCATATTATAAAATTAATGATTTTATTAATGACAAAGATGTGTGGAATATTGCCGCTCTGCAAAGATTAGAGAATTAGTTAATAGCACATTAGGTTCTTTTTTTAATAATCTGTTTTTATTTTTGATTTATTTTACAGTTATGTAGAAATATTTTGAATGTAACAATTAGTTACTAATACATTATTGACTAATTAGTAAATACTGTTTATTGTGATACAGTAATATTTTTTATTACCTTATTATTATAATATAATTATTTTTTATGTAACATTTAGTTACTATTATGTATTTATTATTTTATTAACTAATATATAAGTTTGTTAACGGAATTGCACGGCAACATTTGGGTACTTAGGAAGTAATTGTTATGTTTAGCTTGTGTGTGTCTCGAAGGTCATTCTTAGTGTTCAGGTTCTCATGGTGTGGCGTGTCCGGTGGTCGCCCCTTCCTTAGAAGGTCATTGCAGTGGTGGCACGTGTGTCGGGTCCCGGTCCGCACCCTAAGGGCCTGGTTGAGCGGGGGGATGGCTGGCACATGCGTTATGTCCGTGATCGGGTGCTGCTGTGGGGGCCTGGGACCTCTGCCGAACACGTTCAATTTATTGTTCTTAAATTAACAGAGGTTTTTGCGTTTTGTCGACTTTCGGGTTGCACATAGGCATGTAGTCTACCTTAATTCTGACTTGCCTGGTGGGTTACTGCTGTACCAGGTATTGTTTTCTCATAGGTACTGATAACTAAATTTAAAAGGTTATTAATTGATCGTTGTGGTGCAGTTTTGTATATGTTTTATTTTGTAAATCTGATATAGCTGAGTTTTCCTTGCAGATTCCTTTCTCAGTCAGATTAAACATTAACAGGTCACTGGAATTTGCTAAGCTGCTGGTCTTCTGCTAACAGCTTACTTATTGGACCACTTTGCTGCTTAGTCTTCTACTAGCAGGAGTAGAATCATTCAAAATAATTAAATTAATGACGTTTCATAAATGCCTGTAATAGGTTTACGTGAATAAAGATATTTTGACTTTGACTTTGTGTCCCGACCGGGAATCTAACCAGGTACTAGATAATATATATATATATATAATATATATGAATAAGACAATGCCCCTTTACAGCTGCTATCCACTATTAGAATCAAGTTTGTTAATCTCAGGCACTATGCCCTTATTAGCAGACTGTTCTTTTATATTGATTTAATATTAATAGGTATCAAATAAGAAAAATGAAAATTTGTCGTATCCAAGTGTTCCTATAGGCTTCTAAGGGTAATAAATAAACAATATACAACAACAATATATATAAAGACACTTTGACCGTCTCCGTGGTCTAGTGGTAACAAACGTTGCCGTGAACTCGGGATGTCGTGGGTTCGATTCCCACCGGGGGCAAGTTGTACATTGTATAATTTGTCGCGGTCTGGGTGTTTATAAGTATAATATGTATATATTTACAAAAAAAAAAGTATAATATGTAGTTTATCAACCATCTAGTTTCCGTAACACAAGCCTCGTAGCTTACCACGGAAACTAGATGGCGCTGTGTGACCTGTCTGGAAAATATTGTTAAAAAAAAAGGAGATTTATTAAATTATCCTCATATTCATAGTAACTATTTAGCCAAACTTAAAACACCACATTCAATAAAGGTTATTTTTTTATAGGTAATATCAGGCAAACTATATGCAGGCCCCGAAGTAGATATTTGGTCTTGCGGTGTCATCCTTTATGCTTTACTCTGTGGTACTCTGCCTTTCGACGATGAGCATGTTCCCACACTCTTCCGGAAGATTAAATCTGGGATCTTTCCAATTCCGGAGTATTTGAACAAGAATGTGGTCAGTTTGCTTTGTATGATGCTGCAAGTGGATCCGATGAAGAGGGCAACTATTGAAGATGTGAAGAAATATGAGTGGTTTCAGAAGGATTTGGCTGATTACTTATTCCCTTCCCCTGTAGAACAGGTAATGTATTTTCTTAAAACTGGCTTGTTTCACAACTACCATAACCACACCACAGTGCATCGACAAAAAATGGTCAAGCACTAGTTACGTTTAAATAGTGTCGCTGCAGCTTCTTGCAGTTGCGTTGTGGCCAGGCCCTCCTTCCAATGGGGTGTATCAGGCAAAGCTTTTTGTAGATGTCGCTAGCGGCAATGGTACCTTATTTTACACCTATATCGCATCATTTTTAAAATGTTTTCGTGGTTTTATATGTTTATAACAGAAAAATGAATTTTAAATTAACGTTATCTACCTTAAAAGACGAATTAAAAAGCGCACACCCCGTCTTTAAAAAGAAAAAATATTATTTCTGCCAACGTATTAGCCTCGCTATACAGAGGGGAAATGTTGCCAGTCTCCTTGGGACTATCTCGGATAGAAGACATTTTTTATTTATAGGTTAGTTTATTTTTAATTTTATTATTTAGGTAGCTTTTAATTTATATTTAATGTACTTGTAATGTTATTAACTTCAAAAGAAAAAAGTTTTATTAATTGAACGTCAATATTAAGATCACCATATCTTTGATTTCGCTTAGAAATCTCGATTTGTACACTTAAATGCTGCTTACTTCGGCATAACATCCAGAAAATAATAAATTTCGTAATAAAAATACAAGTTTTGTATGCAACTGACAGTTATACTAGGTACCATCTATCATGCGCCATCTATCGTGATAAAAAGTAAGTGATACACCCCATTGGGCACTCCGGTAAAGAGCTCTGAGATCAAAATAAATCATAAAATGGCGCCAACAAATGTCTAGTTTTTTTGTTACTAAGTCTTATAAAATAAGCATTATTACAGGAAGAAAATGCCATAGATAAGGATGCCATAGCTGAAGTGTGTGAGAAAGTGGGAGTGACGGCTCAGGAGGTGCACGACGCTCTGATCAGTGGCAACCCTCAGGACCAGCTGTCAGTTGCCTACCACCTCATTATAGACAACAAGAGAATTGCAGATGTTGCTGCCAAAGCTGAAATTAAAGACCTCTATCTTACTACCACTTGTAAGTATCTTTATAGGTAATTTATTAGTTATTATCATCATCATGTCACTTTCTACTGCTGGATATATAAACTCAACATTGCACACCTTCTTCCCACGCTCATCCAACATCATTATTTAGTTCATCCGTCTTTTCTTACTTGCATTTGTCATAAATTTACACCACCATTTTTGTGCCTTGGATAGCATGTCGAGCCGTCGCCATATAAATATAATCTAGAAGCTGGAATTCACCAACTGGTCATATTTTCCTTCTGGTGGCGTTGGACCCACTCCGAGAGAAAGTATTACGCAGCCCTAAAGTTGGGACAAAAGTATATAGAGAGTAGTTAACTAATATTTATACCAACAGGTCATATTCCTCTTCTGGTGGTGTTGGACCAACCCAGAGAGAAAATATCACCCAACCCTCAAGTTGGGACAAAAGTATACAGAGAGTAGTTAACTAATGTTTATACCAACAGGTCATATTCCTCTTCTGGTGATGTTGGACCAACCCAGAGAGAAAATATCACCCAACCCTCAAGTTGGGACAAAAGTATATAGAGAGTAGTTAACTAATGTTTATACCAACAGGTCATATTCCTCTTCTGGTGGTGTTGGACCAACCCAGAGAGAAAATATCACCCAACCCTCAAGTTGGGACAAAAGTATATAGAGAGTAGTTAACTAATGTTTATACCAACAGGTCATATTCCTCTTCTGGTGGTGTTGGACCAACCCAGAGAGAAAATATCACCCAACCCTCAAGTTGGGACAAAAGTATACAGAGAGTAGTTACCTAATGTTTATACCAACAGGTCATATTCCTCTTCTAGTGGTGTTGGACCAACCCAGAGAGAAAATATCACCCAACCCTCAAGTTGGGACAAAAGTATACAAAGAGTAGTTAACTAATGTTTATACCAACAGGTCATATTCCTCTTCTGGTGATGTTGGACCAACCCAGAGAGAAAATATCACCCAACCCTCAAGTTGGGACAAAAGTATACAGAGAGTAGTTACCTAATGTTTATACCAACAGGTCATATTCCTCTTCTAGTGGTGTTGGACCAACCCAGAGAGAAAATATCACCCAACCCTCAAGTTGGGACAAAAGTATACAAAGAGTAGTTAACTAATGTTTATACCAACAGGTCATATTTCTCTTCTGGTGGTGTTGGACCAACCCAGAGAGAAAATATCACCCAACCCTCAAGTTGGGACAAAAGTATACGGAGTAGTTAACTAATGTTTATACCAACATGTCATATTCCTCTTCTGGTGGTGTTGGACCCACCCAGAGAGAAAATATCACCCAACCCTCAAGTTAGGACAAAAGTATACAGAGAGTAGTTAACTAATGTTTATACCAACAGGTCATATTTCTCTTCTGGTGGTGTTGGACCAACCCAGAGAGAAAATATCACCCAACCCTCAAGTTGGGACAAAAGTATACGGAGTAGTTAACTAATGTTTATACCAACATGTCATATTCCTCTTCTGGTGGTGTTGGACCCACCCAGAGAGAAAATATCACCCAACCCTCAAGTTAGGACAAAAGTATACAGAGAGTAGTTAACTAATGTTTATACCAACAGGTCATATTCCTCTTCTAGTGGTGTTGGACCAACCCAGAGAGAAAATATCACCCAACCCTCAAGTTGGGACAAAAGTATACGGAGTAGTTAACTAATGTTTATACCAACATGTCATATTCCTCTTCTGGTGGTGTTGGACCAACCCAGAGAGAAAATATCACCCAACCCTCAAGTTAGGACAAAAGTATACAGAGAGTAGTTAACTAATGTTTATACCAACAGGTCATATTCCCCCTCCGGTGGTTTTGGACTCCCACAAGCCCCACCCAGAAAGAATCGCTCCCCTCAGAGAGAAAGTATCACCTAGCGCACAAACTGGGGACAAAAGTATTCAGAGAGGAACACCAGTCAAAAGGTAGGTCCCAATGTCATATTGCTTCCAATGCAAAATACTTAAGAAACAATACTAATTAGTGTTGAAGCTATAGCGACCTTAATTTTTTTTTCCCGCAAACAAATAAGGTTTTTAATCGCAGTAAAGGCTGCCATCTTCGTTACATGGCGTACGTGACTATCTCTGCACACGGCACCAAAAAACTACCTGATAGCACTTTGCTTTTCGGTTCCTAACAATACCTTATAGTCGAAACTATCAACTGAAGTGGTTAATTACAAAATTCACCTAGCGTTAGGGACAGCCACAAGCCCTGGAACGTAAGTCAATCTTTCCGTAACATTCTGACCGTCACTACGTGTTTACCCACTAGCCTCTCGTTCCGAATCATACTCAGAGCGCTTAGAATGAATATGATTGTCAAGACTGTCAAGTCGTTCCGAATCGCGATTTGGATGCTCAGATCGTGATATCAATTCGGAACGGTCTAAATCACATTTTTATTCATAACATAATGTTTTTTTTTAATGTATGGAATGTAAATTGCGGATTCCACATCTTTGAGTATGAATACTAACAAACACACTTTTCTCGGTTTATTCATCTTTATATGTGTAACGTTTACTATTATTAACATATTTTGGTCTTTAAAATAACTTGCTGTGTTTCAGACATATTTTTATTTACTTCCTACTTAAATATTAATTATAGATTTGTTTCAGAAGTAATATACAAACAATATAAATTAATTACAATATTAAATATTTTAAAATAAAACCTAATATTAAATAAACTTGAAAATGGCGCGCGACATAATGACAAGCAACTGACAGCGCTCAGAGCGATCTACCTCGATATCGTGAGCAGTCTAAGCGCGAGGAATAATGTCATTTGTGACGTCACATAACTTTGGCAAAACAGTTTATATACGCGTCTCGGAACACCTTTAAGCGTGCTTAGGTTACTATTATCGTGTCTCGGAATGATAGCGCGCTAAATTGTACTTAGCCGATTATTTATATTTGGGACAATTTACATCTAAAATATAGTGGGCGGTGGTGGCTCGGTTGTAAGAACGCGTTCCTTATATCCTACAAAGGTCGGTTCAAATCCACCCGGCATGTACATTTGTTATAGATTTACAACACCACCGTTCCCGTGCCTCGGAGAGCACGTTAAGCCGTCGGTCCCGGCTCCACTAATACCAACTTGTGGAATCGTTAATAAATTGTCAATAAAAATTGACATCATATCCTCGCCAAGCCGTCTGGCCAGCGTGGCGAGTGTAGGCCAAATTCTCCAGATATATGTTCTGGAAGGCCCATCTCCAGCAGTGGAGGTCTAGGACGCTGTGTTCTAGGGGCTGTAATGATGATGATGACATCTAAAATACACATATGTGTATTTATGTTTTTTTTTTTTTTTTTAATTTAAAACTTTTATTTTAAAAATTACAATAAAAGCCAATTATTAGTTTTCATATTTAGGATAAGAATATCTACTTACTTTTTATATATACTCGGTAAAGTCTACTAGAGTAGGCGCTCTCACCAGTGTTTGGCATTTTTTTGTTTTTTTTTTTTATATATTTATAATTGTACTATATTTTTATTGTTAAATTTGTTTGATATTCAAATATTCAAATTCAAATATTTATTAATCAAAAATACTTATTACTAGGGTTTCACAAAAAATAATCCTACAGAAGATGTAGGTAGGCACTTTTACAAATAATATCCAAACTAGTAATTTAGACAAATATGTCGCTGCTAGCTAAACTAATAGTCTTTCAACTACTGTTAAATATAGCTAGCAGGTCTCTTTCCGGGGCACAACATATTTAAAAGTTACATAATTATTTGTATAAATTATTAGGTATATTTAAAGAAACTAAACTTATAAAATCATGCAATAATAATAAAGAAGAAGAAGAGCATGCATATTTTTGTATTTGTGTGTAATAATATAATATAATACAATATAATAAATAAATAATATAATATATATAAATTGGTGTGTGAGAGTGATAGTAGATATGGGTGTATACCTGAAATAAAAATTCACTTATTTATTTATATGTACATTTTTTTTTCAGAGCAAAGTGGCATTTAGGAATTAGGTCACAGAGCAAGCCTAACGATATAATGCTGGAAGTATTTCGTGCCATGAAAGCTTTGGACTACGAGTGGAAAGTGACTTTCCCATACCATGTCAGGTAAACTATAAGCTCATTTATTTATGGAGTTTACACTGTATCGCCAAAATATATGTAATTTTAATCGTAACAATTACAGATAATTCACTTTTGTTTGACAGCTGGAAGGAGTGATTGAGTTGGAGGAGCTGTCGAGGAAACGTCTGATGTAAGTCCAATAAGAATAACTGTACCTAATTTCAGAGTCCGGATGATGAATAAAACGACATCCAAGTACGTGAAAATGTCGCTTCAGCTGTACCAAGTGGACTACAAGTCTTATCTCCTCGACTTCAAATCTCTGTCTGGAGAACATGACGAGGAGGAAGAAATTAGCAATACACAGGTTTGTGGGTTCAATTCCTAGTCGGGACACAATCATAAAATTTGTGATATTTCTAGATACATTGACGAGCATGCCACTTGCTAAATTCTCCAGATATATATATATATGTTTTGGTAGGCCCATTTACAATACTGGAGATATAGGACCTGTAATGTGTAATGAAATAATTAAAATAATTGATTTTCGTTTCAGGGCGTACCTTCCGCCGTAACTTCTGGCGCCAGTACTCCCTCTGGCGTAACTACTGGCGTCAGTAGCTTCAATGTCTCTCCCTCGGAGTCCCCCGTGCCGGTCTCCCAGGGACATCACACCCTCGAGTTCTTCGAGATGTGCGCAGCTCTCATCATACAGTTAGCGAGATAAATCAACCACCAATATTTAAATGTACTTGCGTAAAGAAATCATCTTCATCACCACAACCCTAAAACACAGCGACCTAGACCTCCACTGATGGAGATGGGCCTTCTAGAACATGTATATTTGGAGAATTTGTCTACACTTGCCACCCGCTGACCAGACGGGTTGGCAAGGGTTCTATGGGCCGTGATGAAGGTGTATTTTCTTTTGGGGGTGAAGGAGTAAGCAAAGAGTCGATAGTTGTCTGTGAGGTCACTAGGCTTTCACAATACACCAAGTTTAAGCGGTTTAAAGAATTGCCCAAATGTGTGCGTTTGCGTGCTCGGTAGATAAAAGACTGTGCCGATCGGCGTGGCACGGATCCAACCTTAGGCGCAGGTGTGGAAAATGGATGGCCAATATATATAATAGGACGTATGTAAATGGGCATACTCTAAACTGGCCAAGCCATTAATATTGTAACGAAATAGTAAAAACGCTACGAAATACTATACTTAAAGTTAATACGTCTAAAGATATAATGCTTATAGAAATTATGAACGGTCTTCGGCCTCTCGGTCTCTTTCCTTCTGCTCATTTTATTTATTGTTGTTGTGTAATTCTCTATTTGTTTCATTTGTAAAACTGCTATAGCTGAGTTTTCCTTGCAGATTCCTTTCTCACTCAGATTAAACATTAACAGGTCACTGGAATCTGCTTATTTAAATATATTTTAAAAAGGAGAAATGGCTGCATAACGCATAAAATTAAGTGCCTTTTGATCGTATGCTAAAATCATTATCGATTTTATTGCAGAGAATAGATAATAATTATGATAAATATTTTAAAAATTTGGTAATGACTAATGTTTTTCATTTGCCATCCTTTTACGGTCGAACACATTTAATTTTCATTAGTTCAAATTTTTGCTTAAAGTGCCCTAGTTGCGGAAATTAATTAATAACTTTAAAACTAAAAGTGATAATTACACTTTTAGTATATCGTTAGAAAGGGCATGGACTGAGGATGTTTTAAAAAAATCAGAAGAACTCCAACCCTGTTAGTTTTTTTTTAAACCCCATAGAAAGTTGCCCTTAAAATTATTTATTTACCTTACTACGGTACTTCAGGCCCCATAACTTTTCTTCTCCACAATTTTCTGGTGTAAAATATTTTTTTTCAGGACTCTAACGATTAAAACAAGACCATTAGCAGACCGGTCCCATGGATAGATTTTGAGCTACTGGTAGTTTTAGTAAAAAAATCACAAAGAAGTCAAAAAAAAATTAAATTAAAAAAAAACCTTGAGGCCAAGGTCAATATATTGGGCGGGGGTAGGTAGCAGACTATCCGTAGTTTCTACCCTAGGCGTATGTACAGCTCCCTTCCAAACACCCTGTATATTAACATTGAGATGAAATGATGTTGGGATGCCACTTGTGTCGACACTTTGACATTGCCACACCTCAGGGGAACAGCGCTATAAAGCTGGAGCCGCAGCTGAAAGCGCAAATATGTATCTATAATCAAAGACTATGTTTTTGTGCCGTTTGCTGTAGAGACTTTAGGCCCTTAGGGTTGAAGCGCTAAAACATTTTTAAAAAACATTACACCTCGGCCGCGTTCGTTTCAAGAAATGTTAGCATGAAAATACCACTTTGTTTTAGTACAAGTCGTTCGTTTAATGAAAATTATTATTATTGATGTTACGGGGGTACTTCGCGCCATTTTGCGTGAACATGTCAAGTGCAAGTTTTTGTTTTGTAAATTAATTTACCGTGGATATTATTGGTCAAAAGTGGTGTTGTTTTGTTTAATAATATGCTACAATGTGAATAATTATGGAAAACGATAAATTGGACTTTAAATATGGGGCACAAGTTGCAGTTTATTTTTTGCGGTTTTCCCGCGCTGTGAACTCCAATATTTTACCCGACGTGTTTGGGCTATAATGCCGCGAGTGACTCCAAGTAAAGCATCAAATTCTGCAGCATCTGGAATTTGATGATCCCCAACTCGGTTATGAACTCTGTTATGAACATATATTATGCAAATAAATTACGTGTTTAGGACTGATGTATTCTGTACAATGTCCTTTAAAGACAATTAAAAAAAATATATATTGTTGTTACTTTTTCACAGATGTCATTAACATATAAAATAATTTGTTTACCATTTTTATATACTTTATTGTTTTCTATTATATTTGTTAAAAAGGTATTTTAAACGATTTTATGTAATAAATTCAAAGACCATAATAATATCATGTTTGTTGGATGCCATGGTATGATAAAACATGAACGAAAGTACTTGTCAAAAAGTAGCCTCACCGCTCGTTTTATTTAAGAAATGTTAGCTTTGTTAAAAAAAGTGGAATTTCTTTCTGGTTTTTGAAGTTGCTACGAAATGTTGGAAAACGCGCGTTCGTCTAATTATCTGCTCTGGTGACAGGAGGGCTGGCTCTTTCCTGGATAAAAAATTTACCATAGAGATTCAGAAAATGCAGCCAGCGTTCTTGCCACCCAGCAAGACACGATTTATATTTAATTAGGTTTTTGGTTATAGTTTGTTTTTAATTTTATAGTAATAATTTAGTTTTATATTTAATAGTTAATATATTGTATATCTTTATGTAGGAAATAGTAAATTGTTTTTAATTTTATATTTGCAATGCGTTACTTTTATATCATTGGTTACTGCGCTTAATATTGCTACAAGTAAGGCAAGAGTTCTTCGCGCCACTTTGAATAATACCACGATTTCTATACTAAACCAAAATGATGCCACATTTATACTTTTAATTTGTAGATATTGTGTTATTGCTTGGATGAAAATATAGATAATGTTATTAATAAGTGTTAAATAAATATTTAATTGAAATTTATTCGGATTTTTATTCCATTCTTTTTTAAGTCGATTCTTGTTAAACCCACCGTTTCGTAGGAATTAGATATTCCAAAAGACCACAACATGAAGTCGAACAAATATTATGATCTCACAGAAGAAATGACTCAGTATTGCCCAGTGGATGTCTTAGTGCGAGACGAGTCGAATTGAATGAATGTGATACTATCAGTCGTTCCGAATCAAATATCACGATATGGATGCTCAGAGCGTGATATCCATTCGAAACGGTCTAAATCACATTTGTATTCATAATAATAAACTTTTATTTTCCATTACCATTGATTTTGTTAGCGTATTTAATTTTATTCGGATAGGTGAAGTTAGCTCTATGGACGTCTGAGATAAAATGATATAAATAAAACACGTTTTAACAGAATACTGTAATTTAATAAATGAGTTAAAACATTATTACAAACAATTTAAATATAACATCAATCAGATGAGATCGATTGATGAGATTTTCTTCTCATTTTGAGCCACTACGGTAGTTGAATTAAGAAAATGATCGTCACTTAAAAGTTCTATTAACCGCCAGTTTCCAAAAGAACATTATTATTATTAACAAACTGACAAGCTATCTACCATAAAGAACAATGGCGAGTAGTCTGGATAATGAAAGTAGGTAATGGAATCGTTCCAAAACTTTCAAATGGCAACACTTTTGTGACAGTGTCACTTTTTTCAATATGGCTGTTGTATTTTCTGTTTTAGTGTTTGTGATTCATCGTGTCCAATCAAACCCTTAACCAGTACCTATACGCAATTTATTAATCAATACAAACGTGATGATGGCACAAATGCCTTAGTGGCGATTGCCATTACTAGTTTTACTAGTTTAAAAAAAGAAGAAGAAGATTTGTTATTGCGTTGTAAAATATGAATAAAACTATTAAAAGTGGAGTCCGAAAGATATTGTTTTACATGATGTCCAAATTCCAAGAAAAAAATATTGTTTACGTGTGGTATTGAATTTCTTAGGTTAGTATGATCTATTACCTATTTTGATACTTGTAACAAACAATATTCTTAGTGATTTTTTTATCTTCTAACACGTATTCTAAGACGTTTCCTCCAACAGCTGGAAGGACATATTTCTTGTAAGTAACCAATACAAAATAAAGCATTGTTATTTTACCCCCACATTTAACTTGTCGCTTTATATTAATTTATTTCGCTTTCAAGTCGTACGACTCGAGTATTCATTCATTTAAGCAAAATTCACGGCATACGTGTGTACTGCGAATCCAGAATTATTTTATATTGGCAACACTGAAGTTCGAATTCTGAACGAAAGTGACAGGTCCTTGGTAACACGACAGGAAATTTCTATTGGACTTTTAATAAAATAATAATTTCTTCTGGGGACAATATTAATATTATTTAAAAAAAAAACTTTTACGAGTTATTTTTTTCGCTTGAAATTTTGGATCAGTTTATATTTCGCCATTGTTCTTATATATTAAACATAAATCATTTGAAACATCCTTTCGAAGGTGTGATTATGAAAAATGTAGTACTTATAGGTACTTTTTGCCATCTTGATAATAGATAGCAAAAAGTATACATACTTAGTAAACAATAAAACAAGTGGTTCTTAAACAGTTTTTTTGATATATGAAATAAGGTACTAAAGTATTAAAATGTTATTTTAAGAGGATTTAATGAGAGGGTCTCGCTTGCACAATCCAATATTTTCTAAGATTTATCAAGTCTTGAGTGTACTTTGAGAAATATAATGCTTTTGAATCCTTCTCGCTCGCACAATTGAACAATTTAAAGGTTTTTTGAGAAATGTATCAACTTTCTAGGAAATGAAATTACAGACATTTTAGATATACGAGATTATTCATATATTTGTTTTAGTAAAATAGTTTTTTTTTGCTATTTTTCTTTGTCATAAATTGGGTACATTGGAAGTGAAACTATGTCTAAAATGTCCGTATTTTTTTTTAATTGTGCGAGCGAGCTTTAAGAGATTGTTTAATCACCAGAGTTGTGCAAGTGAAATGAGCGCATCATGAGGAAAATACCAACCAGTAGCAAGTTCATTATCACATGTCATAAGTTGATAAGCAGACTTATTATTACGTATATGGGCTGAAAGACTAATAACTATTGCCTCAATGGATAGTAAAAAATAAGTGACGAAGATTTTCATACACTGGACACATTTCATTAATAATAATTTAATAACAATAATTTTACAAGCGATATTAATAACATGAGGATTTATAAACATTTTTAAACTTCTTTGGAAATATTTTTCATGGAAAACTTTTTTTTTCATCTTTATGAGAGCTTTTAAAAAGTAAATAAGAAGCGTATTGACTAAAGATGTAGCCATTATGGCCTCGTCTTTATATTATACTAGGTATTACAAGGCCTTACTCCTAGTTTCCTAAAGGATCAATAAGAGTGTTAGATACATTTAAGTTTTTTGTTATAGGTACTGGCCGAGCTAAGAAAGATATAAAGATAATGAAGCCATCGCAATAACTAGATTCGTCTCTCTCTAGCTTACATGGCGTTATTGACACGAAAGAGACAGCAAACGGTGGTTTGCTTTCGTTATCATAAACAGACTATTCTCAATTTTATTTGTTGGTGGGAGTCGTTCCCGCGCTTTTGTTTTCTTTATTTTATATATTAGAACGATATGTGACTTTGCGCCCACATGTTAGCAACTGGAATCAGACACTCATGACTGACATCAGACCCTAACACTACGCCGGCTTGACTGGGCATGACGGCAATTGGACCTACACTATACTGGATTATTGGCACGAACGGTGGACACTTCCCCGCCCCGGCAGACTGGGCAAATTACCACCATCAGTCCACCTACCACCTATTAGTTGTTCTCGTTGAAAGTATGTGCCATTTGCAATGATGCCAAATGCCAATTTTTACTTTCAAGGAGAACTAATATTGTAGGCTTGCCATGGTGATATTTATATAAAACATTTTGTATAGATTTTTGAGCGGCATTTTTTTTTTGTAATTTACTTTACTGCCGATATTGTTAATGAAAAGTAGTGTTATTTTAGTACTATCGCCCAAACTGTACAACCGATTCAAAACAAAAACAAAAATTACCCATCTAAATCAAAAAGAACTAAAAATAATTCTTAAGAACTACTTATCTGACCTTGACTATGACAGTACAGAAGAGATGATGACATGACATTTGTAAATTCACTTATAAATAAAAAAGATACATTATTTTCAACTCACTAGGAAAATTATAAATCACAAACACACAAGCTTACCCTCCCTCTCCCCCTTCCCCACTCCCTTCCTTAAACATACACACACACAGTCACACAAACACACACATACATATACAGACATTGCCCACACTCACATACTAAATTTGTAACTTTTTTAATTCTATTTTCTTCTAAATATTCATTATTGGAAGACACTGGCTCCTGTTATACAGCTCAGCTCATGCAGGAGACAGGGTTCACCATAACAAATCAATATTCTTATTGTGCTAATAAACGATTTGTATTTGTATTGTATTTGTTTAATAATGTACTACAATGTAAAGAATTGTGGAAAACGATAATTTTGACTCTATATATGGCGCAGAAGTTGCAGTTTATTTTTTGCGGTTTTCCCGCGCTTTTGACTCCTATGTACCCGTCGTGTTTGGGCGTTATTGACGACTTCTTAGTCGCTATACTCTTGGTACAGTGGTCGTCACTTAAGTGTCAGTGGCATGCTGTCGAACATGAGTGTCCATTGCTGCTTTAAGTCAATCCATCTCATCGGACACCTACCACGCATCCTCTTGCCATCAACTTTTCCCTGAACTACAATGCGCTCAATGGATGTATCTCCACGCCGCGACACGTGTCCAAAGAAAGTAAGAATGCGTGGTTTTATGATTGGGGAAAGGCTGAGGTTGAAAGATTGAGGAACTGGAAATAGGACGCGAATTATATATATTTTAGTCTATAAGCTGACACGGCCTTTTTACAGCCACGAATTCATTTTAACTACCTGGTTTTAAGCAAAAACTTGTTTATGGCAACAGTGTTTTAGTCGAAGATGGGTCCACCCATAGTAGCTGTTGGTTATTTTATAATCTACATGATAATTAACTATGGAGAAAAAATGTATTGACAATATCCAAGTGTTGTTGTGACAACCAAAGGAAATATTTGATTTGAATTACTTCATGAAAAACATCAAATTCTGCAACATTTGGAATTTGGTCTTTCTTTTTATTGGGTTATTTAAAGAAACATTATTTCATCTAACTCTAGTAAACGTTTAATAGATTGCACTAGTGTGTGTGTGTGCTTTTTTTCCCGCGCGACCTGTACGTCAGATGTAGTTGGTTTGGAACTTTGTTAGTAGATCCAATCACGTGCAAGAAAAAGGTCCCATGTCTTATTGATCCCCTCAGAAACTGGTTACACGAATCAAAATCATCAATATTTATTAGCCATGTTTTTTGTGACAGTTGATCCATGTAGTATATTGCACCATTTTGACTATAACCAATATATATACATGCAATTATTTGTTTATAAGAAGTTAAAGTTGCGGTCGCATTCCTCGTCATGCGGCTTTCACCAACATCGTACGAAGACCGCTTGTCAGTGCTGGAGTATCAGCGATCTTATAACCTTCAGTGATTGAGCGGAGTAGTTGCGCAATTTTGGTCTTGGTCTTGAGGCAGTCAAAAGCAAGACCAACGATATGTACCGACTAACCATAGTCTTGGGCAAGATTCTTGATCAGACATATTTTCCAAATTTCGTTTTTATGGAATTACGTTTTTTAAATTGTATCTGTCTTTTTTAGGGTTCAGAGCAGAGATTCTCAAACTTATTTCGTCTACCGCCCATTTTGACCGAATATAACTAAATAATCGATTTTGTGTTTTTTATTTTGGAATTATTGTATTTAGAATTTTAATTTAATTTAATTTGAATTTATGTAAATTTTAGATTTAGAAGACCCCACAATACCGGCCTTCCCTAGTGGGGGTCTTCAATAGAAAAACATGTACATAGGATTATATTGAAAATAAACGATTATTATTATTATTATTGTGTAATAGGTAGGTTTTATTTTCAGTGAATTTTAAAATTTAAAGTCGTCCCCCTAAACCATGCCAACGCCTCTTATTTCTTTCTGGGCCCCTTACCGCCCCCCTTAGGAGTCCAGCACCAACAAGGGAAAGACCGGATTAGATGGATAAATATCGAACCCTCATAAATAACTCATAAAAAAATATCTCTAAAACTAGCTGTATAAAGGTTAAAGTCAAATTGGTGCAGATTTAAAGGTTATAATGAGGTCAGGTGGTAAGGTCTAGGGTCAAGTAGTCGGGGCGACCGGGGCGCCCT